>ML685791.1:5788348-5875958 GCA_007922175.1 Pelusios castaneus
CTTCCCTGCCTTCCTTTCTCTTCTTTCTTCCTTTCCTTTTTTTCTTTCTCTTCTTTGTCTTCCTTCCTTCCTGCTCTTTCTGTCTTTGCTTCCTTCCTTCCTTTCTTTGTCTCCTCCTTCCTTCTCTTTTTTCTTTCTCTCCCTTCTTTTTTAAAACTTTTTAAAAATTAATTTTAAATAAAAACCTTTCTTAAAATTAGATTTCAATTCCAAATTCATTCCAATTAAATTAATTAAACACAATTAATTAATTAATTCTATTTACAGTCACTTTATCTTCAATTAATGCCTATAATTTCTGTCTTGTGAGTTTTCCCCAAAAATTTATTCTGAAAAAGTTTTTCACACGGCTTGAAAATTTTGCACACAAGCCACCAAACCTAGAGGGAACATTGGCTACTAGTTGCGTACACAACAGCAGGCCAGCAGGCTAACATCGGTCAGTCCCACACTCTGGGCCTGGCCGGAGCCCACAGCACCAACAAAAAGTGTGTGGATGCATTACTGCCTGCCACCCAGTACCCAGAAACACAGGCCAGCAGCAGACGTGATAGCTACGCATTCACGTTTTTTTCTAATTATAATACGGCCCCCCAACAGTCTGAGGGACCGTGAACTGGCCCCCTATTTAAAAAGTTTGAGGACCCCTGGTGTAAAGGATCACATATTTAATCTGTTTTAAAGATTATTAACAATGTATTAATTTGTTCATTAATATAAAGTGTCTCCTCCACCTGTGCCTGTATCCAGACAGACATACTGACTGTGGATATCTCTACCCAGATCCTGGCGTGGACTTGCAAGGACTGTGGCCTGCATTTCCCACTTTCAGATGGTCAGACTGGGGAGATCATTCAGTGTGACAGGTGTCTTCTGGTGGAATCTCTCAGGAGGCAGGTGGGGGGAGTTACAGGAGGAGGTGGCCAGGCTCAGGAGTATCCATGCCCTGGAGAAGTTCCTGGATAGCATCCATGAGGAAACATGCAAGGATGAAGAAACTATCCAGGGGCAAAGGACTGCTGCCACACCCTCGGAGAAGGATGAGATGGTTCAGGCAGAAGGTGGACACTGGTAACTGGTTACTTCTGGCAGCAGACAGTGCTCCACCCCTGCTTCCATCCCACCCTCCATTGTGGTAAAGAACCGCTACGCAGTGGTACAGACGGGAGATGAGGTGGAAGAGGAGAAGCCATGCACTCCCGAGGGTGGGAGGATCACAGCCATCACACCCAGGAGGAAACGTCGGGTTGTGGTGGTTGGGGGCTCTCTTCTGAGGGGGACGGAGGCACCCATCTGTCGCCCTGACAAGGCCCCTCGGGAGGTATGCTGCCTGCCAGGGGCCCGTATCCGAGACGTTACGGAGGGATTGTCGAGAATCATCCGTCCCTTTGACTACTACCCCATGCTACTCATCCATGTGGGAACCAATGATGCTGCGAGAGGTGATCCTCAGCAGATCAAAGGTGACTACAGGGATCTGGGAGCACGGGTGAAGGAGTTCGGTGCACAGGTGGTGTTCTCCTCGATCTTTCCGGTCAAGGGTAGCGGCCTGAGCAGAGACAGATGCATCCTGGAGGTGAATGCCTGGTTGCGGAGATGGTGTTACCAGGAGGGCTTTGGCTTCCTCGACCATGGGGTGCTGTTTCAGGAAGAAGGACTGCTAGGCAGAGATGGACTCCACCTATCGAGGAAGGGGAAGAGCGTATTTGGAAGCAGTCTGGCTAACCTAGTGAGGAGGGCTTTAAACTAGGTTTGAAGGGGGAAGATGACCAAAGCCCACAGGTAAGTGAAACTGAGGGAGACCTGGGGGAAGGGATGGAACTTGGGGGGAGCTTGGGCTGTAACAGCAGGAATAAAAGAGAGGGTAGTTGGAACTGGGGGGGGAAATCAAATAATTGTTTTTATTTCCTAATAAAGTCATAATACCTCAGGCGAGTGGGGAAGGAGGGCACCAGGAGGAAGATGCTACAGGAGGGAGAATCGACGGCAAAGTAGGGCAATGGGCCCGGTATCTTAGGTGCCTGTACACAAATGCGAGGAGCCTAGGAAACAAGCAGGAAGAATTGGTAGTACTGGCACAGACAAGGAACGATGATATAATTGGAATAACAGAAACATGGTGGGATAACTTGCATGACTGGAGCACTGCCATGGATGGATATAAATTGTTCAGGAAGGACAGGCAGGGAAGAAGGGGGGGAGTAGTATATGTAAAAGAGCTGTATGCCTGCTCAGAGCTCCATGAAAGTGGAAACAAGCTGGTTGAAAGTCTTGGGTTAAGTTTAGGGGAGAATGCAACAAGGGGGATGTCGTGGTGGGTGTCTGCTACAGACCGCCAGACCAGAAGGAGGAGGTGGATGAGGCGTTCTATGGAAAACTAACAGAAGTTTCCAGATAGCAGGCCCTGGTTCTTATGGGTGACTTCAATTATCCTAACATCTGCTGGGAAGGTAATAAAGCAGTGCACAGGCAACCCAGGAAGTTTTTGGAGAATATAGAGGACAACTTCCTAGTACAAATGCTGGAGGAACCAACTAGAGGCCTTGCACCTGTAGACCTATTGCTCACAAACAGAGAAGAATTGATTGGAGAAGTAGAAGTAAATGGCAACCTGGGAAGCAGCGACCATGAGATGGTAGAGTTCAGGATCCTGATCAATGGAAGGAAGGAAAGAAGCAGAACACACACCCTGGACTTCAGAAAAGCAGATTTTGGCTCCCTTAGGGAGCTGATGGGCAGGATCCCTTGGGAGGCTGATCTGAAGGGGGAAGGTGTCCAAGACAGATGGCTGTATTTTAAAGAAACCCTGTTAAAGACACAGGTAGATAACATTCTGATGTGCAGAAAGAAGAGCAAATGTGGACAGCGACCAGCATGGCTTAGCAGGGAACTCTGCAGGGAGCTGAAACATAAAAGGGAAGCTTACAAGAAGTGGAAGCTTGGACAGATGATAAGGGAGGCGTATAAAGATATTGCTCGGGACTGCAGGGATAAAATCAGAAAGGCCAAAGGACAATTGGAGTTGCAGCTAGCAAGAGATGTGAAGGATAACAGAAAGGGGTTCTATAAGTATATCAGCAACAAGAAAAGGATCAGGGGTGGTGTAGGTCCCTTACTGAATGGGGCAGGCATCCTCGTGGTTGATGATGCGGAAAAGGCTGAAGTACTCAATGCTTTTTTTACTTCAGTCTTCACAGGGAGGGCCAGCTCCCAGGCTACTACACGGGATAACGCGGAATGGAGAAAAGAGCAGCCCTCGGTGCTGGAAAGTCAGGTTAGGGAACACTTAAAGAAATTGGATGAGCACAAGTCCATGCGGCCGGATAAACTGCATCTGAGGGTGCTGAGGGAGTTGGGGAAAGTGATTGCAGAGCCGCTGGCCATTATCTTTGAGAACTCGTGGCGAATGGGGGTGGTCCCGGAGGATTGGAAAAAGGCAAATATAGTACCTATCTTTAAGAAAGGGAAAAAGGAGGATCTGGGGAACTACAGACAGGTCAGCCTCACCTCAATCCCTGGGAAAATCATGGAGCAGGTCCTCAAGGAATCCATCCTGAAACACTTGGAGGAAAATAGAGTGATCAGGAGCAGTCAACATGGATTCACCAAGGGCAAATCATGCCTGACCAACCTGATTTCCTTCTATGATGAGATGACTGAATTTGTGGATGCGGGAAGAGCCGTCGACGTGGTATACCTTGACTTTAGCAAGGTTTTTGATATGGTTTTCCACAGCATTCTCGTCGGCAAGTTAAGGAAGTATGGGTTGGAAGACTGGACCATAAGGTGGATCGAAAACTGGCTAGATCATCGGGTTCAGTGGGTAGGAATCAATGGCTCGATGTCTGGTTGCCAACCGGTAATGAGTGGAGTGCCCCAGGGGTCGGTCCTGGGGCCGATTCTGTTCAACATCTTCATTAATGATCTTGATGGAATAGACTGTGTGCTTAGTAAGTTCGCGGATGACACCAGGTTAGAGGGGAATGGTGGATACTCTGGAGGGCAGGGACAGGATCCATGGAGACTTGGACAAATTGGAACACTGGGCCGAAAGAAACCTCATGAGGTTCAACAAAGACAAGTGCAAAGTCCTACACTTAGGACGGAAAAATCCCATGCACTGCTACAGGCTGGGGACCGATCAGCTAAGTAGCAGCGCTGTAGAAAAGGACCTGGGGGTTATGGTGGATGGGAAGATGAATATGAGCCAACAGTGTGCCCTTGTTGCCAACAAGGCCAATGGCATATTAGGCTACATCATTAGGAGTATTGCCAGCAGATCGAGGGATGTGATAATTCCCTTCTATTCGACACTGGTGAGGCCGCATCTGGAATACTGTGTCCAGTTTTGGGCTCCCCACTACAGAAAGGATGTGGACAAACTAGAAGGAGTCCAGCGGAGGGCAACAAAAATGATTAGGGGGCTGGGGAACCTGACTTATGAGGAGAGACTGAAGGAAGTAGGCTTATTTAGTCTAGAGAAGAGAAGACTGAGGGGAGATTTGATAGCAACCTTCAACTACTTGAAGGGTTGCTCCAAAGAGGAGGGAGATAGGCTGTTCTCGATGGTAACAGAGGACAGAACAAGGAGCAATGGTTTCAAATTACAGCTGGGGAGGTCAAGGTTGGATATTAGGAAAAACTTTCTCAGTAGGAGGGTGTTGAAGCATTGGAATGGGCTACCTAGGGAGGTGGTAGAATCTCCATCTTTGGAGATTTTTAAGGCCCGGTTAGACAGAACCCTGGCCGGGGTGATTTAGTGGGAGTGGTCCTGCTTTTTAGCAGGGGGTTGGACTAGATGACCTTGTGAGGTCCCTCCCAACCCTATTATTCTACGATTCTATTTAAACAAATACTAATCTATGTATGGGTGAAAATATTGTGTTAAATAGACTGTACCAGCATGCATTTTAGACATTAATATGGTATTCTAAAGCAGTGGTTCTCAACCTTTTGCATGTCACAACATGCTTGGCAGTGTACATGACTCTACAGGACACACCAGCCCTCCCCTACCCCACCCGGCTCTCAGTAACACATTTACTGCTATGTGGTGACACAGCAATGTGTCCTGACACAGTGGTGGGTGGTTCAAAATGGTGGTGACTCTGGAGTGTGTGTGTGGGTCATAACTTAGTTTTGCAGATTTTTTCCACTTACTACTGTTGATGATATTTGTAATGGGTCCAAAGGGGATTTAGTAGACAGAAGCAGAAACCTACAAAGCAAGTTTGATAGGTTTGTCTCCTTTTTAGTTTTATTGCTGAATATTGTTCTTCTATCTTTCTCATCACGGCTGCTTGAAGTTAGGCTCCTAAGTCCATATTCAGGTACCTAACTGAGTGTTCTGGTTTTTCAAACATGCAGAGATCCTTGCAGTTCTCAGTGACTTTCGTGGGAAGGGGGGGGGAGGGTGTTGATTTTCAAATATACTCAAGACGCTTATGTTCATATGTCCATATTCAGTGCCTAATTTCTGACGCACTCTTTTGAGAATATTAACTTGAATGTATTAACTAACTTACTATTTGTGTCAGGATTGTATTTCAATTTCAGGAACAGTTTTCTCCTAGTAGAATGTATATTTCTAAGGAAAAAAATGACTTAGAATCCGCAGCTCATTACTTTTTCATTGTCTTAATCTTGGATTTTGTAAAGATACCAGAGCTATGAATAAGGCAAAAGGGACTCTCCTCTATTCAGCTCTAGTCTTTTCCTCTGCCAAATGTATGGTTATGAAACAGCTTTTTACATTGCCATTTACTGTTTTGTCTTCTCCTGTTCGTGTGTTTTTGAGTTAAACCTTAATACAGAAGGAAGAAACTATGTCCACAAAATGCTGTCAAATGCATAAACATAAACAGAATAGAAATACTTATCTCTAATCTTTCAGTTGCAGTAATCATAAATGTAACTGTAAAAAAGAAAATTATAGCTATGATTTAAATCAATCACCTCATTTATAGAATACCAGCATCTATTTATACAGAGACTTATAAATGCACACTTATAAAGACTTATAAGGTTTCTCTTTATGTTCCTTAAACAAATTAACAGTATTTTTCAGTTAAACTATCAGAGAACATGAAGGCCTCCTCCTTTAAAAAATTACAAAAGGTGAGTTTCTTAATATGCAATACAATTCTGATATATTCAGTAAAAGAGGAAAATATAATTTTATGAAGAATTTCCAAATAAACCTTTACATAATGTGAATTTCTGTAACCACATAGTCTAAAAATATGTTAATTATTGAAGTGAAAAACACTGAATGCATGTTTAATTAGGCCGTATAAAATGCATACTCAGTAAACAATTGATCTTGACACATTTTTAAATTTTGGGTGTTTGATGTCACTCTTTACAAAGATGACTTTAAAAATGCTGGGACATAAAGAAAAAATAAACCCAGATAAGAGTGAAAGGAAAGTGTTGAATATTGCACTAATGTCATCTGTTCCTGAAGCATAATAGTGCTTTTCTTCTGCAGTTTTATATTGACCCAGCAAAGTTGTTGCCTTTGCAAAGGTTTTTGCCAAGGCCTCCGGGTGAGAAAGGCGCTCCAAGAGGAGGTGGTAGAGGGGGACGTGGAAGAGGAGGAGGTAGAGGTGGAGGTAAGTGTCTATTTAAAAAAAAATACAAAATTTAATTAGTATATTTTATACATATTTTTCTGCTTCATACCACAATGAAAACTAGTGAAGTTTGACTTATTAAAGAAGCAAAGGCATGGCATTAAGAAAAAGAAAACTTAGTGAATACCAGTGATAATTTTTCAAGTGGTAAAGCCTATTAGATGATGAAATATCCTTCCAAAGTTCATGGCAAAAGACCCAGTTCACAACACACTTAAAATCTAGATTGGACAAAATAACTTCGTTGGGATGTAGGGTTGGTTGATCAACTAGATCTTTTCCATCTTTATTACCTTTAACTTCGTTGTTGTAGCTGCACCCGAAGCTAGGATTTCACTTAAAAGACTGATATTTCTCTTGCACAATAAGTTCCAAAGGGGTAGCAGTGTTAGTCTAGTTCAGCAAAACAAACAAGGAGTCCTGTGGCACTTTTAAAGACTAACAAATTTATTTATTGAATGAACTTTTGTGGGAGAAAATCCTATCTTGTCAGATGCTTGAAGATGGAGAACTTACAGAATGGAAGGAAAATAAGTGTAGGGGAGTGTAAGTCGTAGAATGAGCTCAGACTGTTAGAGCAAATCAAAGCAGTTGTTTGGATTCAAACAGTGAAGTATAGCAATTAGCAGGGAGGTGGAGGTGGGTGGGAAGAAAAGCAAAATTACCTGTTGTAATTGGGAAAAAACCTATCGTCTATATTCAGCTCTGAGTTCACAGTGTCAAATCTGCATATGAATTCCAATTCTGCAGTTTCTCTCTTAAGTTTTGATTTTTTTATTCATTTTCCTGATTATGGCTATTAACAGATTCTTAATGGAGTGATCGGAGAGATTGAAGTGTTTCCTTATTGGTTTTTGAAAGTTATTTCTGATGTCAGATTTGTGTCCATTTATTCTTTTGCGCAAAGACTGTCCTGTTTGTCTGACATCAGAAATAAATCTAAAACTAAACCTTGATTGCATTAACAGTTTTTTTGTTGCATTTTCTCATATAGAAGGTGTTTACGCAGTAACTTATTACATTCTTAGTACAGAATGGATTTACAAACTACTTTCTCAAAACTGAATTCCTTTTTGCAGGCGGCTTCAGAGGAGGAAGAGGTGGTGGAGGCTTCAGAGGAGGAAGAGGTGGTGGTAGAGGTGGTGGCCGTGGTTTCAGGGGTAAGAGTGCTATTTAAATTCAGGGTGTTTTGTTTAAAAAAAAAAATTCAGGACATATAAAACAAGTATTGAATACTTAATAGCATTTCAGTTTTTCTGCCATCAGTCTTGTAAAGAAGAACAAATTTGCACTAGTTTTATGCAAAAAGTTACCTGTATGGTAGTTTCCGCACTTCACAGCTGATAGTCTAGACCAAGTTCAGTTTTCTGCATTTCTATAAAGCCAACTTTAGCAAAAATGGGGCATAATAGTGGATACAGCAATAGCTGGCTTCTCACTGTGCGGTAATTTGTGCAAATATTGGTGCACTTAGATATCTGCTTCATGATGTGGTTTTCTTAATGTATGCTTTTCTCTTTCAAAACAGGTAGAGGACGTTAAAAAGTGAAACTATTGGCATCTAACTGCTGACTTTTCTAGTGGACCTGAAAAGTAAAAGTTGTTTTTAAAGAAGTCAAAGTAATGAAATATATTGCCAACATTAATTGTTACAACTAATGGAAACAACACGTTACAACACATGAAGATGTGTTCACTGATGAAGAATAGGAGGAAGCTCTTTGTTCTTCACTTGAAATGTACTTGAATTTTTTAAATATCTGGAGCAGACTTTAAATTTTATATATTTTTTAGATTCTTCATTTCTGACAGGCGATTTTAGTTAATGTTGTCTTCATGTTGAAGTTCAAAGTAAACGATCCACTGCGGAAGTAAACAAAGAAGCTGCAGACTCTATAAGGGCACATATATGAATCTGTATTTCACATGACTCATGTTGTGTTCTCACTGTCTTTTTATTGTTGGCTCTGTTGTGCTCTATATGTTCCACATACCCCGCTTAATTTTTTCTTTTGTTTACTGTTTTGGATATTTTCAGTGACCACTCCAGTCTAAAAACCAAATTTTTTGACATTTGTTTTTTTTCAAAATAGAAAAATTGTATAAAATACTCCATGCAAAGAAAGGAGGATGGCAAGGAATGGTTATTACACATTCCTTTATAAAAGTTTGTTAAAACTAAAAATGGACCTGTAACTTTTAGGAAAGTCCAGGTTGTTAATGCCAAGTTCTTTTGCACGCCATCTCAGTCTTAGTGCCAGATTAGATGGGATAGTGAAATGGGTAAGGGAGCGTTTTGTCCCTTTGTTATTTTTCTCTTTGAGACTGAGTGTCTGAAATGGTAGAACAGCAGCAATTGTGCTAATGAGTTGATAAGAGGATGTTCCAAGTTAAAATCACTCAGCAACAGGTGTGCCGTAAGACAAGCATTGCAAAAAAGAGCACAGGAGTCCACAAACTGCTGTCATATGTTTATCCTATGGGCCTAGTTTGTGGCAAGGCTGTCCAATGAGGTACTGTCGGATAGGTGGAATCCTAATAACTGTTGTGGCTCTTCAGAGTTTGGGTGGGGAGAACAATCTGCATTCTCCAGCCCTGCAGAGAGAATAAACCTGGAAAAGTTCCATTAAGCAAAAACAAAAGATTTTTATAAAATCTGCTTATCAATCAACAAGGGAAGTCCTTGGCTATACCATGTACTGGGAATATTTTATTAGAGGTGTACAAAATAAACTGGAAAGACATGTTTTTTGTAGCACTTTCAATATGGAAGAAAATAAATTTTGGCGTGGAACATACCTTTATATTTTCGTTAATATTAAATTCATTTTATTGTAAATATATCACTTTTAACTTTTTCACTGTTAACATATTTATTTTTCAATCCTTGCCATACTTGTGCAATTACTGATTATTTGTATTACCATAATACCTAGGAGATTTAGCTGTAGACCTGGGGTTCATTGTATAGAGCAGTCTGTGCCAAAAGAAGCTTACAGAGTAAGTATAACAGATAATAGATGGGTACAAACAGAAGGGAAGACTATAAGGAACAGTGAGACACTGTTGGTCAGCATAAGTCCAGCAGCCCAATCATGATCAAAGTTCTCTAGGTATCATGGCAAAGGAGAGTTATTGGAAGGGATTTGAAGGTGGATAATGAGTTTGTGAATGTCTTGGAAAGCACGTCTCGTGTGGCAGCATGGGAGAAAGCACAAAGGCTATATCTACACTGGCAAGTTAGTTCGAATTAAGGAGGCTTAATTCGAACTAACTAAAGCCATGGCTATATTAGGCTTTAGTTAGTTCGAATTAAAGGCTTCCTTAATTCGAACTAATAAGTTCGAATAGGGTATTCGAACTAAAGGGTTAATTTGAACTAACTAGTTCGGATTAACCAATGTGGCCATGTTAATTCAAACTAATTTCTTAGTTCGAATTAACCGGCCACTGAAATGAATGGAGATCGCTAATTCGAACTAAGGAGGTGCCATGAACGGCACTTGCTTTGTTCGAACTAAGTTTTCCTAGTTCGAATTAAGCTAATTTGAACTAAGTGTAGACATAACCAAAGATCCTTGCTTGAAAATTTTACAAGAGGCCAATGGAGCCTGACAACAGTCTGAACAGAAGCAAATGCTGATGGCTCGATAGCAAATGAGAGAATATGGTAAGGTGGGTCTGACTATAAAGATCCTTGAAAGTGAATATAAGCAGCTAAAGATTTTTGTGAGACAGAAGGGGGGCCAGTGGAGGGATTTAAAGAGAGCGGTTATGTAGTCAAAGCAAGAGTCTAGGAAAACTTTGCAATGGATATGAACGGAGCAATTTTATATTTGTCATGGTCAGAGAAGGGTGTTGCGTGTTGCAATAGTCAAGATGAAACACTGGATGAGCGTTTAGTTGTGAATGGGTAGGAGAGGTCTTATCTTAGATATTATGCAGAAATAAGTGGCAAGATTTTGATAGAGCCTGGGTGTGGAGATCTAGAGAGAGATTGGAGTTGATAGACAGGATGGCGGTGTCCACCTCCGTTTGGAGGTGTTTTAACCATGGTGATAGAGAAAGGAATAAATTAATAAATTTAAACTTAGTTTTTTAATCTAGTGATTTTGTTTTGCATTAATCTCTTGAGTTAACTGATCATTTGACAGCCCTATTTGTAAGATGTTATTTGATCTCAGACTTCCGAAGGACTTTTGGGAAGTCTGCAGCCTATGGTTTCTTAAACAGCTAACGAATTTGTTGAGTTCACAAGCATGATAAAAATGTGCACCTCAGTACTGACTTAACTGGAGTCATGCCTCCATTGTAGCTCTCATATAATGACCTTGGGAACAGCATCATAAGGCTCAATCCACTGCTTAATAGGGTACTGAGCACCTCCAGCAATCTGGCGTGATGGCCCTTACAGAAGAGTTGCCTTCAATGATCTATTTTCCTTTAGGAATTTTTTTTAAAATAACATTTTCCATGAAGTTGCTTGACGTTTAGTAAGGCTAGAAGTGGTACCGTCACTGTAATTAAGAATAAATCATGCTAGTTCTTATCACTGATAATGCTGTTTCTTATCGAGAACTAAAAGTAGCCTGAATTTGATTTTTCTCTGATAGTCTGGAAGGCAGAGTGCTAAGTATTATTTATTTACTTTAAGTAGTTTGGATACATTATTTTTTAATTTCCATATGCACATCCAAATATTTAGGTTTCTTCTATGCTATCTTTCTGAATTTTTTGGTGTGGTATTTTTATTTCGCTAACTGCTGTGTTCTTAGAACAATTTTTTTCTCTTAAGTTAGTGATAGGTATTCTTAGCCTTAATTTAATTTTGATATATTTTTCTGAGAATTTCCTTAGTTAAAAAAAAATGCAATGCCTCTGTAATATTTAGCTAGCTAAACAAATCAGAAAACTGCAACTTATCTAATGATTAGGTATAAAAGACTGCATGTTTTCACTGCCTGAGTTGGAAATTCTGTTTAGAATGGAAATAGTAGTGGCCCGTTTTTCATAGGTTCTAAGCACCTGCAACCTCTATTAACTTCCATGGAATTTACAGGAACTATAGAACTTCTGAAAATCATGCCAAAAATTAGGCAAAGAGCAGTTTTCAATCAGTTTGGAGGAGGCATATGATTTGGTCTTGTAAAATGTAGAGAGCAGGTTGCTGAGGAAGTGCCAAGATAAGATCATCTCTGTCCTTACAGACTCCTTCACCATGACCCCATTCCAAAAACTGACTCAAATCCTCTTGTGGCACATGGATACAAGTGGTACCACATCAATACTATCCTCTTGTGGCAAAGAATACCACAGTGATACTAGCTGCAGTGTGAGAACCTATGCAAGTGAATGCACATCTGTAAGCCTCCAGGCATTATAGAAGAGATGGGGTTAGCTGAGAGACTGATGATCTATCATCTTCCATAGCAACTGCTCGGCAGTATAAAAGCAAAACCAAATGACTTTTGTGAGGGGAAACGGGTGGCAAACCTCTTTTGATAATGTAATAATTTTTTGTACTGAAAAAAATTGCAGTGTGTTAAGTCCTTGTGCGGGGCAAGGAGTATCATTCCTTGTTTGTACAGCACCTAGCACAATTGGCCTCCACATTGATAACATTTATCATGGTCAAGATTTTCGGGCATAATTAGTGATTAGGGTGCTGTCATGTACTCTTTGAATACATTAGGTTGCAAGGCTGCTAGTAGTATGTCAGGCTTTGGTACCAGATTTAGACTGGGGCTACGGAGCTTTCATCGTGGAGAGAAATACAAGAGATGTGTTCTCCTGAAGAGACTTGAATGGACTGCCAAGTATGGCTGTTAGCAACTGAGGTAAGGTGTGTTACCTAGTATTAGCATTCTATTGCAGGTACCTCAAATTTTGGCTGTCGAATCTGAGCCACTTCATTAGGAAGTGCTTGTCATGGAGCAGGTCCTCAAGGAATCCATTTTGAGGCACTTGTAAGAGAGGAAGGTGATCAGGAACAGTCAGCATGGATTCACCAACAGCAAGTCATGCCTGACTAATCTGATTGCCTTCTATGATAACATGATTGACGTTGTGGATGTGATATCCCTTGATTTTAGCAAAGCTTTTGGTACAGTCTCCCTCAGTATTCTTATCAGCAAATTGAAGTATGTGTTGGATGAATGGACTATAAGATGGATAGAAAGTTGGCAAGATCATCCGGACAATAGGTGGTGATAAATGGCTCAATGTCTAGTTGCCAACCAGTATCAAGCAGATTGCCCCAGGGGTCGGTGCTGGGACTGGTTTTGTTCAATATATTCATTAATGATTTGGAAGATGGGGTAGATCGTGCCCTTGGCAAGTTTGCACATTATACTAAGATGAGGGGGAGTGGTAGGTATGGTGGAGAGCCAGAACAGGATACAAAGTGACCTAAAAAATTGAATGATTGGGCCAAAAGAAATCTGATGAAGTTCAACAAAGACAAGTGTAGAGTCCTGCACATAGGACAGAAGGATCCCATGCATTGCTTCACTCTGGAGACCGACTGGCTAGGCAGTTCTGCAGAAAAGAACCTGGAGATTACAGAGGGCAAGAAGCTGATTGAGTCAACAGTGGGCCCTTATTGCCAGGAAGGCTAATGTTATATTGGTCTTCATTAGCAGGAGAATTCCCAGCTTATCAAGGGAAATGATTATTCCCCTTTCTTCAGCACTGGTGGGGCCACATTAGGAGTATTGTCTCTAGTTTTGGGCTCCCCACTACAGACAGGATGTGGACAAATAGGGGAACATCCAGTGAAGGGCAACAAAAATGATGACGGGCTGGAGGACATGACCTATGAGGAGAGGCTGAGGGATCTAGGTTTGTTTAGTCTTGTGTAGCTTGTTTAGGGAGGATTTATATTCACCTTTAACTACCTGAAAGGGGGTTCCAGAGCGGATGGAGTTAGAGGTGACAGGTGAGAGAACTAGGAGCAATGGTCTCAAGTTGGATACTAGGAAAAACTTTTTCACTAGGAGGGTGATGGAGCATTAAAATGGGTTGCGTAAGGAGGTGATAGAATCTCCATTCTTAGAGGTTTCTAGGTGCAGCTTGACAAAGCCCTGGCTGAGATGACCTAGTTGGGGTTGGTCTTGCTTTGAGCAGGGGGATGGACTAGATGGCCTCCCGAGGTCCCTTCCAATCTCAGTCTATGATTCTATAATAAACTTGTTCGATAGGTAATTTCATAAATCACAGAACATATCTGATTACAAATATACTTTATAAATGACAGAACATAATTGGATTAACCCCCCAGCCCCTTATCAATTATGGAGTCTTATTTATTATAACATACTTCTGTAGGGTTCCATCCTGGATGTTTGGGCTATCTTAATAAGGTCACGGTAAAAGATTACATATATTCCAACTGTGTTCACTTTCCCTTCATGCACTCGGTTCAGTTGAAGGACAAAGAAATCACATAAAGTTAATATTTACTAACAGGATTATTTAAATCAAATCAATAAAGACCTCTGAAAAGTTATAGTAGGGAGTTCCCAACCCATTTGAAAAGGTGGAGTTTGGATGCTGTACCTTGCATTTTAGAGAAACCCAGTTTTTTTTAATTAGTGTTCCTTTCATGTGCTTTCTCAGATTATTAGAACTAATTCCAAACAGGGTTGAAGTTCTCCTTAATCAAATCAACTTCTGTCTAGATCTTCTGAAATGTTGCACAAGAAGTAGAAGTAAAAAGTGTGAGAGCATGTGATGGGTAATCTCTTTAGCAATAAGACTCTGAAATGTAAGCATCTTGTAAATGCACCTAGTTCTGAGCAGCTCTTTGTTTTGCTTAGAAGCTTTTCCTTGCACAAATTTGGAATGTAAACTGCTTTGCACTTAGTCCAATTAAATCCTATTGGTAGCCTGTGAGTGGAAGGTGGGAGGGAGGGGGGCTTTTTAAATTATTCAAAGAGTCTGTTCATTGTGAAAGAATTTGCCTAAAGGATCTTGGAGGGCTTTGTGTATGTCCTTTTGAAGAATTGTCATGGAGGAAATACCTAATTTTCTTCAATCTAAAATGTTTTGGAATGATTCAGCTAACTCTTCAGAAAATGAAAATGAAGCTCAGTCAGCCTTTTCACAGAGTGAGCACAATATAGTCGCAGCTTACTTAATAACAGCAGGTACGATGGGTTACTTTTAAAAAATGGGAATTTAGGCTTCAATATTCACTTTGGGTCAGAATGCCAGTGAAATGTGTTTTATTTACAAGAAAAAAAACAAAAGAAAGATGATCTAGTGTGTGTCTATTTAAAGAACTCTGATTAGCAACAGGATGACTGTAAAATGTAGAAACTTCTAAAAAGTAGGGTTACCATTTAAGGGTTTCTTGTATTATTATAAAAAAGTGTATTTTGCTTATATGTGATTTTAGCGATGCAGAATTCTGCTAGCGTGCAAAAGGAATAAAAATAAGTTTCAACATCTTGCATTTTTCAGCTATGTACGAGAAGATATCTTGATATGTCTCTGATAGTCAAATGTTCACAACAGTGTATGTGTAGTCTTGAGTATATGCATGGGTGTCTGTGCGGGGAATGTAAGAGGAACTGTTGAAATGTCACTGGTCATTGATGGGAGACAAGCAGACTCATTTCAGCTGTATGTTTCACTGATGATGCGTTTTAGGAAAAATAGCAAACCCGTTGGGGGCCTGATCCAAAGTCAACGTACTTCCACTAACAGCAGTGGGCTTTGAGACAAGGTTGGAGGCGCTGAGATCCTTCTCAAATGTTAAATAACTGTTTTCTTGCTAACTTCTTTATTTCAGTACAATAACTGAATGTTTCAAAAGTAAATGTTTTAACTCTGCAATCTAGCACATTTAAGAATATGCCTATGTTTATTTTATTCCTGTTCAATTGAAAATTTTAGTCATTTTAGTTATAAACATTTTGTTAGGAAATACTGTAAGTCGGTAGATTTTTTTTCCAGCTAATTTTAGTGTTATAAAAATGAATTTTTATGAAATATTTTCAACTAATTCTGATTTTATGGTTTATGTGCAGTAATTATACAGATCAAATTTTACTCAGTGAATCTTTTTTGTATAGTATTTGGGAAATCATTCTTCTGTTTAAGATGAACTCATTTAGCTTTTTTGATACCAAAGTTGATATTTCAAACAACTCTAATCTTTTTTAGTTCTTATAGTTTTGCTAAAAATCTAGTGTATTCACTAATAACCTGTTAAATAATACATTAGAAAAGCATATCTGGTGTTTCACTTGTAGGTGCCCCCAAATCACTTGCACTGCTATTCTTGATCACGGAATGTGCAAGGCTCTGTTTTACTGATCATGGCAGATATCACAAGGTTTAAGTGAGGAAATCTGAGAATTTGTAAACCTTTCATGCCAAGACTTCTCACAGAACAAAGTGACAGCATCTCTGTGCTATTTTTCAATCTGGATAAGTTATTCTTCATTTTAAAGTGTATGCTGTGCAATTCCTGTCATTGGGGGTCATCAAAACATATGTAGCCTTAGTACAGTTAGGCACACCCAGCCCCTTCTACTCATTTAAATACATGCACACAGGAAATGTTTCCTGTTTGAATGCATGCACACTCTTGTAGCTGCTAATGTTCAGAACAGCTTCTGATAATAATAAAAAAGAAAAAAGTAATTTATCTGAAAAATCAATGAGACTTTGCTTTATTTGTGTTTAAATTTTTTATTTAAATATTATAGTTTCTGTAATAGAAATAATGAGTGCTAAGTAATGATACATTGCAATGAAGCTCCTACAATGAGGCATGTGCATAATCACGATATCACTGATTTACACAAATGGAACTTAACCATTTCATTCAAGAATTGAAATGTTGGCATTGTACCAGTGTTTCTGGAGTCTCTTTTGCAGGATGTCACCATTATTACCCCTATATTAAGTTCCTACAGTTTTTGCTTGTTTCCATATCTGTTGTATATGTATCATGGCTATACAGGTGAACATAATGGTTTAATCATTATACAAATCATAACTTGTATATTAAACTTTGGGTCATATATCTATATATTGCCTGTGTTGTAAATTGTGGGCATTTCTTACTGACCAATAGTTGGAATTGTACAGATGAATTAAGGTGCTTGAAGCCAACAGCCTTTACAGTTATGCTGCCTCTGTTGGTGTGAGAAGGTCAGCTGGTCTGTACTGCAGCTGTTCTCTGCCACACACACAATACTTCCTCTAAACCAGTAGCAGAGAACTGATTGAACACTGTGCAGCATTGTCATGAGCAGACAACACAGCAGTATTCAGTATTTAAAAATCAAAATTTTGTTCATCCTTTCCATAGAGTCAGCAGAAGTTGAGTAATGTCTGTCAGGACTCGGGAACCAACAGGAGGTCATAAATCCCTCTAGTGTTGGGGTTCAGAAGAAGAAACTGAGGATTTCAGTGAGTGGATTGGCTCTTGGGTTTTCCAAAGTGTTGATGAATACATTAGAGACTCAAGAGTGCATCCTCAGAGGATCAGGACTGTATCTGCTCTGAGAGCCAGAAGGGTAGTAATTGTCAGCCAAGAAGTGGCTTTTACCTTAAACTCCTCAAAAGAAACTGGACCTTTCACAGTCTCAACAGCATAGCAGTCCACTTTTGCTCTGTCTGATTTCTTGTGCATGTTTGGGTGTGCCAAACATCTTAGCAGTAATTAAGATTCAGTTAGCACCCTGATAAGATTCAGAACTCTGTTGGTACTATTGTTTCATGGTGGCTGTATGTTCAGTGAGAACCATAGACTGATGCTCATTGTGAAGCTGTTCCTACTGGCTGTAAATGTAGAAAATTTAAGGTGCTTGGTTTTAAATGGAATCATTAACCGAGAGATGAGAAAATGAAGACTTTTTATTCACATAGGTCCTGGAGATAGCATGCTGTGTGCAGCTGAAAGTAGTGTCCCCAGCATGAAGGCTATTCGTTACCATGCAGAATGGCCTCCTCATGTTGGGTCCAACCATGCTGCTACTGAAGTCAATTGGAAAACTCAAAGGAATCAGGGCTGGGCTTAGTGGAGTGGATTATACATTATATTCATCAATGTGAACAAACCTCTGGTGCCTGCAATGAATCGAGCATTGATGAGCTGGGAGAAAATGGGTGTTTTTAGGATGGAGATGGATGATCAAGGCACTCTAGAAAAATATATAAATATATTAAAAATATCTTAATTGTGTCTTAGCACAGTTCTGTGCGTAGTATCCATTTTCATTATTTTAGAGTGCTGCTTTATGTGACTCTGCCACATGGTCCTTAGCAGAAAGTAAGTTACTGTGGTTCTTCCACATAAAGGGTTCTGTGGTGTCTGTGAACTAATATGACAGCCAGCTACTCAATGTTCTGCCAGCCCAATCAGCCTGCAGCACCCACTCCTTTCAGCTTACTTCATTCTGTTAGATCATGACAAAGCCCTGTGCTCAGCAGTCCTAGGCTATGTCTACACTAGAAAAGCATACAGTCGACTTAAAGTCGACCTTATTAAGTCAACTTAACAAAGTTGACTTAACTTTTTTAGTGTAGACGTAGCCTCTTGTCGACTTTATTAAGTCAATTGAATGCTTTAAGTCGACTTAATAAGGTCAACTTAGGCATTAATCCCCATCCACACTGGCTTTAAGTCAACTTAAGGAGTCGACTTAAGGCTTAAGTCGACCTAAAACGAGGTGTTATTAAGTCAACTTAAGCTTTCCTTAAGTCGACTTAAGGAAATGCTTAAGTAGACTTAAGAAAAGCTCAGTGTGGACGTGGCTTTATTTGGGTCGACTTAAGCCTCCGTAAGTCGACCTAAGTTGTCAGTATAGATGCACCCCTAGTGAAGGCTCAACCCTACTTGTGAGTACCCCTGAAGGCTTGAGCTCTTAAGATCTAGCCTGAGACACACTGGATACCTGCCATACCGATGGCCCTCAGATAGTGTAGGCCTGATTCAGCAAGGCACTGAAGTATGTCTTTAGTTCTTAATTTTAAGCACGTCCTTATATACCTTGGTGAATCAGAGTTTGAACTGTTAAGTTAGGAAAGCACTATGATCTTTACAAATTAAAATAAATCCATTAAATATTTAGATTTCATTGTGAGAATGCATTTTGGTTTGTTATATATATTGTATCGTTTCTGTCACTGGTAAGGCTTCCCTTTTCTGTGTTTTCACAGGGGTAATTAGCATTCTCAGTAACATAGTTGTGTTAGGCATCTTTGTTAAGTACAAGGAACTTCGGACAGCAACAAATGCAATTATTATTAACCTGGCTTTTACCGACATTGGTGTCAGTAGCATTGGTTATCCTATGTCTGCTGCTTCAGACCTACATGGGAGCTGGAAATTTGGATACACCGGATGCCAGGTATTTGAAATCTTTAATATTAAATCAGGGACCAAAACAAGTACTAAGCAATTAAAAGCAAACCTAAATATATCAAAAATATCTGTGATTTTTATTGTTATTTAGACATGAGTCCGAGCTGTGAAGTTTGGGTCCAGGTCGGGATCTGATCTTCCTAAAAATGTAATGGTATTTGGATCTGAGGGTTTGCATAGGACTCATTGCTAATTTTCATTATTAATTTTGGAAGATTATTGAAGCATAAATTTGTATTGATGTTAAATATAAATGCAGTATTAAAATAGCTTTAACAAAGTAAACCCCTTACTTATTGTAGAATTTATGGGTGCTTCTCACCAATCAGTAACCAAGATTTTAAAGTAACTAGTGATTGTGAATGCCTTAATCTTCGGGTGGTCAAACTGGTACACTTAAGGGATCTGATTGGTATAGGGTGGCAATTTAGCACTGTTGGAAATCATGCCTTTTTAAGGTATGTCTTTTAGGGTACCCATAAAATAGATGTGTGCAAAACCAGTAGTCATTCTTGAACATCTTAGAGAGTGTTTGTTTTTTTTAAAAAGCCATTTTATTTAGAATTTGCAGTTTTTCTGTCCAAGTGAAATTCACTTTAAAAAGTATAGCTTTGCATGTAATAATCTTTGACTCTGCATGCAGTGACTTAATTATGATTTTTGTACAGGAAATGAGTATGTAGCAGTAATATTAATTATACATCCTGAAAATATTTGTCAAGCAAAAATCTAACAGGACAGCAGAATGTTCACAGCAAGATCTGAAATCACACACAACTTGCCTGATTTGCAGATTTAATTTCTAATTCAAAATTCAGTCAATGTTCACCAGTGATCCAGGCCCTTATTTGACCGCACCTAGGATGACCTATATTTTGGGGATGAATCTGACAGTTTCCACTGTGCCTTGATTTGAGCTCCTTAGGATCTTTTGAACTCTAAACACAATTTGATTTAAACCAAAGAAATCCTGTAAACTCAAATTGTAGAATTGTCTGATTTTTATGGTTGTTAAGTTTTGCAGTAAGAAAAGTGTTGTCTTTCCCCAATGTTCGACAAAAACAGTTAAAAATAAAACACCTTACCTCCCAGGATCTCAAAATTCATTATTTAACATAATTTAAAGTAAATGGTGGCTTTTGGCAAACTTCTTCAATGGGATTTATAAGAACTTATGGAAGCACACATCTTTAAAATGTTTAGTTTTACTTAACCTACTCCAAATTGTTAATTTGTTAAACAAATTGGTCACCGAAGAATGCACTGACTACAACACATAACACTTAGCTTCAGAACACAAGAGAAGACTCAAACTTTTGGAAGCATTTGCAAAAGTAAGTGAAATGGATACGCTATCTTTTTAAATTTCAGATCTATGCTGCCTTAAATATCTTCTTTGGAATGGCAAGTATCGGGTTGCTTACTGTTGTTGCAATTGATCGTTACCTGACAATCTGCAGGCCTGATATAGGTATTGTACTCTGGGATATAACTCTTGCACAAAAATGATCATTTAAGTAATTTATGAGTTGACATCGATGAATCTTCAGGCAAGCTCTTTTATTACCTCTTGTGGGAAATGTACTTCTGAATTTTGGGCATGGTTCTGCAGTAATTAGTCATGTTAGCTATCCCATTGACCTTATGTAAGTAAGGATTGCAAAAGTGGGACCTTCAGCTGCCTTTCATTTCTGCCATTTTACAATTTGCACTTTCATGTGCTTTGAAATGGAAGACTATAGCAATCTATAGAATCCTTAATTATACTTAATTAATTATACTTAATCCTTAATTATACTTAATTAATTAATTCTTAATTATACTTAGCTAACAAAATAATGTATGTAGAAGTAAGCCATGAGCCCTTGTTTGTGGAATGCTTCCTGATAATAACTGAAGCTGGGGGGACAAGTTGTCTTTTATTGGACCAACTTCTGTTGGTGAGAGAGAGACAAGCTTTCAAGCCGCACAGAGCTTTTCTTCAGGTCTGAATAACTGAATAGAACACTTATTTAGAATACTAATTGAAGTTGACATGTACTCTTAATAGTATTTTGTTTTCTCTATACTTTTCTCAATCTTTATTACAGGTTAAAAAAATTATAATTGTTAATTCCTTCACTTCTTCCTCCCACACCCCACTGCCGACTCTTGCTCTCTCATTGCTAAACTTTGTGTGAAGGAAGGTGTGATTATGCAGCGATGTCCAGCTCTCCTTCAGGTTCCTGTAATGATCACTAATAACTACTGTGCTAATTGTCTTTCCTGGACACATTTTTAGTTCAAATAAAACCTTGGAGAGAAGCAAAAGAACAGAGTGGCTTGATATAAAAATATTTGCTTGGAAATAGGAAGAAGAATGACTACCCGCAATTATACTTCCCTGATGCTAGCTGCTTGGATAAATGCGGTCTTTTGGGCCTTGATGCCTATTGTAGGTTGGGCTAGCTATGCCCCAGATCCAACAGGAGCCACCTGCACAATAAACTGGCGGAAAAACGATACGTAAGATTTTGAAAACTTTGTTTTACTTTTCAAATGTAGATTATCACTTATTTTTATGCATCATTAGGATGTTTTCTCCTCAGAATATGCAATTTCTATAAGACAAAATTAGAGTTCTGAAGTAGTCTATAATAAATCAAAAAAGGTTGTAAGAATTCTTGACATTGGAAAGTATTAGGCATCGACCCTAATAAAACTTAACAAGTTGAAGAAATTGTTCTTATCTTTTGAAAATATTTTTTCTTTCTTACTTATTAATAATGAGACCTGAGGGAATGATGTATTTTTCAGTCACTTTTCATGGTGGTACTGCTGTAATTTCTTGTATTTATGTTTTGACTTACAGGTCCTTTGTTTCTTATACTATGACTGTAATTGCTGTTAATTTTGTCATGCCCTTAACAGTCATGTTTTACTGTTACTACAATGTTTCGCGAATGATGAAACAGTACAATACTAGTAACTGCCTGGAGAACATCAACATAGACTGGTCTGATCAAGTAGATGTAACAAAGGTGATGCGGGGAAGGGGTCTTAATTCTTCAATAAATACAATGTTTGATTATTTATTCATATGCATATATCAATGATTTAGTCTAACAAAGGTATTTTCTTGTTTTACAGATGTCTATTGTGATGATTTTGATGTTTTTGATGGCTTGGTCTCCATATTCCATTGTATGCTTATGGTCTTCCTTTGGAGACCCAAAGAAAATTTCCCCTGCAATGGCCATCATAGCACCTCTATTTGCAAAATCTTCCACGTTCTATAACCCCTGTATTTATGTCATTGCAAATAAAAAGTAAGTGTCCCATTTTTAAATTAATAGCCTTCATCTGCTTTATGATTACTGGACATCATTGGTGGGCAGAAAGACGTTCTGTGATATGACAAAATATTTAACAAAGAGATTGAAAGATTAAACCAGTGCTGAGATGGGCTGAATGATCTTGAGGACAGGTTTTAATAAAGGTAAAGAGTAGTATTTGCACTACTGTTTGTCTGAAGAAGTCTGACAACATCATTGCTGGGTGTGAGATGTGTCATAGTGGAGTGGTTTTAGATGTTCAAAGAATACCTACAAGTCACAGCTGGCTCTTCTTCTGTCAGAATAAAATCACCATGTTTTGAAAATAGGTATCATATTGAATTGAGGTAATAATTTGGGGACATTTCACTGGTCTCACCACAACAGCCAATATCAAAAGGGCTTTCCTGGTTTCCATTCCTGTCCCTCAACCTGCAAGCACAGTCTGGAACGTCCATACAGATGAGCTGAAATGTTCCTGCTGAGTAGATGAATGTGTGGGTTTAATCTGCCCTGAAGAAAAAATTAATTGTCAGGTCACTCTAACAAAATGTAGTGGATCTGAGTCTCCACTCTGATTAACTTCACACTGATGCAATTCCACTGACCCCAGCAGAGCTTTGTACACTGGCAGAGAAAGAGACAAGCAACTAATTGAATTCTAAAAGTTTTATTAAAAGAAAAAGCCTTATTGTTTTTGAGTAATGTGTTCTTAATTTAACTCTGTTTTTGCTTCTTTATCTATGTAGCTAATAATCTGAATTTTTTTGCCTCCCTCCCCGAATTACAGGTTCCGGAGGGCAATCCTGGCAATGGTTCGATGTCAAACTCGACAGGAGATAACTATTAATAACGCCTTACCAATGAGCGTCTCTCATAGTACATTAACATAATGAGACTACTAGAAAGCACTGCCACTTTATTTACCATACAGCATATGTTTTGTATCCTAAATGGAAATAAGTTGTTAAACCTGGGCCACAATTAAATTTGCATCACTCTGTAATAATAATCCACTCCAGCATGCCAAATGTTTTTCTGTTTCTCTCAATAATATTTAATACATTTTTTTAAAGACAAAATTTTAGTACTGAACACTAGGCCAATTGGCCTACTATGCCCATCTCTCTCAAAAGACAATAGCAAATGCTCAGTGTATTTTGTAACTCATATGGTGGGATAAAGTGGTGTGGGACAGAGGGAGAATAAAGCAACAGCTGCTTATTTCTGCTACAGTAACAGAAATAAATGTTGTGTAGGCATGGTTCTTTGGTATGTGTGTTTTCCCCCTTTGAACTCTAAACCAGTTTCCAAAATTTCAGGCACAGTAGTATACTGCATTTGCTTCTGTGTCTTAAATGCATACAGTAACCTGAAAAGGTTGCTTCTGTGGCTACTGTAGTACACAGGAGTGTTTAACTAAGCGCTAGAGAACAGTGTTGCTTACTCTCTTTATTATCAGTTTTGTGATATTTGGTGTTTGTCTAACTTCTGGAGTCATGCGATTATGAAAGAATCTCAGTTTTTATTTTTTAAAATAGTAAGTTTCTAACCCTTGTGACTGCAATGAAAATCTTGAAAATGTGATCCAAGCACCTGTTAAAAGCTCAAAGTAGAAGGATAGTAAAAAGAATCCCAAATTTATTATTAAAGAAAATCTTACACTTTTAAAGATAATCTCATGATTTCTAAGGCCAGACTCATGGTTTTTGAATGCCTTGGGTTGACCATAGTTCAGATGAGTCAGGGCTGCAGGGATGAGTTTCTTTTCAAAGATTCAGTTGTAGGTGGTAATTAATTTTGATATTGATATTCCTGAGGTATGGAGAATAAACATAGAATCATAGAATAATAGGGATGGAAGGGACCTCATGAGGTCATCTAGTCCAACCCCCTGCTAAGAAGAAGGACCACTCCCACTAAATAACCCCAGCCAGGGTTTTGTCTAACAGGGCCTTAAATATCTCCAAAGATGAAGATTCCACCACCTCCTTAGGCAGCCCATTCCAATGCTTCACCACCCTCCTAGTGAGAAAGTTTTTCCTAATATCCAACCTTGACCTCCCAGCTGTAATTTGAAACCATTGCTTCTTGTTCTGTCCTCTGTTACCATCGAGAACAGCCTAGCTCCCTCCTCTTTGGAGCACCCCTTCAAGTAGTTGAAGGTTGCTATCAAATCTCCCGTCAGTCTTCTCTTCTGTAGACTAAATAATCCTAGTTCCTTCATTCTCTCCTCATAAGTCATGTGCCTCAGCCCCCTAATAATTTTTCTTGCCCTCCTCTGGACTTTTTCTAATTTGTCCACATCCTTTCTGTAGTGGGGAGCCCAAAACTGGACACAGTATTCCAGATGCGGCCTCACCAGTGCCGAATAGAGGGGAGTTATAACATCCCTCGATCTGCTGGCAACACAGCTACTGATGCAGCCTAATATGCCATTGGCGTTTTTGGCAACAAGGGCACACTGTTGGCTCATATTCATCTTCCCATCCACCATAACCCCCAGGTCCTTTTCTACAGTGCTGCTACTTAGCCGATCCGTCCCCAGCCTGTAGCAATGCATGGGATTTTTCCATCCTAAGTGCAGGACTTTGCACTTGTCTTTGTTGAACCTCATGAGGTTTCTTTCGGCCCAGTGGTCCAATTTGTCCAAGTCTCCCTGGATCCTGTCCCTGCCCTCCAGAGTATCTACCATTCCCCCCTGCTTCGTGTCATACGTGAACTTACGAAACACGCAGTCTATCCCATCATCAAGATCATTAATGAAGATGTTGAACAGAACTGGCCCCAGGACCAACCCCTGGGGCACTCCACTCGTTACCAGTTGCCAACTAGATATCGAGCCATTGATTCCTACTCTCTGAGCCTGTTGATCTAGCCAGTTTTTATCCACCTTATGGTCCATTCGTCCAACCCATATTTCCTTAATTTGCCAATGAGAATGCTGTGGGAAACAGTATCAAAAGCCTTGCTAAAGTAGAGGTATACCATGTCAACGGCTCTTCCCGCATCCACAAATCCAGTCATCTCATCATGGAAGGAAATCAGGTTGGTCAGGCATGATTTGACCTTGGTGAATCCATGTTGACTGTTCCTGATCACTCTATTTTCCTCCAAGTGTTTCAGGTTGGATTCTTTGAGGACCTGCTCCATGATTTTTCCAGGGATTGAGGAGAGCTGACTGGTCTGTAGTTCCCTGGATCCTCCTTTTTCCCTTTCTTAAAGATAGGTACTATATTTGCCTTTTTCTAACCATCCGGGACCTCCCCTGTTCACCACAAGTTCTCAAAGATAATGGCCAGCGGCTCTGCAATCATCTTATCTACTGGTAATATAAAATGTGAACAGCATTCATGCAGATCTCAACTAAAATTGATTCATCTACTTAACTTCTTGAGTGTACTTCCTGTTACTAGTTCCTGGGTCTGTCTTAAAGTGACACAGACCATTTTGGAATGTTGGATGTTGAACTCTAACCTGCACTGAAGACAATAAAAGAGCAAAAATATATTTTGTTCTGAGATCCCCATAGCTGTTCTAAAAATCAAACATACAAATATTTCAAGGAAGACCAAGGACACACATTTAAAAGCACAATCCAAGTGGATTTCATTTCTGAAGATTATTTTTGGTGCTATCAATTGAGAATCAGTAGATGGCACCAACAATTAGTTTATTTCTTTGAGAGTTTGTTTTATGAACATTTACATTTTATATGAAGTCATTTACATTTTTTTCAGTAGGCAACCATTGTTAAAAATATTTAAGCTTTTTGGTAAAGTCTCAAAAAATTGTTTAAAATAGTGGCAAAATCTAGCTCAGTATGCTATTAATTTTGAATTTTTTTTAATGTTAAAGTACAGGTACATTCTGCACTGTTTGGTTATACAGTCTGAGACTATGCCTCTTCTGAACTTATTAGTAAGTACTGTCTATGAGATATTATACTTGTACTGTACACTTCCTTCCAGAATCTGAGTGCTTTATAAATCTTAGCTAATTGAACTGCCTAGCGCCATTGTGAAATAAAGGGATATCTCAAAATGTCTCTCATAAATCTACATTCAATATAGTTATCTATAAAGATAGTCTTGATACACGATAGATATAATTTTAACAGAATATATTCCTTTGACATAATAAAGAATAAGCTGGTTCAACTGATCCGTTTCAGGATACATTTGAAGGTTAAGTAGCTAGAGATCTCAACTAATCCAATGTAATCTGCTATTACTAAATGAATGTCTACATTCACATTCATAGCACACAGCACACGAGTGTCGGGGAATAAAAGTTGTTTGATTTTGTTCATATTGATTTTGCGTGGAGGAAGTGATGTATCTGCTTGTTTATTTATGCATCATGATTAGCTTTCTCGAAGAAGTAAACAGTTTTTGTCCTTCACAATGCACTTGTATTTACCACGGCAAAAGTGATGGTACTGGAACAAGGTATGTTTTCTTTGTTGCTGTTACACAACATAATTACAGGAAAATAGGTTGATGGAAATTTAGAATAGCATTCTTTGACACAATAGATCAGTGCAGATTGTATAGTTTTAGTTTATGTGCTTTTTAGAAGTATAAAGGAGAAAGTTGACTCCATTTTAAGCCACTTTTACATGGTAAACAATGTGCATGGATGTTAATGGGGAGCAGTGATATCTTGGTTTTTACTTAGCAGTTGGATGCATTTAAATCTTCAGTTTTTACAGAAAGATACACCTCTCTGCAAACTAACTTACTAAATGTGTATATTTCCTTGAAAATTCAGTTTCTCAAACCGGTTATCCATGGTATAGTAATGCTGGTTTTAGATAAACCCAAAATTTACCATTGGTCTGTGGAAAACTTTGTTTCACAACAGAAAAAGTATGATGATAAACAAAAAGCTTAGCTACTTTGAAAATTTTCACAGGGAATGCAGTGGGCATTATCTTGTTGCTCATCTGGTAAATTACAATTTCACTTAATTATTCTTCTACTATATCTAGTACAATGTTCTGGTGAAAAGAAAGGGAGAGACATTCACTTTTTTGCTCAAAATTCTTAAATCTGGTTGCCTAGACACCTAAACCTATATGCAGGCACTTATATATATATATATATATATATATATATATATATATAAAAGACCTAATTTTCAATAGTTTTGAGGAACACCAGCACTACTGAAGTCAGTGAGAGTTGCAAGTGTCCTGGACCTCTGAAAATTAGGTCATATCTATGTAGGTGCCTACCTGTGGATTTAGAAGCTTAAATTTAAGCGCCCAGCTTGAACATTTTGATTTTTTTAATCTTCAACCTACTTTCAAAAGTAAAGCTCCACAAATATATTTACCCTAATGACCTAAATATCTGATGTCTCCACACTTGCAGAAAAATTAGAAAATGTGACACATAGAATTGCAGACTTTTTATTAAAATGGAGGTCATGAATCTCCTGTTTCAATTATAAAAATACACATAAAATCCTGTTCTTGAATTACATTGCTGAGCCTAAAATGACGGGGTAAAAGATAGCATTTAAATTGTTCTGGAATTAATGCAGCAGTATCATTAATATTTTATGTTCACTTTCTCTTTAAGGAAGTCCATCTCTTAATTTTCTCTATCTTTTAAATGTGGAAAGCTGCACTTCATCTGGAATTTTGGCAGTAGTGGTGGTGGAAAAGGTATTAACATCTATGTTTTTGAGATGCAAGTCTCTGGTAATGAAATGCAGATTTCTCCTTGTATTTTGGTGCTAGGTCTGTGCTGTGTAATGACCCTGATATGTTCGAGATCCCTGTGAATGTTCCTGTGGACACAATAAAACTTCGTGTAGAAAAAACAGTCATACGAAGGATCCCCACTGAAGCCTTTTATTACTTGGTGGACCTTAAATATTTGTGGGTGACGTACAACTGTGTGGCTAACATTGATGCCAGCAGCTTTTATAATTTGAAGCAGCTGCATGAATTGCGTCTGGATGGGAATTTGCTGTCGAGTTTCCCTTGGGAGTCTCTTGTAGAGATGCCCAACTTACGAACTCTTGATTTACATAACAACAAATTGACCAGCATTCCAGCGGAGGCTGGTAGATACCTGAGAAACCTTACCTACCTGGATGTATCCAGCAATAAACTAACCACCTTGCCATCGGACCTCATGGACATTTGGCCCCCCTTCTCAGAAGCTACACCATCCAAGAACACTGATTCCTCAGCACAGAGAGTCATATTAGGTAAGCTCACGCAAGGACATTGGATTCCTTATTAAAACATGCATAGATATTCACTTTAAAATGGAAGCATCTTAATGTAGTAGGTAGGGCCCTGGATGGAGAGTCAAGATATCTGAGTTCTAATCCTAGTTTTGTTGCTGGTGTGTTTTGTGATCACTTATCCTATCTTTGTCATCTACAAAGTAGAGATGAGGGTTGTGCCTCTTCCTAAAATACTTTGGTATCTCCAGATTAAAAGAGCTAAGCAAATACTGCTACAATCCTTCCTGTGAGTGTGCATAAGGTACAGCATATTCAATGCTATACAAACTTTAGAGGTGTTTTTTGCTAAGGATTTATAAAGAATGCTTGTATTTATGTGGTGCAGCATGACCCTATTTATTATTGCAAACACAACCATGCTGCCTAAGGCTGTGATCTCATGAGGTGTCCCAAGCTAAGCAGAGTGTGGGTTTGGTTAATACTTCAACAGAATGCTCCACAGAAGTAGTGTAGGATGCATTGTCTGTGGCTCAGTAAAGGGGGCTTTTCTCTCTGAGTCGCTAGTGAGACACTGCCTGCATGATGGCAGGGGAGAGGGCGTTGTCAGAAGAGCTGTTCCAGAAGATATGCACAGCTGAGACCCTGAACTCCCATTGGACCTAACTCTCCTCTCCAAGTGGCTCTCTGCTGGTGTAACCCTACAGATTTCAGTGCAGTTATTTTGGATTCACACTGGTGTAAATGAGAGGAGAATCAGCTCTGTGGTCTCAAAAGATCCCAAGGCACTCTTCACAGTAGTATTAGGAAGGATGTTGGAACTGGTGCTCTGGCCAAACTCTGTTTTGCATGATTCTCTCCCGCCTATTTATAGGGGTTCCATAACTTGCTCATAGTCTAGAGTACACCTTAGAGAGAGAGTCCTCTGGACCACCCACTCATGTTATTTGCAATCTCACAGACCACCTCGCGCTTCTCCTCCCATTCCTGATCTCGTGTCCTGCCTGGCTTGTGTTCTAATTGTCAGCCCCAATTAGTAATCGCATAATATCGCCATGGCAGCTTCCGTGACTGCCTTCTTTCCTGATATTAGTTTTTCCGTGAATGTATATACTTTTAACCATCTCTTAATGCAGTGGGAAAGCTAGCACCATGTGACAAGCCATAACCGCCAGTGAGTTCATACACACCTTGGGAACCTCTCCCCCCTACCTGTAATTAAATACCATTGTGAAATGTGTGTTTATCTGCTGTGTTCCACTATAGAAGCCTGATCCTGCAAATCTTTATTCAGGTAAGTATTATTGTCATGAATACAAACTAGTTTATACCCATCTTGCTAATATTCTTATACTCGTGAGCAACATTAAGCTTGTGAGTTGTCCCTGTGAGCTACTTGTATGCATAAGTGTTTGCAAGATTGAAGCCATGGTTTCTGAAAGGCTTTTGGGATCATTCAGCATAACAAGTGCAGTAACGATGCAAAATATTGTTACATCAGTGCCAATATGTTAGTTTTCTATATGTTTAATCTAAATATTGAAATATAGTGTGAAGTTGCTTATGCTATGCTGATGGTTGCCTGCTATTTTTTAAAAAAATTTTTTTTGCTGCCAACATTTGGGGTCAAACACTGTGTAGGAAATACTAGTTCCTGCATTAAAATGTTAGTATAACAAACATAGCTTTTCGTACGTCATGTGGACCGCAGGAATCACTCATAAGTTGTGTAAATATTATGGCGGAAACTTGCTTTTTATGCTTTTTTAAAAAAATAAGTTTCTCTTTGGTTGGTTAGAAAACAATTCTGTGTAGGGCTAGGTATAACGGGAAATATTCTCTGCTGCCTTCATTTGCAGCATGTGTGTGTAGAGGGGGTGGACTGTATATGGGAGAAGGTGGTGGCTCCCTGATCGTGGCATGACCAGCCGTGGAATAAATAAAAGAGGCATGGGGGCTGCTCTAATTTATACAACTAGTGATCACTGGAGCACAGCACTCTCTGTCCCTGCCCATGGCACACTCCCCCTACACGGAAGGTTACAGGAGGGAGTAGAGTAGAAGATGCTATGGGTATGTCTACCTAGCAGCCTGGAGGTGTAATTACTAGTGCAGGTAGATGTATGTGTGCTTGCTATGCTTGAACTAGTGTGGACAGAGTGGCTCCAGTTGACCACCCTGATACTGCTTAGCCCCTACCTTCCCTGGGCTGTGCACTTAGGTGGCTAACCTGAACCACTGCCTGTACCACTGTGGCTACATTGCTGTTTTTAAATGCTACCTTAAGTGGCACTAGCACATATATATCGACCCGTGCTGGGGAATTAAACCTCCCAGCTGCTGTGTAAATCTGCTGAGGATTTCCCCTGTATCAGAATCCTCATCTAGGGAGATCTAGCCAACTTCGTCTCTTTGCACTGCCCTTGCTGTGCAAAGATAGTGGAATCTGGCTAAGTGCTCCCAGGCACTATGTAAACTTTCCTCCCCAATCAATATCCTTTAATCCTGACAAATCTTGCATCCCTAGCATTCTTGAGCCCAACTAACTGATTGTGCCACATTATTTGCTAATTTTATAATGTGAAATATGTACTCAAAGGAATTAATATGAGACCTTGAGGTCTTTGTCATTTTGCACTTATGTCTCCAGAGCTGAGAGGACAGTAGATTCACTGGATACAGGCACCAATCTGCCTCTGGTTTTTATGTTCTGTGGAGATTGTATGCAGATAATATAAATTTACATACAGGAGTCAAATACCTTGAAAATAAAACGATGATTACTTTGTAGAATTTGGAGCTACTATAAATTAGGCAAGTGGTGAATAATTCACTTAAATTTCTAATCATTACCAAAGCCATGTACTGTGAATATATTACAGTGCAATCAGACAATGATTGTTCCACAATTAATCATAATGTGTATCCTCTTCCTCCAGAGAGCTCAAGTGTCCCATTGCTTGTGTTTTGGATTCTTCCATGACAAGCATACAATCCCTTTCCACTAAATCTTCTTTTTCTTTATTGATTGTATTCATGTAGTGCCCAGGAGCCCTAGTCATATTTCTCACACATGTGCGCACGCACACACGTACTCACACTAATTGCTCACCCTCAGGTCCATGCCAGAGGGACAGGACTGTTATTATCTGTTAGGTTTAGGACCTAGTGATGAAATCAGAGAGAATCCCGCCTCTCCCCCCCACTCCACTGTACATTTGTTGCTTAAAAACAGGGGTTAAAGTAAGGGGGAACGCACTGAAACGCAGTTCTGGGGCCCGCAAATTCAAGAGACCAGAGTTCTGGGGCCCCTAAAAATAGAAAAATCCAGCGGAACACATGTTCCGCCCTGCCCTGGCTGCTGGTAGGTCCTACGCCCCACCGCTGTTAATCACAATACTTATTGTGTTATGCAGTGTTTGCTAGTTTGTGACAATAATTGCTATAGACATAAATGCCATATAAAATTATAAATATTTTTATGGAGCGATAACCAACGCATGTGGTACTGAGAAGTGGATGCAAATGCTACTTGGGCTGGGGCTGCACATGCACGAAAGTGGCCCAGACAATACGGGAAGGGGGCCCGGAGATTAGGAGGGTTCCGGGGCCCGTCAAATTATACTTTGACCACAGCTTAAAAATGTACCAAGTTGAGTAGGATTATTTATGAGCCTGGCCATCTTCACTTCTCCAAGCAGAGGGGATTCTGGGTAGGAATCATGGACAAGGGAGACCAATGGCTCTGTGGCATTTTCTTCTCTGGTACCCTATGGAAACACTGCTGGGGCTCATTGACACTGTGGGGGCAGGGAGTGGAACCATTGAGCAGTTTTATATGGCTCTCTCACTCACCACCTCTGCAAAGGAGATCTGCTTGGATTCCATGCCTTAATTAATTCTGCTTGAATCAGTGCTAACTAAAGCTACATGCCTTGCACCCATTAGAGAGGTTGGCCTTCTACAATGGTAGCATTTTTCCTGCAGGACCAGGTTGCCATGGGTAAGGAGAGGCCAGAGGAGCTTGACCCTCCATTGGAGTAAAGCTTCACTTCTTCACAGACCTGCAGTTCTCTACATCTTCTACCTTCTCTGTGGTCTGAGATAATTGGAAGAAAATTCTGCAGAGTGAATCCATGGAGAGTCCTGGGCACTTTCTCCTCCTCCTGGAGGAATGCTTAATTTGGTGCCCTATCTCTCGCTGGCTTGTTAGCTGAAAGCTTAGGGTCATTGGAAGCTGAAACTCAGAGTTTGATAGCAGTATTTACAGCAAAGTCAAGTTGTTGAAATCTTGCCACCCTGCCAGGATAATGGAAGTCAGAGTTCTACCTAATGTGAGCAATGATTGGTTAGTGGAAAAAGCTCCCTTCCTGGTTTCAGGAAAACCAGATTATTCTCTGGCCGCAGTGTCCAAAGTGAACCTGAGGAGAAAAGAGTATTGGAGAAGGTTCCCTTTCCAAACCTTCAGGCGATGTGACAGACAGTGCCCGTGGAATACCAGGAGCTGCCTTTGTCTAGCTGACAGGAACGTGGCCTTTCACTAGTTTTGTTAGTAATCCCAAACCTTATTCTTGTTTTGATCCATTTTCCTTGTGTTTCTTCGGTTACTAAGGGCTCGATTCTGCTCACACTGAAGTCTGTGGTGGCAGGACTGGGCTGCGGGAGCATACTGTAGTTTGAAATATGAGGCAAGTGCAATGGTAATATGATATTCCCCACATGTTCTTCCTTCCAGAGAGCCATTGAGAAGATGAGGGCATATACAGCATACGATAGTTTGTTCTGGGCGAAATCTTGCCCCAACCACCTTTCCACATGCCAATGACTCTGAATGCAGCAAAACTACCAGACTTCTGCTGAGCATGCTGGCCTGGTGGTTGGGAAGACACTGCTCTTCCTGACCTGCTCTGTAGTGATTATTTGCATGGCATTGTGCGTGGCAGTGGAGGGAGAGGGAAGCACGGGAAACCAGTGGGAAGAAGGACCAGTTAATCATTACTATGTGAAGCCACTGACTAAAACCCCCATGGAGGAGGAGAGCAGGGACTGCAGATGGTATTGCAGTTACAGAAAGCTGAGGGTATGCCAGCAGGGGTGAGGGGAATATCATCTGCAGTCTATGTCTGGCTTTTGTTTGGAACCTTGAATATTTTATTTATTGCCACTTTGCAACCCTGTAAACAGGGAACAAAGTGCATTTAATTACAAACTGAAGCTGTTTACTGAGTTACAAAAAAAAGTCCCCACATGATGGCCTCTAAACTAAAGTCCATATTGACACAGTGGCAGTCCTGGTGCAGAGGAAACATTTACCAAGGAGGAGGGACTGCATAAATGATACACATTGGAGTATATAATTCACAACTGTAAATATGGGCTGTTATTAGGTAGGGGGGGAAATAATCAAATGAGTTTCTGAGGGAATAAATTGTTTGAGTTTGTTGTTATCGCTGCAACATCCAGACTTGTCTCCAAATGAATCATATAAAGATACTTGTGGGATGTTGCCATTTTCTGAACATTTGCACAGAAACTTAATTGTGGTTCATTAGGAAGGAAGTTTTGTTTATTGCTTATTTAGATTATTTGCTTGTACCATATCATATCCATGGGCAATTCACTGCATATTGTGCAACAATTTTAAGTGTTAATTGCATATTAACAGCAAACCCTGGCTCATAACTGACTGGTAACAGCATTGATGTGAGTGAGGAAATTGTTTCCAAAGTTGGACCTGTGGAACTGAAACTATGTTAATGAATCAGCTTTAAATAATTGCATTTTGTTTGCTGTCGTGATAGGAATTATTTTTCTCAGAACCAATGAAATAACTTTATGCAAATTTTTGCCACCTTTATTGAAGACTTTAAGAGATTTATGATGAAGATGTTCAGAATGTATGTGGTGGTTGGCTTCATGTTTTGGTTCACATCATGAGTTATTATCCAAGATCACTATTATATCCACTCTTGCTTGACTTGGTCAATATTTATTTCTCACATCAATAAATCCTAATATTTTCACAGTAGAAATCAAGATTTGCTTATTATATACTTTGTGAAGGATACATGCTAAGTATTCCATTAGAAATGTAAGCATTTGGGGTATGCCTTCACCTGTGTTTTCTATACATGGAAAATAAATTTCCTGAGATTCTTCCTTATCTCTTCTGTTTCCTAGACTCCACAGTTTTCTCTCTTTTCTATGTGACTCATCTACTACTTTGCTTCATTTGTGTCTTACTCCACCTTCTCAATATCTTTCACAAAGTCTTCTCACCCATCTTCACCATCCTGTGTAGCAGGATCTATTAACTTTCACAGTGCTTTCTGCAGGCCAGAACTACATTTCCATTTGCATTTTATTCGTTATCTAATGGAGAGGGAACCAAACATACCACTTCTTTATTTTGTGGGTTTGAGTAACCTGTGGTCTTAGAGTAAAAATGTGATCATAATCCTTACAAGATGAATCTTTGGGAACTGCAAAGTTAGCAGCAGGACACTGCAGACATATGATAGGTATGAGCAAACCAGTAGAGTTCTGATAAAGTTAATCTAAGATTTGTGGTTTATGAATATTTTTATAAATCGTAGAAACTTCTGAAGGTCTCGTCTTCTGTATTGTACAACCTTTGTGCTAGACTGATTTTTGTCCTCTTGCAATTTATCAAGAGAACCAAAACCAATTATTTTTTTCTGGGTATTTTAATCTCCCTTCTCCCCCCTTTTCATTTTTGCTGATGTGTCTTAGCCTCACTTTCCTCTCTAGGAAACTTTGATTCCCTTCCTCATCCTCCAAACCTATTTATGCCAACTGAGACTTAGCTCAGTGCCATGGCAGCAGAAGAGAAAATTGGGCTGAACTTGCAGCCTTGTACATATGAGTTGCAATGGAAGGCTGAGGGAAGGCAGTTGGCTTTCAAAAAGCCACCTGTCTCTACCTGCAGATGCAGAAGTGTATTTAGTGTTGGGAAAGGAGCAAGGTGGGTGCCTCTGGGATTCTAGCCTTCCTCATTAACAAAATACCGTGCTTCCAAATGATCTGGAGCCTCAATAACCATGACCATATTATCTTATTCTTTGCTTCCCTGTACTTCCATTGTTTGTTACTCACTTATTATTCAGTCTTTTTCAATTTGAATCTCTTTGGGTCAGGGGCTCATGATGTGTGTTTGGACAGTGCCCCAGACAGTGAAGTCTGAATCCGGATTGAATCCTTTGAGCATTACTGCAATATGAGTAATAAATGATAAGTCATAGCTTCCTATAGGAAAACCTGCAGGAGGGGAAAAGTCAACAAAAGAGGTTCTGTCACCAGCTTTCCCTCAGGAGAGGGACTCTGCCATCTGGTGAAGGGCAACAAGCTGCTAGTCCTACCAATCTTGAGGGTTCATGGGGAAAGCAAGCGTCTAACTCTGAGGATACTGGGATCTCCTGATGCCTGACCTTCACTTCCCCCTGTATAGCATCTTCTCAGCTGTATGATTTTACCCCTCAGAACAGGAAAGAACAGAAGCTGTATATTAGTGTTAACCTGGCTTTTAGCATAATTTATTACTGTGGAAAACTTCTGGTATTTAAGGACTTGTTTCAGGAGCAGCTGCTCTGCCTTACAATATCTCAAAGGTAGTTCCACCTTCTTATATCCTTGTTCTCCAGTCCACAGGGAAGAGAATAGGTAATGTTGCAAAAAAATATTGAGCAGGAATAGAGATTTTTCTGAATAAGAATAGAATCTGCATCTAGACCATTTACAAAATAAAACTGGACAGATTTTAAAGGTAGGCATATGTCATTGTGTATTTAAGTAAGTTGAACTTGTGAGCAAATATCTGTGCATATACCCATGGACAGCAGGCACTCAGTTAGCCTTGTTCGTGTTCAGATGTTGTATCTGGTATGTTCATGAACATCACTTGTTTCCAGGCATCAGTTAGGCATATTCGAAGGTCAATGTGCAGTTGCACAGGCCTGACTTTGAATCTCTTATCTCTGCAAATGTTAATAATTTCCAATGGCTAAGAGTTCAATGGGTTATTAGGATTAGCCACCTTCTTGATTAATGCACATTTTAAAATGTTCACCTTACATACCATAAGAATTTTGCAATGATTATTAGAGATTAATGCACCACAAAGCAAAGTTCAAATAATCCTTACACCCGTACCTCAAATGAGACAACCCATTCCATCAGAAGCATCCCTAACATTGTGTTGTTACAGCTCAAATTTTATCCTAGCATAATTTTATGTGCATTGAATGTTTTATTTGCGAAGAGAATATCCCTTGTGAAACTGCAACTGTGGTACATTTCTCTGGAAACATGATTTCCTCACTAGTCATTAATCAGTCCAGAATCCTTGCCTTTCTGACTGCAGCAAGATCATATGCTTCAACTGATCCTGCCATTCTTCTGGGAAAACTTGTCTTGATTTCAGGGGGAGCGTTGCCTGAGAAAAAGATTGTGGTGTTAGGTCCACTTTCAGTAGTATAAGGTGCTCCAGAGCATGCAGGGGTTCTCTGGACACTGAAAAGATGTCTTACGATTAATTCTCTGCAATGAGAATTGTGGTATTACCTCAACTCAGAAGCAGAGTGTTTGCAATGTAGTTGTAGCTTTATTGGTTCCAGGATACTAGAGAATCAAGGCTACAACTATACTGTTCTCATCTTGTCTCTTTAATCAGGATTTTTTTTACTATAAGCCTTAATTTTAATTTTAATATAATTAATTTAATTTTAATGAAAATTTAATTAAATAGACTGGTGGCCCCACAGGTTTCTAAAAATTATATTTGTGGCCCTCGATCCAAAAAAGTTGGGAATCGCTGCTATAAGGCATCAATGTGTCTCACACACTTCAATAGTCATGTATTGAGCTAATAAAAAGCATTTTGTGAGGCGAGGACAGGTTGGTAGGAAATGAATTTGAGTTAAGAAGCTCATTTGCACATGAGGTGCAAATCCTACAACTTTCACTTTCTCTTACTGTAGTTGCTTTCAGTGGAATTATTTGTCGATATTTTTCTGTGCCTTTGTATGTTTTAAAAGATTCACAATAGGTTTAGGTATTTCGATCACTCAGTCATATTGGTGAATAATTTGCCAGTTTAAGGGATTAATCCTACAAACCCCTATTATCATTATTTCTCTCACAGGTAAGACTTTGCAGGATCAGATCATTTAAAAAAATATTTAGGCTTTTAAAATGTCCCAGCTCATCAACATACAAATATTCCCGAAAGTGGGAAATGCATATTTAAGAGAATGTGGGTAAGTAACAATGTTACTCTAAACACCTTCTTCTTAGCATATGGGCAACGTGCCTCAGGTGGCATGTGACTGGGATTCATCACTAATTTGATAGTCTAGTTGGATCATTAGCTTCCCTGGCTTGGGCTGTGTACTGACAGAGAGTGCGATGTGAATGGTGGTCCATGCCCACTTTCACACCCTTACCTTGCATAATTGTACCAGCTTCCTTTTACAGCACATACATTTTACTCAGTCTTTGGAATAGAGGATTTTGAATTGGTTTGGTTTGCAATTAATGCTTCTGGGACACACTGTGTGTATAAATTGGAAGGAAGTTTATTTTATGTACTGTGAGGGGGAGTAGAATGAAAAATTGAGAACATCAACTTTCTCCTTACGTTGCTAGTTTTACCTATGTTCCTGCCTTAAGTATATATTTCAAAAGGACAGCTACAGATAGGATGGGCTGATGTTAAAGGAAACCTTTTGAAATGACCTTTGTGAGTAAATTATGAGGAATTTTTTTGTGTCATATACAACCTGACAAGCTCTGGTGAACTAGGTATTGATATATATGAGTCCACAATGCTATATATAATCTACAAAGTGTGCACATACTCTCTCTTTTTGCATATTAGCTTTTAAAAATACCATAGTTGAATTAGTTTACTTGGGTTTGCCTATTTCTTTTCTTGTCGGCAATAATTAGTAAATAGATTTAAAATCACTCATGTCTGGAAAGAGTAAAATTGGATTGCGATGTCATAAACTCATAGTCAAGGAATCTCTTCAGGTCAAGTCTAGTTTAAAGGGTGGGATTAGTAAGGGTTTACCACTCTCTTAATCAATCACTGTCTTTGTGCCTAAAATAACCTAATCTTGGGCAGGTGTTAAAAGGAAGCATATACTTCTACATCAACAGATTTTTTTCCCCTAAAAATGCTAAGAGATTAGAAGGAAATGAATGATTAAGAAAGGGAAAAGTAAAGGTGTAGGTAACATGGAATAACAGCAATCTTTAATTTAATTATTCCTAAAATTAATGCATCTTTTCACATCATAAGATTTGTTCTGCCTCTACTCATATGGATTTATTTCATGATTTGTTTGCTAAACCATTCAGACTGTCCCATAATTATAGGCTTTCATTGCAAAGTAGCAGCTTTTATTTTATACTTGTCTTCCCACTTTGAATGCACCTATTGTCATAGCATTGGAGTTCCTCCTGTATTACCTACAAAAATAGTTTGGGTTGGGAATTAATTCTATTTATTGTTAATGTTCGAAGGAAATGGAGTGTTCTAGGAGATGTGTACAGAGATCTAATGTCAGATCAGAAACTACTTAAAAGCATGAATGAAACTCTGTGGACCAGATCCTCAGCTGTTATTAATAGATGTGGCTCTATTGATGCCAACAGAGCTATGCTGTCTTACACCAACTGAAGATCTGGATTTGTATTACTAAAAAAAGCTACTGTAATTCACCAGAAATGAAATTCACCAAGAGAAAAAATGTTCCCTCGCTCATGTTCTTCATCAGAGGGCAAATAATGTGAAGTCAAAAGTGGAGGGGCAGGGTCCTTGTGTGCCATTCAAAATGGTAATATCCTTCAAGTCCTTCAATGGTTCTTCTGCTCTCCTCCGCCTCTTGTCCTCTCCCCACTTCAACTTTAAAATATTTTGTATTTAAGAGATTGGCCTGAATGACATCTCTGGATCCAAACGCCCCTGAACTTTGGGCAAGTTCAGATGCACATCTAAACGGAGACGGATTTATACCTTTCACACCCCTAGGCAGAGCGTCTTCAGTGCCTTCCCTGCCTGTAGCTGACCTTTGTGTTTTCCACGCAGGGAGTGGGGTGGAGGTGGAAAGGGGCTGGGGTGACTGGCTTAGCCAGATCCTGGTGGGGGATCAATCCTGTGGCTTCTGGCCCAGCCAGGGGGGTAAGACTTCAAGGGGAAAGGGGGAGGAAGCAGGGTGTCAGGGCTCCAGGAGGAGTGGCGGGGGAGGAGATGAGGAAGGGCAGAGTTCTGGCATTTAGCTGGAGCCCCTGGACATGGGCCGAATTGGCCTGTGCAGTAATCTGCCACTATTTAGGCACACTTAGAATGCTGGTGCCTTAAGGCATGTGTCTACTGTGCCTAAATGGAAATCTGGTCCTGGAGCTAATCTTTGTTGGCTTAACGTGATGTCCGTTCTGTGGGAGAAGTGTTGGTACAAATCACAAACACTTATATCATTGCTCTCTCTCTCCAACAAAAATTCAAGCACTGAAAAATGTGCCTAAACAGAAAAGAGAAGCTTAAAAAACTCCATACACATGAAAGGGGTAAGACGAGAGCAGAGGAGGGCAAAAGACACCCGTAGTTGTTAGTAGATCTATAGTAGAACAATACTTAGTTGTACTTGAAGGGTCTGCCCAAATGCTGGTAAATACCTTACTTGGCATTTAATCAAGGCGCCTCTTTCTGAGGTTGTTCCTAAGGAATTAAAAAGTGGTATAATTTAGTGTAGAACATGTCAACTGACATACCATTTTAAATGCAGATGGCAGTGAGGAGAAGGTCTACCTTATCCAATGTTAATAAACAGTTTTAAGCTTCCTTCCTGAACCTCCAAAGAAAAGAAACAAGGTGAAAGGAACAAATGTAATATTTCATGAACTTAAAAAAGGTACACTACTCCCCTTACTAGCATTTAGACACAATGGTATGTCCCCGTTCTAATCATGAATTCCAAATAATGTCTGAAACTAAGGGCATGCATTTTTTTCTGCTTTAGGTTTTCAGGATAATCCATGGTTTTGTGACTGTCGGATTTCAAAGTTAATTGAATTTTCCAAAATAGTGGACACCTCTGTTGTACTTCTGGATCCTTTTGTGGCTTGTAGTGGACCTGAGAGCCTGGCAGGTATCTTGTTCCAGAAAGCAGAGCTGGAACAATGTCTTAAACCATCAGTGATGACTTCAGCAACTAAAATCACATCACCTCTGGGAAGCAATGTACTGCTACGCTGTGATGCCACTGGATATCCAACCCCACAACTTACCTGGATCAGGTCAGACAATTTACCAGTGAACTATACAGGTATTTCATAATTTATTTCTAAGAAATACGAGAACATAGAAATAATGATTGTTTGCAGCACTTGGAAATGACCTTTGAGATCCTTATTATTAATGGTGGAAAACAAACAAATTCAGATATTCTCACAATATTTCCACCAAAATGCAAGTTATAAAAGTCATAAGTGAGCTATATAAACACAGCAATTTTTATTATAAGCATTGGCTTTGTAATAAATACTAGTTTCATCATAAATGACAAAATTTCAATGTCCATACTGAATGGTAAAAAGATTGTGAATATCTGGTATTGTTTTTCTATATCAGCCATTTCAGTAATTGCATCCAGCAATTCAGAAGTTTTCCTATTATTAAGCAATGGATTGATGAGGATGAAACAGTATGACATCTTACTGTAAGCTCACAATAATAAATTGTTTTATTTATAATGAGAAATTCTTTTAACTCAAAGAAGTAATTTAAGGTCACTCGTGTAAAGCAAAATAAGTGTATCAGTGGAAATGAATTGTAGTGTAATATTGGAGGCTGCCAATAGATGGCTCCATGGTTAGTATCTAAGGATTATATTTAGGATTTAAGGAAGAGCTGTAGAAGAGGAAAGACAGAAAAGGAAGTGACTCAGAGCACAGAAAGCAAGTTGAGTGGCTGTATAAAATCTGCAGCTTTTAGAAAAGTCTGGAAATTGAACTGTTTGCCTCCAAATTCAATTGTTTTAATAACTTAAAAGTATTTTGATAATTCATATTCTGTAGTGGTGGGTCTGAACCCTGAAGTCTGAATTCAAATCCAAACGTTTCCCAAATTAGGGTGGAGAGCTGTCGGAACTGGAATGCAAGATTTTTTTCTGTGTTGTTTTTGTTCTCCATGCCATAAGTAGTGGAGATATAGAAATGTGTAAAGTTGAGATGTCATGAATTACAATTGTTTTGCTATTTACAGTGTCAGTCTTTCACCACAGGAGCTTACAATAATTAAAATATACTGGACTAAAAGTAAAATCAACATAATAAAAAATAAATATAAATCTATTAATTATTCCTGTTCTCATGGAATATCTTAATCTTGATTTAAACACTTTTTTTTTTGTCTTGGGAGGGTAGGCTCCTAAGGGTTCTCGATTTACAGCTCTGGGAAAGTAAATTCCTCAAGAGAGTTTCAGCCTGGGTAATGCAGGCTGCTGCTTTATTTCAGTCACGTGCTCCACCTGAGACCTACCTTTAGGTGAAACAGGATAATTCAGTTTCCAGTATATGTTTAGACTTTAATCTCCCTGGTGAGGTGGTGTGTAAAGTTCTTGGATTATGTAATAGGTTTAATAATTGTCACATGCGATTGTACCAGTGCTCAATTTAGTCCAAAATCGTGCCTCAGACCAGTGGTTCTCAACCTTTTGTGTGTCGCAACACTCTTGTTGACGTGCACGACCCTACAGGACACACCAGCCCAACCCACCAGGCCAATCCAGCCCCCTTCCTCTCTCAACCCGGCTGTCTGCAACACACTTACTGTTGTGTGTCCCAACACATGGTTGAGAACCGCTGCCTCAGACAATTGCTAGAACTAGATCATCTAAGGAAGGCGTAAAGGCCCATAATGGGTAATTATGCAATAACCAACCCATGGGGCAAGTTTCTTGCTAATCCCAGTCAGTTAGCAGCAAGCTTTTACCCTTAAGCATGTGGGCTATGGGCAAAACCTTTAAGGGCACTCAAAAAACTTAGGAGCCAAAGTCCCATTTCCTAAAGTAACTAGGCACTTAGGGTCCTAAATCTTGTTGAAAGGGAATGGGGTTTAGCTTCTAAAATCAGTTGGGTTTAAGCTGTCAAGTCACTTATGCACTTTTGAAACTTTCCCTTATATCACTTTATACATTTTTGTTTTGTAAAGTGAAACTGCAGATATTTTTATTGCTTACGTCAATGTCTAATTTTTATTTGTGAACCCTACTGTGGAGAAGTCTACACTGAAAACATTGCATCTGCGCAGCTGTACTGTCGTAGTGCTTTAATGAAGGCTCTACGCTGATGGGAGAGAGCTCTGCTCTCCTATTGATGTAATTAATCCATCTCCCCAAGAGTTATGTCAATGGGAGAAGCTTTCCCCTGGACATAGTACTGTCTACACAGGGCGGAGGGTTAGGTCAGCATAAGTACGTCACCCTCTGAGTGATGTAGTTATGCTGATATAGATCTTTAGTGTAAACCTGACCTCAGTTCTTTTCTTCAGTACTATCATGTGACAAAGGATTTAATAAGTTGTGTTTAAAAACACAATATGTGCAGTTCAAATGGTTCCTTCCAACATAGCAAAAGCGTGGAAGCGCCAGCGTGATAGCTTTTCCCCCCACGGCTTATCATCACACTGTTTTACTATGTGCGTTTCGTTTTCCTCTAGTAATTCAAGAAACTCCGGGAGAGGGTGTCAGATGGTCCATAATAAGTTTGACAGGGATTTCATACAAGGACGCAGGGGACTACAGATGTAAGGCCAAAAATTTGGCGGGGATGTCAGAAGCTGCTGTTACTGTCACCGTGGTCGGTGTCATCACTACAACTGTGTCACCACAAAAGTATGGGAAGAAGCTTGGAGTCGACCAGCAAAATAACACACGGGACGAAGCCAAGCAAGAATCTGAAAAAACCACCACGCTGCTACCCTTGTCATCACTGCCCACAACAATGCCTGCCACTGAAAGACCAGCAAGTCCCAAGATCACAGACAAAAAACAATCCAAGTTCACCCCTGATGGGAAAAAAAGTTCAAAGGGAGTGACAAATGGAAATGAAAAACAGTCGGAGGAAGCCAGCAAAAAAGATGAAGCGACTTCAGTGAATGCAGCAGCACTGCCTGAACAGAAATTCTCCATCAGAAACCTGAAAGTGATTAGCGAAACTGATGAAAGAGTGACCTTAACTTGGAAAACTGTCAATGCCACAAGCAACTCTGCAGTGACTGTCTTGTACTCAAAGTATGGTGAGAAAGAGATGCTGCCTCTGAGTACAGATCCCAGCAAAAACAAAGTCACAATAGATGGTTTGCAGCCTAGTACGCAATATATGGCATGTGTCTGTCCCAAAGGAGTCCCACCTACAAAAGATCAATGCATTATTTTCTCCACTGATGGAATAAATGATGAGAGCACTTCTCAAGTTTCCATTTTGGTAGTGGCTAGCAGTGCAGTATGTGTGATTGTTCTTCCTTTGGTCTTTTTCTTACTCTATAAAGTTTTAAAACTTCATAGGAAACCAAAATCTGCTAGGGAAGCTGACCTTGCAAAAGAGACCTATGTCAAATTTGAAACGCTGTCCTTAAAGCCCCGTTCAGTGGGTACAGGAGGAGAGCTCTGGACTCGAAGAGACACTGATGAATCAGAAAGACTTCTTCTTTGTTCTAGGTCAAGCATGGATTCTCAGATGACCTTCAAAAGTGAGGGCTCTAAATCGGAATACTTCTGTTGAATGTGGTAGGCAGTGGACAGTGTGAAATACATTAAGGGTAAAACTAATTCCAAACTGCAGTCTTTTATCTGAAAGCATGTCAGTGCCAGTTATGAATCACCATGATCAGATATAACATCCAATACAACTCAGACTACTGTGGTGGGAAGGGGGAAGGGAAAATGACACCTGTATTTGTTCTTGTTTTTTGTCTTTTTTACACTGTGACTGCTATGAGGTAGTGATGTTCTTTGGAGGGTAAATAGAGCATACAGTTAATCTGCCTGATTTATGTTCTTATATTTTATGTTTTTATTAAACACATTGACATTTATCTTGTCATCTTAATTCATGTGTGCAACATGTATGTTGTAGCTATCAAATATTCCCCATTTTTCTTTTAAAAATAACACGTACTGAAAAAAGCTATAGGAGTAGAACTTAAATTCTGTTTTGGCTTAAGTCAAAGATAGTCACTTGTACTTGTCAGTGGAAAATTTGTATTTTCAAATATTATCAGTTTGTGCTTCAAAATGTGATCGAGCATTACATTGTATAGTGTCTCGGATTGGGAGTGATCTTGGGTTAATCAAGGCTCAAGTCAATTACCCAGAGAACATGTGCTTTGTTTCTTGAGATGCAATGTACATCGTCTTCATCAAGCTGCAGATGCTTTTGGAAGGAGCATCTCTAGCCCAGTGAACTTAAGGTAAGGTTTTGCTGTGAGTAGCTTTGTAAGGGACACGTGGTAACAAGAAGTTAAAACTGCTTAATGTGATCCTATTGCAAAATCCCAGTCTTAGAATTTATGTGGGCACTGCCCATACTGCAATTTAATGAACTTCTTTGACAGTTAATTACCTTTGACACCACATATCATAATGTACATTCATGTATGAATTAGGTACAGAGGAAGATGAGATCTCGTCCTCAAATAGCTACAGACAAGATGCAACAGGGGATGTAACAAACAGCGGGAGGGAATGAGGTGAGATGATGAGCGATAACATTTGGAATGTGTGGGCTAATTATGAGCACAGCTCACCATTTCCAAAATCATGCAATAGATCTTAAACATCTAGAATTGCCAACCTGATCTTGATCCTCCATCCAATGAAGTCTGTGACCAAGCGCCTGTTGATTTTGTTGCCTCAGCTTCCAAATCCATGAGGCTCACGGTATGTAAATGGAGCTCCAACACCTGCCAAAAAGGATTTTCACCTCTTAAAAAAACAACACCCCCCACTCCCCATGTTTGACATCTTGGGATTTTGCATGGCTAGAAGTAAGTGCTGTGTCTGGCAAGCTGGGAGTCTTTCCTTCCTAAGGGGCTAATAATAATACCTGGTTCTTGCAGTACTTTTCATCTGCAGATCTCAAAAAGCTTTGCAGAGCAGGTCAGTGTCATTCTCCCCATTTTACAGATGGATACATTGAGGCACAGAGGGTAAAGTGATTTGCTGAAGGTCACTCAGTAGACCAGTTGCATAGCCAAGAATAGAACCCAGGACTCCTGGAAAACAAGATAAAGTTTCTGTTTCAGCAATAACATGAAATAATGGATTTTCAAGGCATAACATTTTTAGGTTTCATTATCCTGTGTTTAAATCTTTCTGACCTTGGGCAAGTGTGATTTGTGGGGGAAATTTGGGTAAGAAGGAAGAAATATTTTTGTCATAAATTGACTTTGTGTAAACCCCTCACCCTAAGGCATCTGTTTGAAGCTGCTCACTGGTTTAGAATGATAGAGTGAGTGCTAGAGAAACATGATTTAGTGGGCAGAGAGCAGGTAAGATAATCAAAAGTGCATGATAAATTTATTTGTATTGTAGCTCTGCAGTTTATTAAATGGATAAGAACATAAGAACTGCCTTACTGGTCAGCCCATTGTCTTATCTAGCCCATTATTCTATCTATGATAGTGGTCATACCAGAGCTTCAAGGGGAGTACAGAACAGGGCAATTTTGGAGAGATCCATCCAAGTCTTTCCCTCCTGGTTTCTGTCAGTCAGAGGATTAGGGTTACCCATAGCATGAGGTTGCATCCATGACCATCTTGGCTAGTAGTAATTGATAGACCTATTCTCTATCAATTTATTCAGTTCCTCTATGAAGCTAGTCATACTTTTGGCCATCACAACATCCTAGGACAAGGAGTTTCACAGGTTAATTGTCCATTGACCATTTATTCCTACCCTATGTTTCCTACCTTTTAATCAGTTAGAGATCCATTATAGGATCCTCTCTGTTATCCCATGGCTAGTTAGTTTGCTTAAGAGCCATTGGTTGGAGAACCCTGTCAAAGACTATCTGAAAATCCAAGTACACTATTTCATATATGGTGTGTGCATGTGTGCGGAAGGGTGTGTGTATAATTATTTAAAATTAGTTTGGCTGTATACCTGTATAGAGAGACAATAAGGCTGAGGTAATGCCTTTTATTGGACCAATTTCTGTTGGTGAAAAAGATAAGCTTTCAAGCTTACACAGCGGTCTTCAGATCTGTGCAAGCTTGTCTCTCATGAACAGAACTTGGTCCAATAAAAGATACTATGTCACCCACCTGGTTTTTCTAATATCCTGTCACCAGTATAGCTCAATAGTGCATATATACCTATACATTAGTAGAGCTGGCCAGGTTGGGGGATTCTGTGGAAAATTTTGATGGAATTGAAAACATTTTTTTTTGTTTTTGGCTGAAATGTTTTGGGAGTTCTTTCTTTTTTTTTTAAGATTAAAAACTTCTAAAGAAAGCAAACACATGGAAAAAACAATTGTTTAATCAAAAGCTTATTTTTTTTTGGTTGGAAAACAATTTTTTGATGGAAAAATGTCAACCAACCCTATATATCAGTGAAATTGAAACATCAATTGCTATGCTGTTTCACTTACTTTTTCCATTTTGATATTTATAATCAACAGGTGCTCTTGAAGAACTTTGTTACAGAAGACATTGTTTCTTTCATCAATAATTCAGATTTATTTTAACATGCATGCTTTAGGCCATGGAGAAAATGTTTTCTTTTCTTATTTCTTTCAAAGCTTCCTGAGGATGTTGGAATTGATTCTGAAGTTTTCTTATTTAGTATTCTTATTCAGATGGTTAATTGAGGATGGGTGAATGTGTGGGTTGTGCTGGCAGATTTGTGTTGACTTGTGTGTGTGGTGTTTGTGCTGGGAGATTTGTTGTTTTGTGTGGGTTGTATTGCACTGGGAAATATGTATGGTTTTGTGCTTTGGGGCTTATTGTATGTGCTGATTGTGATGTTGTGTGGGTGGTTGTGTTGATTAGTGTGTGGATTGTGTTGCATTGGGGGAGTTGTGTGGATTTGGGAAGGTGGTGAATGAAGGAAGTGTGCTGCCATAAGGGGCTGTGTCTGTTTCGGTTTATTGTAATGCTATGTGAGTGATTGTGTTCATTTGTGTTGAGGAGGAGACCAGGGAGCTGAGAGATGTGTTGACTTGTGCAGGCGGCAGGTGAGGGGCTGTACATTTGGTTTTCTCTGTTGGCTTTTCTGGTTTTGTTGCTGTGTGGATGGTTGTGCTTATATGTATCCATGGTAGGGCTGCACTGAGAGATTTGTCTTGGTCGCAGTGGGGTGCAAGTGTGTGGCAACTGGGCTCATAGTTATCAAAAATGTGTTTTCTATTTTTTGTAGCTGTTTGTTCTCTCTTTCTCTTCTGAGGCTAAATCTGTTCTTTTTTTTTTTTTTTTTTAAATATACTAGTTGAAAAGGGATTTCCAAAGACATGTGGTTATGGTTAGATTTCTAAGTAAGAGGCCTGATTTTTTTTTTAAAGTATTGAGCATAGTGCAGCTCCCAATAATTTTCATAGTGTCTTTGCACTTTTGATAGTCAGGCAATTCATAAACTTGAGTGGCAAAGCTGCGAATCCATTGCTAGTAGAAATACAATATGGGTAATGCAATTCTCTAAATCAATCAAAAGAAATTTTTTCCCATAGACTCACTCTCCTAGTTCCAGCAGCATTCCAGAATCATTATGGGACAGATTCAGCCACCCTTACTCAAAATGAGTAATATCCTAATCTGGGAGAAGTCCTGTTGATTTCAGTTAGGGGAGGAGCATGAAGTGCCAATTCCGGTGGACCATAGATCTGGTTTTGCAGATTTCATCCATTGCCTGCTGAGCTATCTATCCTGAGCCTTATTCTTGGCTCCCTATGGGTCAGAGAACAGTGACTCCTAGTTTGAATTTTGTATTCTTTATATCCAAGGAACACCATCAGCCTTTTCAGAGGGTGAGACTTGGAGACAAGCATTATTAAGACTGGAAAATCATCTGGGTACAATGCTAGGGAGACCATGAGTTCTACAAAGAGACACTTCTTCCAACCACCTCAAAATGTCCCCATCCATCATTTTAATTCCAGAACTAAACAAAATTCACACAAAAATCACAAAACATGGTGGTCCTTTATTTACAGAGAAGGGAATTGAAAAATATTGAGCAAATCATTAACATAAACAAAGGATATCCATAACTAAACATGTTCTAAAAGGAGTTTTGGGGAAAGAAAGAATTTGGCCAACGGACAGATGTTGAAAAGGGATTTTCAGAGAGAGGTCGTTATAGTTAGGTTCCTAAGTAAGAGGCCTGATTTTCAAAAATATTGAGCTCCATGCAGCTCCCAATGACTTTCATGGTGTCTCTGCACTTTTGATAGTCAGGCCAGTCTGTTAAGTGCCTCGGTAAATATGGATTTAGGTGTCTAATTGTAGGAAATGCAATTTTTAAAATTGTGGTTATTATTCTCAGAGAAACTCTACATTCCTTAAACTAACTTCTGTATAATTTCTTCTTTCTTTTTTAAATTAAAAATATAGTTGTCACATTTTTTCAGTATAAAGGAAATTTCTTACATATATTATGGTGAAAATGTATATGGCTAGAAAAAGCTGTAGAAATGGGGCTATATTTAAGAGAATAATGAACGCTGACCATAAAAAGATATTTAAATTCATTATCCTTTTAAAAAAAAATCCAAATAGTATATTAATTTAAAAAGGTTTTAAAAGGTGAAAATAAAACATGGTTTGTATGTATAAATGCTTGCCTGATCTTTTATAATTTCATTTAGATTTAGCTTATTTCTTGAGTGAAGATAAGTGTGTTGATCCAGAGGTGGATTGGGATAGGAGACCGGAAAGAATGCAATGAGGTAGGAGACTGAGAGTCCTAGGAAAGGGGGAATATGGCAGATCATCACATGGGACATATACTTTTCTTACAGGGTTGGGTGCATGTGGCAGTGGATCTAGTGGGACAAAAGACTGGCAAAGCGTGAAAGGAGAGGAAGTGGATACTGGTACATTTCCTGGATATTGCAGTGATTGGAGCTCTGTGATTGGAGCTCTGTCTAAGCTAGACAAGAGAATGGGAGAATGGGACAAGAGGTACAGGGGGAGTGCAGAGGATAGGGGAGGCTTTGTGGTTGTGGGCATTTATGGAGGATAGAGAAATGCTTGGAAGTTGGGAAATGGAAAGCAGTACAACATCTCGAGGGGAAGAGAAGAGAGAGTATATGAAAGGGACAGGGCACAGAGATGGAAGCAGGAGACAGGAGGGCATGGAATGGCCATGGACAGGCTGCGTAAATCTGGTGGGAGTACAGGGCCCTCTGAGGAGGCATAGAGTGGGACTGAGAAAACTCAATCTAAATTTTAAATCCTTACATGTTGTAGCTATGGGGTTAAATATTCTAAAGCATATAACTAGCATAGATGCCTAAATCCCATTTTTTAAAAAGTGACATGGGCACCTCAATCCCATTGAAAGTCATAAATGCTTTTGAAAATGTTACTCTTTACTATATCTTTAAGAGTAGGGTAGCTTTGCTTTTGTGCCCTGGATAAAATTGGAAGGAGCATTGTGTATTTCTTTTTGGTATTCAGTAAGTTCCAGGAAACGTCACAAACAACTCCACCCCTGATTTAAGGCTGCAAGTGTGATTCAGTGAGTCCAGTTAACATCTTAAATTCCTTTTTTAAAATGACCGTACAAACTGCAGAAACAAACAGCCCTACCAATGCTAAAAGTCTCAAAATGCACAGTTAAGAATTCCAGCCATTCCCTCACTGCCCTGTGGTCCTCCATCACTCATTGTCCTCCCACACATCTTTAACTCTGCACCTTAAAATTTACACAAATTAATGTAAAAATCAAAACTACAAAGTAATGGATTATAAAATCCCATTTCCTGTTAAAGATGTCCATTTCCAATATAGTAGCACCACAGAGTTATGAGTACCAGGGTTACAAACTGACCAGTCAACCTCACGCCTCATTTGGAACTGAAAGTATGCAATCAGGGAGTAGCAGAGACAACCCCCCCGCCCTCCCCTCACTCACACACTCCAGCAAGTACTGTACAGTATTGTGTTAAACATAAATGACTAAAAAAAAAAAGGAAAGCAGCATTTTTCTTCTGCAGAATAAAGTTTCAGAACTGTATTAAGTCAATTTTCAGTTGCAAACTTTTGAAACAACCGCCATGATGTTTTGTTCAGAGTTAAGAACATTTCAAAGTTACAAACAACCTTTATTCGCAAGGTGTTTGTAACTCAGAGGTTCTACTCTATAACAGAAAACTAGCACATATGACAATTTACTGATGACAAATACTATATATAGCTGTTAACAATTGAAAATACAATTCAAGTTGTACATACATGTATGTAAATCTGCAACAGCATATAATCAACACAGTTCAATACCAAATCAGATCTAGCATTCCATACAAACATACACACATTCATTCATACACACAAATATTTTCCTCTTCAACCAGTTTCATCACAGTATGGGAATACTGAACTTAATATTATCTAGGACTGTATTTCCAGTCAATATCTTCACTATACATAATGAAATATAACACACTTGTATCCATTTTACAACATTGTTCCACTATAGAACAAAACAAGGGGGGGCAGGATGGAATTCGGCTTGAGTGAATGCAAGCCAAGTGGGGTGTTACAGAAAAATGGAAGATGAAGAACTGATTTGATCTCTTAGCTGATCATTCCTAGTCTTTTTGATATCTTGGACTTATTTTTTTTCTTTGAAGTTTTAGATTTATTTTTTACTTGAAGAATGCAATTTTGGATGGGTGTCAGCTAGATTCCGCTGAAATATGCTCTCAGTTTTAACTCTCTGTTAATACATGATTTCTTTTTATGAATCCATGCAAATAGTTAACATATACTGTATGCAAGTGTGGAAATGTGTAATAAAAAATTTGACAGGGATATGGCCCAACATATAGTAATATGGAACATAAGAACTGTTGTAGACTACAACTTTCTTTCAACAGGGAGCCTTAATAATAGGAAATTCTATATTCTTGTCAGAAAAGGGAAATAAATTGAATTTCTTATTTGGGAGGATGGGAGAAACACAGTGACTTGAACTATATTTTTTAAGATCTAACCAGTTATAGACATAGACTCACCTTGACCCATATGTCACCCTATTACACTTGTGTTGTGGATATATGCTTTGACCTGTGTTGCCCACTTCATATATTAGTGTTGAGTGAGCAGTTAAATCATAATGCCAGCTGGTCTGATCGTGATTTAGTGTTATTGCTCATTGCTTCTTGCTAGAGTTATATATAACAAAAGCTTTGTGGAACTTTTTCAATTGAAGGCTTAGCTGGTTCTGAAAAATTCAATAGATTTTTTGCCATGCTCAGCTAGCCTTTTTGATTTTTCTCTCTTGAAAAGAAGCATCTGTGGATGGAAGTGACTAAGGGTCAAATTCTGCTCCCTTTGAAATCAATGGCAAAGCTTTCCTATTATCTTCAATTGGACCAGGATGCAAAGAAGTATTCTTCTGATTAATAAATAGCATTTTCACCACCACAATGAGTATTAAAGCCCACAGGGTCTCTTTCTCAACAATACAAACAAGGAGTCCTGTGGCACTTTTAAAGACTAACAAGTTTATTTATCACATGAGCTTCGTGAGAGAAAATCCCACTTTCGTCTCCCATGAAAGCTCATACGATAAATACATTGTTTTGCTGACCTAGACTAACACAGCTACCCCTTTGGAATTTCTCAACAATGGCATCTTGAATTCTATTCCTAAACAATGAATGACAATGGTGAACATTCTGTTTATCATGCCTGTATTGTACATCATAAATCAATATGCAGGACAGGAATCTTTACAGCCAGCTCAATAAAGAGATATGAACAAAAGAATGTCTCTCCCAAGACCCAAATACCATTAAAAAAAAAGGATGGAGTTTTTCTGAGAGAGTTTGACTACGAAATGACTTGTCATCTTTGTTTCTAGAAAAGAATCAGGAGTTACTTCAACTTACTGCTGCCAATGTGATTGTCATTTCCAGGTACATATTTATCTTTCTTATAATTTCAGGTCTGGCAGTATTAGAAATTGTACAGTGCCAGAAGTTTTTGAACAGAGACTATTATACAAATGACTAGAAACTGAACCACACATGGTGATTGAAGTCAAGCACCAACTTTCCTACAAGATAAAGGGTCATATCATGTAGAACTGGAGGGGGGCTCAGAGAAAGGCATTGAGATGATCAAGGGAAAAAGGAGGATCCGGGGAATTACAGACAGGTCAGCCTCACCTCAATCCCTGGGAAAATCATGGAGCAGGTCCTCAAAGAATCCATCCTGAAACACCTGGAGGAAAATAGAGTGATCAGGAACAATCAACATGGATTCAACAAGGGTAAATCGTGCCTGATCAACCTGATTACCTTCTATGATGAGATGACTGGATTTGTGGATGCAGGAAGAGCCATTGAAGTGATATACCTTGACTTTAGCAAGGCTTTTGATACAGTTTCCCACAGCATTCTCGTCAGCAAGTTCAGGAAGTATGGGCTGGATGAGTGGATAGAAAACTGGCTAGATCAACGGGCTCAGAGGGTAGGATTCAATGGCTCGATGTCTAGTTGGCAGCCAGTAATGAATGGAGTGCCCCAGAGGTTGGTCCTGGGGCTGGTTCTGTTCAACATCTTCATTAATGATCTCAATGATGGGATAGATTGCGTGCTTAGTAAGTTCGTGGATGACACCAAGCTGGGGGGAATGGTAGACACGCTGGAGGGCAGGGACAGGATCCAGGGAGAACTAGACAAATTGGAACACTGGGCCAAAAGAAACCTCATGAGGTTCAACAAAGACAAGTGCAAAGTCCTGCACTTAGGACGGAAAAATCCCATGCACTGCTACAGGCTGGGGACAGATCGGCTAAGTAGCAGCACTGTAGAAAAGGACCTGGGGATTATGGTGGACAGGAAGCTGGATATGAGCCAACAGTGTGCCCTTGTTGCCAAAAAGGCCAATGGCATATTGGACTGCATCAGTAGGAGTATTGCCAGCAGATAGAGGGATGTGATTATTCCCCTCTATTTGGCACTGGTGAGGCCGCATTTGGAATAATGTGTCCTGTTTTGGGCTCCCCACTACAGAAAGGATGTGGACAAATTAGAAAGAGTCCAGCGCAGGGCAATGAAAATGATTAGAGGGCTGGGACACATGACTCACGAGGAGAGACTGAAGGAAGTAGGCTTATTTAGTCTGCAGAAGAGAAGACTGAGGGGAGATTTGATAGCAACCTTCAACTACTTGAAGGGGTGCTCCAAAGAGGAGGGAACTAGGCTGTTCTCAGTAGTAACAGAGGACAGAACAAGGAGCAATGGTTTCAAATTACAGCTGGGGAGGTCAAGGTTGGATATTAGGAAAAGCTTTCTCACTAGGAGGGTGGTGAAGCATTGGAATGGGTTACCTAGGGAGGTGGTGGAATCTCCATCTTTGCTGATATTTAAGGTTTGGTTAGACAAAACCCTGGCTGGGATGATTTAGTGGGAGTGGTCCTGCTTTTAGCAGGGGGTTGGACTAGATGACCTCAGGAGGTCCCTTCCAACTCTATGATTCTATGACCTAGAAAATCTTTCATATGAAGAGAGATGGAAAAGGTTGAGATTGTCAGTGTAGAAAGGAGACAAATACAGAAGGGTCATAATAAAACTATATAAAATAACACATAGTCTACAAGAAGGTAGATTGGGAATTTGTATTCTCACTGTTTTGTAACACAAAACAAGGGGACATGGTTGGCAGATTATCCCACATTTTACTAATGCTGGGTTCTCGAAGCATCCTCTGAAATATCCTGTTGTTGACTGTTGGAGACAGGATGCTGGACTACATGGACTATGGGTCTGATCCAGTATGGCAATATATTTATTTAGCACAAGTCCATTTTAATGCGATTGAACAGTTAAGTGTATTACGCAAATATTTTGTTTTTAAGTTGTTATTTTTCATTCAATAAGATGTGCACTTGTGGGATATCAGTATAATCCTCAAGTATTGGCTTTTTTCTCCAAGACTCTGCAAAGTGAAAATTAAAACAAATCCTCAGATCATGTTCTTGCTCCCCTCTCTTATTTATTTCTCATCATTTATTTATTTTTTTAAATGAGGAATAAAATCACATGTGGGATTAAAACTTGTAGCAATTTTTTCCAGTCTTTGAAACAATTACATCTTTGTTGATGAGAAAGTTAAATCCAATACCCATAAGCATGTATTTTCTTATGAAGCCGATTAATTAATGATGCTAAAGTCTAAATTTCCTAACACAGCTAATACCAAGGACTGATCAGATTGACCTGTGAGTCATGTGTCTTGAATTTGCAAGCTGCTAGGACTGGGTCAAATATTCATGCCTCCAAAAACTGCTCTTACCCATCAAGTCTTCCACAGCATAGTCCTTATTTAGGGTTGAGCCACAGGGGAGGAAAATGGAGCAATATGAATGTACAATAATAAGGTACTTTTCCTTTTAAGTTCAGAATACATATGATTTATGGTTGCTTCCCACTACATTTGCTGCTGAACTCAGTAATTGATTTGACTTCTGGTAGGAGCCTCTATTTTGTTAAAGCAATTTTGCACTATGTTCCTAGCCTCAGATTATAACTGGAGGCAACAGTTCCAATATCATCTAAAGATATTCGTCCAACACTTATTTTTATTGGCTGAGACATACTTTTCTCAACTTCCTCTTTGCTGGTTACTTAATAAAAACTATGTATTCCTCCTGTTCCCTAGGTGTTTGATGTTTTGTATCTGCCATCCAAGGAGCCTAAGGGGGCTGTGTTATGTCCAGTTTGCTGTGAGCTCTGTAAATCTAAGCACTGAGACTTACTTAGATACCTCACTATTATGGGCTTCATTGGTCATATCTGCATTGCATGAGTATCCACAGAGGACTGAATACAGCCTCAAAGCTCTTTCCCAACAAGCCTGAGCCTCATCATAAAACCTGGGAAGGATTTAATGGAAGTAGGTTGGTCAAAAGTCCTGTTCATGGATCTGGAAAGATTCCCCTAGGATGTTACAGGCTGTGCCTACTTTGCATGTGGATTTTATATGTATTTTTAAAAAGAAGTCCACAGAATCACATCATTTGCTCATTCTTAACTCTTTGATAGATCAGCAGACATGGTTTTGGTTGAGCTAACTAGCAATTAAAATGCATTCCCCTCCTCCAGCTCCCCGCCAAGGTGTTCACAGGCTCTGAAGAATAGTAGATTTGGTCTCTGACCTACTGGACATAAGAGGTTCCATGGGCCCTAATTTTGTAGCTGTTATATATTTACACTGTTTCAGACGTTAACAGGAATCCAGGCAGGAAAGGTGTTGGGAAAGATCTGCAGTAACACTGAAAAGAGGAAGTAGCTTTAGGGAGTCCTGTTTCTCATCTATTAATGTTCCTTGTTCAGTGATAGAAGAAAGTGACTCTTTCTGTGATTCTTTTCCACTGTTACATGACATAGTCACAGAAGTAGATTGAATTTGAACCAGGATAAATAAAAGATGATACAAATGTTCAATCCTTCTCAACCCTTTCAGTTTAATGAGGTGGAATTTTGAACCCCAACACAGCAGTGAAGTACAGATCAACTCATTGGTTCTTGCAAGAAGGAATTTAGCTGGAGATATCAAAATATCATTTGTCCTCATTGAAAAAGGAGAATAATAACCATGCAATCATTCTAAGAAAGTTTGATCAGCGTTTTGATGCTTAAAAGAATGCAATACTCAAATGGATGTTCTTTTATGGAAACTCAAGCTATGTCTACACTTGTTAATTTAAGTTGACTTAGCTAAGTCGACTTAGCATGTCTACACTCAAAAATAAAGTCGACTTAAAGGGGACACTGCCAAATCGACTTAGGGCATCCACACTGGACACTTAAGTTGACTTGCAGGGGCTAGGTGGACCTGGGACAGGTCCACGGTGGCAGGGGGGGCACCCCTTGCCAAGTGCCAGGGGGCTCAGCATTTACCCCATTGTACCTGGGTACAATGGGGGCTGAACAGAACAGGGACACTGGCAGGGCATAGGAGCAGGGTGGGCAGGGCTCTGTCCTGCCCTGTGTGGGGGCATGCCAGGCTCTGGCTGTGCCAGCCACCCTGGCAGGGAGGGCAGTGGAGGAACCCTGAAGCCCTTTAAGTTGACTTAAAGTCGACTTAGGGCTACTCTGCGTCCACACTGGCTAAATCGACTTTCTAAAGTTGACTTAGCCAGCAAAGTCAACTTAAAACTACGTTTTATAAAGTCGACTTTATTTTTCCTTAAGTCGATTTAAGCTGCTGCTTAAATTGACTTAAGGGAAATTAGTGTGGACGCAGATTAAATTAAGTCAACTTAAGCAAGCTTAAGTCGATTTAATTTGTAAGTGTAGATGTACCCTCAGAGGCCCACAGACTGCATAAAAGCCTTTATAAAAAAGGGCACAGTATGAACAAACATAAGAACACATTAAGGCTTGCCTAGTAGTTGGAATTTTAAATGGAATTTCAGAAAAATTAGTTATGCCTGAGTTTACTGTGGAATAGGCCATGCAGTTGATAGTCTGATCTAGTAAAAATGTGGGTCAGTAACAAGTGTGTCATGGAAGCACAGTGCAAGAAGTAACAAAGAAAAAAGGAAAGAGAAAAGTATTATTAAAAAAAATACTACTTAAGAGTACTACTGAGTACCCTGAAAGGGAGGAGTGATGAAGAACACATCCAAATGATGTGTACTTAGCCATCAGAAGCATGTACAAAAAGTGTAAGAGAAAAGGATATTGGGACCCTGTCAGTCAAAGCAGAGGTATGAGGATAATAGTCCAAGCAAAGATGAATGATGGATGTTTCCGGCATCAGCATCCAAACACACCATGCTTGAATAGCCTTTGAATCTTAAATTTAAAATGGATTCACCTGCTGAGGTGACATTGGTTTGTAAAGAGACTTTTTATGAGTGAACCCTAGTCCTAAGCTGGAGCAGCTCTAAGTAGTGCTCAATGGACCCATGCACAGATAAGATGCTTGGGTTTATTCAAAATCCATATTAACTACAAAAGCGAGAAAGTATGTGTTTGGCACTTTAGTTATTAATGTGGCCACTGCCAAGTAGCCTCCTAGATTTAACTACAATCATCGGCTGTGTCTACACTTGTTAAATTAAGTCAACCTTGTTAAGTCGACTTAGATCGTCTACACTAGATGCTTAAGTCGACTGCCTAGGTTGACGGAGAGCTGTAGCTCCCTGGGTTAGGGGAGCTGCAGCTCCCTTGGAGAAGGGGAGCCATGGCTCCTGCAGACAAGGGGAGCCCCAGCTCCCCAGCAAGCAGGGACCTATGTATGGCTCCCTTGTCCCTGGAGGAAGCCCCGGCTCCCTGCTTGCAGGGGAGCTGGGGCTGCCGGGAAGAAGGGAGCTGTGTGGAACTCCCCGGCCTGGGCTGCAGTGGCGAGGGAAATCGGCGCTGCCCTGGTTGGGGCTCCAGAGGCGAGGGATTTCCCCACCGCCCTGGCCCGGGCTGCAGCCCTACAGCTGGAGCCCTGGCCGGGGCAGTGGGGGAATCCCTCGCTGCCAGAGCCCCAGCCAGGGCAGCAGGGGTTTCCCTCTCCGCTGCAGCCTGGGCCGGGGAGCTCCATGCGGCTCCCTTCTTGCTGGGAGCCCCAGCTCCCCCTGGGGACAAGGGAGCCCCACGTGGCTTCCTGGGGAGAAGGGAGCCGCACGGGGCTCCCCAGCCAGCATTCCAGCGGGGAGGGAATCCCCTGCTGGGGCTCCAGCGGTGAGGGATATCCCTGCTGCCCTGGCTGGAGCTCCAGCGGTGAGGGAATCCCCGCCACCTCAGTCGGGGCTCCAGTGGGGTCTTCTTAAGTCAACTTGAGCCTTAAATTGACCTAAAATGAGATGTTACTAGGTCGACTCTAGCTTTTATTAAATTGATTTAAGGAAGTCCTTAAGTCGACTTAATAAAAGCCCAGTGTGGATGTGGCTTTGTTTAGGTTGACTTAAGCCTCCTTAAGTCGACCTAAACTGCCAGTGTAGATGTACCCATTGAGATGATCCTCATAAAATACAAAGGAGAAGTTGGAACAATGTTTGGTGAAAACTACTTGCTTAAAGGAGAAGTTGTATGTATTGTTCTAAAAAAGGAGTCTTTCATTGTGTGTTGAGCACAATCTTAGAAGGTACCAATCTGTCTTCTTCCCACATTGCAGGGGGGATTGAATATGACAAGAAGAAATAGTGTACTTAAAGCACTGATAGAGTGATGTGTTCCAATGGGTTTGTAGGGAAAAAAAGGACTATCATATCTGGAGTCCTGAAGGTGATAGAAGATGTTTGACAAAAATAAACTTAGAAGAATGTATGCTACAAGAAACCCCACTATAGTTAAAAAGGCATGTGATTGATAAAGAAAGCTGGAGGCTAGATCCAGAAGAAATAGTTGAAATATGATAATTAAAAAATATATCTGAAAAGATTAAATGTATCCTTTGTCTGGGAAATCTTTGAAGCACTTTCCACAAAAGCCTGTTCCTTATGAACTACTTCAAGCAGACTGCATGGATTTAGAGAGAGTACAGGAACATGTTTTGAGGATCTAAATACTGTTTACCACATCCCTGGAGAAGGCATTTGATGACGTTTCCAAGTCTACTGCCATCTAAATAGATGCCAGCAGCTAGAGTGTTGTTGGCGTTCTGCTCCAGTTTCAGTGATATGATTAGAAGTCTGTAGCATGTTGTTCCAGACAGCTTTCATATGCTGAGACTGAGTATGCACGACTAGAGAGAATATTTGACAAGTCTATGAGCATGAGATAGATTCTCAAAATGTTTGCAAGGTTCTAAAGGCTTAAAGATTGGGACAGATCACAAGATGCTTGTTCTATTAATAAACAATAAAGAATTAGATAAGATGTTCTTTTGATGTCTAAAGTAGCTCAGGCATTTTATGAATTTCAAGACTATTGCTGAATATACATCAGAGAGGTCTTCAGGGGTTGCTGACACCTTATTGAGGAGCCTGTTAATCACTCGTATTTTCCAGAGGCATGGGGTGATTTCAGTGTCACCTGCTGTGTTTCTGTATCTCCTGCTAGCCTCAACATATGAGCTAGAATTGTTTTAAATATCTGCTAATATTGATACACAACTGCAAACTATTCATGGTTTTAAGAGAGAGTTGGCCTAGTTATTTACCAGGCATCCATATTCAGCCCATGAATTTTTTTTATGCAGTGAAAGGGGATCTCTTTAAAGCTGAAATTCTCATGATCAAAGAAAATCTCATTGTAGTCCTACATTCCTTGCAAAGCAACATTATTAGAGGCACTAGGGCCTTACAAAAAACAGGGAGTGAGCCTGAATGCCCGTGCAATGACTTCAGAATAGGCCAGGACCTAAACTACAAGGTAGAATCCTGCAAGTCTTGCCAAATGACCAAAGACACAACTCAAAGAACCTCTGATAACCACTGCCTTGCCAGGTAGACTTTGGAAAAGAATAGCACCAGGCCTGTGGAAAAAAGGAGGCATGATTTCTGGCTTTGGCTTTTCTAGATTTGTAGAAATGCTACTTAGTAGACCTGCAACTCAACAGATCATGGAAAAATTATAAAAGCTATCTTCTCTTATTTTGATATTCTGGAAGAAATAGTCCCTGACTATGAGCCACTATTTTTGGGATGCATTATGCTTTCATGCATATTACTTCTAGCCCATACCACCTATATAAGAAAAATTCTGTTTGCTAAGAGAATTCTTCAACAAAATGAATCCATATTATCTTGACTGACTATAGGGCCACTCCCCTATCAGTCATAGGAGTAGCTCAGATCATTTGTTTATGAGTTGAAAGTTCAGAACAATTCTGCCAACTCCATAGTGATCTTGCATTAAGAATGTGAAGCTGATATTCCAGTCTAGGAACTCTATCTTCATTAACCATCTGAAGATACCAGGGATCTGAGCCTGATCCTAAACTGATGAATTAAAACATGGACAACATCAGCTGTTATTACTGGATGTAACTGCATAGTGAGAATTTACCAACCTCTCAGCCTTGCTATACAAACACCTGTCTCCACAGCACTTTGTATTGCTTTCAGTTTTTATATTCTTCCATGTTTAATGGAATTTTCCATGTCCTTCATTTTATGGTGAAGGTGCTGGTAACTGAGAGACTATACTTGACCCAAAATAGAGCCCCTCAATTTAAGATCATATTTTCACCAGCTCATGTTTCTAAAGCGTAATCTACATGGTGAATAACATGATTTTATTGGTAGCAGGGATTAGAAATTTTAACGTCAATCACTTGCTGCTATAGTCTTTGAACCCACCCACACAAATGAGAGAGAGACACAGAAACGGCTACATGTTACGTCCCAATCCCCGACAGCCCACAGTGCACTCATATAAAGTAATACAGTAAAGGGCAATTCCTAAAGTCTTCATCTGGTTTTATTCGATCCTTACTCAGGCAAATTATATATTGGCTTCAGCAGAAGTATTGACTCTAAAATAGAATAAAGATTTCAGATTTAGGGCAAATACATTTGAAATGATTAAATTAATAACTATCATTATTAATAATATTAATTAATGGAGAATATTAGACTGAAATATCCTGTTCTCCAAGGACCTTTTGTCACCCTGACACATTCATTATACCATTGAAAAACAACTTGTGTTGAGCCACATTGATTTATACTACCTGAGAATCTGTCCCTTTATGGCAGATAGACTCAGTCCTGTGCTCAAGGAAATCCATTGACTTCAATGGAAGCAGGATCAGTTCCTATATACTGTATAGCTAGAGGAGAAGAGCTGTCATGCTGGGTCCTTAATCCTGGAACATGCAGAAGAGTATGTGCTCCAGCAACATGAGGAGAGCCCCCACACCCACCATGGTCCACATGTTTGTAGCATCGAGAGATTGTGAATACACGCAGGAATCCATTTGTGACTTTCATGCCAACATGCTTAAGGTAGGTCCTGAGATGTCTGTCTATGGCTATACAGATATTATTAGAATTTTACTATTTGATCCAGGTATTTTAGGTATTTAATTTTTTTTTTTTTTTAACAGCATGTTCTGCATTGCCTGGGAGCCAGGCTCCAAATAAGGCAGGCAAACTCCATATACACCAATGGAGAGGTTTCAATAGCATTAGGAAACACGTGCAGACTCTCAGAATAGAATTCTCTTGCCCCTCTCCCCTTACTAGAGTCTTGTTTCATTTTGGAAAAGTAGATGCGTAGGGTTAATTTTCAAAGCATTGCCCAAGAGGTACATCTAACCCCTTCCCACTTTCTTGTGGAGGATTTGGATGTGTAACTCCATTTTGAAACTGTACGCCAACTAGCATGTCTTTAAAAACTGTGATATGCTACAGAACTGCTCTACTTTATAATAGAACTGCTCTTGTTTATAATAGTGATATTACAATATTTGGAACACCATTGAAAACTGTAGCTACTGTACTTTGGGGCCATGACTATAAAATATGGCTGTATTTTTAATAGAGGTATCTAGTGAAATGACATGAGAGATTAAGGTAGCTATCTGTATCGTGTACAAGTCAGTGATCACCCAGAAATGTTTCTAGATTATTTTTGGCTACCTTGGTGCATTTCTAGATATGTGGTCTTCTGGATTTAGTTAAAAAAAACAACAACAAAAAACCAAACCCCACCCCAAAAAACCACCCAAAACCAACCAACCAAACAAACCCAGAAATCTTCTTTGCAAGTTGCCTTATCTCAGCGGGTATAGGGACTTAACATAGCACACCCATTATGTTCTTTGATAAATATAAACTTCCCGTATACAGTGTGATTTCAGTATTCATAAAAATATTTACCTATCTTATGTGAAAAATAAATATATTTTACCATATCATACACAGGTTTATTCAAGGAAGGATTTGATCCTTTGAAGGATCAGTAAACAATATTTAGTAGTTCAGTGACTTGCAGAAATGATAGGATAGTACAATATCATTCTCATTCTACAATTCATTAGTACTTGTTCCAAATGCAAATACAGTATAATCCTAACTGGACCAGTTTTTTGTTTCCCTCCATGTTTGTTTTCTCTATTTTGTATAGCTTTTGTAGTAATAAGTTATAACAAGTGCTTTGCACGTTTGAATTGTATTTTCCCTCCGAACTCAGTGCCCTTTTCAAATGTTAATGAACTAAGGCTCAAGCAGTCTTTTGAGGGAGGGTATTATTATTTGCCTCCTGGTATAGATACTGAAACTGAGGAGCAGAGATTGTGACCTACCCAAGATCACACAGGAAGTCTGTGGCAGAGATGAAAACAGAACTTAGGTCTCCTTGATGCTCAGCATAAATACAGATGCAGCAGTTGAGAACTACAAGTTGTGGAGTTTACATTTTCCCTTTCAGTTCAGTATATAATGGCTGAGTGGTGCCTGATGCCACCTTTGCATTCCCAGGGCTGCCAGAGGCTGTGTTGGACCCCGTTAAAGGCTGCTCTAACTCTCACTGGCTGGATACAGCTGCTTTGCCTCCTCTCTCCTTGGCTCGCTCCTGAAGTGCCTACTCTGTTGTGGGAAGGGGACAGAGTGGTGCAGATCCAGCTCTATGTTAGCTGAGGATCCCACCCACCCCGGCCAGGAGAAGCCTAATTTGCCCAGAGAGGTACAAAGGGTGCGTCTACACTTACAAATTAAGTTGATTTACGGAGGCTTAAATCAACTTGAACTACTCTGCGTCCACACTGGGCTTTCCTTAAGTCGACTTAAGCATTTCCTTAAGTTGACTTAAGGAAAAGTTAAGTCGACTTAAATAACACCTCATTTTAGGTCGACTTAACATTTAAGTCGACCTTATTAAGTTGACGTAAGCCAGTGTGGATGGGGATTAGTGCCTAGGTCGACCTTATTTAGTCGACTTAAAGCATTAAGTCAACTTAATAAGGCCAAAAGGGGCTATGTCTACTCTAGAAAAGTTAAGTCAACTTAATAAGGTCGACTTCAAGTAGACTTAAAGTCGATCTTATTAAGTTGACTTAATAAAGTCAACTTAACTTTTCTAGTTTAGACATAGCCAGTGAGACCACAGCATGGACCAACGCCTGTTCCGATGTGTCTGACTGAAGTGTGTATCCAAACATAATCTATGCGGCTAGTGTTCATTGCTGTGCAGCTGAGCAGACAGGTTCTACGTTCGCTGCTGATTGATTGTTAGTCCTGTACACCAGTGAGATAGTCGCTCCACTGCTGCACTGCAGTGAAATGACTCTCCAAGCCCTTTAATGCTGAATTTCTCACTCACTGGAGTAGTGATGTCAGTGGACCTACATGTGGTAAGCCAAGCAGGATTTGGCCCCTAGGATGTTCAGTTGCATGAAAAGCAATCATCGGTGACTGAGCCAGATGTTGCAATTGGATCATTGATGTGGACTGGAGAGGAAGCCTTCCCCGTATTCTCCTGGCAGGGTCAGTTCCTGTCCCACAGAGCCTGGCATGACTCCCCACTCTGAGCACTGCAATCTGGTGCACGAGTTCATAGCACCATTCTGGTTTGGTTCTCGGCAAACTGGGCCAAATTTGCACGAGTGGCATTGTATCCTGGTGCATGAGGTCACAGTGTGAAATGACCCTGTGTGCTATGGTGAACAGAGACCTGGGCCAGGTGGACCTATTCTCCAGCCCTTCCTGAAAATTTATATTTTATGCCTCCTTTTTTTTTAGTTGCATAATATCCTTGACAAGGTGCCATACATACTAAAGACTGAGGCTGGAGATGGTTTGCTGCCCCCGCTGCCTCCGCCCTCCATATTCTCTTCCTCTGGGAATAGTATTTTATAGTAATGTTTCTGTCTGCTGCCTACTAAAAAAACCACTTCGGATTACTGCATCACACAAATCCTGTCTCACAGTAGAAACAAACAAAGTAGCATTTCTGTTTGTTCTCTTCTGAATACCTTCACATTCTGGCTCCAAAATGTTGAACCCAGTCAAACCTGAACTTGAGCCTCCATATTTAAAAAAACCCTCACATCTTCCAATAATAAGAAGCCTGCCTGCTGATTCAAAATTGGCAGTGAGTTTATTTGATAAACCCTCAGTGCCTTTTAAAAATCAAATATAAGTTGTGCCCGCACTGAGTACTGTAGCCTTTCTTCCCACCCTGCTCTCTTCTTCTTGTCTTTCCCCAAGAGGAGAATTGACAGCTGTGGCTGCAAACAGGGTGTGTCTTGGATGCCAAGTTCTGGGATATCGTTCTCACAGTGGCATTTGGGTCCATGATAGGCTCTTTGGCATTGTCTCTTGGCAGCTGTGAGGCCGCTTCTGAAGTTGTGTTAGGTCAAACTGCTTTGTGTATGGCTGGGCCCCTTGCCGATGAGATGTCCCTTCCCCTATCAACTCTAATTACTTCCTAATATGGTATAGCAGATCCACATGCAAGACTCTTATGGTCAATAGGGAAATGAGCATATATTTTTCATCTTCGTTTTATGCAGTGCCTTGAATGGTACTTCAGATGAATAAATTGCCCTGCCGCTGAGTTTGCTTACTTCTCAGTAGAAGAGTCTGCCGTACGCAGATTCTTCAGGAGATCCTGCAACGCAAACGAAATTTTCTGCATCCCTAGATCTCCTCATTGTTTACTCAATACACAATTAAAAATAAATAAATGACTATTGCCAGCAATTGGCAACACATTTTCTTAATCCTGCTTTGTGCCGCCCTCGGACTACCAACAAAACCGACCCAATTAGGAAAATGCTCAATTAAATGAATACATCTTGCTCCACGCTCAGAAAGTCATCAAACAAGGCTCTGCTTAACTATAGGAGGAACTGTATGCCATTTGGCACCCTCCACTAAGAATGTCTTGCCATCTCCCCACCAGGAGTTCAACACTGGGGACTGTCAACATCTCAGTTAGTCATAGCCATGACGATGGAAAGAGGTGCTGTTTATTTTTCACTCTGAAAAAGTGGCCTGCAATGATGTCTGATTTTATATCTGTTCATTAGTAATTTGCCATAGTATTATGGACAGAATCTGACTTAACTAGGTATAAATTAGGAACCCTACAGGATCCTTTTCTAAATGTGTCGATACACATATTTACATATCTGTGTCTTCAGATGTGTCTTGATTCTCCTCTTACAGCAGTTACACACACACATTTACTTGTGTCAAGTCGCTGTAAATTAGCTGAGAGTCAAGCTAGATGGAGCTGGGGGGACTCTCAAACTTGTCAGAGTAAAGGGAGCTAATTCATGTAACTATATTTAAAGTAATACCACTCTAAATTTCTCAGGACATGTTTGTAAAGAAAACCTTAGGATAGACTCAGACATTTATTTGATGTAGAGGAACAGATGGGAGAGAAAGTGTCATCTGATGTGGTTTGCAATCCACAGACAGAAACTGGCTTTTCATAATTTTATGTAGTTATGTTAATTATCTCTACTTTCAGATTTTGGATCTCATCCTAAATATCCTCACCTGGTAAATTGCACTGAGCTTTAATGTACCGGTCGTAACTCAGAATAATGAAGGCCTGCTTCAGTTTGAATCACTTGGTTCCAGGGTATGTCAGTATTCCAAAATCTGCTGCTCAGCGGTGGAGTGATGGGCTCTACCTATAGCATAAATAGGCAGAACATTAAATTGCTTCCCTAGAACAGTAATGTTTGTAGCTATTATATTGCATTTAAAAAAATTATAACTTTTGGAAAATGACACCTCTTTGAATTCCTTGTGTTGTGATATCTTCTATTCAGAGAAGTAATTCTGCATGATAGTTGTTGTCAGGCATGACAAGCATCATCGTGAATAGCTGCAAGTCAAAATTTAAAAAGTGAAAGTGCCTGAAGTTGACGATGCTGGTTACAGTTCATCCGGCAGCTGCTCTGAGTGTAAGAAATTCTTCATGGTGCCTTTTCCTTAAAAAGTCTTAACAGAAGAGTGTATTAGCAATAGGAAAAATGTATTTATAAGAGAAAAAATATAGAATTCAAGCTGTGAAAACTAAATCAGGTTAAATATTTGGCACATGAATTATTGTGAAGTAAATAGTGGGGACAGGAGGTATAATAGCATTCAGTGTGCATAACACTTTTCATGACTAAAGTCCTTTACAAAATATAACTAATTAATCCTCTCAGCTTCTTCTGTGATCTAGCTAAGTATTATCCCTCCATTTCTAGATGAGCAAACGTAGGTAGAGAGTTCTGCCTTAGACCACAGAAAGGGTCTGTGTCTTAGCAAGGCCTAGAATTCAGAAAGCCCTGGCATTCAGAGAACACTGGCATATATGTCTCTCGCTCTCTGCCCTTCCTTTGGTGTATGAAGAGGTATGCACATTTATGCATCTGTCCCATGTCGAAGCTGTCTGACACACACTTTCATCTTGTTGGTCTTGTAACCAATCAGTGTCATACAGATGTGAGCGCTACTCAATGGCGTTTTCAGTACCATCATGTCATTGGAAGTATTTTCCATAGAGGTGGTAATTCCAGTGACCCATGTCAGCGCTTGGCCGATAGAAAAAGGTATATTTTTAAATACATCACCCATTCTTCCTGGAGGTTAGTAGAAAACCTCATTATAGATAGATGTGCTTGAATCCTTTGGCCACCGTTATAGAGCAGCTCCTCTGGAAAAACTCAGATTGCGAGATTTCAGCTTTGGTAGGCATTTTGTAGCTGGAGCTTCTACAATATGGGGTCACTGGTGAGGAATCATAAGTCACCATCAGGGCTTTTCTGTCCTTAGTTCCCCAATGACAATCACACTATAAACAACAACTGCATTTTGCATCCGTGCCCATGTGGATGTGATGGTCTGATTAGACCATCTCTACTCCCTTGTTGACACATTCCTCTCCTAAGCACTGACTAATAATATGACCCCATTATCTGTTACGTAGAGCTTTTCATCTGTATATCACAAAGGAGGTCCGTATCCTTACCCCTATTTTACAGGTGCGGAAACTGAGGCACAGTGCAGCTAAGGCCCACACTTCTAAAAGCATTTAGGCACGGCTAAACTCAGCCTTAAATGCTAACTGATTTAGGTGCCTAAATCTCATTTTCAAAAGGGATTTAGGCACTTACAGAGCCAAAATCCCATTGATAGTTGATGGGATTTAGGCTTCTATGTGTCCAAATCCCTTCTGAAAATGCTATTTACACACTTAAGTCAGTTAGGCATTGAAACACTTGAGTACACTGTTGCCTAAATAGCTTTAAATATCAGGACAGAAGTGACTTGCCTAAAGGAACCCAGCTGACCAGCAGCAGAGGTGGGAATAGAACCCAAGTCTCTTGAGTCCTAGTCTAGTGCACGCTCTGTGTTATGACTGACATTTTAAAAATAGGATGCTGTAGCAAACAGCCTTTACTGGAGAAAAATGGTGCATTTGGAAGGTTTATTTGACTCTTGTGAGGCAAGCCAGACTGTTCAATTTCCTCTCTTTCTTGGAAATTTCCACTTTGGCATGTAAATGAGGCACCATCTCTTGTATGCAGATTTCAGTAACTGATTTTAGGTACTCCTAGTTTTGCCAAGTCTGAGGCAGATTTAGCTTCTGGGGATGGAAAATAACATCACTGAGAGAGAGATTCCTTCCAGTTTTTAGGGACTCTCCCCACATTTATAGGACAGTCCTGTAATTAATGCATGACTGGGGCAGGGATGTAAATAGGATTTTCAGAAGGGATTTGGACACACTGCACTGAATGGGCTCTGCCTAAGATAAAGGTTATTGTGGTTATTAGTAGCTGTTGAAATTTTTACCTGTCTCTCCTACCCACTCTCTGGGATCTGAAGTGAAAGGAAAAATAGGTGGGCATCTCTTCTGAGAATGTGTTTGGAGAGAGGGAAAAATACAGTAAAGAATCAGGATAAAAGATGGAGAGATTGAATAGAGTCATGTGTGGGAAAGGAGAGATTGAGAGAAGGTGGAGTCCCAGGAATAACCTAAAATGAGCCCTGGTCCTAAGGAAAAGGGAGAGAGAATTCATTTTTCCTCCCTTCTCTTCTGTGGGCTTGTTTAAGCCTGATCTGGAAGAGGTCAGAGGCTTTCAGGGGAGGCCCACCTCACAGTTTGGCAAACACTGCTCTGGTGGTTACTCACAGATAAGTGATGAATTCCTCTGAGGCTGCTCAGTTGCTAGCCCCTGACTTGAACTTAGAAGAAAATAAGGAAGAGGGGGAGAAGGTAAAGTCATGACCTGATTTATTCTGCAACCCCAACCCCACAGTGAATACCTCTCATTCACACCAGTAGTCCCATTGAATTCAATAGGGCTTTCTTCATGGGCGAGTACTATTCAGCATGAGTCAGAGCTGCAGTTTCTAGCCCTATATAATTTATATTACTTTGGTTTTATAGTGCACACAGTAGTGAATCCAGTTGTGAATGGCTTACAGGAAAACAAGGCTTGTATTTGTCAGCAGAGATTTAATTAGTGGTTTTCCCCTCTTCTTGCAAGGAAGGGAGTGGATTAAGCAAGCAGAACATTACTATGCATGGACATAAACATCAAGAAACAGTTTCACACAGTTGGTTTTAGCGGCAAGTTGCACAGCTTATAATCAGTATTTCATGGTGCTTAATTTCAACCACTGCAAGTTCACAAGTCTTGTCAATTCAAGCAAATATAGAAAAAATTCCCAGGGATGGACCAGCATACAGCTGTGCTGGGTTCTCGTGCTGCCAGTGTTCCCAGCTGCTGCATTATAGGAAGATTTCTTCCAAAATAACATTGTAAGAATAATATAAAAACAAAATAACTCACAACACTTTGTGTAGCAGGCCCCAATTCAGCAAAACACTTAAGCAGCTGCTTAAATTTTAGCACATATAAATCCATCTACATTCAGCAAATCACTTAGGCACGTGTTTAAATACTTTGCTGAATGGGACCCATAGTGCTTATATGATGGAGGATTTTTGGAGCAGTAGGAAGAGCGTGAGCCTGATTCATCACTACCTAGTAGCTTGCAGTCATTTATTCTTGTGCAAAATGGATGTAACAGGCCACTGTATTAGAATGGTAGCCTTTTACACCTTCCATGCACTAATATCAGTGACTACAGTAGGTACAAAACAGAGCAGAATCAGACCACACGCTGTCTCAGTTCGTGACAGAAGATGTCTGCCTATGATTATGAAAAAATGATGGGCCAAATTCAAATAGATGTAAGTGGTTGCAATTCTGTTGATTTCAATGATGTTGCAGCTGCTTACACCAGTTCTGAATTTGACCCTAATTTAAATAATCCACCTTCCCAGGCAAAAATATATATCAAGGAAGTTGTAGGATTCTATTTTTGTATGTTTATGTACAAATATGTATTTATGGTAAAGTTTGTTTTCAGCAAGGAAATACACGAGGTATTACAATGAAGGACTACTTAGTCATAACCAAGACTATGCATAGAACAGTGTAAATCATCTGAGAAGCCAAGGTACAGCCAATATTAAGCAGGTACCTGCTAGAACGAGGGAGTGCTCTTTTTAAATTCTGTGTATTTATTATTAGTGGTTGGATATCTGCACTTTGGCTGGCTTCCCTGTAATATAGAACTGACCACATTACTATTTGCAAACACAGGCTTCACTCAAGTGGCACTAAAAAGAGAAGAGGTGGGGCAAGCAGAGCTTTAAAAAGGAATGGGGAGTCATTCCAAGTTTGTATATAAAGAGAAGCTATGTTACAGGAGGGCTAATCCCTATAGATATCTACCCCCAAATTCATTTGAGGTGTGTGGTGGACAGTTTCACAGCTTTTTCTTTTTTAAGATTTATTCTACAGCTATGCTTATTGCAGTTATCCTCTCATGAGCTTTGCTTTCAAGCTGTGTTAAACTTGTGGTAAGGGTGTCAGGCATTTCATACTTGACTTTAAAAAAAAAAGAAAGAAGAGAGAGAAAGGGCGAGGAAAATATTGTATGTGTGGAAGAAATCTTGCTGGAATTTCCTCAAAGATTGTGGTAAAGACTAAAGTGACAAGAAAAGGAAGACGGGGATAAAACTGTGGGATTGCAAAAAGATGTCCAGTTGCATAAAGCAGGCTGTTGTAGAAACACTCTGGGAATACATAGGGTCACCTTGTCCTGGATATGACTGAGTACAAGCAAGTTGCTCTCTACTGACGGTTCAAAAAATTGAAGATTATGTTTCTTGTACTTACTGCTTTTTTGCCAGTGGTTTTCAAAATTGGTTTTGTTAGCCTGTCAGCTTTACAGCACTGGAACTGTCCCAAGGGATACCGACTGGGGAATGAAAACTCCTCTTGTATAGGTAAGTAAGTGACTTTTGCTTAGACCATTCAAATATTAAAGGAAGCTGCATTTTTTATAATCTTACCTCAGTTTCGTGTACTTCTGGCTTTTATGTAATGTGTGTGTGTTACTATGATTGGCTTGATAAATCAGCGTTGATATATATTTGTTTCCTGCAATTAATGGGACTGCTATTTTTATACCAAAACTAGACAATGCAAATTTAGCTATATGAAAGTAATATGTAAAAGGAAGATTATTCATCATATTTAGGAGATCTGAACTATCCCCTAGTAATCCCTGTTATGTTTTTGTGTGGTTCCGTTGTGTGTGTATATACGAACACTTTTATATGTATAGGTATATATTTTTGTCTATATCTTTATTCTTTCTGTGGGTGTTTGTATATATATGTATATGTATACTTCCTCTACTGCAGAGGAAGTTGAAAAGCCCCAGGGTCTCTGCCAATCTGACCTGAGCGAAAATTCCTTCTCGACCCCGAATACAACAAGCAGTTAGACCCTGAACATATGGGCAAGACCCACCAGGTAGCTATCTGGGAAAGAATTCTCTGTAGTAACTCAGAGCTCTCCCCATCTAGCGTTTTGTCTCCAGACATTGGTAATATTTGCTACTGGCAGTCACGGACTGGGCTTACACAGCAAAGAAGGGAGAAAAAAAATCTGAAAGTCTTCAGGGAGACAGTCCTAATACTAGAAGTGAACACATTTCTTTGGTTTTCTAATGTCAGAAGCTCTGATTCAGTTCTTGACAGGTTTCCAATAATCTAGTAACAGGTGCCTCTTGGTGTATTTTGCCAAGAAATGGCAACTTGTAAACAGAAAAGAAAAGCATGTGAAATGTCTTACTGTTCAGAGAAAAGGAACAAGGCATATAAGTAAAAGTCATACAAATGATAAACTTTAGTGAAGGGTTTTCAGAGACTAAGGTGCTTTCATCACTTCTTTGGGAGTTCATTATGAGACTTTTAAACACATTGTATTCTATTATGTCCTCTCTTACATGAGAACAGCCTCATTGAACTGAAGGAGGTTTCTTTTTGGCCTGGAAAGACCACTGAAGTTTAAAAGTCTACAAAAATGCATTTTTTTCTTGCAGTTGACTCAGTTGCACTTTTACATTACATTTATTAATCTCCAGGAAACAGATTCTTTGCTGTCTCCTCTTCCTTTCCGTAGAGAATGATACACACCATTCTCTTTTTCAGACTGTACTTGGAGAGGTTTCTTTTTTTTAAACACCCCAACAACCAAAACAGATAGCCAGTAACTCAGCAAAATGCTGAGGAAATAGTCCTACAATCTGTAGCTATAAAGTCTCTCTGGGTAACCTGGTCGAAGTGTGCATTTTGTGTAATAGCTAAGCCTATTAGCAGATAATGTGCTCACAGGTGTTATATGATGTTGAGTAACATGATGCAGTTTGGAATAAATGGAAAATGGGCAGAATTTGGCACAGTGTACAGCAGTGAAGAAGAACATATTTATATTTTAAATCCCTCTCTTTATAGTCTTCTGGTACAACACTTCTGTTGTGACACCATGGAATTGTTAATGTTCATGTCCCTGAAACAATGATATGAATCCTCTTGGCAAATAAAAGGTGCAGTGCAAACGTGTGCCAAGATGCGGAGGGCAGATGCTGAAGGCAAGTGAGGGGACAAATGTGAAGAGTGGGTCTCCATGACTTATGCCAGCAAACTGTCGACAATGACGATTCTGGATAAGGCTCAGCAGCCACCTTTTTCACCTGTAGGTCGTAACAAATATACTGGCTAGTAATCAGTGCTCCTCACCTCATCTGTTTCTCTATCTCAGCACCATATCGGCCATAAAGGCCTTCATCAAATTGAAAAGGCAACAACTTTCAGAGCTGTTGCAAAAAACACTAATCATAAAGAACACAGGGTTTTCTAGATTTGTTGTTAAATATTATAGTAGTGATTCAGGGCTAGAGGGTTACAGCCTTATTCACACTGAGAAGTACTGGAGTTCTTGAATTATTCCATTGATTTCAAGGGATGTTGAAAGATTAAGATGCTACTTAGTGTAAGGTTGGGAGATTGAGGGAGGTGAAAATTACTTTTTGTAATGAGAAAGCCAGCCCATATCTCTATTAAAAAAAGTGATTTTCACCTCTCTCAAGCTCACAGCCTTCTTCTATGTTGTCCCACACTGTTTGAATCTAAACAACTTGTCTGACGTGGTGAAATAGTCTGACCTGAACCTGTCATTCACACTTCACTGGATTTATTTTTCCCTCCCATACTGTAAGTTTTCCATTTTCAAGCATCTGCCGAAGTGAGATTTCTCCCACAAAAGTGCATTCAATAAATAAATTTTATTAGTCTTTAAAAGTGCCACAGGACGCCTCGTTTGTTGGGCTGAACTAGAGTAACACGGCTATGCCTTTGGAAGTTAGTGTTATCTCTCTCCTGTAGACCTTAGGGCAGGGCCAGCCCAAGGGTTTTTGGCACCCCAGGCAAACTATGATTTTGGTACCCCCTCCCGCACATGTTATAAGAGATAACATATTAATAATTGTTTTAAATAGAGGAAAAAATCACTTCCATCTGATTTGGTGCCCCTTAAAGCCTGGTGCCCTAGGCGACTGTCTAGTTCACCTATATGGTTGGGCCGGCCCTGCCTTAGGGAATACATGTAAACCTTCACGTGAACAGGAAAAACAGTTTCAGCCATTCAAGCATTGTGCTACAGTCAAAATGCATTCCCAGTGTCAGGTTTCTAGAGGAGCTGTAATTCCCAGCACAGCAGACAATCATTTTATCTATCACTCACATTTTGAAACAGCTTCAGTACATATATTACTGCAGTTGTTTGCTTATGATTAGTAACATTCCTCTAACCAAGCTAGTGAAGCATTTCACTTTGGGAAAGATGCATGATAGGCCTTCTGATGGGAATCTTGATAATACTCAGAACAAGATATCTTCACAGGCCTCTGATACAAAGCTCATGGAAGTCAACTGAAAAATAAACTGAAAGACTCCCGCTGACTCCAGAAGGCATCGCATGAGGTGAACAAATGCCATATTTATGGATCAAAATTTGAAACAACTTTGAAAATGAGGTCTGAACAAAAAGTAACCAGCGAATAGTGGAAGCTAATATGTCTCTGATAGGACTTTCTGGAAGGTGCTGAGTACTCTCAACTCACATTGACTTCGACGATAAAATATCTTGTCTAAAGGAGCTTTGGGAGGTGTTTTACTAGCGCAGAGATGTCAAACATGCAGCCTGTGGGCCATTTGCAGCCCGTGGTCCGCTCTGCTGTGGCCCGCACTTGGGGTGTGGGCCAGCCAGCATTAGTGAGGGGGTTGGCTGGCCCTGACTACTGCGCCATGCAGCCGGCCAGCTGGCCTCCGGCGTGGTCCTCGGGGACAGGACCAATTGCCCCCCATCCCCCCATGCTGGGGGGGTAGGGGCAGGGGCTCCAGGCTGACTGGCTCTATGGAGGGGGCTGCTGGGAAGCAGTGCAGCGGGGGAGGTGCTGAGAAGCTGAGCTGCAGGAGGGGTTGTTGGGGGGGCTGCACTGTTGGAGGACCTTGGGGAAATAGGAGGGGGGCATGGACGATAGAGTGGGAGGTGGGTGTCTTGAGGGAGTAGGGGGGAGGGCTGAGTGGCCCACCAATCTGTGTTGCTGGTAGAAATGGCCTCCAAGGCTAATTGACTTTGACACACCTGTAGGGACAGGTCAATTGGCTGATAGAATGACGTTGTCTTAGCTTTCCTCATCAGTATTTTGTTCAGTGAAGAGCAGCAATCATTAGCGTTGTGACCAGTCTTCTGTCAAGATTTTCACAAGTGATTTTGGGTGCCTCAAATTTTTGATATTGAGCATGAGACACACTTAATGGGGCCTGATATTCAGAAAGTGCTGAGTTCTTTGAAAAAGGGCAAAAATAACATGAGATTCATCTTGGAAAAAAGCAAGCTAATAATGATAAAATTAACAATACATTCAATACATGAGAAAGCTGGGAAGTAGATATTAGAAACTGGGTGAAATTTTTAAGATAAACCTTTTATTTTGCAGAAAAAATGGAAACTGAAACATTTAGTGAATTCATGCTGAATTTGCCGTGTTGTTCTGGTTGAAATTAAAAAATAAATAAAAAAATTCACACTTATTTTCAAAGTTTTTTAAATGAAGGATTTTGATTCAGATTAACATTTTATTTTGGAATGTTAGTTCAATTTTATTTTAAAAAATAAAATGAAATGAAACATTGCATTTCAGGCTGAATTAAATATTTTGTTTGACTGAAACCAATTTTGGGGAGATTTTTTTCGGCTCATCAAAAAATTTGAATAAAATTAATTTCATGTTGCTCCAAAATGAGTTTTTAAATTTTTCAGTTCAGCCAGTAAACCAAAAATTTAAGTTGTTTTCACAATCCTAATAGAGATGCATCAGAATTGGATATTTGAATCAGAACAGCTCTAAGGTCTTTGAATGGGTTTCCCTGGATACTAACTTGCCCTTAGAGTTTATTTTCCAGCTTCATTGTCAAACTGAAAATAGTCTATTTGCCAGTTCCGGCTCAGACATGGTCAAGCTCTTGAGATCTAGATCCGATCTCAAGTCTAATGAGTACAGTTTATCACTGCGAGATTTCTGCCATTTTCAGTTGACAGCCCTTAAAAACAGCTTCTGAGATTTTGCGCCATTGACACACAGCTCAAAACCTCATTTAGTTTCATACCCAAACCAAAGCCTACATTTACCCTGCTTTCAGGACCAAACACCTCCTTCTTGACTCAACTCCACTGGAAGAGTCCGAGGATATCTTTGCATGCTTACAGGGCCCCATTATCATAATATATCAGCACCTCACAATCTTTAATATCACTGGTTCCCAACTGGAGATATAAAAATTAGTTTAATTAAAAATCTGTTTAAATGTTCTAAAAATAAAAACAGAACGTTTAAATGCTTAAACACTTGGAGGGGAGAGGGAAGTGGAAAGGGGGGAGCCATGCTCACCCTGCCACAGTAGATGGGCAGTTCTCACTTATGGGGAGTTGAGCTGAGCCCAGCTGCCACTCCTCCTCCAGTGCTAGGCTCCGGGCTTCCCCACCACAGCAAGAGCTGCCCAGCTGCACATGTTGGCGGGGAGCAAGCCCAGATATCATTCCCCTCCCTGCCAGTTAAAATGTTTAAACGTCTAATTACCATTTAAATGGTTAACCTTTTACATCCCTGTTCCAACCTGGGGTGGAAGACCCCCTTAAAGGGTGCCGAAGATTAAAGGGGGTCCATAAGGCTTCAGTAATATTAAGGTCATTTAGCCCCACAAGCCACACATCAGCCAAATGCAGCAGCCTCAAGCCCTACACTGGCCGGAGTGGAGGCTTAATCCCCCTACCCCAGAGCGGAGCAGCCCTGCACCAGTGGGGGCCCTGGAGCATGCCCAACCAACCCACTAGTACCCACTACCTCCCTCCTGAGGGACGGGAAGAGGTGGGACCACATGTGATGTGTGGCAGCAGCTCTGCCAGGGAAAGCTTAGTTAGGTAAGAGTAATTTATTATTATTTATGTAATTTAGTGGTATTATCATCATTATGTGTTTATGGTCAGCTCAGGGAGTGGTTTGTGGAGACACATGTTTTACCTAGTGCTAATTATTGGGGCTTTCACTCAAAAAAGTTGGGAACCACTGTTTAATATATTAATCCTCACAACACTCCTGTGAAGTAGGACAGCATCATTATACCCCATTTTACAGATGGGAGACTGAGGCACAGAGAGACTAAGTGACTTACCTATGGTCACACAGGTAGTCTATGGAAGAGCAGTATAATATATGCAGGTAGTATAAATGTGACTAAACCTATATCACCATGGTTCCAGGCTAGCACCCTAACCACTGGACCATCCTTCCTTCTGGAAGCAATGGATAGATGATATATGAGTTTGCAATTATTATTATAGCAAAATCAGGATTTCTTTATTTGTGCGAGATGCTTTCCTGATCAAATGAGAAAGACACGAGCTGCTTGGAACAAGAATCACAAGAGTATCACTCATTTTTCTCTTAAATTGGCTTCTTTATTGCTGTGGGTGGTCTTAATAGATGCAGCCTAGATGTAAAGTTAGCAGAGTAACCAAGATTATCATAGCTCAATGTATTATTGCAGATATATGGAATAGCCTTGGACATGTGGTGCATCTTATAGTCCTTAAATCATGATATAAGGAGGTAAATAACTCCGTCCTAGGTTGATGGTCTATTGCTGGAGTGGGTGGGTGAGGTCTTGAGGCCTGCATTTTGCAGGAGGTCAGACTAGACGATCATACTGGTCCCTTCTGACCTTAAAGTCTATGAGCTGTCCAAGAGTCCACATGTCAGAGGAAGGTTGAGAAGCTGACTCTTGAGGTCTTTTTACCAACACCCAGTACAAATATTAGCCTTGATTCTCCACTGCAGCTGAGTTCTGGATATGTGTGTGGAGGTGAACATCAAGGAGCTCATTATTGCTTCCTGATCTGAACTGACAGGCTCCAGTATGAGTTAGAAAATCTAGGGCTGCCATGAGTGCTACCAGCAAGGTACTTACTGAAGCTTGCATTTGGGAAGATTGGTGAAGTGCTCATTTCTTTTCCCTAATCAAATTACCTTATCTGCTTTGCCAATGCCTTCTCTGTATCCCTTCCATGCTGAATGTAGGGTAGCTGGTGGGGGCTTTATGGCAGTGGGGAGTTCTCTTCCACTGGGAGGTGCCTCATCTAGTTTGAATGGCACAAAGTAACCCAAGTAGAAATGAGAATCTGGCCCACAGTTGTGTACGGCTGGACAAGTAGCACGCTTGTTTGTTTTGCTTAATTAACTTTATCCCGTCTTTGGAAAGCCTTCATTGGCATTGTTTTTGACACCTGCTCCTTAAATTCCAATAGCCTAAGATTCAAGAGGTCTGAGTTATAGTCAGCATGCTAGTTTTTGCTGCTACTTAACACAGTATAAGTGCAATTTTTTTTTCATTTCTTACTATCCTTTGGCCTTTAAACTATAGTTTTAGCATAAGAGGTCACCACTGGCATTTTCTTCTTCATTCAAATGAATTTTATGGTTTTTCGCTTGTTGATAAATTTGTGGTAGTGACTGTATTAATCTGGGCTGTATTAATCTCTTGTATCACTCTACAGGAGTTAAACTTCAGGGAGCTTGCACTTGTAAGTAAATGAAGGCAGACTCTGACTCACTCCCTTCACACACAGTGATTTTCTGCATCCCTGCCAAGCATGCTAATGCTTCACTTTCTCTGATCAGAGCATTTCTCAGGACTCTCAATAAACTGGAATATTTGTTTGTAAGGACATTGAGGACTGCAAGCATCACAATGACATGATTCATCCCGTTCACTGATTCTCAAGGCATTCTCTGCATAAAGAAGCCTTTGAGTACAGAGCAGCACCTCATTCTTCCATGTAGAGCTGCCTGGCAGAGCACTGCAGACAGTCTTTGTGTTGCCTAAGCTGATTTCTTTTACAGGGAAAAGTTCTCATTAGTTGTTGCTTGGATACATAAAGCAGCTCCAAAAGGATGGCAGCTGCACTTCACTAAGCAGTGCAGGTGAAGAAGAATACATAGGATGCCCCTGGTGAGAAATTTTATGATGAATTTCTCCCCGAGCTTAAAAAAGTATCTTTTTACTTCTTAAACTTTGCACTTGGGAAGACTGGCCATATTCAGTATAGGGTTATCATCCACTCATATGGCAACATGCTGAGAACATACACAGACACCCATTCAATAGTACGTCTGTGTACTATTAGCACTTCATCTTTGCAGTTGTAATAAATGTTCTCTGATAGCAGAAATGGGTTATCAATATGCCTCTGATTTTTATATTTGACAATTATTCTTTTGTTTTCAGTTAAGAAGCTTATTTGCTCATCAGTGTGTTTGTGTGTGATTTTCTTTTTCATGTAAAGCTTTGTGGTTCCAGATTGACAGAAATTCTCTGTCTATTCTCAAAATAATTACAACAGAGGCCATATAAGTTCCCTCACACTGTTCCCTCAATGTGCCCTTGTCTGGAGGGACTATTTCATAGATTCATCACATAGATTTAAGGCTAGGAGGTACCACCATTTAGCCTGGCCTCCTGTATAACAGAGTCCATTACATTTCACACAGTTACTCTTGTTTTGAGCCTAATAACTTTTGTTTGACTCGCGTATATCTTATAGAAAGGCATTCAGTCTGGATATGAAGACATCAACAGATGGAGAATTCACCACTTCCCAGGGTAGTTTTTTTCAAACAGTTAATCACTCTCACTGATAAAAAGAATTGGGCCTAATTTCCTATTTTAATTTGTCTGGCTTCATCTTCGGTTCTTATCCTTTTTCTGCTAGAGCTAAACAGTCCTGTGTCAGACATCTGACGAAGTGGGCTGGAGCCCACGAAAGCTTGTTTGAAGAAATTTGTTAGTCTTTAAGGTGCCACTTGACTCTCGTTGTTAGTCCTGTAGCCTATTAGCAGCCCCCAAATTATCCAATCTCTGAATATGGGAGTTACAAGTGGCACTCTCATTAATTCTAATGAAAGTGACAAACCTACCCCTTCACGCATCACACCCGCATACCCTCTGGCGCTCCTGTGAGAGAATATACCATCAAAAGTTGATTCCTTGAAGAACAAGAGGGTTCATTCCATTCATAATGCTGGAGTGAGCCATCAATTATATTGTGACATATTGACTAGTCATATGTGACAGAAACACTGGTTTGTGGGAGATGACATTTGTTAACTATTTTTTTTTTTTTTTGGTTTTCTTACCCAGTGGTTCTCAATCTTTTTTCCATTGTGACACAACTGACAGATGATGTTCCCCGGCGTGACGCACTACAATCTTCTGGTGGCGCTCGCACTCGGGCTGGGAGCGCTTGGGAGGCTGCGGCGCTCTGGAGGATGCGGCACTCTGCAACCTGGGTCGCGGCAGAGTCAAGCCAGTGCAGGCTGGTGCCCTGGTGGTCTGGCTCAATAGGGCTGGGTTTATTTTTGTGGGGCAGGTGGTGCCCCCTCCCCAACCTAGGATCTCTGGGTTGCAGCCTCCAAGTCCCTTTACTCATCTGGCCCTGGCTGCTGCCTGTGTTATGCAGCAGGAGCGGGTTGCTGAGGGAAGCAGAGAGCAGCGGGTGGCATGGAGCCTCAAGCCAAGCAGCCAATTTTCCATGGCAACCTTCCGGCTCTTTGAGACACACTTTTGTGTCCAAACACAGTGGTTGAGAACCGCTGGTCTTACCTATTGCTCATAGGTGCTTTTCACTGGCACTTAATTTGCTATGTCTGATGTGATGTAGTTTGGCTCTTGACCCTCTAGACAGAAAATGTCCAATTAAGAGGTTATTCCGATTGATAGGACAAAATATTGTGTGATTCAGGGGGATTTTGAATAGACATTTGATCGCCAAGAATTTAAAATCCCAGCTTTTTACTGTGTATTCTCAGATTCATACGAAGCACGTTTTTACATTGTGGTAGTGCAGCATTTTATTTAATGTCAAACAGCCTTCCCTTTCATGACTAAAACTTTGTGTTTGCCTGCATGTTTGAAGGAAAATAACATTCCTCTTTGAAGTGTTTTCTCTCCTCATCAACTCCTGAGCCTTAGCACTGCCTACAATGAGGGATTGCAGGACAAGCCACCCTCATACTCCCATTCTCTTTTGGAATACACAGATTATTTCTACTTTGCCAGCGAACAGGCAAACAAGCTGTGAGTGGCTGTGAGTGGCTGTTGGCCACTTGCAGGGTGACTTACTCCACTCAGGAAAAGTTGCAGCAGAACAAGTAGGAGGTGCTGCTTGCATCACCAAACATGGGCAATTGAAAATGCATTGCATACAACTTTCATCCACCTTTCTTGCTGCTCATAGGGCCCCGTGGGTTAGAATTTGGTAATGCAGGAGAGTTGCCATATTCTTGATCCCTTTGTGGCTAGAGTGTTAAAATGAGCCCATCTGAGCTAATGTATCTCTCCTTGCTTCTGTTTTAAATAGAGACAGATAATCAAATCACAGCAAGTGAAAAGCACTTCACTGAGGCAGGAAAAATCAAATGCACAACTACAAAATTGGGAATATGTGGTAGTACTGCTGAAAGGGATCTGGTGATTGTTGTGGTGGAGCTCAAATAGAATATGAGTCAATAATGTGATGCCTTTGGGAAAAACACAAATATTATTCTGGGATATATTAACAGGAGTTGTCGTATGTCAGACAAGAGAGGTAATTGTCCCACTCTGTTCGGCACTGATGACTTCAGCTGGTGTACTGTGTTTGATCTGGGGTGCCATCCTTTAAGAAAGATGCGGATAAATTGGAAAGAATCCAAAGGAGAGCAATAGAAATGATAAAAGATATAGGAAACCTGGCCCGTGAGGAAAGGTTAAAATACTGGGTATGTTTGAGTCTGAAAAAAGAAGACTGAGAGTGGAACTGATAAGTCTTCAAATGTATATAGAGGATGATAATTGATTGTTTCCCATGTACACTGAAGGTAAGGCAAGAAGTAATGGGCTTAATCTGCAGCAAGATTATCAGAAATCAGGAAATACTTTTGAATTCTGAGGATAATTAAACTCTGGAATAGAGTTACAAGGGAGGTTGTAGAATCCCTATCACTAGAAGTTTTTGAGAACACTTTGGACAAACACCTGCCAGGGTGGTCTAGGCGGGTGCTTGGTGGTCAGGGCTGGTCTAGGGATGTACTTGGTCCTGGCTCAGTGCAGGAGGCTGGCCTTAACCTCTCAAGATCCCTTCCAGTCCTACCTTTCTATGATTTGTTCCTCCCAGATGGCAATGCTGCTGACACTCAAATTAAAGGCCAAATCCTGAGTCTTTATTCAGTTGAAATTCTCACTGACCTCAGAGTGTTTTGGCTGAGAACGGACTTCAGGATTTAGCCCCAAGCATCATAGATGCAGCTACCTAATAGCTATAGCTACCCTAAGAATGTGCTTAGCAACATGTTGGAAGGAAACATCTGCTGAGGTTGCTGCTTTGTCTAACTTGTTTTTATCAGCAGTTACCTTATACCAGTGGTTCTGATTCACATATATGAAACACTGAAGTTTGTTGCCCCCTATGTTATCTGCTCTTGGTGTCTTTGTGCTTGGAGACATTAGGACAGAGTTTACACTCTCCAGTGTCTGACATGGAATTAGTGAGGACGGGGAAAGTAGAAGCCAATAAAAGTTATGCAACTGACTTCAGTGGAAGTGAGATTGTCTGTCTGTATTGGATCACTTCCAGGTCAGCTTAGTAGCTTATTTGCAGTCATGCTCATGTGATTAAAGAAAAAAAAAAGGATAGAAGAAGAAAATATAGCATCTGATCTTGATCATTTAGTGCTGGGTTTGCTCCACCTAATTAATTGCAGAAATTGTGCAAGAACAGTTGAGTTTTGTGAAAAATTTGAACCTCTGTTATGGTGCAAGGGTCGTGATAACTTGCTTGAGTTATCTGAGGAGGAAGAGCAATAGCTGCGTCCCTGATAATCAAAAGTGCCTTAAATCAAGTCACCGACTCACTACAGTTATATCGAGATTATGCATGACTATGAGCTTTCTTGCTCATATTTGAATTATAGGAGTATTCACAGAGTGCTCAGTGAATTCCCCAAACCCGCTTTCAATTTGCACTATTTTAAGATTAAAATCTAAAGTGGGTTCTCCAGGGGTTGTCTCTTGTTTGGTTGTTCTAAAGTCTTGGTCAGGATTATAGAAGGAAAATCCCCAGCAGCCTATGCAGGAACTAGTATTTTCTGAGCCGTATATCTGGCTTTTTAGGAAAATATGTATTCACGAATCAATGTCCTTTTCATACCTGCAATCAATCACAACCCTTTTTCAAATTCTCTCTTGCTGCTTTTTCTGTTTGTGTTGTGTACATTCATGTATTTAGTCATATGTGTTGATAAATTCCAGAAAAGAAGACTTTGATGTGCTTTTCTTTTCCCTCCACCATGGACAGAAAAATGGACTTTATGCAGGGTGAAAATAATTAAGAACACTTTATTTGTCATTGCCAGTCAGTTTCTGCTGATGTCCGCTAACAAATACATAAGAGCCTGGTGGTACAAGGTTCTGAGCACCTCCTGAGTGCTGTCATCAGCTGCATTTGATTTCATTTGGAATTGAGGGTTCTCTGCATTTCTGCAGATGTGCTCAGCACCTCACAGGAGCAGTCCTTCGTTTTTCATTCCTCTTCCCATATACACCTCAAATGCAGCATGGTCTTCAGGAAGGACCTTATTTTCCAAAACTCCTTCAGTCTTGTGACTTTTGCATCCAGCCCTAATAATACAGCAAAAATACATCAAATATTTTTTTTAATTCCTAAAGACTCTAATGGATTGGTTACAAGCCAGCGTTTCTAACCAATTCACTCATTACACTGGACGGGTGTATGGTTTGGACTTGCTGCTCTCAGAACTCCAACGGCCTGATTTTGTATGCAAGACTCAACTGAATCCCAAATGAACGAGATCCAGTTTGAAATGGGAATGCCTTGGCATTCAGACATGTTTTACAAAGTCCACTGGTTTATTTGTTAAATTCCTACTGCAAGAGGGGAGGTTGTAAGGGGAAAAGCACACAAAAGTCAGGCCAGCTGCAGAGTGAGGTAGCGCGACAAAATCCATTTAGTAAATTATAATGCAAATCATGGAAACAAACAATAGCAGGAAAAAAATACATTCTCTTTGTCTGTGAAGCTGCTGAACATTAGTTTAGAATGCAAAGGAGATAGAAAGGGGATTTCCCTGGCTTGTCCCCTACAAATAAATCACTGTACAAACCTTTGAAGGTAACAAAGACGCTATATAATATGATTTATAGTATGTCATTCTGTGTCACTTTGAAGCCTAAAATGTCTGCGGCACATTGACTCAACTATGAAAATAGCTGCAAGTACAGTTTAGAGTGTTTTTTGTACAGAATATCACTGGTTTTGTGGTCTTACTGTCCAGTTTTGAAGTTCTCAGCTATATTGACTTTATGAATTACACCTGCACAGTGAACAGCTACAGAAAGGAATGTGTCTTTGCCATGCTAAGAGTCCTAGACCGTTGTGATATCAGAGACAACACAACCAATCACCACGCTTACTCTACAGCTAATTTGCATGTCAGTAACTTCAGCACAACACAGTTCACATACAACACAATCAGCGCACACACAATAACACTAAATACACATATGCCCTCACTGCAGCCCACACCTCTCATTCACCACCTGCAAAAATCCACACAACTCTCTCAGCACATCTCCCATCCTCACTTATACTTACAATAAACTTGACTGGGAAAACCACATGTCCATTGCTAATAATACCATATAGTCAACCTACTATTTTAGTGCTAGGAGATTGAAAATCTGTAGCTAACATTACTATCTTGAATAGCTGAGTCATATCATACATGACTTCTTTTTGTTTAAAGACTAACAGATTTATTTATCGCATGACATGCGATAAATAAATCTGTTAGTCTTTAAAAGTGCCACAGGACTCTGTTGTCTTCCTACTATAGACTAACACGGCTACCCCTTTGGAATTCTTTTTGTTTGGTTGGTTTTTGTTCTGCTTTGCTCACTGAATTTTCCTGACCTGTAAGTATCTATATTTCAGATATTGATGAATGCCTTGAAGGTGGTCTGAGCACCTGTGGCCAAACCTGTATCAATGTTCCAGGGTCCTATATCTGCTCCTGCTTATCTGGCTACACTCTGGATAATGACAGGTGGTCCTGTTATGCTAATGGTAAGATAATCATTTTAAATGGCTGAAAAGATCTTCATAATCTTGTCTAACAGTTAGCATTAGTTCACAATGTGAGAAAACATTCCAGGCTGGTCTGCGCCCAGCACTGACATGACATAACTCAGTTACTGGACAGCGACTGATTAAATGTGCTGTTTAAATAACTGCCACACCTCACATAAAATTAAAGAGGAAAATGAGCTTACTGGAATGAGCCTGTGCTCTGGTGTTAGTGTGACAGTACACCCCCTCTCACCACCCCCTCCCCCCGCACCCATATAGTGTGGTTGTGGTGAGGAAAGTGAACATGTAACAGTGGCTATGTCTACACTTGAAAATTTAGGTCAACTTTAGCTAAGTCGACATAACTAAGTCGACTTTAAGTCGACTTAGTTAAGTTTACTTAGTGAATCTACACTTAAATTTTAAGTCGACTTTGGGGGGAACTTACAAAGTCGACCTAGAGCGTCCACACTGGAAGCATAGGTCGACTTCTAGGGGCTAGGGGGACCTAGGGCAGGTTCACGGGGGCAGGAGGGGCACCCCATGCCCAGTGCCAGGGGGCTCAGCTTTTGCCCCATTGTACATAGGTACAATGGGGCAAAGGGGGGCAGAGACTCTGGCAGGGTGGGCAGGGCTCTTCCCTGCCTTGTGGGGGGGCATGCCAGGCTCCCCCTGTGCCCCCTCGGCAGGGAGGGCAGTGGTGCAGTCCTGGGGTAGCCCTAAGTCGATTTAGGACTACCCCACGTCTACACTGGCTTAAGTCGACTCTAGGGAGTCGACTTAAGCCTTAAGTCGAAATAATTCTAGGTTTAATAAAGTTGACTTAATTTTAATTAAGTCGACTTTATGTTCCTTAAGTCGACTTAAGCAAGCTGCTTAAGTCGACTTAAGGAAACTGTAGTGTAGACGCAGGGTAAATTAAGTCGACTTAAGCAAGCTTAAGTCGACTTAATTTCTAAGTGTAGACGCAGCCAGTGAGCCTTTCTTACTTAACAGACCTGCTTGCTTCTTGTCTCTATGCAGAGTCATCATAGCATCCAACTATTCATTCGTCCCTCTCCTAACTAACCCTCCTAGTATTATGCCTTCCCCCCCAAAAATCATAACATTAACATGACATTTGCTACCATCACATTGTTCACTTTGTGTGTTCTGCCTTTCCCCCTTAAACCTTGTCTGCCCTGTCTGTTTAGAATATGTCTTCGGGGCAGGGAGTATGTATGAAACATCTGTGTATGAACAGTTCTAGAACAATGGGGTCCAAGTCTTGGTTTGCCTCTGAGCACTACCTTAATAAACTTGATTAATAATATTACCGTCTCTCATGACCAGTACTGTGGTATCTGAGAACTTACGACCAAATCAAGTTTGAATACATTTTACTCCTGCTAACACCCCAGTGTCAATGCAGCTAAGGAAGACTGAACTGGACTCACTCTGGCTCACAAATCCACAACAGAATTGTTAGCTCACTTCCAGCTTCAGAGTATTCATCACACTGCTGCTGAAGTGTGAGCCAAAAAGAAACAAGCTTGACTTTTGGTGCCAGGCTGAGTTTACCAGGCTAGCAATTTAAAAGAAGTCTTTTTATCTTGTATTTACTTATAAATTTGTACTCCTGATCTGGACCCCAAGGAGAGGAAAACGATGTAGCTTCACAATATTATTTCTATACAGATGCTTTTCAGAGAACAGTCCAAGATCAAATAAAAGGATGTGGGCAGATGACACCATTTTTATAAGGAAAGCACCAATGTTTAAAGCGCAGTCCCAGTAGGATTTCTGTGCTGTTGTTTGGGCAGTTTTCTGTGTCAGTTGCAAGCATCAAGCTGTATTCCCGCTCATTTTATATTAGATGTAAAATAGCTGCATCAGATATGATGTGTGGAAGGTCAAAGGAGAAATGACTTTTCACTTCAAGGGCTGTTAAGTTAGTGGAGAAGCCCTGCAGCTAATATTTCTATCTCTGGATAAAAATTCTTCAGCAGGAAGCCCACCAAACAAAATTCCTTCATATTTTATAGACTGTAAGCACTTTGTCTCTTTCTCTCTGTTTGTACAGCACCTCTGACAATGAAGCTTCAAATTTGATTGGTGTCTGTGGATGATAGTGCAGTATCAATATTAAATAATAATATCAGGAAATCCAAACAGAACAAAATTCCTCAGTATATTCAATTCTCTTTCCATTAGAGCCCTCAATTAAATTGCAGTTTTGAGAGAACAAAAACAAAATGTATGTGAACTTTTGGTTGAGAAGTTATTGGCAAAGTGCAAGCAATACAGCTGTCAGGTTCCTGAGACAAATCAACCTTGCAGCAGTTTAACATTCATTTATCATTTACGTCAACCAAGTCTACATAGCTGAAATAGTCTCACATGGAGCTGCTCACTGCAAACAACAGAAAAAGAGAATCACTGATGTCCTAGAAGCAGCTGTTATAATTGGGTAATACCTTGAAAACTGTAAGAACAGAACAACCGATGAGACAAATCAGTGTGCTGGTCAACTTCCTTGTACAACAGTAAACCAAATCTTGGGCACTGGTCAAAACCTGCCACCTAACCTGCTATTTGAATGTGGAATCAAATTCAGAAGTTTGAAGGGTCCCATTACCCTGATGGGAGGTGGATCAGGCACAGAGTTTTGTCTATCTTCACCTTGTGCTCTGATCAGTTTCAGACACCAGTTGCACGCACGCACGCACGCACTCACACACAGAGGCTATGTCTACACTGGGTAATTTAAGTCGACTTTAAGTCGACTTAGTTAAGTCGACTTAGTGTGTCAACACTGAAAATTAAAGTCGACTTAAAG
>ML685791.1:5880958-5897027 GCA_007922175.1 Pelusios castaneus
GCCCCCCCCCCGGGGTAGCCCTAAGTCGACTTAGGGCTACCCAACGGCTACACTGGCTTAAGTCGACTCTAGGGAGTTGACTTAAGCCTTAGGTCTAGTGGAAAGGAGGTTTAATAAAGTCAACTTAATTTTAATTAAGTCGACTTTATTTTCCTTAAGGCGACTTAAGGAAACTGTAGTGTAGACGCAGAGTAAATTAATTTACAAGTGTAGATGCACACAGAGAGAGAGAGAGAGAGTGCCATTAAAATGATTTCCCCTCCAAATGTGACTTTGCTGGCAAATGGATGATTAGGACGCAGCCTGATATGTAGACATGTAGGCATTTAAACTCTTGAAAATTTTGGCTTTATTCAATACTTGCTTCATTCTGATTTTCTATTTAGTAACATCATACCTCTCATCTCTTAAGGTTCACAGTGTTTCGCTAAGACCCAAAATCAAGGTAATCAAAAATAGTATGTGGACAGGAAACTTTAAAATGCTGTGGGATTCAGTCTTTTAGTGTAAGTAACTCAGTTTCATGAGTCTGCAATTTTTGATGCAACTGACATTCAACAATAAAAAGTAAGATGACATCACATTTGTGTGAAACATAGATAACTCTCTGGGACTAAAATGGGTGATGCTCCTTAAAATGCAGAACGTGGAGGAGATATGAGTATTCTAAATTCCTTCTAATTCTGTGATTGGTATAATGCTGAAAAGAATTTAGCCTAATGAAAGAAAAATACCTATGGATAACCACATTTTTTCCCAACCCCCAGATCCTGCACCATTTCTAATTTTTAGCCATGGACATGCCATCTTTAGAATTGACAGAGAGGGGACCAATCATGAAAGACTAGTAGCCAATGCTGGCGTATCAGTGCTCATAGATTTTCATTACAAAGAAGAGAGAATTTATTGGGTGGACTCTGAAAAAGGGCTTCTGCAACGAGTGTACCTGAATGGCACTAAACAGGAGGTAAGGTGGAAATTTCCATGGAATTTTCCAAGAAACCATGCATAATGACACATCTGATGTGAGGGGCTACTCTTCAGATACAGTGGTCCAGTTTCTGCTTATTGATTTGCAGCTGTAGTTTTGAAGTGTACATCCATGGCATAATAGCCAATGCAGCAACGCGGAGGTCTGTGTTCAAGGGCTACCTGCTATTAGCATTCGCAATACACTTAATCTCTTCAATAATGCGACGTGATGGGGACAGAATGAAGGGCAAAGGGAGGAAATTCAGACAAGTCTAGGTTAGTTGTACTTGCAGACAATACTAATTTCTACAAGCTTTGTATATATCACAGTCTGGAATTCTGGGAATTTCTCAAATAGACTTTTTCAGAAACTGGCACAACTAGTATGAAGAGAATGTACTTAATTCTCCTGACATTTTTCTGGAAACTATTAACTGGGACCTATGGTCACATGAACATTTCTCTCAGCATTACCTCTTTTGCTCAGGAACAGCTGTACAGTGCTCTATATGTGACTAGGCATTTCAGCACTTCCAGGATCCAAGATGCTGCCAGTTCTGCAATGAACAGGTGGACTTCTTCGTCTACATTCAGCCTCACTGACTTATCCTGCTTGTATGAATTGGAAGGATTAGGACTTTTGCAGTATGTGGCTGGATATTTTCTAGCGTTGAAAATACAAGATAAATTTAAGTAAAAAGAAAATCTGTGAAACATTGAGATACCTCTGCCTGATATTACCTGTTTTCATTTGAGACCAGTTTATCATTGTTTATTGTGACATAACTCAATGATTTGTGCTTAAGGATGTAGGTGACAGAAGCAGAAGTCAAATCAAGTGATTAAAGAGCAAGGAAGAAAATCCAGTCTCTGTGGTGCTATTAAAAAGAGGGCAGCCAATGGATTTAAATGGAAGCCTCAGTCTGTTTGCAAGTCACTGTATTTTGTTTGGTGATGACTTTAAGATGATCAATTGGGTGGTTTTGTTTTTAATTTCTGTTGGCAGAGACTACACTATATTGAAAAGGGTGTTTCAGGATTTGCCATCAACTGGATAAATCAAGATATTCTTTGGGCCAACCACCAGAAAGCTACTATTGAAGCAACTGACATGAATGGAAACAATTCAAGAGTCCTTTTAACAGATGTAGTTCATCCCACAAGTATTGCTGTTGACCCCGGGAAAAGGTAACTCTGCCTGGGTTTATAATTTCTTTGACTCAGTCTTAAAATGAACCAAATGTGCTGATGCCTACTTGTTGGTTAATGGAACAGCCTGTGTAGAGTATGTTGATCAAATGTCAAATGATTGTTATAGCTTCTACATGAACACAATACAGATAAATAGGGTGGTAGATGGCAGCAGCTTACTGGAGTCCAACAGAGAGACTGAATGCTTAGTTCATCATTAAAGGGAGGAGGAAGGGCTCTGATTGCAAAGGAGGAGGGATGAGATGGTCTTAGTAAGGGAAAGAGCCAATAAGGCCTCAGCTGAAGTAGGTGGATGGAAAGGGAATGAACTTCTTCAATGGCTAAAACAGGAATGATGTCTGAAAGTGCTGAGAAGCCCTAGTCTATAACACAATTTGTATTGTGCCTGCAGTGCTAATTTAAAAGTAGGAGACTTTTTTAAAAGAAGAACTAATGTCACAGTGGTTTTCTTTGTTCTCCTCTTTCTATTGTGTTTGCCTCCAATCTGGTCAACTTGGAATACTGGTTGTAAAGCTACTGACTGCAGTTACTGTTCTGTAAATATTTAATTTCCTCCCATTCTGTAAGTTCCCCATCTTCAAAGTGTTTGGCGTAGTGGGATTTTCTCCCACGAAAGCTCATGCGATAAATAAATTTGTTTAGTCTTTAAAAGAGCCATGGAACTCCTTGTTTGTTTTGCTGACCTAGACTAACATGGCTACCCCCTTGGAACTTGTTCTGTAAAAGTTAGTGTTTTAGATTTGATAAGGAACTTTTCTAGGCTCAAAACAGTTTACATGGGGAACCCTTCATAGATCCACCGCTCAGGGAGATTTGACTGTTCTGAAGAGATATTTGTATACATATCATCACACTGAATACTCTGTGCTGACTTCTCTTGACTATGTAAAGGTCTTTCATGTATAGTTTTAAAAAAAAACAGAGGGAGACATTGAGGTTCTCCATGTTGACATGGCAATAAAGTATTTTTGGCACTTTTTATTTATAATGAAGCCACTGATCATCACTGTCAGGACTTTTTAATATTAACACTGATGTGTCCTTTTCTTTTGCACTTACTAACCGTCTTTTCATGCTAACCAACAGTATCTGTATTTCACAGGGCTGCCATTTGGGTATGATTTAAAAGGCTGAATGCCAGACTATTTGTTTTCTGTATTGAATGTCCCATTTACTGATTTGAAAGTTTTCACAAATCCTTGTACCCTTTTAGCCTAAAGCCACATAGAAACATATTATGAATGAAATAATGGAAATATATTTGCTAAACTGTTATGAACTCTGTGGACAGACTAAGGTGTATACATACAACTATGTGTGAGCTAGTAGGGATTTATTTTGAAGCAGTACACACATGCTGCTATATCAGGCTACCCAACTATTAATAAATTGTTGAGAAAGTAGACTTCTAGGAGGACCTAGTTTATCATTTTTGTTTTATCACATTGTGCTTGTCTGAAAGTCCTGATGGAGCTATTTTAATATTAATATAGCAAAGTCAAGCAGTCAGTGAATTAATTTTCATAAGGACAAACATACACAATATCAGAAGCTAAGGAGAAGTATATCTTCTTGGGAATGTGTACAAATTTTTAATAATGAAGACCAGCATGATAGCTAAATTAATAATAGCATTTTCCCCAAACATTTGCTTAGTTGGTTTGGCTTCAGAAACATAACAAAGGAACATTTTTCTGTACTCCTCTCTTTCCTGTCTGGAGTTTAGATGTGGTCAAGAATCTGCTATGAGGTAGCGCTGTTGTCTAGGGTATTGGAAGGGACTGTAAATCAGACAATCTAGTTTCTATTCTTTACTCTGCCACTGTCCTGCTATGTGATCTAACTCATGCTGAAATTAATGGAAGTTCATGTGAGTTGGACTGGGCCTTTTATCACTTTGTTTCTTCATTTCCCCACCTGTAAAATGGAGATTAAAGAATTTAACCAACTTTGTAAAGCATGTTGGTATCCTGAGATAACAGGTACTATAAAAGAGCGAACAATTATTATTGCAGTCTTTGAAAGTTTCAATAATAGCCACCGCGTGCTGTCTTTACTGAAACATTCCATTCATCTACAGTTAATATCTGTATCTGATTGGCACCAGATGTATCACAGCAATTAGACTGTAAACTTCTAGGGGCAGGCACTGAGTCTGGGTGTCGCATTTGTCTGGCATCTGCCACAATGAGAACCAATCATGACTGGGGGCCTTTCAGTTCTCCCACAGTACAAAGGAGAATGAGAATATATGGGCTTTGGGGTCTGAACTGAATATGTCTAACCCTTTCTATGGTATCAAACCAATGCAATGCAGTAATACATTTGTGAATGTCTGGGTGCAATTGTAAAACAAACACCCCATAATCCTGTCAAATACAACTTGGAGGAACTGTGGCCAAGCCAGGTTATGTGCAAATATATGCCCTGTTCCTCTAAACCTCAAGGAAAACAAATCATTTTCCATGTGTGAATAGTCTCATTGGGCATGCATAAGTATTTGCAGGGTAGTGGCAACATCTTGCCTGTGCCCTAATATTTAGATGAAAGGAAATAAATAAAATATTAGAAAGGGTATTTTTTCCGTTAAGTGTCTATAAGAGAGACTCTGGATTAGAACTGCTGGGAATGGAAGAATTGTCATTATGCTCAGAAGTTTTACAATATACACAGCAACAGTGCAGGCTTCTGCACTCACGTGCCTTTTCCTTGATTTGCACAAACCCCTGTAGTTGTAAGGGGCTCCCTGATAATACTGTTCTCTTTGCCGAAAGCGTCAACCCAGGTGTTGCTGGGTCACAACTGCATTTTTTAGATCAATATTTGGTCATGATGACTAAATTAGATCTTCCTTGACCTAAATGGGAGAAGTTTCCAATATCTTGTCACCTAATTCCTTCAGCCATCCAGTCCCCTTGAAAACATTTTTAAAAGAGAAAAGAAATTCACGAAGCAATAGCAATTAGCAATAGAATGGTTGCCATACGTACATAGTTTATGTATACACTTATTAAAAGATCAGCATAACAACCAAAGTTGTTTCCTATCTTAAATAATGCTTTTGCCCTATTTACTTACAAAGAAGGCCAAATATTTTTTCCCTTTATTGATTCAACTTTTATTTTCCTGCTGGTCTTTTACATTATTAGATGCTCAGATCTTGTCTATTCTCTAAAGTGACTGAAGAACTTTGTAAAATTATGTTATTATGGGAGTCAAGAGGCAGAAAGCTAAAAACTGAATGGAAAGGCCATTTTTAGTTAGACTGTATAAAACTCCTTTTTTATCTGTAATCGTCAAAATCTATTTAACTCGAATGCCTTGTGAAGCATGAAAGAGTCTTTCCCCAAGAATCAGGCAGCATAGATAATACTGAAGAGGTTTATTCACGATACTGGGAAGTCTGTCAGGATAGCTTCAAATTGGTGGTTACAGTGGTCAAATATATATGCTTCTTTGTCAGTTACCTAATCCATTTGGAATTCTTTACCTATTTACTTACAAGTACAGACTTGTTCCACCCAGAGAGGACAGAGGTGATAATGACTGATGCAGAGACACTTTAATTCCATTAAAGGCCCTATGACTACATTTAGGGTGGGGTGGGAGGATGGGATGGAGAGGAAAGTCCTTACAGATAGTCAGAAATGTATTGTTCCGATCTAAGCCAGAATTTCTCAATAGGCAGCTGGCCGCTGCCTTACTGATTGTTCACAGCATCCTTATCCTTGGGTGGGTCTGGTATGACCTAGACAAATTGAAGCACTGAGCCAAAAGAAATCTCATGAGGTTCAACAAGGACAAGTGCAAACTCCTGCACTTAGGATGGAAAAATCCCATGTACTGCTACAGGCTGGGGACCAATTGGCTAAGTAGCAGCACTGTAGAAAAGGACCTGGGGGTTATGGTGGACGGGAAGATGGATATGAGTCAACAGTGTGCTCTTGTTACCAAAAGGGCCAATGGCATATTGGGCTGCATCAGTAGGAGTATTGCCAACAGATCGAGGGATGTGATTATTCCCCTCTATTCAGCACTGGTGAGGCTGCATCTGGAATACTGTGTCCAGTTTTGGGCTCCCCACTAGAGAAAGGATGTGGACAAATTAGAAAGAGTCCAACGGAAGGCAACAAAAATAATTAGGGGGCTGGGGCTCATGACTTATGAGGAAAGACTGAAGGAACTAGGCTTATTTAGTCTGCAGAAGAGAAGATTGAGGGGGGATTTGATAGCAACCTTCATCTACTTGAAGGGGTGCTCCAAAGAGGAGGGAGCTAGGCTCTTCTCAGCAGTAACAGAGGACAAAACAAGGAGCAATGGTTTCAAGTTGCAGGTGGGGAGGTCAGGGTTGGATATTAGGAAAAACTTTCTCACTGGGACGTGGTGAAGCATTGGAATGGTTTACCTAGGGAGGTGGTGGAATCTCTGTCTTTGGAGATATTTAAGGTCTGGTTAGACAATACCCTGTCTGTGATGATTTAGTGGAAATGACCCTGCTTTTAGCAGAGGGTTGGACTAGATGACCTCATAAGGTCCCTTCCAACCCTATGATTCTGTTAACTTGAGTTTCATGCCACAACTTACTGGCAGGAAAAGTATCCAAGCTGTAACAGAAGAGACCTGATAGAGAAATGTCTAAAAAGACAGAAAAAATATTAAAGCCTAACAGCCTAATGAACATTTTGGAGAAATGGTGGCTACTTCCTTCAAGTAAAGTGAGAGCGCTCTCAATGTTTATCCCATCAGATCCTCAATAGGTCGTCCGGAAAAACCAGAGGAGACTTGACTCGATAATCCTGATATATCTGAAGTTGTTTTTTTTTGTTTTTTTTTAAATAACAGGAAAGATATTTTTAAAAAGATTTTGATAGTCAACAGATATATTAACATCATTTGACTAAATGAGCAACAGCCTTAAAATTTGCAAGCCACAAAGATTTGTAAGAGATGTAAAGGTGATTGGCAATAGTATGTCAAGAGCAAGGCTCAGATCCACTTAGATAGAATCAAAGAATTGTAGGACTGGAAGGATCTCAAAAGGTCGCTAATCCAGTCCCCTGGATTTATGCCAGGACTAAGTATTATCTAGACCATTCCTGAAATGAAAGATATTTTATGGACTTTCATGTGATACTGCACAAGTATTGAAGAGGGCATTTTGTAGACAGGTAGCCAATTTCTGCATATTTGTCTTTTCTTTCATGTAATAGATATTGCAGTATTGCTGTTTACTGCTGAATTAGGTATTTCTGTTCAAGGAGTACTGTTGTAAAAATGAAAAATACTGGGGAAAAAAGGAGGGTTAAAGAGATAATTTACATCTGCAGTTGAATTATTGTGCAAATAATTCTTTCAAATTATGACCCTTTTTTGTCTTTAGGTTTATATTTTGGTCTTCAGACAGTATTGTTTCTAGCATTCACAGAGCAATCCTTGATGGAACTGACATGAGAAGTGTTTTGAGGACACCTGAAAAAATAACAACCATCACATTGGATTTTATTGACACAAGACTCTTTTGGATCCAGTATGATAGTGTGGAAGATGTGTCACGCATTGGATCATGTGACTATAATGGTGGCGCTATTCATTTGCCCAAACATTCTGCACGGTAAGATTGTTTGTGTTGGGTAGATGGAAACTAAATATTTTCTAGGGCTACAAGAGGTAACGCCATTTTCTTCCCCTCCTTTTTGAGTCGGGAAACAATAAAGATTGTAGAGTACAGACAAAATTGTACAGTATTCTCAGAACAGGCAATATTTAACCAGAAGATGATAAGAAAATAGAATAAACATAACCCGTTTTCATTGATGTCTGAGAAATACTACTCCTTGGCACTTTTCATCTTCAAAGCTTTTAACAAATGACAACTCATTAATCCTGAGGACTTCCCTGTTAAGAAGGCATGATTATTAGCTCTTTCCTGTAGATGGAGAAAAGGAGACAAAGACGTTGTTTTGCCCCAGCTCACAGGGGGTTTTCTCGGAGGAGAGCTCAGGCGTGTGGGCTGAGAATCTGTGCTCAGACCAACAGTTATGTCTTTTCTTCCCTTCTGTCTGATGGTTCTGTATAACCTGGCTATCTTCTTCAGCTGCTGGATCTGGAGGCTTTCTTGATCCTGGCAGCACTAGATCTATACATTGTCCAGTTCCCTGCTGATTCTATTGCTATGGTCAGTTCCACAGAAACAGAAATAATGACAGTGAGTGTCTCTGTCACCTACTGTCATCCTACGCCCTATTGGTGTTAGAGAATTTTGGCATTACAATCACTTGTGATGCTGAACACACCCAAGCACATGCAATAGTAGATATTGCTTTTGCTTGGAGCAAGGATCATCTTTGTTGCATTCTGCATCAGACCACTCTGCATTGACTGCAACATGGACAGAAAGCACAGGCATTGCAGTCACATGCCTGTAATTTCTAGCACTGTACCAGCATGTTCCTTTCACTCTTCCAACGACTTCATTCTGAGGTCTGTATAAGCAAATATCTTTCTCCCTGAACTGTAGGAGTTGCTCAGGAATGGTTCCCCTCACCTGTAGACCTGAAGGTGTTAGGGGAAAATCCCCTCTATCAGTACCAATTTATCCTCCATGGGTGCTGGTAAAACCAGTCCCCTCGCCATACTCCAGCTGGGAGGGATACAGTCCTGTGCGTGTTATGTACACAAGATGCTCCTGTGAGCCTCAGAAGATCTGCTGAGGAGCAAGCCCCATCCTGTGCTCTAGCCAAATCTACCAGCCTTCCCTCCTGGCCCCACCCACATTCTGTGCACTACCTGAGAATGGGGTAAGTGCCATGAAATGATGTATGCTTCAGGAGTGGTATAGTACTGGGCTCCTTCTGCGTTCACTCTGAGATGTGGATGAGAGACCAGACCTGTAGACTTTAGGAAGTCTAAATTTCCTGTATTAAGGAACCAATACTGGGGATCGTCTAGGAAAGAGGTGTCAAACGTGGCCAGATGTGGCCTGCTCACCTCTTCCATCTGCTCCGTGTCTGTGCTCTGTGGGACCACACTCTCTCCCTGATAGAGAGAGAAGTATCGCAGAGCACAGTCTTGCATACAGTGCTCCGCGATACCACGAGAGTGCCCTAGTATTTTGATTTATGGTATGTACAGCCCACTTGAAGTACATGTAAGTCAAATCTGGCCCACCATAGCAAATGTGTTTGACACCCCTGGCTAGAAACTGTGCATAGCTACCTTGGGGCTAGACAGTTAAAGGTCTTTGGGTGGCTAGATGCAAACATGCACCAATGTAATTTTCAAAAGAACCGTGGTACCCAATCAAATTGAAATCAATGGAACTTGGGAATTAGGTACCTGAAAATCTCAGTAAGTGCCCATCGGCGTTTTAGGCATCTAAATACCTTTAAATTTCTGGCCTCTAGTGCTTCTGGAACAGTACAGGATTACTATATGGACACATTGCAGTAATATACTTGAAAAAAGAATGCCCTTTATGGATGTCCTTCCTCACCGCAATTGACCTCAGTAGAATCACACCAGTGAAAGTTGCAAGATACAATTCTCTCTTTAGACATGGTTTTATCACATGCTGGTATAGATGATATACTCCTCAGACAAACTACTTTAGGAAAAGCAGCTGTCCACATTGGTACATAAAATATATCTGTTAAGACTGTATGTCTGGAAATTGGGAAGATTTATGCAAATAGTATTGCCTAATTGTATGTTTCGGTATGCATTATCTCATTTGCATACAATTATTATAAAATCAGTGTTAAATCTCTATCATTTTCTCCCATTGAGTTTATCCACACCTCTCAACCTAATCTCTCTAGCTCACACTTCCTCCTTTGAGTTTGCCTATGTTCCCAGGGGCAATATTATTTTCCTTTGAGCTCTGAAATGGGCAGAGTGTACTACTTCCTCCTCCCTATATGTATGTCTTGGGAAATGGAAGGCAGCATCCTGCTCATACTAGCTGGCCATGGAGAGTTTTCAGCCTCTCTTTTGCTCTTGAGATGCTCAGGAATCCAGGTGAGAGTGCTAGAAATCTGTTGTCTCTCAGAGAAATGGAGATGCTTAAAAGGCATGGTTCTTTCCATATAGGTACATAGCACACAGGCACAATATGTTGTCCATTTCAAACCATGGATTCCACAGAATTAGCCAGAATACAGGACTTACTCTGTGAAAGGCCTGATCAGCTGGTCATTCAATATGTGGGAGTTGTTGGTTAATTATTTGGCTGCCCCACTGTGTCTGCAAGATTTTGTGTGCTCTTCCACTTGGAGGTGTTAGTGACATATTACCTATCATATCATAACTCACAAGCCACTTGATCAAGTGTTCACATATTTTAGTTTCTGATATAAAATGTACCAGTATATTTGATGCAAACATGGTTGATTTAGTTGTCCTATGCTTTCAGAAGACATTGACAAGCAAATGATTGAATAGGGATGAAATCAAATGTCACTTATTTGTTATTTCCCTTCCACTCCAGACACCATTTATTTGGCATGTCTATCTTTGCTGAGCATGTGTACTATTCAGAACTGAAAACTGGCATGATCCAGAGAGCCAATAAATATACAGGAAAGCTAATAGTCACAATCAGCCTGAAACCATCATTTTTGTCACCTGCTGACATAAAAATGGTGCATCCATTTAAACAACCTGGTACAAGAGCAGATGCTCAAGATGTTGGTAAGTCACCACATAATGATGTTTTTGTGTGTATAAGAATATTGTCATATGCTCCTTTTGATTTTTTAGGATAGAGTTTTCTTCAGCAAGAGTTCTGGCTTCATTGAAGTCAATGACAAAATTCCCATCAATTGTAGTGGGGCCAGGATTTTACTCAGGGAATTTCAGTTAGGAAGTACATAGAGAACAAACTGATTCTATTAATCTACTAACAAGGAGCATCTGCATGAATTAATTTCTTTGTTGCTGGTGTGTATTTGTGTATGTATATGTGTTTATAGTGTGCACATCCTAAAGTTTATCAAACATACAGCTTTGCAACTCCCTTTCTAGACTAACTTCCTCAGTTCCAGATCCTTTATGTATCTTTCATTCTAAGGCATGATTGAAAACTCTGCCATCAGTCCTAGGTTGTTCTGAGAAATGTATGAAATGTCCAGTAGTATGTGTATATATATACATATATGTACATCTCAGTCCCACAGTGAAGTGAGTGGATTAAGGGTCACCCTGTTTACCTTTGGACTGATATGGAATTTCAACAGAAACTTTTAAATGAGAAGTGTGAGTCTGTGTGATTTATGGTAAATCACCTCAAAGTGTGATCTTACCATGAGTGTTTTACTGTGGGATCAGAAGATGAATGTAGGTTGTCACACATCCCCTAAATACTACACTGATGGGTGCACTATGAATGAATGACTAGTGCATGCATGAAAACGAAACACATATCGAGGACCCTCTCTGTTTATTCAGAGATTTTTGCTGATCTGTACAACAGTGTGACTAAACTTGTTTCTTTTGAATCTGACAGATTAAATAAAACATTCTGTGAGAACCAGGTTAGGTTTGTGGTTCAGATGGTGAAGCATCAGCATATTGCACAGCCTGATGCAACTATTTGATCGCGTTTGGAAGGCACTGGGTAATTTCTCCTAAGTCCTGTGCTGGTGTTGACCAATAGGATATGTCTGCATGTGCGTGTGGAGAGGGATAAGGTGAGAAGAAATTGGAAGCAAGAATGGTAGTTCGTAACAGCTTACACTTGAATGCCGGAGGCTGTCAGATGGGTTAGAAGCATTCCCTGGAGGCAAAAGTACATAATGTAAAGTTTATTGATCCTGGACACTGTTAGTGAATAAATCGTCCACGTTTTTAAATGCTCTATGCTTCGTGCAGCTTTCTTGCCAGGATGACCTGGATAGAAGCATGAAAATAGGTGGTGCTTGTAAGGTGGGTTTTTTTTTTTTTTTTTTTCATTCCCAAATAGCTTCTTATCAACATGGAGGGGGAAAAAAAAAGCTTGCCAAATCCAGATGAAGCTTTTGGACTTTACATGTCTGTTGCTTAGTTGGCCAGCCCAGGATTGAGAAGAAGGCTAATTAGCTTGGAGCGCAAATGAGATTTATAGGGGATCTGACAACAGGGTAACCTGAGATGAGGGCATGTACGCTCTAACTGGATGTCCTGTAGAGGCTAAGTCAATGTTTGCTACAACACAGCCTTAAATGCAATTTATCAAACAAAACTTATTTAAAACAGTAGCACAGATAACACACAAATTCTCCTCTGGTACCAAAAGAACCTGACAGGAAATGTTTAACTGCTACAACTCCTACCAAAGATCAAACTGAATTATGTGCTGCAGACTTTTTTCAATAGATTAATGCCTGGCTTCCTCCACCATCCCCTTTTTCTTTTGCAGGATGGTCTTGAGTTTGTCATGACTGTTTCATTGCTAACAGGACCTTAATTTGGCTTGGGGTTTGATGCAATATACTCGCACAATGTCATAAAGTAAATACCACCGTCTTCTGGTGCCACTGCTTTGTTCTGAGGGGCAAAGTCTGAAAGGTGGAAGTTTTCTTCCCACATGATAAGAAATCTGATAAATAAATCCAGATTGAGCTGTTGAAAAATTTACAACTCCTCTGGAATACTTGCCACTTCTACTCATGGTTTATGGACTGTTTCAGTATGATCCTGACATCTCAAAGACTGATTTGTAGCATTTCTCTTTTAATTATATCTTGCCTGATCCCTCACCCCTCCAAGAAATACTGTTCTGTTTAAGGGATACTAGCATCAGGAAAGACTTAGCTTCAATTTTAGGTTTTATGGCCAAAATTTTCAAACACGGGTATCTAAATTTAGGTTCCTAAATCCATACATAGACACCTGAATGAAAATGTTTGATTTTCAGAGGTTCTGAGTACCTGTAACTCCTACTGACCCTTAAAGGGGATATGGCTAAAAATGGCCTATATGATTCATTTAAAAAAAAATGGGACCAATATAAATATTTCCATGATATTTTTTTTTAAAAAAAATTCATCATAAGCAGTTTGTAGTGTTGCTTATCTCTTTGAGACAAGCAGCTCAAATTCTGACACTTTCAACTGAACCTAAACCAAGATCTTCATTCATATTTGATTAAAAAGCGGTTGTTGATGTTCCTTTCTATCGGTTAGCCAGTGCTTTCCATGTTACAACTGGTATAGAATAAAGCATGTGAAACACAGTTGTTAGGCAGTGTTCCATCTGGTTGAATTTAGAGGGTGAATTGGAAATAGTACAAGACCGTTTGCTCCTGTGTCTTTCTCTCCTGTGTGGTCACATGAAAGTTGTTTGCTGCAAAGAGACACAGGTTGTTTGCAGACTGTGTGTGGGTGGTTGCATGCTCACATTCAGCACCAGCAACAGTACAGCTATTCTTTGCCTGACAAGGGGGCAGGGAATCCCAGAAGAAGATTAAGGAGATTAAGCCAAAAATAATAGTTTGGGAGACAAAAATAAGCTTGTGAGCACTTGGAGTGAGTTATGGAAGCACCCGCTGCTGAAAAGAGCTGGGCACAAGCAGCTCAAGGAAGCCTGTAAACCCCTCCCCCTAAAAAAAGATATTTAGATAACTGGGTTTTGTTTGAAGGAAGTTTGGGGTGGTGGTTTGGTGCTGCTTTCCATTTATTTTGAAAGAACCTTTCAGCTTCAGTTGTAGGGTCCAATAAATTCTATGAGTTCTTTAAACACTGTAATAAGCAAGAATGTATAACACTTTGGCTATGTCTACACTTGCTAAAATTAGTTGGAATTAGTTAGTTCGAACTAACTAATTTGAACTAATTTTAGTTAGTTCAAATTAGCTTAATTCGAACTAGCATGGCCACACTGGAATGTCAGTTCGAACTAAGCAAGCACTTGCTTAGTTCAAATTAGCGATCCCCATTAATTTCATGGCCGTTTAATTCGAACTAAGAAATTAAGGAAGCCCTTAATTCGAACTAACTAAAGCCTAGTGTAGCAATGGCTTTAACTAGTTCGAATTAAGCCGCCTTAATTCGAACTAACTTGCCAGTGTAGACATAGCCTTTGATTCTATTGATCAAGAAACTAAGATGACTTAAAACAATGATCACTAATTGACCCTGTGTAATGTGTAGAAAATGACTTCTCTTTATGATGTAGCAGTGGCGTTTACCATTTTAGCATTTTTTTTCTTCTCATTCTTTCTCTCTATTGTTCTGTTAGAATGTAAGTATGCCATGGGGCCGCTCCTTTAATAAAATAAGTACCAGGACAGAGCCTTTGAACTTTACTCTATATTCCTTGTAGAGCCAGTACAGGAAGCAAAGCCCTGGTGATGTTTTCATAACAACCCATGTTGCTACACAAAGAAGCTGTTGCACCTTAGCTGGAGACCTTGCTAGGCATGTGGTTTCATTGCTAGATATAAACTGCAATAATCAAGCTTGGAGTTCACAAATACATGGGTCACAAGGTGCTATCTTCTGGCTAGTTGCATATGGAGGAAGGTGGGTTTTTGCCATGGCTTTTTGGACAGCTAGCAGTGTTAAAGTCCCAAAAGACCCATGACCGTGGACTGAATTAACTGTGTGTTGGCAGCTTCTATAAGCCAGATCTGTAACATTTGAAACTTTTGTTGGTATAGTGCTTCTATGTCTTTTGGGACAGACCTCTGGTGATCAATCATTTTGTAAGTACACTGGACGCCTAGGTTGACTTCTAGAGGCTAGGTGGACCTGGGACAGGTCCATGGTGGCGGGAGGGCACCCCTTGCCAAGTGCCAGGGGGCTCAGCCTTTGCCGCATTGTATCTTGGTACAGTGGAGCAAAGAGGGATAGGGACCCTGGCACGGCATAGGGGCAGGGTGGGCAGGGCTCTGCCCTGCCCTTTGGGGGGGCCCGCCAGGCTGTGGCTGTGTCAGCAACCCTGGCAGGGAGGGCAGTGGGGAAGCCCTGGGGTTAAAGTCGACTTAGGGCTAGTCCATGTCTACACTGGCTAAGTCGACTTTCTAAAGTCAACTTAGCCAGCAAAGTCGACTTAAAATGAGGTTTAAGAAAGTCGACTTAATTTTTCCTTAAGTCGACTTAAGCAGGTGCTTAAGTCAACTTAAGGAAAGTGTAGTGTAGACGCAGAGTAAATTAAGTCGACTTAAGCAAGCTTAAGTTGACTTAATTTACAAGTGTAGACACACCCCAAGATACCCGGATCTGTCCTATTTTTTAGTGCTTACCACTGACTCTCTCCTTTGGAAAGGTTTCACTCGGTTAGCCACAGAATTAATTCTTGGCTTTGTTTTCTTATCTTTAGACAGTGTCTTGAAAATAATGATATCCAGGACACAAAAGGATAAACATTTGGAAATCCCCTTCCTTTCTGCTCTTCTGAATGTTCTCTGCTTATTAAACTAATTAATTCATTTATATTAGTGATGGGGAAATGATTTCTCTGCTCTTACCTTTGGGTTGAACCATTACGATACTCTGTTATTTTGGAAAGAAGAGCAAAATTTCTAAGCAGATTCACTGGGTGTCCTCGGAAGAAGTCCACAGCTTTGGTTCTTATCCTATTTCAGATGATTTCTCTACCAATATGCTAGGAGTAGATATGAGTAAACATATCCCCATAATCCAAAGTGACAATGAACATGACAAGGAAGACAATTTGTCACAAATATCCCATAAAGTCAGACAACAGAGCAAAGCAGATGTTTACTAGTCTTATATAAACAGCAGAGAGCAATAAAATGAAAATTAATATATGAAACTGGGTAACGCAGAATGGAGAGAAGAAGAGCTGGAGGATAAATATAGATTTGGAATTGAGTTTTGTGAGGGGTGTTGATTTGTTGGATTTATTTTGCTTAAGAGTATTTTTGCCTTGTGACAGAGGTACCTAG
>ML685791.1:5897037-5911018 GCA_007922175.1 Pelusios castaneus
TTTTGAAGATGGGGAATATACCACAGGACTCCTTGTTTGTTTTGCTAACCTAAACTGACACAACTACTCCTTTGGAGTTTATATAGCAGTAGTTCTGCTGTTTTAAAAGACAGACTGAGGTAAGACAAGTTTTAGACTATAAACTGGGGCAGGAACCATCTTTTTGTTTGGTGTTTGTACAGTGCCTAGCCTATTAGAGTCCTGATCCCACAGTTCAAATAACAATAATAATAATAATTAATGAGTAGACAACACAGTGGTGGAAAACATGGTGAATGGGTTTTGAGGCAGGATTTGGAGGAGGAGATCAAAGATGCTTGTATCCAACTTTCTAACCTAATGCCATGGATCTGACTGTGAAGTGCTCCATGTATGAAACATGTCTTTGAAGTCAGTGTGACTTCCACAGGAGAGTGACTAAGAGATCAGGTTCTGTATGGAAAGGTAAATTTTGTATGTTGTAAACCAACTTCACCCTAGAAAATATTTGCTCTTCCAGAACACAGATCCTGCCTTTCAAAGAAAGAAAACTGCAAGGGAAGAATCTGCAGGAATGACTCCAAGACCCTGCGGTGCAAGTGTTCTAATGGATTTGTTTTAAGTAGAACAAGGCAATACTGCGAAGGTAATATATAGATTCAAATCATGGGATGGATGGACCAACTGGATAAGCGTTCTCCCACACTTCTACCTTTTCTCAAATCTTGAATTCCATTTCTTCTGGTAATTCTAAAATGGCCCATTAATTTTTTTCCTTATTGCATTTCATTTTCATGTGTCCCATTTCTGGTTGAGTCTATAAGCAGAAGAACCAAAATACTGCCAGAAAGTCTGTTCATGCGAAATGTTGCAGTCTCAATTTGTATTAGTCAGATGATCTTCAAAAAGAGTGCAGAATTTTGGGTGCTCATAAGAATTGAAATGACTCAAACTACCAGGGTAAAATAGTCAAAACACGACTAAGTGATTTAGGCACCTCAAACCCTTAAACCACTTACCTCTGAAAATTTTACCTCACCTGTTTTTATCCAAATTACATAGTCGTGTATTTTTCTTTGATTTTTTTTTTTAATTTGTAAAACTTGTTTTGGGTAAAATTTATAAAAGCACACTAATCATGCAGGAGTCAAAATTACAAAAGAAATTAGGCACTTAAAGACATAGTAGGTTCCTAGTGGGAATTTCAAAAGTATCTAAGCAGGTTAGGTGCTAAACTTCCAATGAAATAAAATGAAATAATTTTAGAAAGTGGCATTTGGACTCCTAAATCACTTAAATGCTTTTGAAAAGTCTCCCTTTAGTCACTTAAGACTGGATTGTTACAGTATTTAGGTGCCTATCTGCATCTTTAAGTGCCAAAATACCTTTAAGAATCCGGCCCTACAGCACTTTTAAATACTTAATTATAAATCAGAATTTAGAAGCTTTTTCAAGCTTGTTGACTGAACTCTGGGCTTATTTTTCATAGTTTATTAAGACCAGCATATTTCACAAAATGAAATATCCTATCGTCAGTGGAACAGTTAAATAAAAATGTATTTTTGAACTTTGTGTTAATTTGCTTTATTAATCCATGATCTTGCATGCATTGAATATAATGACTCTACTCTGACATACGGTTGTTTCTCTTGTCAGATGTCAACGAATGTGCTTTTTGGAACCATGGCTGTACCCTGGGGTGTGTAAACATCCCTGGCTCCTATTATTGCACATGCCCAAGAGGTTTTGTTCTGCTGCCTGATAGGAAAACGTGTCATGGTAAGTAGCTATAATACATAAATACTGAGTCCACACTTACACAAAAACCATTAGTGTACCCAGTATGCTACGTTTCTGTCTTCCAGTCCTTTGGTGTGTAAGTTAGATCAGCTTAGATGCAGTGAGCCAAATTCTGAGGTCATTTTTGAGGAAGAACTTACATATGGATAATCAAGTGGAGTCAAGTGGAGTCTACAGGAATTAACAAAGCATGCAAATTCTAGGATCTTTACCTGAATCAGTTCCAAGCCATGAATCCCAACTTTTGGCGTTCTCCCACAGCTGGCAGCGTATATACTTTTGTAATGCTGATAGCAGATTTTTGCAACATTGTGATGATAAATATCACAATGCAGTATATGAGACAAAACATATAGGAGGTAATGTATTTTTTTATCTGGCTAGATCTTTAAGAACAGCCTGAGAGAGTATCAGTTTTGAGATGGTGATAGTTAAGGTAATCATATAACAACAATAACATAAAATGCACAGAGATCTCACTTGTGTGAGTATGTAAAAGCCTTGTGGACTGTGAGCTCCTGACTTATGTGAAAAACTTTTTCTGAAGAGGTTTGTTTGTTTCTCAGGAGGGTCATAAATTTGACAAGGTTATATATTCCCTGTCAGTTGGCCTAATGTCCTATCATTTCCTGAATGTTTTAAAATTCCCCATGTTTGCTACTCCAATTCCTTAGAGACATTTTAGTAACTGATTTGGATCAATGAAATAATTTCAGCAGTGTGTTGATCAGGAAATGAAGGTGAATAAAAACACAGTGCACAGATGTGGTATAAAATGCCAAGCCTCAGCTTTATTAACATACCTGTTAGTCAGGGCTATAATTAGGGGTAGATGACCCAGGTGACTGCATATGGTGTGGGCTTGGGGGACCCAGGCATTTTTTGTTGTCAGCGACGAAATAGAATATTTGAAGTAAAATGTTTCAGGTATTTATCATCTCATATGACAGGGTAAATCATACATGCAAATCATGCTTTAAAGGGTGGTTACAAATGCAATAAAAATAAGGTATTCAAAAGTTTAACAAATAGGAGATGGGAGGTGCCAAAGACGTTTCTTATTGGGAGTGCGATTAGCTCTAGGGCTGGCCCAGCTATTAGTAGCCCTTTAACCCCATTAGGCAATGAGAGGAGTCTCTGTGTGAAGACAGTTTTATACCATAACCAGCAGGAGGGAGGTCTTGGTATCACCCACATCTTTGTTTTCCCTGACTGCACTTGGCTTAGCAGGAGAAATATCTGCAGGGGATGGGGGGGAGAGGGGGGAGTGTCCCTCTCACAGGACTGAGCCATCCAGGGGAACATTCCCCTTGTTAGTCCCATTGAATTCTCAATCTCAGCTGATGTGGGGCGGGAAATGCGGGGTATGGCAGGTGCACAATGTAAAGAAATTTAGCATAAGTTTGCTCACAACAGCCTGTAATAGGGCATACAGCTCCTTTAAGGGCCTGGAGGCTTTGGGCCAGCCAGCTAGCCCTGTTCAATCAGCTCCACCCCACCTGTACATAATTAGCTGCCTCCCAGCTTAAAGGGAAGGGAAAAATGGGATCAGCTGATAGATAGCCTGTATGGACTTCATAAAGAAGGCTGAAAAACATCAGGTTAGGCTCTTGTGGAAAAGGGTGTACTGGAAGCAAGGAAGTCCAGTGAGTAATAGACAGTGAGAAAGTCCAGGGAAAGAGCCTGGGCATCCATGTTCTTTAACAGAGCAGGAAAGACTGAAAAGATAATCCATGAGGGGTGGCTGAATTTTTTGTTTGTTTGGACTTTTGTTATCTTAGAATAGGTTAAATTGGTTTAGTGATTTGGCTGGATGGCCAACCCACCTTACTAATGTTGATCTGTGTGGGGACAGCTGAGGGGACAACCACAGAGCAGGAAACTGAGGGAGGTACTGCTTGTATTGCCATGTTTGACCGAGAGGGTCCATGATTGGGCAGTCATGCATCTGGTGCAGCCTAATGTGTTCCTTTGTTGAGGCCTTAGAATAATCTAACCCTCCACTCAGGACTGCTGGTATCACCATGTTTGACCAAGAGTGTCCATGATTGGGCAGTCATGCATCTGGTGCAGCCTAATGTGTTCTTTTGTTGAGGCCTTAGAATGATCTAACCCTCCACTCAGCTTTATACCAATACAACATTCCTTAGGTTGTTCTTGGAAAGCTGTTTTGAATGTGGGCATAGAAAGTCCGTTTGGTTACCAGTGCAGTGGGACTCTTTAACTGCAGTTCCCTGTATGCTTGATTGGGATAAGCAGGCATGTGTATTATGTCCCTTCAATGGTACCAGTGCTGGGTTAATCTTCAGACAGTGGTTGGAAAGAACTTTTTCTTTTACATACTACTCATGGGGGAAAGAGACAAGAAGATGTTTAAAACATATGTCTATGGGGCGGAGTTGTCCTCTGTTGCCCAGGTGTATTTCAAAGGGGTTTTAATTTCATACCACTGTTGTTTTTTCCAGGTTTGCTATTTAGGTGCATTTGGTAGCTCATAAAATCTCACAGCATTGTACTGTTGGCTACTGGCCTGACATTTACTCCCAAACTGTCCTGGGCTTCATTGTGGCACGTAGGCACAGGCGGTGAGGTATGGCACTGCACCAGAAATAGCATGCTCAGAAAGGCATAGTCCCATTTTGGTGCATGGTTGGATGGAGGAGGCTTCGCTATGGTACTCCAGGGTTGTACAGTCTATTTTCCTTGGTGCTTCCCTGGCCTGTCCCATGGCCCATGGGCTATTATGGAGCAGGTGGAACTTTTGCTCTGCTTTTCTGCAACTGCATATGGATGAAGTGTGCACCCAGGGGCACACAGTGGGAGGAGCAGTTCCTATGTCTCCTGAGCTCAGGTACTGCAGTTGTGAAAGGCCCTTCCATGTAATGCAGAAGCTTAGGGAGGAGACCCTATTGCAATCTATCCCTATCTTTGGGTGATTTATTTGAGGCCCTATCTCACACGCAGCTACGTGGGACTGGGAACATTTTCATTGTGCTGCTCATCACGCTGTCCGTCAGTCAATTCCTAGATCATCTTAGTTATTTTTCAAGGCACCTATCACCTTAGTATTTAAGTGCTGACCAGTGACATAAGGGTGAGAAGAAGATAATCCGCTTCTGAGATAGGTGAGGAACCAAGCATGGATTAATTTAACTCCTGGATTACTGTTCTGTAACATCTGTAATACAAAATGATTTGCACCCCATGAAGCATACTCATAATCACAACACCAGCACAGTATCACAATGAAGAATAGAGTTGGAATAATGGATGCCTGCACAGTAACCTGAAACTTTGATGATTCCCTGTTTATCATATAAATCTTTTCATTCTACAGCCATAAGTTCCTATTAGGGTATTAATGTGAGGTCACTGTCTAGATCTCTTTCAAGTTAATAAAAGGTCAGAAAAATAATGCACAGAGAACAGTTGCCTTGGATAAGGAATATTTACTGAAACTATGTACCATTCAAGCCGGCATCTGTGGGAAACCTGCATTTGTTCCAGTTTCAGCCTCTCCCAACAGATGTTGCCATATGTGTTTCTTTACACTGCCTTATTACCTTATGTTTGCTGGAAGGAGGCCATCTAGGGCTGTTCTTCTGTCTAATTAATTGAAAGGGAAAGAGAATTAATGAAGGAAACCTAAAGATGTACTTGGCACTGTCGACAGTTGTAATGGAAGGTCCTGTCCATGTGGCTAAAAACCAGAAAGGCAGTTCTGTGTTATCTAGAAAGCGTATTTTCTCTCACAGAAATTGCCAGAATTTACCACAAGGGAAAAGGTACTCAAGAGAAAAGGAATAGTTCTTTGTATTTATTTATGACCTTGTGATTTCCCTGTGGCTGAATTTATCAGAACAATTGAAAGAATCATAAGTTTTCAGATCACAACAGGTAATACAATAATTACAGAGATTAATGACAATTTACAATTTCTTGCAAGAGGAATAGTTATATGGTCTCTCACCTTCCTTGTGTTCCTGGGGGATACCTGTTAAGGCCCTGGTGGACTGAGAAAGGGAAGTGTCCCAGAGTCAAGTGTCCTTCACTTAGAATACTACATTTCCAGTCCCCCAGTGGTTAAATACAGGCTCTGTCTGGAGGAATCATCCATCACAGTAGTTGGAGTACTATTTAAGGAGACAGACAGCACCTTAAGTAACTAGGATCCCACCATATTACTTGATACTAGCTGCTAATCTGGTAGTTTTTGTTCAGATGCGTATGGTTGAAGTAATCAACATATACTATGAGCAAGATGTTTTCCATCATGGCATATTGGCAAGAAACATAACTATTTTTTATTTTCCCCCACTTTTCTTTGGATTAGGAATCATGTGTAGGGAACTTGAATTTGTGCGGTTTTATTAATCCTTTTCTCTTTCAAATTACTGTAGAACTCATTTTCTGTGCAAATAATCACACTGAATGCAGCCATGGTTGTCTTGAAACATCTAGAGGGCCTGTTTGCTTCTGTCCTGAGGGATCAGTGCTCAAAGGAGATGGCAAAACCTGCACGGGTAGGTATATTAACATTTTTCTTGCTTTAATGGCTGCCAAAGTCTGTGTTTGTTACTAGTGCTGAGCGCCAAAGGTGAATGATGGTCTTTCACACACACATATTGCACAGCTGTCAGTCTTGTGCATGGCACTGTAGAATCGTGCTCTTCGATTGGATGAACAGAACTCATGTGAACCAATTGACATTTCCTATCAGAACCCCCTCAGGCCATATTCTGCTGGCCTCTTTGTAACTGCTCATCTGGACCCTACACAGATATGTGTTCCAGAACACACAGGTTAGTGATTTTTCCTTCGTCAGAATCTCTCAGGAGGCACAGAGGCTACAACAAAAGTTGAGTAGGGAGGTGGGAAGTAGCAGAGGCTTCTTTATAGCTTCCCAGGTTCTGGACTGCTCTATTTATAGCAACCTTCTAAACTCACCTCCTTATGGGATGCTTTGCAGCCTGAATAGGCATAGTATAAAGCACTCTTATTACTCACCCTCCCCTGATAACACCCATTTCTCCCCATATCCACCAAGAGCTGGAATGGGGGAGGGGAAGGGACTGTGTAGGGCTGCTTTGCCAGCCTTTCAATCCCTTTGAAACTTCTGTGTCGCAGGAATTCGCCCAGGGCCATTGTGACCCCTTTCCAGCTCCTGCATATTTTGGGGTGTAGCAGCCACGAGCCAGTAAAGATCAGTTGGGGAGGGAATAGTTTTAGTCAGTGAGACCTTTTTTCCTCTGCACACACCCACTTGAGTCAGTTTATGTAGTATTTACGTGGTATTTTTATCATGGTAGCTCTAGTGGAGCTAGAGTGTATCCGTCTCCCTGGGTTGGTAGACACACACCAGCTGCATTGTAGATGTAGCCACATTCCCTATGTGGCCTGGTGTGGGTGGAATGGTCTCTTTTGGTGTGGGTAAGGCTGTGCAGTGAATTTTTAAAAAATCTAGTACATCACTTGCACTCATCATCTCTGGCTGAAGACACATGTCATTCTCCCAACAAGGTGGCATGGGTGAGAAAATGAAGCAATGAAACACCATGTTCTGGCATGTCAGGTAGAAAATCATTCTGTTTTGTTGCTTCATTGCCTTCACCCATTTCAGCTTCTGGGGAGAGAATGGCTTTAATTTGTTGTATCATGTCACAAAGCACAGATATTCAGCATCTGATGGAAGTCATTCGTTATTGTAGACTCGACTAGATCAAAAGAGTGAGTAAAATGAACTGAATGAAATAATCAACATATGCTAGCTCTGTTCATATGGCCCACTGACCCTGTTGTAAGTCTTCAAGAAGAAATGTAACAAGAAGTCCCTGATCATCTTCACCAGTTGTGGTAAACATTGGCCTTCAACAGTTGGCTGAAATCTCTGTCAGCCGAAAATCCATGTCATAGTTGAAAACACAATTGTATGGTGGGATGTTTTATTGCTTGTACTTGTGATTTTATAGTGTTTTATATTATAACTATAGCTTAATTTAAAAAGATGCTCTGTTTAAGGTTGTACATCTCCGGATAATGGTGGATGTAGCCAGATTTGCACTTCTTTAAATCCATCCTCTTGGGAGTGCGGTTGTTTTCCTGGATATAAGCTGCAGGGGAATAAAAGACACTGCATTGCTATAGGTCAGTATTGAAGTGTTCTTGGGTATTCCTGGCTACATAATGAGAAAGTTATAACAACTTTTCAAAGGGATTATGTATTTTGGATCATTCTTTAACAGTTTTTAATTCACTGCAACGAATTTGAGTAATTTGGTGCTGCTGATGTGCTACACAACGCAGGATTGGAGTCTAGGTTTTTATATGTGGGGCTTTATTTTCGCCACTGATCCAAAAAAGTCTGGGTTTGTTGACATGTATGTTGCAGTGTGAGGCCCATCTATTTGGGTTGAGGACAGTGGCTGTGGGCAGATAGGTGTGTTGTGCATGTGATTTGTTTTCTGGGGGTGAGTCTTTACTTTTAGATTTGTTTTGTGAGTGGAAATGTTATGTTCAATCTTATCCATATGCCCAGAGAGGTTGTACTCTGTGCATTTTATACATTTCAAAATGAATATGTTGCATTGTCAGACACCAACCATATGGCAGCATACACATCTGTGCTGTGCAGTTTTACTCCCTGCATGTCAGTACTAGCCTGCAGTCTTTTTGCTATTACAGTGCACAAAGTTCCTGATGAGCCCACACAGTTAAGCGAATTGGATTGTGTGGTGGTGTTATGAGACAGATTGTGGGGCCGCAAGGCAGCAGGCGGGTAACAGAAGCTCCAGAATGGTCAGAGCCTTGTTCCCTGTGCACCAAAGAGGGGTTATTACTAGTCAATTAGGAGCACCTGAGAACAATTAAGGCCCAGCCAGAGACCTGATAAAACCGCCCTGCTTCAGCTAGATGGGAGAGAGGAAGGAGAGCAGGTGAGAGCACTGAAGGAGTGCGGTGACTGACATTGAGGCCAAAGAACTAAGTGAAGGGGAAATGCGGGAGGGAGGCTTCCCCACCAAACCACTGGCCCAAAGGTAGAGGCTTAAGGGAAAAGGACCTGCCAGAAGTGGAGGAATGGGACAGAGAATCCCTGGACAGGAGGATTGGAAGAGAGACCCTGCCCAAAGACGGGAGGGATGGGGAACTCCAGAAGTTGAAAGGACAGAAGGGGAAGTAGTCCATGGGCAAACTGCATCCAGAAGCATTGTCAGCAGTGTATAGCTGGTATTATTAGGTGCCTGGGCTGGGACCCAGAGTAGAGGGTAGGCCCACGTCCCTGCCCTTCTCCCCCACCATGTCCCATTGGTTGTTACTGGGCTGGCAAATGTGCAGAAATAGGAGCACTGGGAGGCGCCCTGACTGTCCAAGGGAAAGAGAGTATGGGATCCAGGGTACAAGAGCCAACAGTTTGCTGCAATATACACAGATGGCTTTTAGAGAGTGTAATCTCATCCTTGTAGCCAGGTGTTGTATAGAATCTTGTATTTATGGGATTATGAAATAAACATGCTTGGAGCTCTTTACTGTAGCTTTATTAAACAGGTCTAGAACCAGACTGACAGGTTTCCCAACAGGTAAGAGAACAACTCTCCCCGATCTATTACTATGGCAACCCCAATCCCAGTAATGTAACCCAAAACATCACAAAGAGGAGGATTTTCTTGTGGCTGCGTCATTGTACTGGCACTGAAAAAATTTGAATTGAATTCCTGCCTCTGCCACAAACTCTGTGTCCCCTTTGGCAGATGAGAAGTCTCTGATCCTGCTAACAATTACTCTTACTTTTACTCTCATGTATAGAGGTAAGCACGTACAGTCTTGCAGAATCAGGGCCTAAATTTTGGTGCCTCAGATTCCCCACTTAATCCTTCTTTTCACCCTTTGGCATGTCTGCACTGATGGCGGGAAAGTCGCTGCCATCAGATCAATCTTTCTGGATCAACTGAGAAGTCAGTTAAAACCCACTAAGTCGATCCAGAAATCAACTTAGGAAAACCACCCCCTGAAGTAGCACAGTGCAGTGAAGACACCGTGCTGAAGGGGAGTTAAGAAGTTAATGGGAGTTATGCAAGTTACTTTTGCATAGCTTAACTCCCATCGACTGCCGCTGAATTTTTCCGGCAATGTAAACTGGGGCTTTGTCTTTGTCTTTCACTATTTCTATTTAGTTGATAAACTCTTGGGGTAGGGAGTCTCTCTTGTTGCCACATCTCCATTACTATTTTTACATTAAAGTATGCCTACCTTTGATTGCACTGTAGACGTGCCTTAGTGAATGGTTCTCAAGCAAGGAGACGCACCTCAGAGGGACATAGAACTCTTTCAGGGTATATGTCAACTCATCTGATTTCCACAATATGGAGTAGGATGGGGAAGGGAAATGAAGGAATGTATCTTATAGTCTGTTTATGTTTTGTATTTTAATTTAAAAAAAAAAAAGACATCCTGTTTCAGCTTGCATATACCTGGGCGCAGACTTTCTTTCCTAAAATAAAACTTCTATTGACTTTAATGGGAGTTTTCTTGAGGAATGGACTGAGTAATAACTAAGGATTTCATAATTTTGGCTTGTGTGTGTCCAGCATATCTATTCAGTCAGCTGTGCAGAAGAGATTAGTGCAAGTCTAAAATTTAGCAATAAAAGGAAAAGAGGGAACTACTTTCAGTGATAGTGAAGAAGGAAAAAGTGAATTGTCTGATTAGATCTTATTCATGTTGAACTCTGATTAAGATGATGGAAACAAAAGAGAAATGTGTACTCTAATTGCTTTTTCACACTTAAAGCATCTTATCTACAGATTAATTTAGGCCTTTAGAACTAACATGCATGCAAAATTTCATTAACAGGCCCCAGGCCATTTTTGTTATTTGCAAACGGCCAGGACATTCGCCGCATCAGTTTTGATGGAACAGATTATGCAAGTTTACTCGACTGGCAGATGGGAATAGTCTTAGCACTGGACTATGACCCAGTTGAAAGTAAGGTAAGGCATTAAAAATTAGAGGATTTTGAAGTGTTGCAAGGACAAATGGATTGCGCGTCTTTGTCCTTAACCTTGTTGCTGCCAGTGATCCAGATTACACGCTGTGGGAGTACAGTATTCTGCTGAATATCCAGGAACGTAGTTGGTATGCTCTACTGTCATCAATAGGACGATAAACATGAAGGGGTTAAATTTGACCTTTGTTCTGTATCTACTAGTTTAATGTGATCCATGTGCCAAAATGGCTGGATTTCCCACATAGTTTTCAGCATGACTGCAGTCAAGAGCAAAGAAATAAGGTGGGTGAAGTATTATCTCTTATTGTACCTACTTTTGTGTGTGAAATACACACTGTCTAGAACAAATTCCAAAGGGGTAGCCCTATTAGTCTTGGTCAGCAAAACAAACAAGTTCCCCATCTTCAAAGCATCTGACGAAGTGGGATTTTTCTCCCATGAAAGCTCATGTGATAAATTGGTTAGTCTTTAAAAGTGCCACAGGACTCCTTGTTTGTCTAGAACAAAAACTCTTCAAACAGTATGAACTACAGAATCATTTCCTGAATCATTTCCAGAATCATTTCTTTTACTAAAGGATCATAGGAAACCAGGGCATCTTTTTCATGGATATGCATCACAACCCATACCATATGTGGTGCTATTTTAACAGGGTTGCACCCACATCTCTAGTATTAAACCAGTCTACTACAAATGTGGTGGGCTTGTTAGTCTTACAGAATGTGGTCTTGATTCTGCCTGCTATGCCTGTGGAACACAGGAGCCTGCTCACAGGGAGCGGCATGCTGGATTCGAGCCAGTGAGTACTGCCTCATTCCAGTGCTTTAAGCCTGGTGAATTTGGAAGAATGTTGCTTTGTTAAGCCTTGTACAGTAGGTAGTTTTCTCCCTTCAATGAGACTTACCTCTGCTGTTCTCTAAGAGCATGCAGTATGCTTCTGTTTATCTGAATAGCATGGGGGATGCAGATTTTATTTGGATAATTGGGAGTTCAATTAAAAGAGAGGACAGTCTGTTGTCCCAATCCCCCAGTAGTTTTCCTGACACTCAGAAACAGCTAGATGGAGGTCTAGACCAGGGGTGGCCAAATTTACTGACCCTCTCAGTCAAATATGACAATTTTCAGAAATTAGAGCGCTGGGGCAGGCCTGCTGAGGGTTGGGGCTTCAACTGTGTGGGGCACGCTTGCCAGGGCTCCAGGCTTCAACCCCAGTGCTGCTGAAGCCTGGAGACCCTGCAGGGGCAAAGCATGGGGCTGAGATCTCCCTCCTGGCCTGGCAGAAGCCTGTAGCTCCACCACCCTGCCAGAAGGCAGAAGCCCAAGCTTGCCCTCTTCCCCCCTCCCCTCCCCCCCCCCCCCCGGCCTGGTAGACAGAGAGTGATGGGGGGAATTCCGCGATTAACTATAAAAGAGCCGCATATGGCTTGCTAGCCATAGTTTGACCACCCCTGATATAGACTTTGCATGGACAGTAACAACAAGACAGCAGATTCCCTAGCACGTGGGCTCCTGTGCTGCTTGGCTCAGGGCACACATGCCCAGCAGTGCCTTCTGAGAGTCTCCTGGAAAGCAGCATGGAGGCCATGCAAAAGAGGAAGAGGGGCACTTCTGTGTCGTATTAACTAGGGCTCGCACTACTATGCTAACCCAGTGAAGACCAACTCCATGGTGGAGGTGCAGGGAGGAAGTGAGGGGGCAAGGCAGGGGATGTGCATGTAGGCAGCTGAGCACTAATGGCAGGGAACTTCATTGTGAGGGTTGCTTGTTGGCAGCTGGGGAGGGTTTTTTTTAGATGGTTACATGATGGCATCTGGGTGAAGTGGCTAATATGTGTGTGTGTGTGTGTGTGCTTGCACAGGCAGTTGTTTTGGGGTGGGAACAAGGATGGGATTTGGATAACGTGGAGCTTCAGAAAATAGGGTTTCAGAGAAAGGGGAGTTTGCTGTAATTACACCATACACTTCTAAAGCACTTTTTATTCTGAAGCATCCCCAGCATTTCAAGATGTGCAAGGAATAAACATCACAGGAAAAGCAATGTAGAGGTGTACAGTGGGGCACTCTGAGAACCTGTTCTGAAGCTTGTTACTGTCAGTGAAAAGTCTGCCATTAGCTTCAGTGGAGTTTGGATCAGGCCATAGATGCACAAAATTAAATCAATTCAAATGTTAGCAGAAGGATCATTTCCTTCACGACAGGAATGCAGCTACCTCTTCTATGCCACTGTGGCCCTTTAACAGTGCTCTGTAATTATAAATTAGTCTATTCTGTGGTGCAAGTCATGCTCTACCTGTGAGGAGGCTTGTCTGCATTTTTATCAGTTACAAAAGGCAGCGCTTCTGTACAGGCTTCGTTCTGCAAAGTGCTCAGCACTCTGGTCTTTGTCCAGCAAAAAATATCTAGACATGTGTTAGCTGGATGGGGACCAGAAGCTCAGCATCCTTCAGGATCAAGCTCTCTAACAGATGTTGATGGAATTTAGTCACCAGACAGAATGGGAGGCACAGAAATGAGATTTTATTGAGAATATTATTCGTTGCTGCTTTCCCCAAATGATGAGCGATAGTTGCAAAGGCTTGAAGTTGTGACTTCAAAAATACCAACCTTTACTTCCATATATAGGCCCCAATCTTGGAGAGTTACGTAAGCACAAATCATCCCTTTCAGATCCGCAGAGTGACATGCTTAAAGTTAAGCCCATTCATGAGTCTTTGTAGAATTGGGGTCACGGGTCATTGTGGGTATGATCCTTCATTCCTTTCAAGCAAAATAACCCTTGAAGTTAATGAGAGTTTGCCCAAGTTGAATTAAATGCTCAAGAAAAATCTACAGTCAGTGCAAAAGCTTTTGTGTTGTTGTTTGCATTTGCAATAAAGTTTTAGTTTTAGTTTGTATGCAATTTTGCAGTTTAGGGTATAATTTTCTTCTGATACCAAATATAAAATGGCTCTTCTTTCCTCCAATGAAGGCTGGTAATCATAATGCTAGACAGTGGTGAATTTTAGATTTTGGCTGAAATACTGCAAGATTCTCTCCATGGGCCAGACTGTTGTGCTCACCTGCTACCCCCTTAGCGTCGGGTCCTAACTGGAGCCTATTGATTAAGGAATAAAACCGAGAAAAGAGGTAAAACAGGAGCAAATTATATCTGTCCTCACACACACACACACACACACACACACACACACACACACACACACAC
>ML685791.1:5911028-5936128 GCA_007922175.1 Pelusios castaneus
ACACACACACACACACACACACACACACACACACACACACACACACATGTGTTTTCATTTACTTAAATGATCTGGCAAGCTAAATATTAATATATTTCTTTCTGCCTATTCCTCCTCGTTTTGTGGACTGTGCTTCACATTAGGAGTTTGCTGTCTGAAGGGTTATTCAGCAGGTGGTATGTAGGGCAGCTAGGATTTATTGCTAAGCATGCTCAGCCTACAGAAGCCATTCTGGTTGAAGGACAAGTGCTTGTTTATTTGATCAATAATCACTGGATACCATTTTGTGAGTAAGTGATTAGCGATATTTCCAAAAAGAAAATTCATAGTCACAAGTGAATACAGTAAGATCAGAGAGACCTGACAGAAAGTAACTCTTGTTTCCTTTTAACAGATTTATTTTGCACACAAAGTCTTGAAGTGGATAGAACGAGCTAATCTGGATGGCTCAAAACGTGAAAAAATTATTTCTGAAGCTATAGATATACCTGAAGGGCTTGCTGTGGACTGGATTAACCGTAAATTGTATTGGACAGACAGAGGGTATGCTCTTCTCTCTGCACTGATGTCAGAGCAAATATAACACGGTCATAAGATATATGGAATAATTGAGTTGTAATATGGGAGTAACTGAGATGTTACTCCAAATACAGCAGTGTTTTATATAGTGATTGAATTCCATATCTATATTCCTCCTGGAGTCCTGCCACTGCTGCTTCTTTCCTTGTTGATTCAGCTAGGAATGAGATGAAGTAGGTTTGCTTTCAGTCAGATGTTTGTTATTCTAACATTTATTCTTCTAGATAAAATTTATGAAACTAGGTTTTCTGCAATCTTTTCTGGATAAGATACAAGACTGGGAGCACCTATCTTTGTAAAGTGCTTTGAGACGAATGGATGGAAAGTGCTATATATGAGAAAAATATCTATTTATTTAGTCCCCTAATGCTTTTTCTCCACTTCATTCCAATTAATGTTCTTAATAAATAATCTTCCAACTTTCTACATACCTGAAAAAAATGAGTTTAAGATTTCCTGCAGAGAGGGTCCATTGGACAAGACAATGGAACTATGACATGAATGATTAAAACAATAGGCTAGACAATGCTGGTAGGAGTAGCTTCTGTATATGATTATACTTTACGTTATATAAATATAAAACATACACACATTATACTTTATGGTTAACTAAATCAAATGACAGTTTAGAAACTCAGTGGGTATATTTTGCTAAGGAGGGGAATGAACATAATAGTAGTAATGGCTCAAACTGTGTCATGTACATTGCAGGAAGCCCTACATTGGGAGGAGTGAGTTGAATGGAATGCACAAAGAAATGATAATCAAGGAGGACATCTTCCAGCCTCGAGGGATTGCAGTCCACCCACTGGCTAAGTAAGAAGTAATAGATACTATTGACCAAAGCCTAGGTGGTGAAGAAGGTAAATACTAAACCTTTTATTTTCTCTGAGGTCCTGCCTTTGTCCCATACAAATGGAGTTTGTTGATCTCATCCTAGGATACTTGCCCACTGTTGGCTGTGGACTATAGTAATTGGAGGTGTGGCAGGGGAAGATGGATAGTACTGGGTGGGAGAAGAACTGCTATCGCTGTCCTTGGCTCTACCCAGTTCTATCTGTTCTTCATTGTCAATGAGCACCCGCTTCATCTTGAAACAGGAAGAAAGCAATAGAGAACTATTTCCCCACCAAGAAACTGCCTCCTAGTAAAGACAAACATTTACCTTTAACTCTGTGAATGGATATCCTATCTACCTGGTTTTGCGTGGGTGGGCAACTGCAGCAGTTGGAATCTAGAAGCAGGTTTTAAAAATACTTATGGTTTCTTTTTCTTTGCTGGGCTATTGTTTATTGAGTCATGGTTATGTAGTTCCTCCAGTAATGATGACTCGACTAATGATAGCCCAGCAAAGAAAAAGAAATGGAAAGTATTCTTGTACAATTACCAAGAACACCTGGCTCCAGGCATATACAAAACTATGGAAATACATATATGTTGTTTAAGTCACCCTTACTGGTAAAAACTATTAGTTAAAAAGGAGTGTACCTTTTGCAGGACAACATATGCAACCTTGCTTGAAAATATTTTTTCCTTTTCAACGGGGAAGGAATTTTACTGAGGTTATCATACTCACTTTTAAGTAATTTTGCAAATTTTTGAAGTCAGATGCACTATAATGTACTGGTTGGGAAGGTACACATCTAGTGGTGCATAGAAAGTATGTTGATCGGGACATTGGAAAGAGCAAGTGATAGATTGGGATTATTGGTGAAATCCTGGCCTCAGCCAAGTTAATGGCAAAACTCAGTGGACTTCAGGTGGGCTAAGATTATACTCTGTCTATCTGTAACAGGATGGTTTCTAAGACCTAAGTTAGTGACGCAGGATTCTTCTGAGTTATCTTGATGTCAGGTGCTTTTACCCCACATGAAAGTGTGCTATAATTACTACTGAGTGAAAAAAGTTAGGTGGACCTTGTTAGCTCCATCCAGGACACAAAAGGTTGAGGAGTATTCGAAAGTGGTGATGTAACAAGTGTGTGGGACAGAGAGAGTCTGCAGGGAAAGCCCTTAGGAACACCTGCACTTGGGGAGCTAGTTAACTGAGTTATCAATAAAGTCAAATCTGAGATTGAAAGTAAGGTTGGCCTGTGTATAGTGTGTCAGAGAATATCTGAGTTTTATGATCTGGTTCATAAAACAACAGGCAGAAGTCCAGCCTCAGTTTTCATTACTTTATAGTTGACAAGACGATTATTTTTGAAACTGTAACTGATGAATCACTGTTCAAAGGTGAAGCAAAAGATGTAATAGGGTAGGACAGGTGTCTGTGTAAGGGTGGAATTAGAGCCTACTGAAAATTTTTCTGTTGAGAAATTAAAAGACTAAAGGAACAAAGAACTATGGCAATTTCTGTGATGGTAAAGGTCAGTATTAAAGATGAAAATCAAAGACAAACAAGAGTATTGAGAGCAGTGGAGGCAGATGATCCTCTCCATTAGCAATCCTTGGACTTCAGAGGAACTGTTGTGTAAAGCTAGGGTCCTATAGGAGTACGTTTAACAAAGGCAGATAACTTGGAGAAATTTGCTGTAACTCCACTGACACACTGGGATTACACGAGGGAAGACCTGAGACCTAAAAATGCTTTTTGGTTCTGCATGCCTTAATTTTTAAGTGCTCAACTTGAATCACTGTAAAGGGGCCTGATTTTTCAGAAAATGTTGAGCCCCCCCCCCCACCTCTGAAAATGAGGCTCCTTTATGATATCTCACTTTGGGCACCCAAAAATGGAGGCATCAAAAATCATGAGTTAATTTGGGCCAGGGCTCATTATTGTTTTCTTTTAACATATAAAACACAGTAGAAGAAAAGAATTTCCTTTCTGGCTTGCTTGCTGGGATGTGCATTCAGGATTCTATCTGGGCTCTGCAGCAGCGGTTGCTATCACGATGCCTAAAGCAGCAATCCTTCCACTGTTTTAGGGAGTTATAATATTATCCTCTGTCACAGGGGAAACACAGAACCCAAAACTTGAGACTTGGCAGGTAGCAGATGAAAGAGATGTTTTTTTCTCCCCCAAAGATTTTATTTTAAAATGCAAAACCAGAATTCTGTTTACATAACACATGTATTAATTTAATGATTTGGGATCGTCAAACAATTTTTAAAAGAACATCACTCAAAGTATTTGCTTGCGGGATAGGTAATATGTATATTATCTGCTATGTGCCTGATTTGCTGTGATGAATCTGTCATGCAAGAATTCCCCAGAGCAAGATAAAGGTGAGGGACAACATTTGCTTACTGACTCCTTTATGTGTTTTGTTCATTAAAGGAGATTATTCTGGACCGACTTGGGGGTCAGTCCACGCATCGAAAGTGCTTCCCTTCAAGGCACTGATCGTCTGGTTATCGCTAGGATGAACCTGGGTTGGCCCAGTGGAATAACTGTCGACTACTTAGCTGACAAGTTGTACTGGTGTGATGCTAAACACTCTGTTATTGAAACTGCAAATCTGGATGGTTCTAAACGTCAAATACTTATACAGAATGATGTAGGTGAGGTTTTGAGGCTGACAATTACTTGTTATGTTTGTATGTCTGTGGGTATGAGTCTGAATTATGGACCAGATTCTGCACTGATTTACATCCTGTGTAGCTCTGTTGAGGTTAATGGGATTGTAGTAGAGACGTCAATGCAGAATTTTGTATATTCAGCAAAATCTGTACACAAGACAATCCTTATTAGGCACTCTCCAGTTGTAAGAGACCACCGCATAACTATTACACAAATTTCTGCACTACATTCCCTGAAAAAAATCTACCCTGTTAAGACAATGAAATGTTGGTTTCTTATATGGTTGCTTCACCACTTGCATATGTCAATGGAGTTACAGCTATATAAATGAGAAGTCTTTAGATTTTAAACTTCTTGTACCAACACCTGTGTCTATACATCTTCAACACACAGATGTCTCTAAATACAGGAGACACACTGCAGGCAGTGGAGAGATGATCTTTGCAAGAGGCTGCTGGCTGTTACTGCTCAGCCTTGCTGTGGTTTCAGACAAGATGGGATCATTCTGTGAGCCAGAACAGAAGCCTTAGCAGATCATAACTGCTTATGTAGTTAGCATATGTAGAAGAAAGCACACATTAGTGTGCATTCGTATGTGTGGAACAGTCATTGCCTTTGGACACTGTCATCTTCTTGATCTCATATAGTTTGTAACTGGGTAGTCAGTCTGCAGCAATGTTACCCAAAAAACAGGTCATGGATCAAATGAAGACTGCCAGCTGGGTTCCGATGGACCTCCATGTATAATGACCACACTATTACCCTATTATGGTAGTGTTTTTCTGCCAGAGACCACATTAGGCAGCCATCTCTTAGCACTAGACCACTCTTTTCTCCGGTGTGGCTTTTTACTTCTTCCATGCCATCACTGGTGTGCAGGGCAGTCTCCAAAGAGGGGAGAACTCTCCAGTCCCTTGGCTACCAGTGGGGCTGAATGGACAGCCCCTTCAACATTCCTCCTCCCTCCCTCCCCCACATACACCAATACTACTCTGGCCTGTCATTCCTCTTTGTCTCCTCTGTGATTGGTTTGACAGTGAAAAATACTAACTGTGGTAAACTCCACTTTGCAGCTGAGTCAGGCGGACTGAGCTGCAAAGAAAAACCTGACAATCTGTTGTACGTTTCACTTTGTTCTCCAGTGGATGTCAGAGGGGCAGCATCTCTTGAGGAGGGAAGCAAAAAAGAAGAGGAGAGTGGAGGAAAGGAGGTGGAAATGAGACTGGTGTATATATTGGGAGACAGAGAGAGGGCATCAGGGTGTATTTAGGTTGGTGAGCAGCAGACCTGTGCATGGAAAGAGGAAGAGAGAGATATGGAATGAAATCTGTTGAAGTCAATTGGAATTTTGCCATTGACTTCAAGAGGGCAAAGGTTTCACTCTTGGTGCTTTATGACTTAAAAATGAAAGCAGGGGAGGGTTGTCTAAAATATCTAGTTATCTATCTGGGGTTTTTTTGGAAATTTTTTAATGATTGGTTTTTCTTTTAAAAATGGTCTTTTCTTAAAATGTGTGTTCTGAGATATTCTGCATGAAGTATTGTATGTATATAATTGTATATTTTTAAAAGACATAATACATTGATAAACACATAGCTGGATCCATGAGCATTTATGGTTAATACGTCGTACCCTGGACAAATATAACTTCAAATCTTCCCAACAATATCTAAATAACTTATATGTACTTTGATATAAGTATGGGTTCTTATGACATGGGTGCCATCTAGTGTTTCTATAGTTACAGGTCATGTGTGAAAAATGAGTAAAATGTGCAGGCATCTGGTGACAGCAAGGCAGATTAGGTTTTCCTAGATTTGTTCCCACATTTTGACTGTTTTGCAGTGTGAGTAAAAATAAAACTGCAAGTGCCTGATCTAGAGAACCAACCGTAAAGGGCTCTATTTGTTTATGCAGTTCCTATTGTGTTTGGAGATGCATAGTCATTGTACATAGCCCGGGTTCTACCTAGTTATTGTAGGATGGATTCTTTTTTCTTATTTTTGATTTTATGAGATCATTTCCCACTTTTATTTTTGATTTCTTAAGTGAAGCTATGAAAGGTAAATTACTGATGTCAGCGTTGGGGTAGGAGGGTTTTAGTCTTCCAGCGGGGCAGGTTATGTATAATAAACGAGTGATTCAATATTTGGATGGTGACATTACCCAGGATGTTGGCTAGTTATTCAAACTTCATGGAAAGAAGTGAGAACTGAAACAAGCCAAGTGGGTAGGCCTGATCCGGAGGGTCTGAGGATATGCTCATAGGATAGAAAGGGATTCATAAATCCCATACAATATTTGAGAAAAAATAAATGGTCTTGTCTGCACAGAAATATTTTTTCATATAAGCTAAAGTATGAATTCAAACTGATACAGTTATATTGGCAAAAACCCTTGTGCAGACGTATTTCTGGTATAAAAGTGGCTTTTAAAAAAAGTTTAACTAATGCCACTTGGGAAGGGCATTAAGCTAAACTGAAAAAGAACACCTATCATGCAATAAATATCCAATGGTCGTAGTTATACTGCTGCACCTGGTAAAATTTTCCCAGATAGACAAGACCTTTGCCCAGCTGGAAAAACAATACATGCAAATTATGTTCCTACAAGAAATATCTCTTACCAGACAGGAGTGCCTGATGTGACAGGTTGATAAAATCAAGGAAATATCCAAACTCTGGCAAGAGTTTAGAGTTCTCTCCAAGAAGAACTAAATAAATGTGCAGGTCTACTATATGTAGCCTCTGCATTGAAGGTACCCTGCAAATAGGCAAAGATAACTCATCTAAATGGTGAGGGCCCATAGCAAGCTAACAGCAATTTCTAACTCTGACATTGGTACTAAAATAGCCAGAATTAGACAGCAGAGATTTCTTGTAAAAATCTGCACAATAGTATTTGGCAATGTACTTTTAACTTTGAATTGCCATGCTTGTGTTTTGAAATCACCCCCTTATGTCTAAATTTTCAAATTGGAATAAGTTCAGTTATCAGTGAAAACACGGCTATTCTGTGTGCTATTTTGAAAATGTAACTGTATTTCCCCTCCCCACTGGGACGACGTTTGAGGGCTCAGTAGCAACAAACACTGAGACACAGATAACAGATAAAGCAGATTTATTGGCTAACATCCTACTTAATAAACCACCTATTGCTTATACTAGTGAAATTACTGAAGTCAGAATGAAAACAAGAAATACACAGCTTACACCCCTTCATCAGTCAGGGACCCCAGGCAATGCGGGCTTCAGCAGGGGAGTGTGTTGTCCTAGGCATCTCTTCTTGAGATCCTGTGGCGAAGTCTGATTTAGGCCTGGGAATGAGCTATTGTAATAGCCCATCACTCACATGGAGGGGTGATCAAGCCCTGCTCCTGGTCACGTAGACTGCTAAAGGGTTGTTAATTACTATTATCATAAGACTACAAACTACTTAAACACTAACAATTTTACAGACTATTACTTGATTGCTTTGTTCACTACATAGTCTGGCAGAGTGGAAATGTGTCTGCCCCCCCCCACCCCTACCCACTAATGCTCTACTGTCACTAAATCCTACAATCCTTGCCCTACAGTAACCATTAGTCCTAAACCATGTATGTGAATAGTGTGCTGGCTTATGCTTGTACCCATGTATGCACAGATTGTCCCTTATAGGATGGAATCAGAACAGAATCAGCTGTGTGTCACAGACTTGTATTGGTAACAGCTAAAAGAGAATCTTGGGAGGCCACAAGGGGCTATGCTTTTGGAGCAGGAAAAGCTGAATGCCATCACTGCTCATCACTACAGTGACAACCTTTCATGGGCACTGATTTGGTCCATCATACTGTTACTCATACTTGCACTTTTATGTTGTGTCTCTGTGTACAGTATTGCTAGAAAACGATGCACGTGTAGATACTTACTTTGGTTATGTGCTGACTTGTGCAACATGAACATGAGACCGTAATTGCTTTCTAGGCCATCCATTTGATGTAGCAGTATTTGAGGATCACGTTTGGTTTTCTGACTGGGCTAAGCCTTCATTAATGAGAGTGGACAAGAAGACCGGCCAAAACAGGGTACGTCTCCGAGGCAGCATGCTGAGACCCTCATCAGTGGTTGTAGTTCATCCTTTGGCGAAACCAGGTATACTGCAAAAGTTAAGCAGTCATTCCCCTACTAGTTCCTTTTACATTCATTGCTATTGGTACAATAGACATTTAGAAGAGAGACTGTTCATCTTTGAAATGGAATTTTCAAAAGGCCCCACATGCACAGTCAGACTGGCTTTGGTTGGAATCACGAGCAAACTTGATGTTGCAGCCTACCTCTTAAACTTGTGGACATTAGTAGGTTTGTTCTCAGCAGGATGTGTGGACTTTGGGCATGGAACTCCCCCAGTAATGCTAATAAATCTTGCATATCTAAAGCTGTGTGCTTCAGGCTAAGAATATAATACTTTCTGTAGCACTAACATGACCTATTACCAGGAAACCAAACTCTTTTGATATCCATCTGTTGCCTTTGTGTAGCATTCTTCTCCTTATACAAATAGTAATGACGAAGAACAAACGAAAACACACACACGCACACAGAGGAGTCTGTGAAATCGATGGTTCCTTGGTCTGAGGGGCAAACGCAAGCCCAATTGTGTGTACCTTATTATTAGACGACCTTTATATTAACTTCACTCCATCTTGACTGTCAGCATTCTCTGTGCTTTCCCACCTTTCTCCAGCAGATGGCATAATGTTAATAGGTTTCAATGGCAAGTGCTGTTCAAAGATTTCAATGGCAAGTGGTGGTCAGAAAGTGGGATGGAGGGTGTGAAGGAAGAAAAACAAAGAGTTCAGGGCTGGGGTCTGCAGCAGGGCTGGGGGGGGCAAGAGAGGATTGCAAGGTCAGGGAGCTTAGTGGGGAAGGGGGGAGGAAAGAGGCTTGGCTTAGGTGGGCTAGGGATCCACTCCCTGCACCCTGGGGACAGTGGCGGGGAGATGGCTGAGGCTTGGGCCCAGTGGTGGGGGCGCAAATCAGATCAGGCCTGGGATGGCTCCTGGAGCTGGCTCTGCTGTCAGTGCCCGGATCGGGTTTGGGGCTGGCACTGCTGGCGGCAGCTGGATTGAGCCCAGGGATAGATCAGGCCAAGTGCTGTGGGGGTTGGGGTGAGTGGTTTCCAGTCAGGGGGTGTGGATGGTGGCTTGTGGTTGGGGAGCCTGGGAGTGTACCCTGAATGTTTTTTATTAGAGGACCTTTATGTTAACTTCTGTCCATCTTGTCTGGCTCTATACTCTACCCCAAGCTTAGAAGGGAAAGAATTAGGGGCTGCAGCACCCAAGTCAATCTTCTCCTATAAGAGCCTTTGTCAGGCACCTGGCCCTGCGGTGCAGGTGTTTGGGCAATTGCCTAGGAACCCACCCATCACTGGTACAAATCCTAGTGAGGAACCAAAAAGCTGGTTGAGGAGTAAGGTGCTGCTGACATCTCCTGCAGCTCCCAAGTCAATATCCTTCTAGCAGCAGCCATCACAGTGGGCTTGTCCCTATGGTGTAAGTGCTAGGGCAACAGTGTGGGAACCCAAGGGTCACCATTTCAAATCCAACTGGCAGCTAAAAAGCTCAATCAAGGATTAAAGATCCCCTCTCTCCATTAATATGTCTTGCAGCACCTCCAGGTAACTTTCTGCCAGCGGTTTGGCCCAATGGCATAGGGGTTAGTGCAGCAGCCTGAAAGCCCACTCATAAACCATATATAAAGACTCCAAATTGGTAACTCAATCAGTGTTGCTACTGCAACCATTGCTGACAAGGACCCTGAGTGGGTGTAATATGATGTGGAAAAAGAATGAAACTGAAGAGGAGAGAAGCCCACACTTGCAAAAAAGGCATAAAGCAGCACTAAAAATAGTGCAGAGCAACAAAGCACCCAACTCAAAAAGATTGTGAAGTAGGATGCATTTTTGTGGCAGTGAGCATATTCTGATCATTAGACAATCTGCAGATTGATGAGATTGACTCCTCAAAGCTAATAGGACCCCATCTCTGTATTTAGAATGCTTTGCAGGAACCGAATAGACTTTGTAATTTGTCTAGATACAATGAGCAGAACTTAGTTTAGTTGAAGCAATAGCAAAAGAGGCGATAATTTGCATGATAGAAATACAGTTCTTTTCTCATGATTTGATCTACTTTGCTTTTTGATTGAAGGCCAAAAAGTCAAAAATAAAATAATATAAAAACAAGTTTTTTAGAAGAGGCGACCTTAAAGAAATGTTCTAAAAGGGAGAAAACAAGTAATTCACATCAGTAAGAGTTGTTGTACAAGGAATTTTAATCCACTTAAATGCATTTGTTTGCAAAAGGTCAGACAGCCAGTGTGAATATGATCATGACATTACGCTCTGTAAATTGGCCATCAGACCTTTTGCAAACAAATGCATTCAAGTGGATTAAAATTCCTCATACAATTCCTCTTACTGATGTGAATTACTTGTTTTGTCCCTTTTAGTGCATTCCTTTAAGGTAATCCCTTCTAAAAAACCTTGGTTTTTTTATATCATTTTATTTTAAAGTGAGTTGTTCTATTGGCTTCAATAAGTCTACTTGTGTAAATAATGTAGCCACAGATTGACCTGCTGTTTTGATTTGGTCTTCCCCTACATAGAAGTAGGCCTGAGAGAGGAAGATAGGGCTCCAGGTATTCAATAATGCAAAGCACACATAATATCTGTACGTATATCTGTTTGATGGCAAGATGGCAAGATGGCTTCACTGTCACAGTTTAATATGTATATTTTATTGTGAATGTCTTTTCTTAACAAAAAAGAGTGCATTCTCTTTTCTGTTCATTTTTAATTTAACTCCTCCATAGCTGCAGTGCCAACCAGATAAGATATTGGTTGAGGATTCTCCAAATCTCTGGTTGCACCATGCTAAGGTGCACATGTCGTGTCTCTCCACTAGGGGTAGATCCCTGTCTTCATGAGAATGGAGGCTGTGATCAGATCTGTGAAGACAGATTTGGAGTTGCCTATTGCTCATGTCACCAAGGCTTTATGAAAACACAAGATGAAAAAACCTGTCAAGCTCTGAATACTTCTGAGACAACAACAGGTATCATATTCTTCTAATCATGAAAAAAAAGCTTGTCTTCCAAGGATAGTAAAATAACATAATGTATTTTTCTTACTCTACACAATTTATAATAGCTCTGTAGAAGTTTGAAAACTGCATTTATTTCCCCTTTATAGGAATTTCCTTACTGCATCACTGCCCAGTATTTTTTCTCTCTCTCTCCTTTTCCTCTGGGTTTTGAATGGAGATCAAAGCAGCATATCTCTGCCACTCACCTGCTGTATGAATTTGAATGGCATTTAACCTCTCTGTGCCTCATTTTCCCAATCTGTAATATGTGGATAATGATACTTGTCCACCTTTGTGCAGTACACTGAGATCCACCAATGGAAAGCTCTAGAAAAAATGCTCATGGACTCATAGACTTTGTCAGAAGGGACCAGTACGATCATCTAGTCTGACCTCCTGCAAAATGCAGGCCTCAAGACCTCACCCACCCACTCCAGCAATAGGCCACCAACCTATGACTGAGTTATTTACTTCCTTAAATCATGATTTAAGGACTTTAAGATACAGAGAATTCACCAGTAGGTGAACCATGCCCCGTGCTACAGAGGAAGGCGAAAAGCTCCCAGAGCCCAGGCCAATCAGCCCTGGGGGAAAATTCCTTCCCGACCCCAAATATGGCGATCAGTTAAACCCTGAGCACGTGGGCAAGTCTCAACAGCCAGTTACCCAAGAAACAATTCTCTGTAACCCAGAACCCACCCCATGTACTCTCCCCTCTTAGGCCACTTGTATATCCACCACACGTAGCCAAATATCAGTCAATTTCCAAAATAGGCTGATCATACCATCCCCTCCATAAATTTATCAAGCTCAGTTTTGAAAACAGTTATGGTTTTTGCCCCCACAACTCCCCTTGGAAGGCTATTCCAGAACTTTACTCCTCTAATGGTTAGAAACCTGTGTCTAATTTCAAGCCTAAATTTCTTGATGGACAGTTTATAACCATTTGTTCTGGTGTCCACATTGGTGCTGTACTCAAATAATTCCTCTCCCTCCCTAATGTTAATCCCTCTGATGTATTTATAGAGAGCAATCATATCCCCCCCTCAGCCTTCTTTTGGTTAAGCTAAACAAGCCAAGCTTCTTGAGTCTCCACTCATAGGGCAGGTTTTCCACTCCACAGACTATCCTTGTAGCCCTTCTCTGCACCTGTTCCAATTTGAATTCATCCTTTTTAAACATGGGGGACCAGAACTGCACACAATATTCCAGATGGGGTCTCACCAATGCCTTGTACAGCGGCACTAACACCTCCCTGTCTCTACTTAAAATACCTCTCCTGATACATGTTAGAACCGCATTAGCTTTTTCCACGGCCACATCACATTGGCGGCTCATAGTCATCCTACGATCAACCAGTACTCCCAGATCCTTCTCCTCCTCAGTCTGTTCCAACTGATGCGTCCCCAACTTATAGGAAAAATGCTTGTTATTTGTTCCTAAATGCATGACCTTACACTTCCCATTATTAAATTTCATCCTATTCCTATTCCAGTTTACAAGGTCATCCAGCTCTTTCTGTATGGTATCCCGATCCTTCTCTGTATTGGCACTACCTCCCAATTTGGTGTCATCCGCAAACTTTATTAGTACATTCCTGCTTTTTGTGCCAAGGTCAGTAACAAAAAGGTTGAACAAGATCGGCCCCAAGACAGATCCCTGAGGGACTCCACTGGTAACCTCCCTCCAGTTTGACAGTTTACCCATTCAGTATGACCCTCTGTAGTCTCCCATTTAACCAGTTCCTTATCCACTTTACTATATTCATATTAATCCCCATCTTCTGTAACTTAACTAATAACTCCCTATGTGGAACTATATCAAATGCCTTGCTGAAATCTAAGTAAATTAGGTCCACCGCATTTCCTTTACCTAAAAAATCTGTTATCCTTTCAAAAAAGGAGATCAAATTGGTCTGGCATGATCTCCCTTTTGTAAAGCCATGTTGTATTTTATCACAGTTACCGTTATCCTCCATAGCCTTAAGTACTTTCTCCTTCAAAATTTTCTCCAAGACCTTGCATACTACCCAGGTCAAACTAACAGGCCTGTAGTTACCCGGATCATTTTTATTCCCTTTCTTGAAAATAGGAACTACATTAGCGATTCTCCAGTCATACGGTACAACCCCCGAGTTTACAGATTCATTAAAAATCCTCGTTAAAGGGCTGGCAATTTCATGAGCCAGTTCCTTTAGTATCCTCGGATGGAGATTAATAAATCCTGTCATCACTACACAGATTCTCTCTGCATTTGTAACCTGTCTGACTCTGCATAGAGTTCACGTCTGCATGCAAAATGTTTTATACACAATTCCTAGCCATGCTCGTGTACTGTGTTTTGACTTTAGTTGTGAGCAAGACTATTATGTGATTGTCAGGTTCTTTAGGGCAGAATTTCCCAAAGCACACTGACAGCTTACCAAAGTGCATTGTACCAGCCAGAAAAACACCACGTGTATTCTCGCCGTGGCACCATCAGCTGAAGATTTTGGGAAAATTGCTCATATTTTCCAGGAATGCGTTCCTATACACTGGTCATGCACTGTGCTAGGTGTGGACAAGCCAACATGTTGGCACTCAGTTGAGCTGGAAAAAATGCTGCTGTGGTTACACTGAATCTCATTAGCTGTGACTGTGTCAGTGCCTGGATATATGCAATATGTTTCTACTGAGGATAGGAAGGACCTGTATTTAACAATATATTTCAACTTTAGGGGCTAGAATTAACAGCAGCTGACTCTGAATATGAAGACCTTTCATCAGTGAACTTAAAGAAGCAGTTTCAATAACTCACCCCCTAAAAACATAAGCAGATCTGATGTGCTCTTTTATCCTGTGGGGAGCAATATACTAGAGGTTATGATTCCTTACAGCCCTGCTCAGAATGGATCAAAGTTTCTTTGCATCCTTGATTATTACGATTCTGTGTTCTGATATGGTACACCCCTCCCCCGCCGGACCGACAAAACCCATCAATGCTCTATCCTCTTCTCCCAAGGTCCACGGTGGTGGTGGGGGGGGAAGCACCCTCTGTGTACAATGGGCCAAAGGGGGACAGGGACCCTGGCAGGGCAGAGCCCTGTCTGTGACACTGTCTAGATTTAGGGAAGCATTTATGATATTATTTTCTATGGATATCTCCTAAATGCTATAATCCATAGGAACTATGTCATGTTTGGTATCAATAGAAAGGTAGTAATTTGCTGGGAATGATTATATAGTTTATGTCTAGGAATTCTATTTTGATTAGAAGTTAAGAATTTGATGTTATATCCATACTTTAACTTGTGTCATTCTGGAGAAATGTCTTAGACGGAGGGTGTGAACAACCATTGTCTCCTTAATGACAACAGAGTCCTGTGGCACTTTTAAAGACTAACAGATTTATTTATCGCATGAGCTTTCGTGGGAGAAAATCCCACTTCGTCAGACGCTTTGAAGATAGGAAAGTTACAGAGTGGGAGGAAATTAAATGCAGGGGAGTGTATGACATAGCATCAGGTCAGGCTGTAACAGCAAATCAAAATAGGTGTTAGGATTCAAAACACTGGGGAACAGCACATAGAGGAGGGGGAGGTATTAGGTATTTTAGGAGGATGGTATTTTCTGGAAGACCGTCAATGGATTGGATTTTTCTCAGGAAATCTGTAGTGTTTCTCAGATAGCTAGGTGTGTTGATAGCATTGGGTCTTAGGAGAGAGTCCACATAGCCAGAAAATCCTGCTGTAAGCGTGCCAATGCCTGAGATGATGGGGTGTCCGGGGTTTCCTCTTTTATGTATTTTTGGTAGTAGATAGAATATCCCTGGACGGGGTTCTGGCGGTGTGTCTGTCTTGATTTGTTCTTGCGCTGCTTTGGGGAGTTTCTTGAGTAGGTGTTGTAGTTCCTTGTGGTATTCCTCAGTGGGGTCAGAGAGGAGTGGTTTGTAGAACATTCCATTGGACAGCTGTTTATAAGCCTCCTGATTGTAATCCGATTTATTCATGATGACGACGGCACCTCCTCTATGTGCTGTTCCCCAGTGTTTTGAATCCTAACACCTATTTTCATTTGCTGTTACAGCCTGACCTGATGCTATGTCATACACTCCCCTGCATTTAAGTTCCTCCCACTCTGTAACTTTCCTATCTTCAAAGCGTCTGACGAAGTGGGATTTTCTCCCACGAAAGCTCATGCGATAAATAAATCTGTTAGTCTTTAAAAGTGCCACAGGACTCTGTTGTCTTTCTACAATAGACTAACAGGGCTACCCCTTTGGAATTTGTCTCCTTAATGTTTAGGAATTTGCCAGGTAGAATGGTCCCAGGGAGTATCCTGATGAGCCATTGAGGACATAAAGAATACAACCATGGTATCCTTAATGGCTCATCAGTTTACTCCGTGGAACCATATCACCTGGCAAATTCCTAAACATTAAGGAGACAATGGTTGTTCACACCCTCTGTCTAAGACATTTCTCCAGAATGACACAAGTTAAAGTATGGATATAACATCAAATTCTTAACTTCTAATCAAAATAGAATTCCTAGACAAAAACTATATAATCATTCCCAGCAAATTACTACCTTTCTATTGATACCAAACATGATATAGTTCCTATGGATTATAGCATTTAGGAGATATCCATAGAAAATAATATAATAAATGCTTTCCTAAATCCAGACAGTGTCACACTGTGCCCACATGCCCTGCCCTTTGGGGGGCATGCCAGGCTCCCCCTGTGCCCCCCCAGCAGGGAGGGCATTGGTATAGTCCTGGGGTAGCCCTAAGTCGACTTAGGGCTACCCCAGGGCTACACTGGCTTAATTCGACTTTAGAAAGTCGAATTAAGCCTTAGGTCGAATAGAAAGGTGGTTTAATAAAGTCGACTTAATTTTCATTAAGTTGACTTTATTTTCCTTAAGTCGACTTAGGCAAAGTGTAGTGTAGATGCAGGGCACATTAAGTCGACTTAAGCCAAGCTTAAGTCGACTTAATTTACCAGTGTAGACGCAGCCTGGGAGGGCACTTCCCGTCGGTGCAGAGTAGTGGGAATGCTGCACTATTTAGACGTTAGGAAGTTGATGGGGGATATGTAAGCTACTGTATATAGCTTGCATATGTCCTGTTGACTGCCACTGAATTTTGCTCTCAGGGTAGAACAGAGCACAGACATTGATGTATGTACCTCCAATGTTGACAAATGCAATTTGGGGAATGAATTTAATCCCTTCCCACTATATCTGAGAAAACCAATCAGTGATTGGATTTTAGGTCTGGGGGAGCAGACCAGAAAGACAGTGATCTGACTTTTGTTTTAAACAGAAAACCATAGATTCTGTGGATTGTAAATTTATGATTTATATGCAACTAAAAATCAGAAATTTGATTCAGTAGATTTCAACAGTCTGTTCTACTTGCCGTCAACATTTTTAGGTGGTGTACCTATACACAGGAAGGCAGCACCAGAGAATAAAACTGCAACACTGGAAACTTTATACCAGCGTCCACTAAATAATGGAACATATGGGGATACTAATAATGAGGAGGAGCTACAGATCAAACACTTGTTGGTGGCTGAAATCATGGTGTCTGGTAAGATCTACAATTTCATTTTTCATATGGTCACTTCTGTTCAATTGAAGGTGAAATCTGAGCTGATTACAAATTAGTTTATTGAACTGGATCAGAGATGAGTGATAGAGCTTAAAGGAAAGGAGGTATCAATCTGAAATGTTCATGCTGAAAACTACAACCAGCAGGAAGAGGAAACAATCATTAAGGTTTAGGTATGGAAGATGTGAAATTGGGAAGTCCACTCAGAACCAACCAAAGACAGGGTTCAGAGGGACCTGGACTAAATATGGACAAAATGCTTGCCTAACAGGAAAATTGTAAAACACAAAGAACTGGATTAGAAAAACCAAAAAGGGATTAAAGGCTTTTCGTGCCTAGACACTTTTATATCAAGTTAATTGCTATGATCATTTTGAATTTAAAAATCTGTTAGGATTTGACTTTCACGGTGGCCATCCATAAACTTTCTCCCCATCAGACAGAAAGGGGAATTGAACTTTTGTGTCCCACATCTCAGGACAGTGCCCTAACCACTGGGCTAAAAGTTATAAAAGAGATCTGGTCTCCTGTCGGGAAAAATTCATTTAGGGTCAAACAAAAGTGTTAGCTCAACCTGAAATGAATTTTTTTGATTCACCATAATGTTACACAATTTTAGGATTCAGTTTCAACAGATTGGTGGGGTGTTTTGTTTTTTTGCTTGTTTCTGTTTGTTTTTTTGGAACTGCCAGTTAACTGAAAAATCAGTTATTCACTCAGCTCTGCTCCATTGTTAGGTTTTGCTTTCGCTGGGAAAATAAAAGGTGAAATGCTATTTATACCTAGCATAGACAAAGACACTTGTGTTTAAAATTATATTAACTGTTCATTGCTAACCTTAGGGGACCATGTTTTAAAACTTTGGCTTTATGTGCTTTTGTGTTAAAATTCTTTTGCTCCTTTGAGTAACTGAACTAGTCATTCTGGTGGGTTTTACTTTTGTTTGTGTTACAGATCGAGATGACTGTTCTTTGTTCGAATGTAATGTCAATGCCCAGTGTGTTCCCTTGGAAGATGATACTATGTGCCAGTGTTTGAAAGGATTTACCAGGAAGGGCAAATCATGCTACGGTAACAGCGGGCATTAAATAAAATGCTCTAGAAAATTATAGAATTGAAAAAGACTTGTTTTTTGTTGCATTGACATATTCACAGCCTGAGCTATCACAGGGAAGGTCATCAAGACTGCTGTGATTAGACACATCATTTCCATTGAAAAGGATAATGAACAATGAATGTGTGAAATGGAATGGTTGCTTATTACCTCCTTTATTTTTCCCTTGAATCCTATTAATATTGATGAGTTTGACAATGTGTGTTCAGAAAGAGAGAAGAGACTCCTTGGGCCATATTTGCCATAGGTGTAACTCATCTGACTTTAGTTCTGTAAAAGGATGAGGGACGAATTTAGTCTGGTATGGGAACAGGGAGATAAACTGCCCTTAGCAATGGAGGATGCAGCAGAATGCTCTGTGGGAGCGGAGCCCGGCCCTGTGACTTTCTTAGAACATTGTGAAAGAGATGGGAGAAGTGTGTAAGTGGCAGCTTGAACTTGGGGTGGATGTGAAAGCAGTTAGATCCCACAAAACATTCATGCTCATGTAATAGCATTAGCAGTTTCTGAAAGCTGCATCCACTAAATATGCACACTTTAGCAAGTGTGAAAGATTAGCAGAAGTGACAGATTAAGACTATGTAGATAGAGATGAGGAAAATAAGATGGGAAATGGTAGAGGTTTATAAAATAATCAGTGTTACAGAGAAGGTAAATGGGGCAGCCCTACTTGCCTTTTCTCATATTGCTAGAGCAAGGAGACAACCAATGAAATTGGAAGACGACAACATTGATTAAAGGAAATACTTTGCTCTATAACACACAACTATCCTAAAGAACTCATTGTGGCAATATGTTATTGAGGCCAAAGGCTCAGTGGTAATCAAGACACGTTATGTATTTAAATAGAGGTCAACCATAGCAATATCAGCAAGGTAAAAAATTATTATAAGACATAAATCCTCATGCTTCTAAGTATAAGCCAACCACTGGCTGCTGGGGGTTGGGAAGTCACTTCTCCTCTAGCCATATCTATTGTCCAGTATGATTTTTTTTATACCTCTCTCTGAAGCACCCAGAACCATCTATTGTTCAAAAACTGCAGGTTGTTCTCACCTAGTATTGCAGTTCTGTGTTCTTATGACATGTCAGACATTCTCTTCAGTAGAGAGCACGGATAACAAATTCAAATTAGGGGAGTAATAGAAACACAAATGTAATGTATTTATTTATAAAAGTTATCTAATTACAAAAACTCAGGGCATGTAGATATTATAATTGATATATAATTCAGAATGTGGATTCTCTTAAGGTTTAATAGGCCTAATGTAATATATAGTGATGCAAATTCTTCTGCCTTTCTCTTTCTGGTATTAACATATGCTCTTGGGTACTCTCGTGGTGAGACCAATTACAGCACAGTGCAGTTAGCCTGTTTGCACACTTGCATAAATAGTAAATAAAAGCATTTTATTGTACCACAAAGTTAGGCAAAATAGGCCTTAGAAATAAAGCACAAGCAATTGTTTGACTGTACAACACCATGGACACTTACAGCATTATTTAAATAATAATTGGGAGGGAGAATAGATGTTACTTGTTTCACTGAGCTATTACATCATTTCCCCTTAGCCTTTGTTCCCATTTTCAAAGTCTACATTCCTTTCATATAGTGCTTTTGTGGAGCACGAAAAGACATTGGGTTATACAATTATGACTCAGGAAAGTCAGGCAGTGCTGTTCAGAAGGGAGGACAAGTGTAAAGTGGGGGGGGGCTGCTTGTGTGAGAGAGAGAGAGAGAGAGAGAGAGAGAGGTGGAGGCACCCTCATGGAACAATAGCTGAACAGTGCATTTTCAGAGACAAATATATTACCATGATGGTTCCAGCTATAGCCCTGTTTTGGCATAAGTGGAAATTATTTATACCTTTGCTTTGCAATGCTCACCCACTGCTGGTTCAGAATAGCCTTCCACATACTCAGCAGAGTCCACCTGTTTGAGTAGGCATTGGGGGACAACTCATGTATTGTAGGGTATCTTGTGGGAATGTGTGGTGATGGGATTTCAATTGTATTGATCACATGACAAGGACATCCAGCGCTTTGGATCTGGGTGCTATTAAGGTGAAGTTTTTCTTTTAGATCAAAATCAATCAATACATAAAGCTGGCATTTTCAAAGGCACCTCAGGGAGCTAGGCAGATCCATGTGAATGGGGATTAGGTAGTTAACTTCCTTGGGTTCTCTTGAAAATCCAAGCTTCAATTCATGGTTGGAAATAAGGACACTTCCCAACCCCTGCTCACTCTGTCCACCTACTTTAGAAGCAAAATGTAAAGGTAACAGACTAGTTTGAGGGTGGATCACATGGTCATTTCTTTGCTATCATTTCAGCATATTACATGAGTGCTCCATGAATAACACGTCCCTTGAAATCTAACGTTGTTTTTCCCATAGATGTTGATGAGTGTGCTCTTAAAATGGACCATTGTAATCGATACCTGTCAGGCTGTATCAATACTGAAGGCGGCTATGTCTGCAAGTGTCTGGAAGGCTACAGTGGAGACGGGCTTCATTGTTATGGTGAGAGGGAGAGCGATGGTGACAGAGTGAGTGAGTAAATAAGAGAGATGTGTCTAATGATTTGGTTCAGCTATGCATCAAGATACAAGCCTTGCGTCAAGTGTCCATAAGAATCTATTCCACTAATTTGTGAAAAAGGCATGAGAGCCCACATACTAATATTAGATCAGAAAGGTCCTCAGGACAGATGACATTTATCATTTCTATTTTTTTGGCTCTTTTCCAATTGTTTGATGTGAGGCGACATGAGCAGCTGATCAATATGCAAAGCCTTTAGTTGTCAACAGATACTTCCCCCTGTTGTTTATTCTTTAGTGACTATGCTGTGGGGGGGCGGGATGGGTGAACTAGTAGAGATTTATTGGAAATCATTACCATGCATATAAACTAAAGCAGGTATTGAGTGTGTCATAATACTCCTCAAATAATTCTAGGCTAGTTTAATAGGCATGAGCTTCAAGGTGTTGACGTTTGCAACCTGAGTTCATTTAAAGAGGTGTTAATAATCAGATCCACTGATACTACTGGCCAGAACTTCAGTTCTGATATCGTATCTTCAGTTATTTTCCTATAACTTTTATTTTTGCTAATCCATTTTTAACATTACAGTAGGAATGAACAATGGGCTTGTAGCAATATTAAAATAATAAAAAGCTTGCATAGGATTTTCCATGAGTCTTCATTTGCCTTTTGCCCCTTTAAATTACTTTTTTTTTATCTTTTTCCTCTACAGCCTGCTCAACAGCTCTTCAAATCAGTGAGACGCTTTCCATTGATTTCACTGGGCTTTGGCTCAGGCCATTTAGGCAGAATAAGATTGCTTAAAAAAAAATCTCCTAATAACTTATAAAGAAATGGAAAGGAGTACCTTCAAATGGATACAATATTCTGCTTTTTATTGCATGAATAAATTGTCCTGTGACAAAAATCTGAAATCTGCCAATATGTCAAGGGAGAATACAGAACACATGTGCATTGTTTTTTTGCATTCACATTATTCAGAATATTTTGCTTTCATTTTGTTTAAAACACCACTCTGAGGGCTCCAGGATACTTTGGGCTCATCCTGTAGTGCATACTCAGGCAAAACTCCTGATAATTTTATATGAATCAGGACTGCAGGATTCAGTCCTTTGCCCCAATTTGTCTGACAAAAAGGGGACAGGTGCACCTCAAAAGGTTCAAAGGCTCAGTTTACCTGAAAGTTCAGGAATTGATTTGAAGTTAACATGACCTAACTAAACCTTTAGACCATGAGACTTTTAAAAAAAATGTCCTCATTTTAGTATTGCTGGGAGCACTAGCTGCTGGTTTCTTAATCACCTTCTGGTCTAATCTGTATTGATTGTATGTTAATTATATTGATTACTTAAAAATTCTCAGTTATCACTTTGAGGTTCGAGAGATTCTTGTCCCAAAATCAGGCCCAATATTACTAGAATTACTGTTCTGTTTGGACCTGTGATGAGCACACTTGTAACACTCACACTTAGGAAAAATCTGCATTTACAATAGTTGTATTAATAGAGTTAGCAAATTACAAACATACCAATCCAACAAGGCAAGTAGAGATAAAACAGAATGACCATTTAATCCCTTAACAGTTTGAAATGTTAGTCATAGTCTTCCTCATCTTCCTTGTCGTCATAACTAGTGGTCATCATCCTGACTTCCCCCAAGACTTAAATCTTCTAAGGCATGCAGGCCAGGATTCAATTTTTATGATGCATTATGCTAATGCCACTATGTCTACTGCATATTCAGTAGGGGTTTTATCTCCTTTTCCTTAATTGTATTTCCTCTCTCTACTAACAATGGTGTGTCCTTCTCTCATAGAAAGACAACAGAGTCCTGTGGCACTTTTAAAGACTAACAGATTTATTTATCGCATGAGCTTTCGTGGGAGAAAATCTCACTTCGTCAAGTGTCTGATGAAGTGGGATTTTCTCCCACGAAAGCTCATGCGATAAATAAATCTGTTAGCCTTTAAAAGTGCCATAGGACTCTGTTGCCTTTCTACAATAGACTAACATGGATACCCCTTTGGAATTTGACTTCTCTCATAGGTAATTAATCCATTTACCTCAAACCTATTACAATATATGAGAAAATAGCTGGTGTAGGTAAGGCCTTAGGGCTTCTCATGCACGTCTCATACTCCCTCCGTCGTTTAATTTTATGAGTCCTCTGAGTGCAGGGATGGATGAGCCTACTTGTTCTCCTCCCACAGAGAGCACACTTTCTTGCTAATTCCTCTCACTCTCTGCCAAGAATATTCTGTGGATAGAAGCTCTGCAACATTCTTCCCAGTGCCAAAAGGCTGTAGTGCTGAGCCCATTGCTGCCTGTTTAGAACGACACTCTGAGTGAGGCATTCATTCTTCTAACTGCAGATTGTTTGGGTGACAGATATCGATGAATGCAAGCTGAGGACACACACCTGTGGAGAAAACACCGTCTGCACAAATACTGAAGGAAACTACACCTGCACTTGCATGAGTGGTCTATCAGGAAACGGTGTCAACTGTACTGGTGAGTAAAGTTAGTGAATAAGCTAAATAACCTGGTCCCTAAGTAATAAAGGCTGAATGCTCAGGTAGAGGAGTTATCCTGGTAAATTCAGAAACTGCTGAATAATGATGTGTCAGGCAGCCGGTGAATCCAATTAAATTGGTTCTTGATGCTGCTGTTTTGCAAATCATGATGCCCCAAGTAGAGCTGCCTCTGGAGACGAGTTTTTGGTTTTACAAAGCCTGGGATAGTGAGTCTTTGATTCCATTTGATCAGAAGCATCAACATTCAGGGCCAGCTCTAATTTCTATATAATAGCATATACACTAATAATCTCTGTATTCTGTAGGAACTGAAATAGCTCTTTGTAGGGGTAACAACCCGCTCGTTTTATGCAGTGACCCCAGACTTACTATGTCAAGTCATTTTTCATGTTCTTTCTGGGTTCAGCCTCTCGGCAGAGGGCCTACACAAGGTGTTTGTATTATTTCACAAGGCTTGGTGGCTTAGGGGATTCAGCATTTGAAAGGCTTGGGAGCTAGTCCAGGCTCTGACATTGGCCTACTGTGTGATCTTAGGCCAGTCACTTCAGCTCCCTGGCTATGTCTACACTAGCAAATTAAGTCTACTTAAGGAAGCTTAAGTTGACTTAAACAAAACCACGTCCACACCTGGTTTTCATTAAGTTGACTTAAGCAGTTCCTTAAGTCGACTTAATAACTACCACTCTTTAGGTCGACTTAACAATTAAGTCAATTCGTTAAGTCGACCTAAAGATGGCGCGGCCACCCTAAGTTGACTTATTCTATAAATCGAGCTAGGGCGCGGGTCCCGGTGAGAAGGAAGCCGTGCTCCTTTTTTCCTGGGACTCACAGGTCTTTTCTCCCCGGGACCTGCGCGGTCCCAGCAAGAAGGGAACTGCGGCTTCTTTCTCCCCGGGACTCAAGAGGGTCCCGGCAAAAAGGAAGCCATGGTTTCTTTCTTCTTGGGACCCGTGCCGGTCCTGGCAAAAAGGGAGCCTTCTGCCAGGAAACCGCGGGTCCCTCTGAGAAAGGAGCCGCGGGTCCCTTCTTGCCAGGACTCGCGGGAGTCCTGGGGAGAAAGAAGCCGCAGCTCCCTTTTTGCTGGGACCTGTGTGGGTCCTGGGGAGAAAGCCTCCGCTCCCTTCTCAGAGAGATCTGCAGCTTCCTGGCAGAAGGGTCCCTTCTCAGTGGGGACCACGACTCTCTGCCACATCTACACTTGAAAAGTTAAGTTGACATAGCCCCTGTGCCTTTGTTTCCCCATCGTAAAATGGGAAACACTGACTTTCTCTGTAAAGTGCTTTGAGATCTACTGGAGAAAAGTGCTATATGAGAGAGACTATTTCTGTTTAAATCCTACATAAGCCCTCCAAATAAAGTTGAAAGGGCAGATTTTCAAGAGTGCTCTGCTCAGCCACCGAAATAAGTGGTCATATTTTCAGCAAAGATGAGTGTGTTGGTGGCTAAATGTCTTTGAAAATCTGACTATAAGTGTCACTGGGAGTTGAGGTTAATTTATGTTCCTAAATGGAAGCTGATCTCCTTTGGAAGTATGGCCTTAAATGAAGCATAGTCTTTGTGCTGGTTCTCTACCCAAGGGTGAATTTTATCTCCTATCCATCTTGCTGGTATACCATCCAGTTACAGAAAACATTCTGCAAAATTCTCAGAGACTCTCCGCAAAAAAGCGAAGGAAATTATTACTTTAATGGAAGATGCTCATCAGAGTCTTATTTCCTCTTTGCAAAGGTTTAATCTTTCAGCAGTTTCAGCTGTAACTGAGAAAAGGGTGACTTTAAATAATATATGACTTTATTCCTGTTTCAGCTAAGGAAATATTGTTTTAAAGATCCAAAGCTGTAAGTTTGCTCTAATTTTTTTTGTGTGGTGATACAAGAAGAGTATTATAAGTTGTAGAGACAAAGAAAGTTCCATCTTAATTATGTGTAGGACTGAATCACAATGTTTACAGAGATTAAAGATTCTTACTTATTATCTGACTTGGAAATACTTAAGCTCTGTATCAAGCAATTTTGCCAGTTTAGCCAACAACTAAGGGGTGTGTGTGTGTGTGTGTGTGTGTGTGTGTGTGTGTGTGTGTGTGTG
>ML685791.1:5936138-5961855 GCA_007922175.1 Pelusios castaneus
TGTGTGTGTGTGTGTGTGTGTGTGTGTGTGTGTGTGTGTGTGTGTGTAAAATATTGTATTTCAGAATCTGCTACACCTTCTATCACTAGTACAAGTGATGGCAATACTTCCTCTGGACAAGATGATTTTATGGGCTGCCCATCTTCATATGAATCCTATTGTCTTCATGGTGGAGTTTGTATTTATGTTTCAATTCTACAAGACTATGCATGCACGTAAGTATAGATCTGTGTATCATCTGTACTGACGCATGAGTGCTATTGTGATGGGCATTTCCCTTTTAGACAAAGGAATTGTTTTGCCTTATATGTTCTGTGCATTTCCTAGAACTGTCAGCAGAGCCTGCCCTTCATATTCAGCTGATACATGTGATGCTCACTGTGTTCCAAAACATTGTAGTTAGCAGTAGCATTTGATTTCTTCCTCAAGTGCTTGAATCTTTTGCATCTATTTGCTTCAGAGTCCATAGATACATCTACACTTCACATTCCTGTTGGTGGCCTATAGAGTACATATGCTACCTGCACCTTTTAGAATGGCTTTGGGCAGTGTAGACAATGAGACACCACCTTGTTGAATAGAGTAATTAGGAATTTTTTCCTAATGTCCAACCTAAACCTCCTTTGCTGTAATTTAAGCCCACTGCTTCTTGTCCTATCATCATCAGTTAAGGAGAACAATTTTTCTCCCCCATCCTCGTGACAACCTTTTAGGTACTTGAAAACTGTTGTCATGTCCCTTCTCAGTCTCCCCTTTTGCAGACTAAACAAATCCAGCTCTTTCCATCTTCCCTCATAAATCAAGTGTTCCAGACCTCTAATAATTTATGTTGCTCTTCTCTGGACTTTCTCCAATTTGTCCACTTTTCCTGAATGGATATAATCCAGAACTGGATACAATACTCCAGTTGAGGCCTAACCAGAGCAGAATAGAGCAGAAAAATTACTTCTCTTTGCTGTAACTGTCATCCCCACCCCTGCTGACTTGTGTCTTACTCCTTGACCTTGCTGCTTTGCTCCCGAGGATTTGCTATGGTACTCTGTAATGAGAGAGGACACCTCTGTCCATGCCTCCATCAGACCCATACCAGGCTTCAGCATCTCCACTTAGAGCTTGAGGGATTCTTGTCTCTTCTGGAGCAGTCTGTGTGAAATTTTCAAATATAACTGTCTCCTTAAAAACAAGGTTTATTAAAAAGAGAGAGAAAGTGGTAAAAAAGCAGCAGAAATGGTTTGCATATTAGACTTCATTTGGATACTTTCCAAAACCCAAAAAGTCTATGCAAACTCTTAGTTTGTGGCAAGCTGGGGTGTACAGCTGTCTTGCACTAGCTTGATGTGCACTAAGTCTTCATGACGGCCTTGCTACTTCACACTAAAGATTCCCAGCAGCAAGGTACAGATGGACACTGGGTGCACAGCAGGCAGCTAGAGTGAGGTAGATTTATATCCTAGCTCGCCACAAGCTAACTGTTCGTATAGACAAACCTTTAACTTAGTTACAGAAAAACAAAGAAAATTTTGCCACTTTAGAAACCAAGTCTCCTCTCTGCCTGACAGCCTTTCTCCACTTTGTAGAGATGTCTTGCCTTTTCCTTCTTTCTACTTGAGTTAATTTTCTGCTTAAAACAGAGTAAATTTACAGTTGAATAATGCTCTACATCAAGAATAGACTTTAAAGATAGTACCTTAGTTAGTTAGTTAGGCTATGTCTACACTTGTAATTTTAAGTCGACTTAGTGAGTCTACACTTAAAATTAAAGTCGACTTTGGGGGGAACTTACAAAGTCGACCTAGAGCGTCCACACTGGACGCCTAGGTCGACTTTGTGGGGCTAGGAGGACCTAGGGTAGGTCCATGGAGGCAGGGGGGACACCCCTTGCCCAATGCCAGGGGGCTCAGCCTTTGCCCCATTGTACATAAGTACATGGGGCAAAGGGGGACAGGGACCCTGGCAGGGCATAGGGACAGGGTGGGCAGGGCTCTGCCCTGCCCTGTGGGGGGGCATGCCAGGCTCTCCCTCTGCCCCCCCCAGCAGGGAGGGCATTGGTGTAGTCCTGGGGTAGCTCTAAGTCTACTGAACAGCTGTAAATACATGTTTTAATGCCACAAAATTAAAATAGCAAATGAAAGGGGTTTTTGTTGTTGTTTTTTGTTTTGATTGTTTTAGCACCCATCATAGTCGAATTGCATCCAGAATACATCCTGTGGAGTTAATGTGCTGTGCTGTGGTACTTTTTACACTGGAAGATAATGGAGCAATTTGCCATAACAGTGTAGAACAGTGCTATTATGGGAAATGCAGCAACATCAGATACTTCAGTTCAAATGTAAAATTCGCTATCAGTTTGTTACATAAATTGTAGATCCATCAAAGCTATCATATTTCTCGCTGGCGTTTTAGAGGCTGATGTCAAGTTTCCTGAAGAAATTTTAAGCTTGGATCTTGTTAATTTGGATTTTCTCATATGTCAGACTTTGACATATAGTGAAATGGTTCAAATGTATATATTCACCAATATTTGCAAACCAGCTAGGGTCCATTTTATGAATTAAAGGTTCATTGTGTTCAAAACTCTATCCTGTACAATAGAGGGCTTACTTTTTAATGATTATTTTTGACATGCACACAATAGATGGCAGTATTCCCTCATTTAGACTGCAACGTTCAAGTAAATACTAGAGTGTAGTTATGGAGGGGAAAAGTGTGTCCAGCAATAAATTGCGCATACCAAATATAATTTATTTTAATTTGATAAAAGTGCTCATGTTAGACACTGATCCATTTAGCTTGCATGGAATTTATTGTGGTTTTACACTGAAAACATATCAGCATTGCTCTAGTTCTAATGCATACTTGTCATACTTTGTGACAGAAAGAAGGTGCATGGATTTAATTTAGTAGTGGGTGTTTGTATAGCATTGGAGGTCATCAATGAAGAGTGCTATAGGCAAAATCCTGCTTGCTTTCCACATGTGAGTAGTTCTGCTGACTTCAGTAAGACCAGTTTTGTAAATCTGGTGAGCAAAATTTAGGTCTATATTATTAATCCTGAAAGAATTTTAAGAATCTAGTTTACTTTTCACAGTTTGTGTTGCATTGTTCCCTTTTGGTAGTTTGCACAGCTTGGACAATGAAAAGATTAGTGAGATTCCCATTTATTTATCAGTTTCTAGTCAATTTTAGGTTTGGATCTCATTAACTTTTTTTTTGTGCGGATCTGGATTTTAAGTCACAGAAGAATGACGTTAAAAAAAAGCAGCAACTAACTAAAATTTTCAAAGATGTTGAAGATATTTCTTTCTATAGGAGTTTTTGTATTGCTCCTTCTTCCTCTTCCCCCCATTGCTTTTAACTACAACAACAACAACAATAAAAAAAATGTTAAAGTAAAACCGAATTATTCAGTAAGATCTCATGTGTCTTGCCTTGGCTAATTTTCAATGCTTTTTTTTTAATTGAAACTTACCTGTTGGAAGATGCTATTGTGAAAACTTCAGAGTAACATTGCCTTATGGAAAACTCCAATAGAATTTAATGAAAAATAATTTTTAAACCATCCCATAGAATTTAATAAGGAGTGATATCCCTATTATAAAATCCTAGACAATGTTTCCATAGATAACTTCTTGCCATTAAATTCTATAGCTAGTTAGAATAATGTCTACAGAACCCTACTGGTTTGTTTAATCCTGCTTAAATTTCACAAGACTCTTTCATAAGGGTTGCACTTGAAGCAATACCAAAGGTGATTTATTTTCTTTTCCATCATTGGTTACCATGTGTGCTCATTTGCTTTTTGACAGCTGTGTGGCAGGTTACGTGGGAGAGCGCTGTCAGTTCAGTGACCTGGAATGGTGGGACCAGCAACGTGTGGGGCACATAAGGACACGGAACATCACAATTGCAGTTTGCATGGTTCTGCTGATCCTGTTGCTCCTCCTGGGATGTCTTGCTGTTTACCGTTACAGGTAAAACTTTCAGGCACAGACTTACAACCCGTGGCCTAAATACCAAGAAGCTTTTACATATCTGTAAGGGTGAGGAAGAGGGGCCAGTTTCTTAGCAGGTGTAATCGGGTGTAGCTCCATGGTGGTCGGTGGAGCTATGCTGAGTTACAGCAGCTGTAGCGCTGCCCCACATGTGTTTTGCATTTTTTTCTTGTCAGTAATTTAACCTGTGAATTATTTACAATCCTTAAGTATTTGAGCTCCTCTCCCTTGTTTGCAGTACTCACGTTGACATTAATGAGAAGTACATGTATCCAGGGAGAAGGAGAATAGACCCTATTAGGTTTGAAGAGGATCCATAATTTGTATTGATGAGCGAGCTCAAAAGCATGCCCTATAATGCATATTTTTTTCCACAGGGCTCCTCTTCAATATTGGAGAGCAAAGCAATTGAAGTGTTGCATCTTTTGTGATAGCTATCCCATTAGCTTTTTGAGGGGAGCTGTGCCTGAGAAGTTTCTTGGCATAGGAAGATCAGGAGCATTTTTCTTCTGTCACCAGGGCTGTGCAATCATACATGGAGAAGAGCACTTAGAAGTAGCCTCTTGTCTGGTATTTAAAAGCAGTAGCAATAAGAGTGTGAGTCTGCGATGTCTCTTTTGAGAAAATTCTTCCATCAGTGTCTCATGCTTCTGAAGGATTGCACAGGGACGGGCTTCCTTTTAGTGGAAAAATGCCCAGCCGATGGTCAATACGTTATTTTTAAATACATTTTTCTTGTAGATGATGGAAGGGCCCAGACTTGAAATGTGCAACCCCGAACTTGTCCTGGTGTCAGTGGGAGCTTGAGAACACTGAGCAACTCACAGAGCAAACTCTAGAAAGGGGAATTCTGATGCAAATAGCTGCTTCTGTATTCAAGGACCTCATCATCCAGCTGTTCTCAGAGGCTATAGTATGTTTGTACTTTGAAAAAAATATCCAACAGCCAAATCAAGACACCAGAAGAAAAGAAATAAACCTGCCTGTGTGTGTGTGTGTGTGTGTGGGGGGGGGGGGTTAAGATCAGAGTCCATTAGACACAAATAACCACTGAAGTTAATACAAGTTTTTTTTCTTATTTAATTATTCATAGTATATTACAGCACAGAACTGGAAGTGCTGCAATATTTCTTATGTTCTATTGACTGATTTTTAGAGCCCTGGATTTAAACCTAATTGTAGGTTGGTCTGTTTTCCTGATTTGGAATTTAAAGACAAATCAGATGAATTATGTCTGTAGAATAAATATACAGATTTAGGGCTTTTTAGACTTTGTGTCATTAATTGAAGCTATCATTTTAGCAAAGTCAGAAATATAGCTGGTTGTAAAGTCTGGTGGTATTCATTGATGCACTGTATTTCTGTTCCTTCTTTTTCTTTTCTTTCTAAACTACATTCCCTTAAAAACAAAACAAAATCTTTGTAATTTTGCCCTGATTTACTTTTCTTCTTTACCAGGTGGTTTTGATCAATATAACTGTTTACCTCAACAGCAAGTTTTCAGTGACATGCTTGACTGGATTTGTACTATAGCTATTACTAACTAGATCAACATAAAGTTACTGAGCTAAAATCCCTTTTTAACTGGAGCCTAGAGAGTGGTATTTGGATTGATATTGCTATTTTGTTGTTTCTCATAGCTGAGTATGTTTTGAAAAATATTGATTGCATTCCATAAACAGATTGGTAACACTCCTACTTTCGCTCAATTGAACATACACATCTATTTATTCACTTCTAAAACTACATTTATTCACTTCCAAAATTTATAATCTAGTAAGCAAAAGAACTGATGCACTGTGTCAAAACATTTAGTGGATGTCAAGTAAAAGAGAATTATTATTATTATTATTATTATTTATTTATCACTTTACATTTTTAAAGGGCTGCAGCTAGCTAAGCCCTGTGTAATGTCTGTGAGGCAGGGAAGTATTAATATCCCTATTTTACAGACAAGGAGGAAAACAGAAGCATAAATGGAAAGTGACCTGCCCAAGGTCACAGAGCAAGTCAGTGGCACAGCTGGGATTAGAATTGAGAAGTTCCTGGTTCCTAGCTCATGCTCAGTCAACTGAGTGTCACTGCCTCTTCAAAGGGTTCTCAAAGTTGCACATGGAGTTTCCCAACCTGTCTAGTTGTTCTAGCGTGTGCTATTCTACATGCTTAAAAAACAAATAAATAACCCCTTTAAGTGGGGAGAGTTGTTGCTGTGAGCACCTAGTTCTTGTGTGTGAGTTTTGCAGTCACTTGTGAGTCACTTAGGAACGGTCAGGCGCAGGCTCAGCATTGATAGTCATGTGAAGTGTGCCAAGTGGTACACATGGGGCTGCCTGAAGTATACTCTCTCCTCCTGCTCATCCACCAATGTGATTTATGCCATCATGTGCCGGAAATGCCCCTCTGCCTTATATATTGGACAGACAGGACAGTCTCTGCACCAAAGAATCAATGGACACAAATCTGACATCAGAAATTGCAACACTGCAAAACCTGTAGGGGAACACTTCAATCTCCCTGCTCACTCCCTTGACGACTTGTTAATAGCTGTGTTGAAACAGATGAATAACAAATCACAGCTTCAAAGAGAGACTGCAGAACTCGAACTTATATGCAAATTTGACTCAGTTGTCTTGGGGTTAAACAGGGACTATGGATTTTTCTCCCATTACAACAAGTGATTTGACCTCCCCCTCCTCTATGTGCTGTTCCCCAGCGTTTTGAATCCTAACACCTATTTTGATTTGCTGTTACAGCCTGACCTGATGCTATGTCATACACTCCCCTGCATTTAATTTCCTCCCACTCTGTAACTTTCCTATCTTCAAAGCGTCTGACGAAGTGGGATTTTCTCCCACGAAAGCTCATGCGATAAATAAATCTGTTAGTCTTTAAAAGTGCCCCAGGACTCTGTTGTCCTCCTATATCCTGTTAGTGCCATTAGGGTTTTTCTATAATTGAACTTATGGAGGTACATCATAAACACTCTTAGAAGAGGGTCCTTGGCTTTGGAATGAACTCTCTCCAGTGATATAGCAGAGCCTAGGTTTCGGATGCAGTGCAGGACGCATCTATTTAGCCTTCTTTTTTATTTCTAGGGTCAGTAGCTCTGGTCAGGGAGTTGCCTCTTATCTGTGGTGGGGATGGGTGGTCTTGTTATCTTCATCAGAAGGCAATTTTTGGTTTGTATTTAATTTGTATAAATATGACAAAATATAACAGTTTTGGACCTCATACAAATAGTCAATTAACATGTAAGTGCAGGATGAAATAAAGAGTGACATTTTCATTTAATCAGGTAAAAATCAACAAGTAATATTCATTAAAAGTGGATCTTATCAGATGCAGTAATTCTGTTTCTACTAGAGTTAATCTGGAGACCTCTCCTGAGATAAGTTTAGGAGAAAGCCTGGACGGTAGAGTATTAACTACTTTAGTTAATGTTTATGAGGAGAAGAGTTCTATGTGTTTTCTAGTAAATGTGTTCTGTCTGTGATCTCAATTCAGGAAACCATTTATGCATCTGCTTAAAATTAAGCAGGTACTTAAACCTCCTTCTGGAATAGGGATGCTTTTCTGAAATGGGAGCCAGTCTTCTATTATAGTGATAATTGTTCAGCTGCTAAAACAGAGTGTTTGAATTGTGAAATTGACTACCCAGATCTGATTCCTTGTATCCTTTTTTTCTCCTCTTGGTAATATTGTTTGCTTTTTTTCAGAACTAAATCATCCCTTATATAACTATCATTGGTAGGCTTACTCCAGGAAATGGTATAGTTATTAGAATTTTGAGTGCTCTAGTTTATTAGTGATTTTTATTACATGATTTTTCTGAAGTTTTGTCATCATTCACGAAAAACAATGAATAAAAAGTAGGACTAAATTTTCAGAATTGTATATGTTCAAATAAGTGTGCAAGAATGCATGCATATTTACTTCCCTGATTTGCACACACGATTACAGTGATTGTATGGACAGTCATAGCATTTGCACATGCATAGCCCTGAATATCTGGTCTTTAATAAAGGGGAAAAAAACAGATTTGTAAATAAACACAATTTTGTATTACATTTCATTTACTATTCCCTCCCATTGCCTTATCACAATTATTAAATTTATAAACTACATAATACTGAAGGCACACCAGCACAAACATTTTACTACCGCCATTTTGACCCATTCTGCTTTTGTCAGGTCAGGGTTTCTTAACCACACATCTATAATTATAATTTACTAATTGGTCTGTATGAAAGAAAAATTACATCTACTCTTTGTACTTTGTATTAGCAAAGTATTACCCTTTACCAGTAAAAGAAAAGAAAATGGCTCCTGTCCCCCCAATGACCATTAACTTGTATGAGCTTTTGTTCTCTTGCAGAAGTCAGAATATTTATAAGAAGAATTCTTATGCAGAAGCGATAAGAGATGTCTGCAGCGGCGGCAGCAATACTGAGAGTGAGAATGTGACACCCACTAGTAGCAAACCTCGGGTAACTATATTAATATGGAGTGGAGAGGGAAGCAGGAAGGATCAAAGGGCATTAGGCATCCACTTGAGATTATCCATCAAATAATTCTCATCTTAACTATATTAAATAACTGCTAGAGTCATCAAATACTTTGCTGTGAACCATAGTTCATCTTACCTCATTGTTATCCCTCAAAGTTCACAGCTGCCTGAATGTACTGCAACCATTAACCAGTGTTATTGTTAGCTTTGAACACAACGGTTGGAGCTGTGTTCTAAATTAAGGAAATGGCAATGTTGTGACTTGGCATATCACTGAGTTATTTTCACAGGAAAGTATGCCCTCCCTGTAAACGCTTTCTTGGAAGCCAAGTATTCTGGATGCTATGTGAGATGTTGAACTTTATATCAGGGTTTGATGGGTGAAGCGCCTTTGTATCAGAAACAGCCTTGGAAAGGGAGACATCCCATCTATTGCGGCAGCTTGGGGGTGACAGAATATCAAATATTCTTCTAATCATTTTTTCTTGATGCAGAAGGTGTCAAATTCTCCTTGTGATCAGACTCGTCCAAGTCTGTTGAAGTCACTGGGGTTACTACAGTGCAACAGAGATCATTTGGCCCCATAAAATCTATATTATGGGTTGGCTTTTATTTTCTCTAAGGCTATTTTATACTGCTCTGACACTGTAATAGAGCCTTAAAATGGGCCTAAATTATGTTCTTTGCATATATGGATACATTTACATTTCCTTTAAGCCCTCTTTTTGCTCTCAGAATTGTGTAAGGTGGTGTAAAGCTTTGTCGACACACACAAGTTTTACAGTTTTCTGGTGTAATTAAAGCAGTACATCTCCCAACCCCATAGTGTAGATACAGTTCTACCAGCATAGAATTGCCTATATAATGGAATAGTTTATTCTTATATAGGAAGGAGAATGCAACCAATATAAGGCACCTTTATAGCCGTATAATTGTGTCCGTGCTTGGACTTGTACCAGTACAACTATTTGGTTTAAAAAAAAAAGTCACGTATCTTACTGACATAGTTACACCAGAACAAAGCTGTGTACAGGCCAGGCCTAGTGTAAATGCAACTCAGGCCTTCCATGTTGTGGGGTTTTTTGTTGTTGTTTTGTTTTTGTTTTAATGATTGAGATATCAGGCTTAATTCTCTGTTTTTTATCTTGAATTAAAAGTTCCTGTAATAAATTTCATACATTCGTGAGGGGATGGAAGCCTTAAACTAGCACACGATGTGTGTCTGCTGAGTTGTGGCTCTGAAGATTTTTAATCAACACAAAAATGACCTTTTGCAAATGGACTGAATTGAAGGCCTGGTTGTGTTTGTCAGTGAGTGGCCACTGAAAGATGCTGTTAAACATATGCAAGGAGTGTTCAGTTGACTCGATCGTGGCTGCAGCATGAAATAATTATTTAGCTGGTGACGCCTCATGCTCCTGTGGTCCTTTTATTACCAGCATTTCAGTTGCTGAGCCAGTCGGCACTTTGTTCCTGCAGGTATCGGATAGCAAATGCAATGAATCTCAGTCGTGCTGGCATTTGTTCATAGGAGAGAAGAAAACCACAGTTTGCAAAGTAGCGTATGTTTGGGAAATCAGAAACATTTGTTGGAATCGAGAAAAGCTTGTTGGCTTATAGGTATTCGGAAGCCTGCGTCTGATCAGCAATGCCCTCACCAGCCTTTGTCCCTGCAGTTACTACCAGCAGCTTATAACATTTGCACTGAGTATGGCGGTAATTAAACAGCTAAACAATGAACCATGTCAACAAAAACAATCCAACGTACCCAGCTGTTCTATACAGTCTAGTGATGAATTTTACCACCTGCATTTGTCTACTGGGGGGTTGTAACACTATGGCTTGTTATTGCCTCAGCAAGTAATCTCTGACCCACTGCTGTTACTTTCACTTAGAAATAATAGAGTATTTTTGCATTGTGCATTGGATTTGCTCAGTGAGGATTAAATACTGTGGGATCTTTTCACACACCTGGGATGGGAATGATGTTATTGCCAAGAAAAGTGTTGGACAGTAATCCCCTCCTACTGTTGACTTGGAATTATAAGGATTGGGGATTTTATTTAAAAAGAGAATTCAATGACTTGCTGGGGCGGAAACTCTCTCTTCATCTGTGCCTGTGTTGTGCCCAGCATGATAGGGCACCAAGCCATGTTAGGGTCTTTGGGTGCTATCAACATATAAATGGTTAATAATACTATTTAATAATTAATTCTTAAATAGTGGGTGGATCATGTGCTAGGACAATATACATAATAAGCAGTGCTAATAATGCAACCTGTAACTGTAAACCGTTAATGAAATTCACCTCTTTCCAGGCACACGGTACCGGGAAGCAGGGTTCATATAGCTAAAAGAGGTGTTTGGGGAATGGAATCTACTCTCTGATCTCTGGGCCAAGTGCAAGGCAGTTTCCATGCCTTGTCCCTATTTGGGCCCATCCGCACACCCCCATCTGTGAATTATATGGTGCTGATGTAGGGCCCACATGCATGCAAGGGGTGTAGTATTTCCCACCAGCTGCAATTGATTGCCATGGCATCAGTTACTGGAACTGCCTTGGTAAAATGGTTCAGTTTCTCCCACACTCTCTGCCAACGTCCTCTCTCTCTGCATCCATCCTTCCAACTAAGGAAGAATGGTAGCAACTAGAGTTGTGCAAAGCATGGCAGTTTACTGCATGTGGGATTTATGGCAACAGTTCCTCACTTTCATGCTAAGGGGGTTCAGAGCCTTGGGTTTCATGTGGACTTTCAGATTCGGATAAATCCAAAACACAAAGAACAACTCAGTTGAAACTGTCAGTTCTCACCATGTTCTTGTCAAACAAAGAGAAAGCTGTGTGTTTTGCAGGTTTTTTTGTAGACAATCAGAAACCAGGCCAGGTTCATTCACGAGGTGGCTGATCTTTGGCAAATTATTGGATGAACCTATTCTGGGTTTTGTTTGTTCTGAGGCCTGTAACCCATCAAGTTTTGCTCTATTTTTCATTATGTTGCAGATATTTCAAAGGCTGTATCTGGGGGCTCCCTCAGAGTCCACCACATTCTTGTTACAGCTGTAGGTCTGAAGATTTAATGCATGTCAATCAATGCCAATTATGCATATTTGGTGAATATGCACCCCCACATTTGCATAAACTCATCGGTTCCCCTGCTAATATCAAATCTGTCTCCATTTCCCCAACCATACTCTCCCTTTCTCTCCCATCTCTGAACATCCCTCTTCCATTCCCCGCTCCTTTCTTTAGTTATCACTCCCCCCGAGCTTCCCCATTCCCCTTTATCTCTGTCTTGACCCCCTGTGGTTATTCCCACCCCTTTCCCTCTGTTCTTTCTAGTTGTTCCCCTGTTGACTTCTCCATCTCCCTTGGGCAGAATTTATATTTTCTTTTAACCTCTGGAAGGGAAAGCGTCTCCTTCTCCCTTATGCCCACGGAGTACTTGCTGGGAACTGCGAGCCACAATCATGCTTTCTTCCTAGCCGGCCTTGGAAGATTTCCTGCCTCTCTCATGTTCTGAGCTGTGGCCTGCTGACCACTGCCTGCAGAGCCTGCTCTCTGGGCGGCTGAGCAGTTGGTGACTCACTCTCCAAAGAGAAGGGTAAAGTGGGGCTCGATTTGTACAGGTATTTAGGTGACTAAAGAGGCAGACGGACACTGGGTGGGATTTTCAGAAGTGCCGAGGCACCTAGTTCTGAAATTACTGGGAGTTAGAGGCCGCAAGTCCCTGTGAGCAGGCAGTCTCAGGGGGGCTGGGAGACTAAACAGATGTGCCTTGTTCTCAGCTCCTTAATGACCTGGAAAGAAAGATCACACTGGAGGATATTGGGCCCTTTTCTTCACCATGCTGCCTGCACAGCTCAATGGCTATTGTTTATGAGCCTGTTACTCTGGAAAAAATAATGGGCTAATATATGTGTGTATATTTTGCAGTTCATTGTGGTGATGGCACATACCGGTCACAGGGAAGGCAGAGCTGTCAATCAAGTGGACTGTGAGCCAATGGATCATGATCACTCCTGCCCTTCAAAACTCAGTGAGTAGGGTTTTCTTTAACCAGGGGTTTCCCTTCACCCTCCTACTCCCCCCATACCTCCCCTGAATTTTCCCAACACCCCCCCGTTGCCCCAGTTTTCAGCGGCTAGTAACATAGTGTTATACCAGTTTAGTCATTGGTTGGAACTTGGAAATGACTGAACTGAACTCACTAAGGAGTAAGGGGGTTCAGATGCCATGCCAGATTGATTCTCAGTTGAGAGAAAGGAGAAGGTGGAGGTGGGGAGGGGACAGATGCCTGAGTTGCAAGCACTATCTGATTAGTAATCAGCTCTATCTTTTAACAAGGATTGGGCGGGTCAAATAGTGCCCATACAGGGTCTTTTGTTATTTTAAGTGGCCATTATAGGCTGAAATCACTGATAAGTGCTAGTGCTTAGACATGCTATGGGACAGTCACAGTGTTTCTGTGGAGAGACTGCCAGCCTGCATCATCGTAAGTTCTCCCACTGAGACCTAAAATCACAAAGGTTAGGTCACAGTATGGAGGTGCCTTCTTTTCCCCTTTCCCCGGGAAGGTGAACTCATGCGAAAATACCCCTGAACTGTGGATCTCCAGTACTGACCAAGGAGGACAGTGAGTGGGGTGCAGTGGCAGGAGAAGGGAAAGGCACATTAAAGGAACATTTGTTTGTTGAACTGTGTTTTAGTGACTTTGCTCCAGAATGCTAGATTTGTAATTGGGAAACTTATATAAATGTTTCCTAGTAGGCCAAGATTTTTTAAAATGCTTTATTTGCCAAAGTCATTATCACTATCTTGAGAGGTCGCTATCTTGGATACTTTCTGTACTAAACATTTTTTATGTTTTAATTAATTTTTACATAAGAGCATGAGAATGGCCATACTGGATCAGACCAATGTTCATCTAGCCCAGTAACCAGTCTTCTGACAGTGGCCAGTGTATGATGCTTCAGGGAACAAACAGACAGGCAGTCATGGAGCTATCCATCATCCCTTGTCATCCGGTCCCACCTTCTGGCAAAAAGAGACTAGGAACATTCTGAGAGCATAGTATTGCATCCATCCTGCCCATCCCAGTTAATAACATTGATGGACCTCCATGTAGTCAAATTCCAAAGGGGTAGCCGTGTTAGTCTATTGTAGAAAGACAACAGAGTCCAGTGGCACTTTTAAAGACTAACAGATTTATTTATCGCATGAGCTCATGCAATAAATAAATCTGTTAGTCTTTAAAAGTGCCACTGGACTCTGTTGTCATTGGTGGACCTATTCTTCATAAACTTATCTAATTTTTTTTTGAACACTTGGCCTTGGTCTTGGCCTTCACAACATCCTCTTGCAAAGGGTTAAACAGGTTGACTCTGTGTTATGGGAAGAAATCTTCCTTTTGATAGTTTTAAACCTGCTGCCTATTAATTTCATTAATTTCATGAAACTGTAACACTGACTGAAGGAGAGTGTGTCCTTTTATACAGCCGTCAGTCAGTTACAATTACAGCAGCACGCACAGGAGGAAAAGAGGTCATTTCTGGCCCCCGAGCAAGGCAGCATTACAATCTGACAGCGTTACAGACAGCTTGGGGTTCTAATGCAAATCCCCTGGTTGGCAAGTACTGCCTTCATCTTGCTAGCAATCTCATGTGTCGATGTTTAAGAAGGATCTTCTTGCTTGAGCAACAGGTAAAGCGTTGTTTATAGTTTAAATAGTTCGTCTATAGTGGCAATTCAGAATAATAGCACTGTATTTTGTATTTGTTTAGGACTTTCTGTGTTGAAAGCATTGTACAAACATTCATTTATGAAGCCTCCTCCCAACATTCCTGTCATGCAGGCAAACAGTCTTTATTGCATTGTACAGTTGGGGGAAGTCTGACCTTGGAAAAGTCACACTAAATCAGCAGCAGTCCTGGCACGGGACCCAGGAGTTCCTGATTCCTGTGCTTTAGAGCATACTGTCTTTCAGATGTCAGCTGGATTCACTGACTGCTGACAAAGGCTAGGTTTAATCTGGTGACCAAGTAAAGCTCCACATACTGGATCAGTTCTCTCACTGCTCACATTTAACTCATGTCTGCAGCAATTATCAGGGAACCAACCAAATGCTCCCTGCAACAATTTATAAACAAAAAGGGATAGATTTGCAGTGAAACTTAGACACCTAAAATGCAATCAGATGCCTTGAGGAATTTTCCAAAGAGCCTAATGGTTTTGGGTGCTTCTGAAAATCCCACTAGGTGCCTATCTGCATTTTTAGGTGCTTAAATCCCTTTGAATTGCCCATAGTGTTTCCCACACTCTAGGGCACCTCACCTTTTCCCAATTTGTAAAGGGCTCAGGAGTAACCAAATTAATTTAGGCACCCCCACCCATCCCCAATCCGTAGGGCTTCAGGGAAAAGGCACATATCCTTACCAATTCACATTCTACGGCTCAGGGTCACCCATTCCTAGTCTGTTGGGCTCCAGGTGAAACTAACCTGGTTAATATAAGTACCCAGGCCCTTTCCCAAATTTGTAGGGCTTTGGGTGTATACTAATGTGGGTTTGCAGGATCTTTTACAAGTGAGAGAGTCTAACACAGTAAAAACCTTAACCTCTATTTATTAACAATTACCAAACATAATACAGATACTAGCATACAGTGCTATGCTAACCATCCTGATTAGGCAGGCTGACTTTCCCTGTTCGCCCAGCAAGGTCAGTTTCATCTGGATTTTGATTGCTGCATGTCAGACTTGTGCACAGGATTCTGGCAGCCCTGATCTTAGGTGGTATCTTGAAAGTGAATCCTTCTTCTTCCTGAAGGTCTTTCCTTCTTATTCTTCTTGTTCCCCTTTCTTCTTCCTGTTGGATCCCAGTTTTTATAGTGAGGCTTGAGTCCTGCCTAGCTATACTTTATCCAATCATATTACAAAATAATTTTTGACAAATCCTAGTATATTTCAAAATAATTCTTTAACCAATCATACCTGAGCACCTTAATTGATCACACTTAGTTATCTTCGTTATGCAACAGAGAGAAACAATTGAAGAATGAGACAGAGATCATTCAGATAAACCATAGAGAAGTGGGTACCATAAAGACAAACCAATTGGACATGTGGGGTGCATCTACACTTGTAAATTAAGTTGACTTCAGCTTGCTTAAATTGACTTAATTTACTCTGCATCTACACTACAGTTTCCTTAAGTCGACTTAAGCAGCTGCTTAAGTCGATTTAAGGGAAAATTAAGTCGACTTTGTTAAACCTCCTTTCAAGTTGACTTTCTGCTTAAGTTGAATTTCTAAAGTTGACTTAAGCCAGTGTAGACGTGGAGTACCCCTAAGTCGACTTTAAGTCAACTTAGGGGCCACGAGGGCTTCCCCACTGCCCTCCCTGCCAGGGTGGCTGGCACAGGGAGAGCCTGGCATGCCCTCCCACAGGGCAGGGCAGAGCCCTGCCCACCCTCCCCCTATGCCCTGCCAGGGTCCCTGTCCCCCTTTGCCCCATTCTACCCAGGTACAATGGGGCAAAGGCTGAGCCCCCTGGCACTTGGCAAGGCGTGCCCCCCCGCCACCGTGGACCTGTCCCAGGTCCACCTAGCCTCTACAAGTCGACCTAGGCATCCAGTGTGGATGCTCTAGGTCGACTTTGTAGGGTCCCCTCAAAGTCGACTTAAAATTTAAGTGTGGACATGCTAAGTCGACTTAACAAAGTCGACTGACTTAGGTAAGTCGACTTAAATTAACAAGTGTAGACATAGCCGTAGATTTTATAACCACAAGGGTTAGTAAGTGATTCCTTTGCAGACAGAATGCTCTCAAACAAAGTTTTCGTTAAGCCTCTTAAGATTTTTCTTTATCTGGTGATAGTAGTACTATTAGGACAGTATTACCTTCTTTATCAGCCTGACATTACATTGTCCTGATGTAATTTCAAGAATGTGAAGATGTGACCACCTTATACTTAGCATATGGATGCTGCCTCTCTTGATATAGCTGCTACCGCTTAGCCTAAGAACAAGGCCTAAAGTCAGGCAAAAACCCACAGCCCCAGAACTTATAATAGAGGCAAGTCCTGGAAGTTCTTTATATGCAAAACTCTTATTGGCTTTCAGGTCAGTACACCAAGATGGGCAGTGCAGTGCAGCGTACCATTTTTATTTTCCAAAAGCACAAATGTTGTGGGAGGTGGGGATGTTAGTGGGTAGAACAGGAAGTGGGGGTTGTCACCCAGCTGGTGCAGTAGACATGGGCTTCCATGTGGACTTCTGATATGCCATCATGGAGGTGGCTCAGCTGGGGATGGCGTGGAGGAGTAACAGTGGCATGGTGGGGGATTTGTGGTTTTCTGTAGTCCGTGATCACAAATGCCCAAGGAAGATGTGTGCAGAGGTGACAGCCCCCAGTTCCAATTCTTTGTGGAAGTACCAGCTGCAGAGCTACCTGTGGCAGAGACAGGATCCTGGGCTAGATGGACTAGTCATCTGACCCAATATGGCTGCTGTTCTATTCTTATGCGTTTTCTTGCTAGTTGCTATCAGTGGTCTCAGATGGCTCTGAGTTATATTTTATCCATTTTGTCCAGCATACACACAGCCTCAGCCTGCAACAAACAAGAAAGGAGCACAGTTGCTAGCAGAAGAGGACCAGGAAGAGCTTCTCAACGGCAAGAATCCTCAGCAAGGTGATATGGAGAGGAACCTTCACCAGCTTCAATGGTGCATCGGCCCCATTTCCCTGTCGGAAAGTGACCTTCACCCCTCAGCAGCATCCAGCCTATTAATGCAGCCAGATTAAAGGGACACAGAACTAAGCTGAAGCAGGGGTAGAGTGAACTCGCTGAAGCAATATTTTTTCTTTAAACTGTACGGTTTTTTTTTAAAAGCACAAAAACAAATCTTGCCAGTCCTTCTCCATTATTTCTGCTTGGGTGCATTATTGTGATGAATATACCAGTGGTAAATATTCCACTGCATTGTTAATATTGTAGAGAGATGTGATTCCCTGAGTTTGTCTGTTTTCAGTTGCAAATGCAGGAGTTCTCCTCTAAGTCTTCTTAGTTTCCAAACTCATCCCACTCCTCATACCATGTAACGCTTTTGAGGGTTCATTAAAGATGACACTGTTGAATGAGTGAGGAGTAGAACTTTAATAACACGGATAGGAATGATTCCCAGGTGTGCAGCTTGGAGTAGCCAGGTTACATCACCTCTAGGGCACATCTCTGAGTTCACACAACACTGTCCGGTGTTGGGGAAGACAAACAAGGAGTCCTGTGGCACTCTTAGGCTAGGTCTACACTTGTAAAGTTAAGTCGACTCTGTTAAGATGACTTAACAAGATCAACTTTAAATCGACTTAAAGTTGACCTTGTTAAGTCAACTTAACAGAGTGGCTACACTTTGTCAACCTTGTTAAGTCAACTTAACATTAGACATAGCCGTCCACACGGGCTTTGTCGACTTAATAAGGTCAACTTAGCGCTATTCCCCATCTATACTGTCTTTAAGTCGACTTAAGGCTTAAGTCAACCTTCAGAGGTGGTGTTATTAAGTCGACATAAGCTGTTAGGTCGACTTAAGGAAGCACTTAAGTCAACTTAATAAAAGCCCAGTGTGGATGCAGTTTTGTGTAGGTTGACTTAAGCATCCTTAAGTCGACCTAAGTTGCCAGCGTAGGCGCACTCTCAAAGACTAAGAAATTTATTTATCGCATGAGCTTTTGTAGGAGAAAATCCCACTTCAACGTGTCTGATGAAGTGGGATTTTCTCCCATGAAAGCTCATGCGATAAATAGATTTTTTAGTCTTCACAAGTGCCACAGGACTCCTTGTTTGTTTTGCTGAACTAGACTAACACAGTTACCCCTTTGGAACTATGCTGGGAGTGTCTCTAAATTCACAACCTTCTACAAGCCTCTCTCTACAAATACCACTTTAAAGGGCAGTCCTACTAATGTCAGTTCTTTGCAGCTAAGAGGCACTGAAAGAGAACTCCCTCCAGGTGGTGACCTGTTAGAAACAAGCATTTTCTAAATGATTTTATTGTTATTTTGTGGTGTTTGCTTTTTGCATATACTTTCAGGAGTAATGCCAACAGATTAGCTAATAGGTAACCAGGATGGCCATATGGAGAAACTGCAGTTCTGTAAACTAACATAATGCCCCAGAATCAGATAAAATGTTTTCTTCTTAGAATACTACTCAGGGACACTATAGGCCTTATGGTTCTCTCCCCTACACTAGTTTTATACAAATGTACCTCCTCTGACTTCAGTGGAATTACTCCTGGTGTGGGTTTATGTAAATGAGAGCAAACTGAGGTCCTATACTTTTAAGATTTACCTGAACCATAAGAATTTTTATATAAATGAGCATCAATTATACCTAACAAGGGAGGTGTAGCCTTTGGGGAAAGCTACTTTATTTATAAATCTTCCTGTTGTAATCTTCAAAGTCCTTCGGATCGTGGAATGTTTTGTTCCTGGATTGAGACAATGGGCAAGATTCTTCTCTGGTCTCCCAGTATAAATGCATTGGGATTATTCTTACTTTATAGTGGTGTGACTGAGTGTGAAATCTGGCTCATTATGGATGAGTCTGGTGTATGGAAAGAGCTCCAACCATCTGTCATACCAAACACATGTACTTCATAAAAAACACAGGAAAAAAATCCAAATTGGATTGATTTACACAAAACCAACTTGTTTGTTCTGCCACATCAAATCCATGGGATGGATTGTAAATATGTAAGAGGAGTTATTTTTATCATTGACATCCAAGCAGCTAGAATTTGCTTTAATTATTTAATATCTAAGTAAAACTAACAAAGTTATAAAGCTCCGTTGTATAGAGAGTTGTCATCTAGTTGTTTATGATCTCAAATTATTTGAATTCAGATGGTTTGAGTAGCTGAGAATGTTTTTAAAGTATCTGCAAATCAGCTATATTACTTATAATATAATGTTCCCATGTGTGTCTCCACCCCTCTCATGAAGGGATCTGGATGCTCATCAGAATCAATCCTCCAATGTTTTTGAGGTTTGTCTTGCATTAATTATGGATCCTTATCTGGAATATCCACTGAGTTGATCATCTTCACTATTAATAGTGCTTATAATTTCTGACTCTAGATGATAACTGAAAATGTTATTCTTAATCACATATATTTGCAATCCTATTTTGGAATTCTGCTGTATAAAGGGAGGAGACATTTGTCATTCATTGACTAAATCTCTAGGCTAGTGATTGGAGAAGTAAGTTCTGTATACAGTTAGAAGGCCAGAGTATCCTCTCGTTTAGACCAGTTTTATACCTGTGTAACTCCACTGACTTTGGTAGAGTTACTCCTATTCTACAGTGGTGTAAGCAATAGGAGAATTGAGCCTGTGGTATCTGAATTCACAAGTCTTCAATCATCACATCAGCTGTGATTTCAATGCAAAGTTATGAAACATGTTTTATAAAAGGTTCATCAATGTTAGTTTTTTTTTTTTCATTTCTAATCTGAAATATTCAAATATGTTTGTAATGGCCATTAACATTAATGCAATTACACACACCCACATGAACCGATGGCCTTCTCTATTTGGACTGAAGTGATTTGAAGCTTATTAGAACACTAAATACAATAAGAGACAACTTGATGTTGAACCATAAGTACTAAATAGGTAGATTGGACAGTAAGGCTATGTACACACGATCAGATTAAAGCGCAACATGGCAATCGCACTATAAAAAACACGTGACCTTTATTGCAGAATAGCGTGTACACACGTCGCTCCTTGTAACACAACAGAATTCTTTGCAAGATCGCGGTGTAGCGCAATGAATTCTGGGCACCTATCCCACAGTTCAATTTTCCCTCAATCTGCGCTTGGAATCATGGGATGAAGGAAAGGAACGCAAAGCGCCATGGGTAAACTCTCAGTTTCCCATGGTGCACTGTGTTACCCTTGCATCTTCCTCGTTGCCAATAGCAACTCGTGCCTATTTTAAACAGTGCAGTGATGCACCGCACCACTTGCGAGCAATCACAACAGTGACAGCATGGATCCTGCTCTGATCTCCACTGTCGCCTTCAGCATTCTAAATACATCTCAGCTGGTTGCTCAGTACCCAATGAGCTCCGAGTCAGACGAGGATGCTGAGGAGCAGGGGCTGATCGATGCCATGCAGAGCAACAGCACTGCGTTGCTCAGCTCCTTCACCGATCATCTGCACATGGTGCAACGCCGTTTCTGATAGCGAGAGACGAGCACCGAGTGGTGGGATCGCATTGTTATGCAGCTGTGGGATGACGAGCAGTGGGTACAGAGCTTTTGAATGCGGAAAGCAACCTTTCTGGAACTGTGTTCAGAGTTGGCCCCTGCCCTGCGACATAAAGACACCAACATGAGGTCAGCCCTAACCGTGGAGAAGCGTGTTGCAATTGCTGTCTGGAAGATGGCGTCTCCTGACTGCCACCGGTCGGTTGCAAACCAGTTTGGAGTCGGGAGGTCCACCGTCGGATTAGCCCTCTCACAAGTCTGCCGGGCCATCAATCGCGTTCTGCTACGGAGGACGGTGACGTTGGGCAATGTTCGTGAGATTGTGGACGGCTTTGCTGCCATGGGATTCCCTAAGTGCAGGGGAGCCATAGGTGGCACACACATCCCTATTTTGGCTCCAGACCATCTCGCGACCGAGTATATCAACAAGAAGGGCTACTTCTCCATGGTGCTGCAAGCACTCGTGGATCACAAGGGGTGTTTTACGAACATCAATGCTGGGTGGTCGGGAAAGGTGCATGATGCCCGCATTTTCAGGAACACTGGTCTATACCGGAAGCTGCAAGGGGGTACCTTCTTTTCTGATCAAAAAATTACAGTGGGGGATGTGGAGATGCCCATAGACATCCTCGGAGACCCAGCATACCCACTGATGCCATGGCTCATGAAGCCGTACACCGGGAACCTAGATCGCAGCAAGGAGCGGTTCAATTACAGATTGAGCCGCTGCAGAATGACTGTGGAGTGTGCCTTTGGCCGTTTAAAAGGGCGCTGGCAATGTTTGTATGGGAGGCTGGACTTGGCGGAGGACAACATCCCTGCTGTTATTGCGTTGTGCTGTGTCCTTCATAACATTTGTGAAAGTAGGGGAGAAAAGTTTTCCCCGGGGTGGACTATGGAGGCACAGCGCCTTGAGGAAGCATACGAACAGCCAGCCACTAGGAGTATTAGGGTGGCCCAAGGAGAAGCTGCTCGCATAAGGGAGGCACTCAGGGACCATTTCAATGATGCCCCCCCCAGTTAACTTCCAGGATGCATCAGGTGCACCTTATGAGATTTTCAATGTGTACAAATAAAGCCACTCTTCAAATTATTTGTCACTGTTTTTATTAAAACCTAAAGGGGGGGGTTACAGGTGGGTGTAGCTGCGGGTCTCTAAAAAGTAGCTCTGGGGGGGACTGGATGTTGCAGTGTACCAGGGGGATGGGTGGCCTTCAAAGAAATTCTTTGAAGGACTACAGGGTGTGGGAGGCAGACACGGCTGAACTGTATGGAGTGGAGCCCGGACATTAATCGCCTGGGTCTGCAGAGCAATCATGCTCTTGAGCAGTTCTGTTTGCTCCATCAACACGCTTATCAGTTCATCCCTGTGTTTCTGCCTCCTCTGTTGGGATTCCTCTCTCCAGGCTCGATTCTCCCTCGTGGATTCCTGTGCTGTTTTCAGCAGGTCCTGAAACATATCCTCCCTGTTTCTTCGAGTACGCCGCTGAATGTTTCTCATGTGGTCAGCTGGGGTAGACACCGGCCTTGTGAAGGTCGAATCTAAAAATAATAATAATAATAAAGCTGTTGTTAACACAGAGCCTAGATAACCAATGTAACCTTCTAGTAGCACATTCCACTGGAAGGTGCAGGGCAGTCAATATCCTATGCTTCACTGAAGCGGACAAGGTACGTCCTAATAGAAAGCTTACTGGGGGCTAACATTCTGCACAGGGCACACAGATGGAACCCGAGGCAGGTGGAACCCGATATCTCTCTCCTCAGAGTGCCCCTGCCAGCTAGAATACATATCCTACATGCCACCGGTTGCAAACCAGGACCGTATGCTGCTGCACTTTGTGCTGCCATGGTTCCCAGGGCTGTGCTTTGCAGCTGACGAGGCAGAGTATCCATCTTTGGGAGCGTAGACACAAACGCTCTCCCATCTAACCTGAGTAGTAGGCTCTGGAGGTACATCGAGGAAACCTTTACTGACCTAAATACAGATGATTTTTTGACAGTCACTGCTTGTGTTGATGCACTTCTAATGAATGCAGAGTAAAGAGCGTGCACAGCGGGGACTGCGACAGCAAGCACCCCCACCCCGGACAATGATATTTTAGCAGGAGCCATAGCTGCACGAAAGAGAAACTTACCTGAACCCCCCTCTGCCGCCTCAGAGGACACGCTGCAATGCATGTCTTGGGTGGACGTCTCAGCGGGGGTGCAGAAGAGCTCCTGGCTACATGCTGTTGCGCTTTCCTCCAGGTCATCCTCCATCTCCTCCTCCTCATCAATCACGTCCTCATCCTGCTCAGGTCTGGCATTCACTGGATGAGGGGGGGCCGATGTGTCCCCGGGACTCTTTGCAGTGGTTGTGGGGTCCCCATTGAGGATGGCTTGTATCTCCTTATAGTACCTGCATGTAGCAGGCGCTGATCCCGAACAGCGGTTTGCCTCCTTCGCTCGGTGATAGGTTATTCTTAGCTCCTTCACCTTTGATCTGCACTGCACAGTGTCTCTATCATAACCTCTCTCTGACATGGCCCGAGAAATTATGCCAAATGTATCATCATTTCGCCTGCTGCCACGTAGCTGCGCCTGCACAGCAGACTCTCCCCAGATGCTGATCAGGTCCAGCACCTCTGCCGTGCTCCAAAGGGGTGCGCGTCTTCCACGACGGGCCGCCATTGCTACTGATGATCAGAGCTGCACTCCACTCCATGAGGAAGAGAACAGGAAGTGAAACAGACGAGAAATTCGAAAATCCCGGGAATCTGATCAGGGTGGGGACTGTTTCATCACGGCCACAGAGCGGGTGGGGGGAAGACCAGAGAGGACGACTTTGGAATGCTGGGACAGTTCCGGAGGCCAATCATTGCGCGGTAAGCGTACACACGAGTGGAAAGGCGCAACAGCTGTTCCGCGTTAACTGCTACCACCCTTGTCAAGGTGGTTTTTGTATTGCGCTACAAAAAGGCAGTTAACGTGCAACAGCCCCATTGCACGTGTGTACGCTGTTGTTGGTATCGCGCGGTAATGATTGTTAATGCGCGATAAAGTGATCGTGTGTACAAGGCCTAAGGTAAATAGCTAATCTTTTAACAGAGTAGAGGTGGATCAACATCTCCAAGTGTGGATTTGTATCTGAACCCAAACATCCCAAAACTTTGTGGGGGTATTTGTTCATGTAGGTGATTTTGTTTATTTTGATATAAGGACAGAGGGGAGACGGACACAAAGGTCCTGATTCAGTGGACCATTTAGTCATGTGCTTAGGTTCCATTGACCTCAATGTGACTTAAACACGTGCTTGAAGTCAAGCATGTACTTCAGTACTTTCTTGAATCCGGGTCAAAGTTTGGATCTAAGATTCCTCTGTCTTAAACTGTTCAGATTTGTGGTTTGCACCATCTCTAGATCTGTAATGATTCAAACGCCTTAAAAAGCATACAGTTTCAAATCCATGCTTCATAGTCTTTTTGCCTTAGTTTCTATCTTGGTAGTTTTCACTGGAGAGTTTTGAAAATCAAAAGTATACATTTTTACAGAGGGGATGCTGGTGAAAATTGAAATTAACTTGTTTGTTTCCTCAACTCACATAGACCTAAACACAAAATGTTTAGTGCTAAAACCACAAGGAAAAGAAATATATATATATATATATATATATATATATATATATTTGTTTTATTTGTGTGTTTATAAAGTTTTTGATTTATAAAATAAAGTCCTAGTGTGGCTATTGTTTTGACAGAAGAAAGTGCACAATGATGGGTTAGATTTAATATGTCTCATTTACTGATAATCCGAATAGGTAAAGCACAGCTGCAAAAACTAATGCATATGTACAGCAGGTACAGGTATTGTGGGGTCTATTCTTCTCTGAGTGTTTAAAGGATAATCCTTATTAGTGTAAATCCTCCACATCTCAAGATTAGATCCCAGCTTTAGAGTATAAAGTCAATGTTCAATGGGCAATGTGGGATTTTAGCTATGCAGCTCTCATAAGCAGTTAGAAGTTGCATGGTTAATTTCCAATGTACTCTGCTGAATATTTACTCTTTTCCATACCCATGAGAATATTTCTAAAATGATCTTTGCTATTTATATGTCTAGGAACATGACTGATGGTCTAAAGGTACATTTGCAAAGCAGTCCCAAGGAGTTAGCCTAGGTTTTACACTAAAGTTAGTGGGAGCTGGCGAATGGGTGGGATATAAGGAGAGCTGGGAAGCCCAATTAGCCCATTCTGTGGCAGCTGGAGGGGAGACAGGAAATTAAGGATTAGACCCAGCTGGGGAGAATTAGAATAGGTGGGTCCTATAAAGGAAGGGCTGTAAGACTGGGAGGGAGAACTGAGTGTGAAAAGCTGCCCTAGGTAGAAGATACCTCGGGGCTGAAATGAGAGGGTAGCAGGAGTGATGACATTCTAGGTGGCTGCCAGGGAAGCTGAGGAGTTAAGATAAAGACCCTTTCTCTGCAGACTGGCGAGAAGCAGGATTGATAGCAAAGACAGGTTGTCGTGTTCTGCTCAGAACCACGCGTGCTACAGGATTAGATTAGATGGTCCCCATCCAGTTCCTAGAGGACAGCAGTCCAGATTACAATTGTTGTTAACAGTCGCAGCTACCAGTTGTCCTATGATTTGACGCAAGTCTTATATACCTTTTATTTTTTCCATTTTAAACAGTACAGTGGATGTTCTCATCCACATGAAAAACTAGTTTTTTCTAAATCCTACCAACCTCTTGGCCTCAACTATATCTTGTTGCAGTGAGTTCCACAAGTTAACTATGCATTCTGTAAAATAGTTTCTGAGTTCAAAATGTGTGAAATTTCAATTTCATGGACTCTCCTACTGTTCTTTTGTTTTAAGTTACCTTCTCTATATCATGTCTTTTACACACACACACACTGTGACAGGCTGCTCCCCAAATCCAGTCTGGTGTGCTGCTATGACCG
>ML685791.1:5969030-5980433 GCA_007922175.1 Pelusios castaneus
GGGGCTGGCTCGAACTGAGCAAGCCCCCTAGCTCAGTCCAGGGGTTCAGGTGGCGGCAGAGACTCCGGCGCTTAAGTGCCGCAGCCCCTTCCGCCACCCGAAGCCCCGGGGCTGAGCTAGGGGGCTTCGGGTGGCGGTGGGAGCCGCAGCCCCTGCCACCATCCGAACCCCTAGACTGAGCTAGGGGGCTGGCCTGAAGGGCCGGTTCGGGCCAGCCCCCTAGCTCAGTCCAGGGGAGCCGCCGAACCTGGCAGCTCCCATAGTAGTCCATTTCACTGCTCTGCTAGAGGAGTGAAATTGACATAATATGTCAATTTCACTGCTCAGCCAGAGCAGTGAAATTGACATATTTGACAGCTCCAATGTCCCAGAGTGCCCTCGATTGGCACTCTGGGACATTTCCGGAGGCTGTCTACCACGGAAAAAGCATACACACGAGCATTACTGTGGAACAGCTGTTCCGCAGTAATGCTTACCACTCTCATTTGAGTGGTTTTACTGTTGCGTGGCAAGATGGTGTTGCCGTGCAACAAGAAAAATGATCGTGTGTACACAATCAGCTTTATTGTGCGATAAGGAGCCTTATTGCGCAATAAAGTGATCGTGTGTACATAGCCTCAGTGACCCACAGTTATTTTAGAATAACTCTCATTGACCCCTCTGTGACCCTGATTGCAGCCAAATTTATCCCTGTACTAGGGCACAGCTTCAAACCTTGCTTTTTATGACCCTATGTGACCCCCACTGACTGCAGAGTTGCCATAATTGACCCCCAAGACCCTGTCAGTCTCTCAGTATTGCCTGAGTGATCCCAATACTTCCTCATTTACAATCCCTGAACTTGTGATCCCCTACGTTGATATGCTCTCTCATTGACCTCTCTGTGTCCCCGATTACCTCCTAATTTAGTCTGTTACTTCTGAATTACCCCAAAGCTTCCTGCCTTGCACTCAGTGACCTAGTGTGAGTGCAGTGCATATATATTAGCTCTCATTGACCCCCAGAGCCTTTACTTCATGTGCTAGAGGTTGTGCGAGCAAGGCCTATGCTCTCAATAACAGTAGAGCACCAGTACCTCTGTTCTGCTGTTTTGGGAAGGCATTGCCAAGCCAGAGGTTGAGTGCCCCCACTACCACTTCTCTCCACTTGGCTTCCTAAGGCATGAGCCATGGCAAGATGGAAAGCTGCACATTCCTGGCCCTCATGTGCCTTGTATCAGCAAGACAATGAGGGCATGGGGCGTCACCTCAAGTGGTGGAGGTCTCGCTTTGCATGTGAGAGGACTGCTATCTGTATTTTCTACCCTGCTCTGGAGAACAGACACACTCTTGTTGCATTGCTTAGGGCCCTCTATTTGCTTCATTGGCACCCTGCAGGGCAGCCAAAAGTGAGGAATTAACTCAAGTACCAAACCCCACAGTTGATATGTCAATGATAGTAGGACTGATGCCTGCTTCACTGGCTGCTGGTTCTCACTTGCGAGGCAGTTGGTGTGTCTCCTTTCATGTTTTTGCTCCCCGCCCCCACAACCCCTGCCTGTGGTAGTCAAACAAAAGAGCAACACCCCCTCCTAAAGTCTTCAGAACGTGAGTGCTCAACACAGGATAAAACCTACCACCTTCGAATTAATAGCAGTGCCTGCTGAGCTAGCCAATCCACACGAAAGGAGCCACTTGTGGCTGTTTTGGAAAGGAACGAGCGGCTAAGGGAACTGTGGGTCTCTGGCATAAGATGGCCTGGATGGCGCCAGTCTTCCATCAAGGATATTAGCTCACATGGGAAAGCATTTGCTTTGCATGCAAAATCAGCACAAGGGATGCCCGCTGGCAGCATACATGGTGTTGTCACACACCTCCTATTTGGCCCTGGCTCTGGCAGTCAGGCAAGAGAGAAAGTTACCTACCAGGCCTGAATTAAGGAAGCCACCAGGGGGATTGAACCCAGATTCTCATGGGGTGAGGTAAGCACTACAGTTACCACACCCCCCATTTCAGGTACATGCACATGGTCATTGTAGCAGACTGGAGGCAACAGGAAGTGATACATGGCTCAGTGAGGATGCGAGCTGGTCAGTCAGGGACACAGCGGGGGCAATGAATGCAAGTTAAGAAGGAATGGGAGGGTCACACAGGGCTCACTGATGGTAAGACTGGAGGGAGTTGGAGGTCACATGGGAATAAATGAGAATGAGGCTGGGACAGTAGGGTTAAGGGGAAGTCTATGCTGCATGTGAAGGATAGAAGAATCCTCCAAAAGCTAGAATGGTGCAAGTCAGTGCCAAACATCTTGTCTAACATTTAAAAAAAATTAGAGTTTTTACTTCCACCATCAAGCACTCAGGCGTGGAAATGTCAGAAATAAGTTAACCCATTCAACCTAATTTAGCCCTTTTGTGCATATGCATTATGGCAAGGTCTTAAATTATATGCTCATACACAATTTTCCCTCACTGGTTCCCCCCGGCCTCATTCAGTATACAGGATTGATTTCATTGAGTTGAATCAACAGTGAATTTAGTGCCTCAGACCCAGATTTTTAGGTGTTGCTGTACTCAGCATTGCAAACTGGATTAATTTAGAAGCATAAATTTCATTTTCAAGGGGACAGAACACTTAGTAGCAAAAATCCCACCTATTGTCAGGAGAATTTGGCTCCTAAAAGCTTTGACCCCTTTTGAAAATGAGATTTAGGCTCCTAATTCAGTTAGAAGCTGCAAGGCTGAGCAGAGCTCAACAACATCTAAATACCTTTAAAAACAGGGGTCCCAAGGTTGGAATAGTATTCTACTTGCAAAGTATAAGTTGGGGACATGTCAGTTGGAAGGGACAAAGGAGGAGAAAGACCTGGGTGTACTGGCTGATGAAAGGATGAGTATAAGTTGCCTATGTGATGCAGCCATAAAAAAGGCTAATGTAGTCCTAGGATGCATGAGGTGAGGTATTTCCAGGGGAGTGTTAGTACCTTATACAAGGCACTGGTGAGACCTCCTCTGGAATACTGTGTGCAGTTCTGGCCTCTCATGATTAAGAAAAATGAATTCAAACTGGAACAGTTGCAGAGAAGGTCTACAAGAATGATCCATGGAATGGAAAAACCTACCTTATGAGAGGGGACTCAAAGGCTATGTCTACACTTGCTAAAATTAGTTTGAATTAGTTAGTTCGAACTAACTAATTTGAACTAATTTTAGTTAGTTCGAATTTAGCTTAATTCGAAGTAGAAAAAGTTAGTTTAAACTAAGCAAGTGCCATTCATGGCACTTGCTTAGTTTGAATTAGCGATCCCCATTCATTTCAATGGCTGGTTAGTTCGAACTAAGAAATTAGTTCATATTAACATGGCCACATTGGCTAATTCGAACTAGTTAGTTCGAATTAAAGCCTTACTTCTGAAGCCCTATTCGAACTTATTAGTTCAAATTAAGGAAGCCCTTAATTCAAACTAATTAAAGCCTAGTGTAGCCATGGCTTTAGTTAGTTCGAATTAAGCCTCCTTAATTCAAACTAACTTGCCAGTGTAGACATAGCCAAAGAGCTTGACTTGCTTAGTGAACCAAAAAAAGGCTGAGGGGAGATATGATTGCGCTCTGGAAATATAGAGGGGGCGGGGGGGCAATACCAGGCAAGGAGAGCAGTAATTTAAGTTAAGTACCAATGTGGCATAAGAACAAATAGATATAAATTGGCTGCCAGCAAATTTAGGGTTGAAGTTAGATGAAGGTGTCTAACCATCAGAGGAGTAAAGTTCTAGAACAGACTTCCAAAGGGAACATTGAGAGCAAAAAACTCTAACTGGCTTCAAGACTGAGCTTGATAGGTTTATGGAGGGGATGGTAGAACGGGGACTGCCTACAATGGCATGCAACTGATCTACAAGTGCTAACAGCAAATATCTCCAATGGGATACTAGATGGGGAGAGCTTTGATTTTCTACAGAGAATTCTTTGCCAGTTGTCTGAATGTTGGGTCTTTTCCATATGCTCGGAATCTGTCTGGTCACTATATTTGGGGTCAAGAAGGAATTTTCCCTTGGTTCAGATAGGCAGAGACCATGGTTGGGTTTTCACCTTCTTCTGCATCATGGGACACAGGTCAGTTGCAGGTTTAAGCTAGTGTAAATGGTGAATTATCTGTAGTGTGAAGCCTTTAAACCATGATTTGAGGACTTCAGTGATGCAGCCAGAGGGGAGGAATCTATTACAGGAGTGGATGAATGAGGCTCCAGGGCCTGTAATGTTCAGGAGGTCAGACTAGATGATCATTATGGTCCCTTCTGACATTGAAATCTATGAGATGCTCCTGAACTGCACCTTGAAACTTCATGAGAATTTTAATCTTGAATGGAACATCACAGCTTGGGCCCAATTTTCATAAACTTAAAAAATTTACATCATCATCAGCATTCAGGAAACTATGAAGTAATGACTGGTGCTGAGCTTTTTGCATTGCTGGCCTCGCTTTCATACAGTTTTCTGGTTGGAAGCCTCTACTGGAAGGTGAATTTTATAGCACAGGCCCAATCCTACACTCTTTTGAACTACCTACTGAGCCTAAGCCTCCATTAAAGTCACTGGAACTCTTGCCCAAATAAAAACAGAAAGATCAGCTCATCTGCAAGTTGAAATATTCATACACTATGGGATTAAGAAACGATTATGTTACAGCTATAACTGTGAACTTCCTGACTTATGGCTAAAATAAGAGGCTGAATATTGTTATAACACAGTTTTATAGGTGAATACAGCAATATTTTATTTAATAAATCTGTCTTTTAGAATGAATCTCATTGGAACTATAAAGAACTATTTTGCAATATTGATATTTTAGTGCCCCAACACAGTGTATTAAAACAATAGGCATTCCTCACAAATAACACAGCTGAGGTGCAAATCCACATGCTATTGCCCTCTATAAATATGTATGAAATATGATGGGAGAAATAGGCAATTTCTCAGGCTGACATTTAAGGGCCAAGTGCAATCTCCAGTGGGACCATTTTACACATGGCCATAAAATAGAAATGTAAACATGCTTGTGAGAGTCTGTCATCATTTGTACCACTGCATTATGCATACCTCATGCCCACTCATAGCATGAATGAACTTCCTAGTGTTCTATTAGGGCTTTCAGACTTATACTGCATAGAGCCAGTGCAGCTCTCTGTGCTGTCACTTCGATGAAATAGACTCATAAACTCCCAGGCTATGTCTACACTTGAAAATTAGGTCGACTTAAGAAGGCTTAAGGGCTATGTCTACACTTGTAAATTTAGGTCAACTTTAGCTAAGTCGAATTAGTTAAGTCGACTTAGTGAGTCTACACCTAAATTTAAAGTCAACTTTGGGGGGAACTTACAAAGTCGACCTAGAGCGTCCACACTGGATGCCTAAGTCGACTTCTGGGGGCTAGGGGGACCTAGGGCAGGTCCATGGGGGCAGGGAGGGCACCCCTTGCCTAGTGCCAGGCGGCTCAGCCTTTGCCCCATTGTACATGGGTACAATGGGGCAAAGGGGGACAGGGACCATGGCAGGGCATAGGGGCAGGGTGGGCAGGGGGGGCATGCCAGGTTCCCCCCCGGCAGGGAGGGCAGTGGTTGAGTCCTAGAGTAGCCCTAAGTTGACTTAGGGCTACTCCAGGTCTACATTGGTTTAAGTTGACTTGAAAAAGTTTACTTAAGCCTTAGGCCGAATTAAAATGAGGTTTTATAAAGTCGACTATATTTTCCTTAAGTCGAGTTAAGCAAGTTGCTTAAGTCGACTTAAGGAAACTGTACTGTAGACGCAGGGTAAATTTACACTTAATTTACAGTGTAGACGCAGCCAAGTTGACCTAACTTAGCCCCTGTCCACAGCAGGCTTGCATTAAGTTGACTTAAGAAATTACTTAAGTCGACTTAATGAAAGCTTAGGTCAACTTAATAAGAACCGCCGGTTAGGTTGACCTAACCCTTAAGTCGACTCCTTAGGTCGCCCTAAGCACAGTGTGGATGCTTAAGTCTACTTTATTAGGTCAACCTAAGGGCAGTTAGGTCGACTTACTAAGTCCCTGTTCAGGGAAACCACTTTGTTAAGTCGACCTAATAAGATCAACTTTAGGTTGACTTAACAAAGTCAACTTAACTTTTTTGTAGTTTAGACATAGCCATAGACTCTAAGGCTATGTCTACACTTGCACTTTAAGTCGACTTAGTTAAAGTTGACTTAAATGAGTCTACACTTAAAATTAAAATCGACTTAAAGGGGAATTTACAAAGTCGACCTAGAGTGTCCATACTGGACGCCTAGGTCAACTTCTAGGGGCTAGGGAGACCTTGGGCAGGTTCATGGTGGCGGGGGGGAGCCCCTTGTGTGCAATGGGGCAAAGGGGGGACAGGGACCCTGGCAGGGCATGTGGGCAGTGTGTGATGCTGTCTGGATTTATGTCTAGGAATTGCATTTGGATTAGAAGTTAGTTTAGTTAGGAATTTGGTGTTATATCTATACTTTAACCTGTGTCATTCTGGAGGAATGCCTTAGACAGGAGGGTGTGAACAACCATTGTCTCCTTAATGGCTCATCAGGTTTCTCCCTTTGGCCCATTGTAGGTGGGAGCTTCCTTAACATTACAACCATTGTCTCCTTAATGGCTCATCAGGATACTCCCTGGGCCCATTGAGCTGGCACATTCCTTAACATTAAGGACACAATGGTTTTACACAGACGCCCCTCTGAGGCCTTGTACACACTACAAAGTTATTGCGCGATAACAGGCACAGCGTCCACACACAAATCCATGTTGTTGTGCTGTAACAGCTGTCTTACTGTGCAACATGTAAATCACCAAAACGAGGGTGGTAGCGGCTACCGCGGAACAGCTGTTCCGCGATAGTTCATGTGTGTACGGTTGCCGCGCAATATGAAGCCTCCGGAAATGTCTCAGAATTCCAATTCCATCCCTTCTGCACTTCCTTCTGCGTGCTGTGGCTGTGACATGACTGTACCCACCCACCCATCATTCCCAGGAATTTTTGAATTCTTCACACTTCTTGTTTGCTCGGCATGGAGTGCAGCTGTGTTCTCCAAGAGGAATGGTGGCTCAACGCAGCAAATGTGCTCCAGTGTGGACCACAGCTGAGGTCCTTGATCTCATAGGCATCTGGGGAGAGTCCATTGTGCAGGCACAGTTACGTGGCAGCCGGCGGAATTTCGATATTTTTGGCCAGATTTCTTGGGCCACGGCAGAGAAGGGGTATGAGAGAGACACTCTTCAGTGCAGGTCGAAGATGAAGGAGTTGCAGATTACGTACCACAGAGCCAGAGAAGCAAGCCAGCGCTCCGGCTCAGCACCGGCTACATGCCGATTTTACAAGGAGCTGGAAGCAATCCTGAGCGGGGATCCCAAAACCACCCCAAAAGCTCCTGTGGACACATCAGTAACCCCCCCCAGGAAAAGGATACCGAAGCAGACAGTGACGAGCAATTCGTCGACGAGGACGTGGAGGTGGAGGATGACCTGGAGGGTGAAAGCAGTGCAGCCGACCTAGGGAGCCAGGTGCTGTTCTCCATGCCACCCGACATGTGCTGCCCAGATTCCTTCTCTATACTGTCTTCGGATGCAGCAGAGGGGAGCTCTAGTAAGTTTCATCAGAAGAAACTTCTGTGCTAGCTGGATAAGCTTTGCGGGCAAATGAAGAGCGGGCAGGAGATGGGCGTTTTGAGTTTCATCCTTTCTTTTTTTTTTGGATGGGGGGAGTCTACCCCACATTACATGAGCAGTGCATCAACACATGCTGTAATTGTCAAGAAATCCTCTCCGTTGAGATCACTGAAGGTGTCCTCGATGTACTTCCACAGCCTCCTAGTTAAATTCGATGGGAGAGCAACTGTTTCCCCTCCCCCATAGAGGGATACTCTCCCTCGCCAATTGCAAAGCACAGCAGCGGGAACCATGGCTGCACACAAGCCTGCTGAGTACGGTCCTGGCTTAAAACCAGTGACATGCAGGATATGCATTCTGGCTTGCAAGGGCACTCCAAGCAGCGAGATATCGGCTTCCATGGCAGTGCCGTATGTGAACTAATCGCCCAAAGCATTGCAAATAGTTCATGGAGCTAAATTCCAAAGGGGTAGCCGTGTTAGTCTATTGTAGAAAGACAACAGAGTCTTGTGGCACTTTTAAAGACTAACAGATTTATTAATCGCATGAGCTTTCGTGGGAGAAAATCCCACTTTGTCAGACGCTTTGAAGATAGGAAAGTTACAGAGTGGGAGGAAATTAAATGCAGGGGAGTGTATGACATAGCATCAGGTCAGGCTGTAACAGCAAATCAAAATAGGTGTTAGGATTCAAAACACTGGGCAACAGCGAGCTGTGTGTCTTGTCTCGGCAACCCGAACCTCCCTTTTCAAAAGCCCTTTCAGTCCCCGGCAATGCCCTATCCCCTGGGGACTGAGGAATGTGGTGGGAGAGCATATTACCGGCTCCTTAATCAAAGTGAGAACAATAGCACTACTTATGATGTTTCATTTTCCTTAGAAACGACCTTCGCCAGTTGGTGGTCTGCACCAGCTGACCAGCTGAGACAGATAAGGAGGAGGCCTCGCAGGAGCAAGGAGTATATCTTCCAGGAGCTGATGCAGTCCAACGAGGCATCAGCAAGGGAGACTAGACAATGGAGGCATGAGTGCCGGGAGGAGCGCAAAGAAAACAATTTGAAGAGGCAGAAGCAGAAGGATGCCCTCATAAGCATCCTACAGGAGCAGATCCAACTGCTGGAGACCATGGTTGGTCTGCAGACCCAGCTGCTCCAGGCTCACCCCCCACCCCTCGCAGCCACAGCAACACTTTCTGTCCCCCACGCCCCATTCTCCCTCAAAGCAGTTATTTGAAGCCCAGGGACCCTCCTGGTACAATGTTACATCCACCCCTGCACAAAGCTATGGCATTGAGACACGCACCTACACGCATCTATAGCCCCTTTTGCAGGCACTGCTTACTGTAAATATTTAATGTTTTATAATAATAAAATTGAATCACTTCAACTTTGCACAGTGTCTTTATTGATACACAATAAAATTAGTTGTTGCATGTTTAGTATTCACTCATTCGAGCATAGTACAGTACAAGCCCACCAGCACCGCTGCGCCCCACCCCCCCATCAGCACCCAGTAGTGCGTGGGAACACTACCGCACAGTGATGCAATGCGTCCTATGAGTCCCCATCACTAACATGCACCCTAAGTGCCTCCCTTATGCGGACGGCTCTCAGTTGTGACCCCCTGATACTCCTAGTGGCTGGCTGCTGGAAGGCAAACTCTAGCCGCTCAGCTTCCACGTCCCATGAAGGGGGAAATTTCTCTCCCCTATTTTCACAGAGGTTATGCAGGACACAGCACGCCGCAATGATGGCTGGAATGTTGTCCTCATTCAAGTCTAGCCTCCCGTACAAACAGCGCCAGCGGCCTTTTAAGCGTCCAAAGGTGCACTCTACGGTCATTCAGCACCGGCTTAACCGGTAATTGAAGCGCTCCTTGCTGGGATCCAAATTTCCAGTATAGGGCTTCATGAGCCAAGGCATCAGTGGGTAGGCTGGGTCTCCTATGATGACTATGGGCATCTCCACATCCCCAACAGTAATTTTATCATCGGGGAAGAAGGTCCCTGCCTGCAACTTCTGGTACAGGCCCGTGTTCCGGAAAATTCGAGCATCATGCACCTTACCCGACCACCCCGCATTTATGTCCGTGAAACACCCCCTGTGATCCACGAGTGCCTGAAGCACCATGGAGAAGTAGCTCTTCCTATTAATATACTGAGTCGCTAGATGCTCCGGAGCGAGAATAGGGATGTGCATGCCGTATAGTGCCCCTCCTAACTTCGGGAATCCCATGGCCGCAAATCCATTGATGATCTCCCACACGTTGCCCAACGTCACTGTCCTCCAGAGCAGAACCTGATTAATGGCTCTGCACACTTGTGAAAGTGCTAATCCGACGGTCGACCTGCCGACTCCAAACTGATTCGTGACTGAGCGGTAGCAGTCTGGAGTTGTCATTTTCCACAGCGCGATTGCGACACGCTTCTCCACGGTGAGGGCGGCTCTCATTTTGGTGTCCTTGAGTCGCAGGGCAGGGGCTAGCTCCTCACACAGTTCCATGAATGTGGCTTTCCGCATTCGAAAGTTCTGTAGCCATTGTGCTGTTGTTCTGCATGGCAGTCACCAGCCCAGGGTCATCCGAATCCTGGTCTGATTCAGAGCTGAACGCATGCTGTGCCACCAGCTGAGATGTATTCATTATGCTGAAGGCGACAATCGAGAGCTGGATCCGTGTTGCTGCAAAAAGGACTTCCGGGAAGCAATGCGCTACTGTTGAAAATAGGTGCGAGTTGCTAGTAGCAACTCTCGTGACGCAAGGGGAACAGAATGCACCATGGGAAACCAAGACTTTACCCATGGTGCTCAGCGCTCCTCTCCTTCTACCCAGGATTCTTAGCGCCAAATCAGGATGGATGGAACTGTGGAATAGGTTCCCACAATTCAATTGGGTTTCTTGTGAAATCGCAAATTGCAGGAGGGGGCTCTGTTCCGTCACAAGCGGCAGAGTGTGGACGCGATCCTGTGCTATAAAAACTACGTGTCTTTTAAAGCACAACGGGCTTGTTGCGCGATTATTCCTGTAGTGTGTACATGGCCTCAAATTCCAAAGGGGTAGCCATGTTAGTCTATTGTAGAAAGACAACAGAGTCTTGTGGCACTTTTAAAGACTAACAGATTTATTAATCGCATGAGCTTTCGTGAGAGAAAATCCCACTTCGTCAGACGCTTTGAAGATAGGAAAGTTACAGAGTGGGAGGAAATTAAATGCAGGGGAGTGTATGACATAGCATCAGGTCAGGCTGTAACAGCAAATCAAAATAGGTGTTAGGATTCAAAATACTGGGGAACAGCACATAGAGGAGGTGGAGGTCAATTCACTTGATGTAATGCGAGAAAAATCCATAGTCCCTGTTTAACCCCAAGACAACTGAGTCAAATTTGCATATAAGTTCGAGTTCTGCAGACTCTCTTTGAAGCTGTGATTTGTTATTCATCTGTTTCAACACAGCTATTAACAAGTCGTTGAGGGAGTGAGCAGGGAGATTAAAGTGTTCCCCTACAGGTTTTGCAGTGTTGCAATTTCTGATGTCAGATTTGTGTCCATTGATTCTTTGGCGCAGAGACTGTCCTGTCTGTCCAATATATAAGGCAGAGGGGCATTTCCGGCACATGATGGCATAAATCACATTGGTGGATGAGCAGGTGAACGAACCCTTGATGGAGTAGGTGGCATGATTAGGCCCTGTGATGGTGTCATCAGTGTAGATATGAGGGCAAAGTTGGCAGCGTGGTCTGCTGCAGGGCTGTGTTCCTGCTTTAGTGTTTCTG
>ML685791.1:5981582-6044668 GCA_007922175.1 Pelusios castaneus
TTAGGGCTACCCCAGGGCTACACTGGCTTAATTTGACTTTAAAAAGTCGAATTAAGCCTTAGGTCGAGTAGAAAGGTGGTTTAATAAAGTCGACTTCATTTTCATTAAGTCGACTTTATTTTCCTTAAGTCGACTTAAGCAAGCTGCTTAAGTCGACTTAAGGAAACTGTAGTGTAGATGCAGGGTAAATTAAGTCGACTTAAGCAAGCTTAAGTCAACTTAATTTACCAGTGTAGACTCAGCCTAAGGTTGGAAGGGACCAATATGATCATCTAGTCTGACCCCCCCTGCGCAATGCAGGCCACAAAACCTCACCCACCCACTCCTGTAAGGAACCTCTAACCTCAAACAAGGAAAATGCTGTCAGTTTCACAACCTTTCATGGAACAAAAGTGCAATAGTGCAGTTGCAAACATTCAGTGGGAGAACATTGTGAAAGGAGAATTCCTGTCCTTTCGCCTGCTCTAGGACTTACCTGTCCCCACATAGTAGTAGTAGTAACAGAAAGTCTAAGGCTATGTCTACACTAGAAACGCTAACTCAACTCTGTTAAATCGACTTAACAAGGTCAACTTTAGTTGACTTAAAGTTGACCTTGTTAAGTTGACTTAGAGAATCTACACTAGGCTCTTAAGTTGACTTAGAGCCCAACTTGTTAAGTCAACTTAAGGCGACTAGCTAGCTCCACGGAGAGGTGCGGCTCCCCAGAACAAGGGGAACCTGGCTCCCCGGCAAGCAGGGAGCCACGGCTCCCCCCGGAACAAGGAGTCACACACGGCTCCTGTGGAGAAGGGAGCCCCATGGGGCTCCCCAGACAGGACTCCAGCAGCAAGGGAATCCCCCGCTGGCCCGGCTGGGGCTCCAGTGGCAAGTGAATCCCCCGCTGCCCCCACTGGGGCTCCAGCAGTGAGGGAATCCCCTGCTGCTTCGGGGCTCCAGCCACTGGAGTCCTGGCTGGGGAGCCCTGTGCAGCTCCCTTGTCCCCAGCCCTAGGTCAACTTAAGGAATTAAGTCAACCTAGGGTGTCCACACTGGTTTTAGGTCGACTTAACAAATCGACTTTGTGGTTAAGTCAACCTAAAGACCAGTAGGTATTAAGTCGACTTAAGGAAGCCCTTAAATCAACTTAATGAAAGCCTGGTGTGGACATGGCTTTATTTAGGTTGACTTAAGCGTCCTTAAGTCGACCTAAGTTGCAAGTGTAGACATACCCTAAGTGTGTTTCCCAAGGTCATATTCCAAATCAATAATACATGACAGATGATGCCCCAATTGTCATTCTCTTGGTCTAACCACTAGATCATGGTACCCTCAGTGCTGAAAGTCCTTGTATGAATTAGGAGTGGCCCCATTCCCTATTGTGGCCAGCTTAGACTTGAGCATCTCTGGTTTCCAACCTGACTTGCTCTCTTCAATAGAAAGAAATGGTATAGATGCCGTACAATAGGGTCAGGTCTATACTACAATATTATAATACTACGGTGTCAATTCAAGTTTGATTTGTGACTACCACAGTTGTGCCAGTAAAATCCCTGAGCATAGACATAGTTATACTGAGAAAAATCATTCTTTTGCTGATAGAATTTATTCTACCTAGGGGCGCTGGAATACGCTATGTTAGCAGAATTGCCATTTTCCTGGTATAAGATGCTTCCATACTAGCGTGTTTCGCCAATGTAATTTATATACTAGCAAGGCATTCAGTGTAGATCTCGTCTAAGTCCCTCTCGCTTCATTGTGCCTCCCAATCTTTCTGAAAGGCGATACCAGGCATGTACTACCACCCCTGGTTAATGGAAAGTTCCAAAAGACAAGATTCATATGATTTTGTGGGTGGCAGAAGAGAGATTTCCTGTAACTTAAAAGAAAAAAAAAACAAACCCAAGTATCAATGTTGCTTTCTCACTTCAGTATTATCATGTTAATGATAGTTTGTACTTACCTGGTTTTTCATCTTGTAATCACAGTAATTGCCAAGTTGGACAAAACCTATTATCATCCCCATCTTACAGATGAGATAACTGAAATACAAACAGTTGAATGAGTTGGAACTAAAACTATGTCTCCTGACTTCTAGGCCAAGCATCCATATGTAGACGTGCAAGTCAGGGCACGATGTGGCCCAAAGACAGTATCTTACTAGGTAAGATCCATCACTGTAGCCTTTTGATCTGGGAAAAAGTTAAATTAGATCCATGTGGTGATTATGAAGACAGATTGAATGAGAATACTGGAAGCCAAATGCCTGTATTTATCTAAAAGCTGAGGATTACTTTCTTAAAGAGTGAAAAAGTAGGTTAGTTTCAAATTACCTTCAAATGTTTCCTTTGTTTCAGCAAATCTTGAAATAGAGACAAATTGTAGCAAATATGTAATTTTGACGTGAAAAACAGACCAATAGGAGCTAAAATGAAACCACAAATTCAGTTCACTTAGGCCCAGGGATTTAGTATGATTGAAACAATGTTCTCTTGCAATTTGAAATTCCAGAGGTGGGGTAGTTCCCCCCACCCCCCATACTCAGGAAAACTCATTAACTCTTTCAAGTCTGAATGGTATTGAAGCTTTCTTAGTAAAATGGATCCCTTTTAGTCAGATATGCACTATGCCACTTTAGTGAGGGCTCTATAGCTAAATGACAAGTGTGCACTGGTGGTTAGAGCCTGAAAGAGTGAATAGTCAATATCATGTTAAGTGGTTTTCAATCCACAGTCCAACACAGAGCAAATATAGCCCACAGGGTTGCATGTTAGATAGCCACCCCATAGACTTGAGTTCTATTCCCAGGTCTATCAGGTGGATAAATCACTACTGTCTTTTGTCCCATAGTTTGTCTGTTATACAGTATTTATTTAGCTTGCAGGCTTCTTGGAGCCGTGACTGTTTCTTACAAAGTGTTTGTACACCACCTAGCACACCAGGCCTGCTGGTTTTTTTATATTGCAAGAACAATAAAGAATATTAATAAAATTCTGTCCATCTCTGATTACTTCCAACTGAATGACAATGTCTTTAGAATACATTGAACCAGGCCAGATTTTAGAAAAGAAAAAGGTGAGTGAATAGTAATCAGTGAATTGCATTTTTCCCCTCTTGTTTATCTATACATTGTTAACCAAAAGATGGTGCCACTCATTAGTAGGTAAGTGCCTGATCCAAAGCCTATTGATGTCTTTCCATTCACATCAGTGGGCTTTGGATTAGGTTTTAGAGCAGCATTACATCTTAATAATATTTTTATAAAACACATAGTAGTATATTATTATTAAAATAATAAGATAAAGTAGCTCTGTCTCATATATCAATCTCAAGTCTCAGCTCACATAATACAGTAATAAATATCACTAGGTATCTTAGCAGGGATTGAATGGGGAAAAAAGTGTATATCTACTGTAAGCTTTTCAGGGCATGGACCTTATCTTTGCAGGTGTGTGTTCTACACCTAGCATAAAAGAAGCCCCAATTCTGATCTTTGTGTTACTGTAAGGTATAAACCTGAGGATTGTGTATTACAGTAGCATGCAGTTTTCCCAGTCAACCTCTAGCAACATACGTACAAAAATTCCTCAAAGAAAGATATAGAAGCAAGTAGAAAATATTAGGTGGAAAATTACAAATCCAAATGATCATTTGCATTGGCTTATTAGGCAAATTTGGGACTTTTTCACTTTGTCATTCCATAGCAAACATCCCACATCAGTAGACCCCGTCTGACAGCATATTCTTCAAGAGTAGGGATCATATAGTGTCACCTAATGACTATCAACTCCAGAAAGTGACAGTTCACTACAGAAACTAGCAGGTTGATGAAATTTTAGATTGGCTACTACATGTCCCTTTGTTTAGAGTGTTGTGTTTGACCTGAGAGCAGAGATTTGCAATGTCCTGGATTCAATGAAGGTCTGACTGTGAACTCATTGAAGTCGATGTCCAAGATCCCTTTGATTTTAAACATAGAAAGTGCATTGTCTTTCTCTACCAGCATCCACCCATACTTGCTGAAAAAAATTGTTATGATAAAGGAAATAGACTGTTAGTCTAATAAAACTGAGTGCAATTTTGAAATATTTTCCTTAGCAAGTAATAGGATTCCTTTTATCTAATGATTTTAAATGGTATTAAGAGATAGATGAAAAGGGTGTGGGGGGGGGGGGCATTTCCCGCTTTCCATCCCACCTTTCGGGGGGGGGGGGGGGGGGGGACTTTCCTTTTTTTACATCATTAGTTTCTTTGGTCAGACTCCTAGGCGCCTCCGGGAGCTTAACCTCAGATTAGCATCTGCTTCATTTTAGTGTCTTCCTCATAATGATATCAATAAACATAGCCTTCTTACAGTAAAAATTGATAATTAAATCTGGGCTATCTGACTCATCAGCCCTTGCACCCTGGGGAATAATTATGGATAATGAAGATTTAATGGATCAAAATATTTTATGTTTTACCAGTAATGAACATGGTGCCCTTGAAAGGTGATCGAGGGGTTAATCACTGATGGCTAAGGTTTATCCAGTGCTCACATGGGCTATGTCTACACTTGTAAATTTAGGTCAACTTTACCTAAGTCGACTTAGTTAAGTCAACTTAGCATGTCTACACCTAAATAAAAAGTCGACTTAAGCCTAAAGTCGAATTAAAAGTAGGTTTAATAAAGTTGACTTAATTTTCATTAAGTCGACTTTATTTTCCTTAAGTTGACTTAAGCAGCTTGCTTAAGTCAACTTAAGGAAACTGTAGTGTAGACGCAGAGTATATTAAGTCGACTTAAGCAAGCTTAAATTGACTTAATTTACAAATGTAGACGTACCCATGGAGTGCAGACAGGAGCAGGAAAAGTGCTCTCACATTGCTCTAAACTCCAGGCCAAATTCAGACTTGAATTTGAATCTGTTGACTTCAATGGCGCAAGACCTACTTACACCAGGTCTGAGTTTGACCCTTCATTTCTGTGTTACAAAGAGTAATGGCATCTGTAAAAAAGCGTGGTACAAATGGGAAACACAGGTTAGTTAGGTGGTGAACTGAACATATATTGGTAATTAATAGGTTTGTATATTATACTAAACAAGGCAGCTATCAGCCTTAGTTTCATAGACCAGTTTAAGAGCAGCAAAAAATGCAGCTGTCCCAACATCCTGTTAGTTTATTTGTTTTGCTCGTCTAAGACTATCTTGTGATGAATCTCATGAATGGTTGGGTCTGTACCTCAGTAAGTGGTGAAGCATAAACCACAATCTGACTAAACCAGTGTTGGGGCTGAGGAGAAAGGTTGTTGGGCACTTTCATTTCTTTATAAGTGGGGTCCTGTTAAGAATTCATAGAAGATTAGGATTGGAAGGAACCTTAAAGAGACCATCTAGTCCAACACCCCTGCTCAAAGCAGGGCCAACCCTAACTAAAGCATCCCAGCAAGGTCTTTGTCAAGCTGGGCCTTAAAGGCCTCTTAGACTGGAGATTCCCCCATCTCCTTAGGTAACCCATTTCAGTGCTTCACCACTCTCCTGGTGAAAAAGTTTTTCCTAATATCCAACTTAGACCTTCACCACTGCAACTTGAGACCATTGCTCCTTGTTCTGTCATCTGGGAGAACAGTCTAGCTCCCTCCTCCCTGAATTGTGCATGTTTCGATAAGATACCTTTGGTAGCTTATCTTTATACTGATTATATTGCATTAGTTAAATACCAAAGTGCATCTGATAGAAAATTATCACAATTTTATTCTAATATATTTTGTATATGTTCTTTATACTGCCCTCATCTCTGTCATAGCTGAGCATGTTATTGCAAATCTCAAATGCCACCAAGGACTGGCTATGCTGAGTTGTGGTACCCTCAAGCTCTGCCAAATTGTACATTTAGAGTACAGCAATAGACAAACCAACTGGTAGAACAGAGGAAATGACCTAAGAGCCAGTCTTGCAAAGATTTCTGTACATGCTTAATTTCAAACACCATGAACAATCCCACTGACTTCAAAGCCAGTATTCACAGTGTAGGAAGATAAGCACATCATTAGGTCTAAACAGGATCAGGGACTCCAAGTTGATTTTTAGGAGAAGAAAGAATACAGAGAACAGAGAAAAAGAAAAGACAAAATGTTTGTTTATTGTGATGTTTAACAACTGTCTTTCACTCTTTTACAAATAAACAAAACAAGGAGTAAAATCCACCAAATGCATTTGGTATATATGCAGACCTGTGGTATAATATCACAATTTAACTCACACCAGAAGTAACATAAAAGGGCACTGTAAGGGGCAAGGAACATGGCCACCCTCTGAGATGGACACAGAGGGCGGGCCAATCCCCTGCAAGGGGAGGGGATGCAAAGTCTCATCCCCACCTGACAGGAAGCAGAGGGACGGAGCAGGGAGACAGAACATAAAAGGGAAGTCCTCTCCCTCACTCAGGCCCTGGCAGGCCTGGAGGAGAGACCTCTTTGCCTGCTCCCCGAGCCAGGACTCCTGCTTGCCTGACCAGAAGGCCTGGCCCGAACTCCCCACAGCCTGGGGTCTGGAGGGCTGTCCCGAGTGGCCGGAGCCTGGCCAGCCCGAGGAGGCAGCTGGCCCCTGGGACCCACAGGAGCAACTCTCCCCTGGGGAGGCTGACCTGCAGCACCCCGACCCGGAGCCCTGTCAGCTGGACGCACCGCCCGACCACTGTGACCTGGAGGAACTCCCTTGGTGGAGGAGCTAGAGGACCACCCTGTATCCCCGGCGCCTTACGGACCCAAGCTGCCACCCAAGTCCTGCGATCTCGAGGAGCTGCCCTCCGTCGAAGACCTGTGTGAGCCCCTGCCAGCCCTACCCCCTCCAGATGACGCCGATGGCTTTGGGAATTTTCCGACGGCAGACTACCCCAGTGTCCCGTAGGGGCAAGGAAACAGGTACCCCAGGGGAAATCGGGAGGGGGGTGCAACCTTGGTTGGGGACTTTACACTGGCCTGGGAAGGCTTGACTGCCAAGGCAGTGTGTTTTGGTGGGAGCCCAGCTGCCTCACCCTGGAAACACCCGGTTGTGACCTGGGGTACGTGAACCGTCCTGCTATAGCTACGAATAGTATTATTGATACTCACCCATGCTGCATAGTCCCATAACCTAACCCGGACCATTGAGGCCGATTGAAGAGACTGCTGCCTGCCCTGCCCTGCCTTGCCTTGCCTGAGGGCTGGCCTTGTTTGTATATTGACTCGCCCTTCCCAGGGCTAGAGACGGCTGCCTGTGCTGCCCAGCCCGCGGGTGAGCGATGGGCCCGTTCACAGGCACCTTTTCCCGTTTCACACCAGACTCAATCCTGATGGATTCTGGTTTGCTGAAAAGTGATCACTGGGAATGGCTGAACCAGTTGGTATAAACAATTAACTTGAGATTAAAAAATATGTAAGAGAGGCTTCAGTTTCACTGCTGTGTGAATAGGATTAGGCAACTGGATTTGTAGTTAAACTGGGACTAGAGCTTGAATTCAGTTCCTGATTTAATGGCAGTGAATTTTTTAATTTTAAAGGGGAAGGATTTTCTACATTTTGTCAAACAATTTTTTGTGATATTAAACTCAGCTAATAGAGCCCAGTAGGAGTTGTGGGAAGATGGAGAGGACTGCAGCGCATCATGGGTGAAGGCTCAAGATTCCATGATGCAGTAATTGCTGTCTCGTTCCATTTCTGACTGTTTCATGGCATTTTTCAGTGGTCTCAGTTTTCTGTCATCTCTATCTGGAAGGATGGATCCTGGATGGGTCTCCACTGTTGTCTGTGTTCTGAACATCTCATGGCTGGTCACACAGCCAATCATGAGCTCCTACTTAGAACAGGAATCAGAGGTGCCTGACCTGCTGTGTGCAATGCAAATGAACAATGCCAGATTACTGTTTGCATTCATGTAGTATCTGCACACATTGTACTGCTACTTTTGGGCATGTAGGACAAGCACTGAGTGGTGGGATAATATCATGATACAGGTCTAGGGTACTGGTGAGCAGTGGCTGCAGAGCCTTCAAATGCACAAAGCCACCTTCTTTGAACTCTGGGTGGACCTCACCCCCACCCTGCAGCAGAAGGAGACCAGAATGAGAGCTTCTTGATAGAGAAGCGTGTGGCGATTGCCACGTGGAAGTTGGCAACTCCAAACTGCCACCAGTTGGTTGCTAATGAGTTTGGGGTCAGGAAGTCCACCACTGGAGCTGTATTATTGCAAGTGTGCAAGGTTGAAAAGATTCTCCTTGGGTGGCACACAGAGGGGCATTACCTTGTGGGTGACTATGAACAACCCAATGTGCCCCCCCCCAGTAGTCCTGACAATGGGGGCCATTTGAATCAGTGAGGCCTAAAGGAGCCATATTGACAATGAGCAACAATCCCGTGTCTTTGTAAACAGCATTGTGCCATGATATGACTGGTTTTCAGCTTGCACTGTGTAACAATGTGAACTGCAATCACCATGTGCAAGAGAGAAAGATTGCTTGTCTGTCATGGAGTAGGTCTTTATTAAAGAATTATTCAACACACACACAAAAAGGTGGACTGGAGGGCAGAAAGTAGTGAGAGCTATGAAAGCTGGCTATAAGTCTTGCTATCATTCTGGAAGCTGTCTCAAGGGATGGAGCAAATGAGGCAGTGAGACAGCCCAGGAGTTTGGTAGGAATCCATGGGTGGTGTTTGGGAGGGCTGGAAAGCACTTCTGTATTGGCTGCAAGGGGGGGCTGGAAGGGAAGTATGCATGAAATTCAGTCTGCAGCATTATAAATGAACAGCTCTGTTTGCTCCTCCATGCCTTTTGTGTGTTGTGACCTGCTGTTACTCACTCCTGCTTTTTCCTCCTTGTCTGAAAATCAGAAAAGTGATAGGCAGATAATGTGTCTCCATGCCCCTTTTCCTCCCCTGCTTCAGAGTACTGGAGTTCTTGGTTCTCCTCTTTGCTCCACCATGGTCATTTTCTTACTAGCTGGAGGGAGTTAGCAGGTGTGGAGGGGTTTCCCCTCCAGGGCACATCTGTAGGAGCACAATGAAAAATGGACAGAAGGTATAATTGTGAGTGCAATAACAGCATCGATTCATTACTGTAAAATACATGTCTTTCCTCACTGTCCTTGGTAAGAGCATAGCTCAGTGATCAAACAGAGCATGGTGAATTATGTCCAGATAGAGGGGGCACTTAAGCTGTAGAAAATGGTATGGGTGGTTTCTGGGGCCCTGATGCAGTAGGGACATATACAGGTAGGGACAAAATTTCAAATTGTGCCAGGAGGCCACAGAAGCTAATCTCACAACTGAGAGTAAGTATGGATGCTAGCCTGCATTTTCTCCACGTGAGCAGCTTAAAACCGGATCCTTGTGGTACTTACCTGTGTGCTACTTTGGTCTCTGCAAAAGTGATTGCTGATTGATGTACGAAAGTTTCCTCCAAGGAGGGGAAGAAACCAAGCAGCTCTGCTGAGGAATCTTCGGCAGAGGATTGGTGATTACCTACAGAAAAGTTTCCTAGAGAATCTCTTTGGAGGATTGCTGTGGAATCTCGGTGTGCATTAACACATCCCTGCAATAGGGCCTAGTTCAAAAAGGGAATGGGAAGCACATACAAACACAGGTACTCCAGTGCATTTCTATTCTTTCAACCAGCTGTATAATGCAACAAAGTAAAGGACAGATGTACCTCATATAACCGAGCAGCATCAGCTTAAATCAACACCAAAAAAACCCCAAAACAAAGATCACCCAACTCACCAGAGATCCCCTCTCATGTATCCCGCATATCCGAGCTGGAGGCTGGGACTGACTCAAGCCTTCTGGGGCTGAGAAGAGGCCCTGATTCTCCACATCACCAAGTGACCCAGTGCCTTGCTTTGCATGTCCTACAACTTGACTTCATCCACAACTTCTTAGTTGGGGTTGAATCTAGTGTCTGCTCTCTATGGGCCTGCAGAGGTATCCATGGGTCTCTTGGCAGTGGAAGTGGGTCACCACTGAGGATGTCTTCCAGCTCTGTATAGAAGCAGCAGGTCTTTGGTTCTGTAACACAGCACTGGTTCGACACCTTAGCCTGCTGTATCTCCTTGATTTTCGCACAGCATGGCATTAGTGTGTCCCATTCGTAGCCCATCTTCCTCATGCCATGAGAAATCTGAGCACAAGTATCAACATTCCTTCAGCTGGATGGAGTTGGAACTTGCATAACTTCCTCTCCTCAAATACTGATCTGATTGAGAAGCTCCACTGTCCTCCAAGTGCTTGGTGCATGGAGCACGGTCTGCTAGGAAGATGTGATGTGAACTCTCTGTGCCAAGCAGGCAGAAAGTGGAATTTCAAAAATTCCTGGGACTTTAGGATGAGGGATGGACAGCTACAAGGCAATGGAGTGCAAACTGATGGTCAGGATAGGTGTTGTGGGTCACTTCCTGGAGGCATTTACTGCAATATAAAGTATCCATGTACACACTGTGGATGGTTGTTGCTACAAATTGGGCACACAAAGCTTTAAGCTTCTCATCAAGGTGATTTTATGTTGTTGCAGAGAAGTTGGTCAGTAGGGGCAGGAGTGCAGCATGTCCCCCACCACTATTTTGGCACAAAAAGCTGATTTTGATTGACACAAATCCATAGCATAGACCAGGCTTCAGTATTTTCATTGAAAAGGGAAGCAACGTATGGGAGAAGACTAGAGCATTTTGACCACTATCTACCATCAGAGGACACACTAAAGTTATTTAGTTTTTTTTTTTAAAGTATTGAACTTGTTTTATATAAGGAAGTAGAACTGTAAGAGTCAAAAAACAAAGCAAACAACCCCCCTCCCCCCAAAAAACCTAACAGGCACCATGGTAGGGAGGAACAAACAAAGGGTTGGGAATCTGAAAGATCTGAGGTCTTAGTCCTTGCTCTGTCACTGATGCACTTGGTGAAATCCTGGTCCTGTTGAAGTCACTGATGTGAGCGGGGCCAAGACTTCATCCACTGTGCTGGTCCAAGCATATCATTTCGCCATTCTGACTATGGTACTGCAATGGCTTTTTATGGGCTCTAGCATCCGGCCACATGGAACTCATTGTAGGATCAGGGCCTCCATTTCCTGAACAGTAAACTGGGAGTAATAATACTTACTGTGTACAGTGGTGGTGTGAGGTTTCAGTGGTTAAATGTCTACAATGCTTTGAACATACAAATATTGTAAAAATGCTAACAACTCTCTGACCTAGCAATTCTGTTTCCTTTACTGCATGCTTATAAAGATCTTTGAGTGGATGGTACTGCTACTAATAATGAAAATCAAAAACTGGGTGCTGCTTCTCCAATATGGACTTGGAAAATGGTGAGAATTTGTTTCCACTTAAGCACATAAAGCCTGCTCATATCCTCTACTAACTGATAACTAAACTCATCCCAGATTCCTTCAACTCACCACTGAAATGACACTTCTTACTCTCAAAGGGTAAGAATTGGCCTGCCATGTATAAGAATAGAGCATCTTTCACCCAGGATGCTGAGTGCTTTGCAGGCATTAATTATTCTAACCCCACAGCCCTCACCTGAGGTGTTTTCTCAGTTTTACGAATGGGGAACCTGAGGCAGAGAGATTATTTTCTTACGGTAGCAAAATCAGTCAATTGCAGAGCCAGAAAGAAGCCAGAGGGCAGAGACTGACCTCCCAGCAACCACAGTCCTCAGCAGCCTGACACTCGGCTCCTCCTACACCTCTCTATCTGCAGTCCTCCTGGCTTTAGGGAGAGGTACAGCCCAGATGCATTCTAGTAATCGCCAGCTGGCCTCTGAGGGATCAGAGCTGGCTAGCATAAGTTAGAGCAGCTTGAGTCTAACTCTAACCTGCCCCTGAGACAGGCAGTGAATTTGGAAAGCCACAGCTTTCATTGCTCCCCCTGTACCCAGCTGACTCATTTCTTCCGCAATGCTCCTAGTAAGTCAGTCATTTTTCACATTTTCTATCCTTGCCTTTTTAAACATCAGTAAAAACTCAGACTCTCCAAACTGTGCATACTCCTAACCTGAGCAATCATGGCATCTTAGTGTTGTTAACTTTACTACTCCTTCTTTTCTCTCCATGCTGCTTCTCATCCCCCACCTGCACTGCACCTCAAATGCAGATGGTAAGTTCTTTCAGAACAGGTATTCTGTCTTTCTACATCTTCCCAGAGGGGCCTAGCACATTTTGGGTGCCAAGAAAAAAGTGAATAGATTATTGCTGGCTGAGATTCAACTAGCATAAACAGACATGGCAAAAGAAAGGGAAATTGTGCTACCTGAGAGTCTCTAAATAGGAGCCGCCTGGGGCTGAGTTTATTCTGCAAGCCAACATGTCTCTTAATTCTTTGCTCTGCAAGCAATTTTGAGGAAACAATCCTTTGTTAGACGATGCACCCGGGGGGAGGGGGGGGACGGGCAAATTACAATATCAGTGATCAGAAAGGGAGCTGTGCTATAGACGTCTCACAGGAAAATTTCGGAGATTTTAAGAAGGCTCTTGAGATCAAACCAAAGAAAAATAGATTTCATACTACTGGTCTCCTCAAGGCTTCCTATTTTCTTTAAATACCTGGTTCTGAGATTGCTGCTTAATTATTTACACATAGGGTATCTCTTCAACCTGGGAGGGGTTGCTTTGAAGCAGCAACCTGCTCAGTTTAAAGCCAGGGGAAGATGAGGTGAGTTTTCAATTGGCCAGGGTGGGGCTTTGAAACCAGTTTCTCCTCTTTCAGTTTGTCTAGGCAGCCAACGTTCATGGATTGTCAGAGCTGAAGGATTTGGGTTCCAAAATGAGTGAGTTATTTTTGCTGAATGCTGTAAGATACCATTAAAAAAACCCCTGCATTTGCCAAAAAGTTGCCACATGGTGCTATCTGATGCATCCCAGTTTCTCCCTACTAAATACAGAGATAGGAGATAACCCTGAAAGCATTGTTGGTAAGTGGTGATTGTTTAAATGGCAAGCTTTATAGCTGCTGCAAGACCCTGCCATTTAAGGAGAACTAGGTGAATTGGCTGAGGTAAAAAACAAAAAACCCAACAAAATTTCCCCCAAAGCGGAAGTTTTCTTATATTTTACAAGAACTTGATAACTTAAACTATAATCAACACTATAATGTGAACAGATGTGAGATGCTGAGGGCGCTTGTGGTAAAATTGTGTTCATTAGCTGAAACAGTTTGGGTTGCTTCCATTCAACAGTCCAGCCTCTGGAGCGAGCTTTTTAAAATGGGGCATTATCCAACTTCTTTATTTCAGTGGGTGATGAACGGGTTGAGTCAGGATTTCTAGCTCAGCTTTCATATTCTACATGTTTATTCAAATCAGACAGAGCTAAGGTTTTTTTAGGCCCTAGTCTAAGCTGAAACTCATTTCACCCATCACTTCATCTAAACCCCTATGAAAACATTAACTACAAAAATGGACAAACAATATCTTAAATGTGGTGACCATTTCTAAGCTGTTTCAAGTGGGAAAACATAAATAAGGATATAAAATTTCAGGAAACCCAATATTGTATTTGAAGCGAATGCACCACGGCCTCACACTTTTAAAAAGAAAGTTGATAAGAAAATTACTCTGCCTGCTTTTGTGTTATAATTTTTTTCTTTTTAAAAGAATGTTCTACAATATTGTTTGTGGTGTCTCTTTTTTAATGTCAGTTATGCTTTTAAAAGGTTGATCAGTGGTCAGTTGCAAACATCCATTGACTGAAATGATGCAAAGTAAATCCACAGACATACATTTGGATGCATAAATGACAATGTAAAAACATTGCAGGTACCCAAGTGGAGGCCTTGTAAAATTTGACCCTTGGTATTTATCATCCTTTGCAGGGTCAGACCTGCACACAAGTATTACACCTACCTAAAGGCAGGAATGTAAGGTGGCTAGGGCCATTGTTACCTACTGTTCTATAGCTATGCATTAAACAAACCCTAAATTATCTGTGTGTCAGATCTAATGGTGTATGGTGAAATTAAAAGAAAACTAATATGTGCCTTGTAATCCTAATTGGCTTTCACAAAAAAGATTTTTTAAATAGCTTATTCTCTGCCACCCCAATTTTCAAAAGGTGAGCAAATTCAATTCATTTAGTCTGATTATTGGGAACATCACTAATAGACTTGCAAAAAGTTTGTGAACTGAATAAGGTAGGGATCATGGGGGAAAAACAGTATGCCATTTAATGATCACAGACTATCAGTGCAAGCACACATTAATGCAAGGAGAATGGTTTGGAATCAAATGCTAACTCTTATTCCTACTATGAGAGATTATTGCATTTTGGAGATGCTGTACTTTTTTTCCTATAAAAAAAGTTCTTACATCATGTTCACTGTAATATCTGAGCACCTTCCAATAGTGCCATAAGGAACGCAAGAAACATTTGTCACATGTTTGTTCTCTCTTCCTCTCTCTGGGGGAAAAGACTGTGTATAATGGAGTGTTTTTGTTTTTGATTTTAATGCAGATATACATGTCACTATGTTAAAGAAGGCAATGTCAAAGAAATGAACCTTGCACTCAAAGTGGAAGGTGCTAAGATTTGTGATGGTCTTTTAGTTCTTGGAGAATTCATTCCAAGGTCTTGGAATGGCTCTGGAGAAAGCTCTATCTCCTGCAAAGGAGATTTATCCTTACTTAGAAAGTTCTCTAGTGCCAGAGGAGCAAAGTTTTTGGTCACAATCTTCTTACCAAAGCTTTGATCAGTCTTTTAGAGATCTTGGGACCAGGTCATTGAGCACCTTGAAGATAAGGATGGAGACCTTGGACTTGATTCAGTATTATGTGAAATATCCAGGTAGAATAGCTAAGACTGGATTGATGATAATCAGTTGGTGATAACTGGTATTAATGAGTAGATGCGCTTTAGTGTTCTGGAACAGCGGGAGTTTCCTAAGTGCTGCAGGCTTTATGCCTGGGTATGTCACATTGCTGTAGATCAGCTGAGAGCTGACAAAAAGACATGAATAACTGTAGGCTGGGTGAGGATGGCATGTACTTTTCCCATATTACAGCTCCACATCTGGCGAAATAGGACATTTACAAGATAGAGAAAGGTCTCCTAAATCAAGCTGAAAGGCTAGTGCAGAATTAAGTAGTGTTTACACAAAGGGGAAAGATAATAGATGTAGAAATGTTTAGCTGAATGGTGTGAGGATGAAGGAAAAAGGGAGAAGAACAAATTTCCAGAATGAAATTTAAAACTGATCAAAATGTGAGGGTTTTTTAAAATCCAAAACTTGATATTTTTCAGCTAGCTCTAATAAAGTGATCTAAGAGAAACGTAGTAACAATTGCTGCAAACATTCAGTGCCTCTAAGAGGAAGAAAATCTTGAACATACATCAGCAAGTTTCAGTTTTAATTTTTTGATGCGACTGTGTAGAGTTTGTTGAGTGCAAAGACAGTTTTGTAGAAATCGTCTTTAGAACCATTATTATATTTCATTGACAAAATGGCTGGAAGAAGGTGTGGTTTTTATATAATAAAACATTGCATTTTTTTCTCTTTCCTATTTTGCTGTTAAAGGTCAATAAATAAAAGTGAAGCAGTGAATTGAATATTGACAACCCTTATATCTAAGAAGATTGTCATTTTGGATATGTTATGGCAAATTTTGTAGGATACCAATCACAATTGTTTTTAGTGTTCTTGATTACAGCAAATGTTGAAAGCCAATTCACCTGCACATTTGTCTTTATTAAAACAAAATATATATATTTGAAATTAAATTCCAGCAGCTTCCCAGGGTTTGTTTCATAGACAGAGAGAATAGCGACGCCCACTTTATTTCTCTGCATAGAAATAAAAATCAAATCCATTAACTCGCATGGACATGTATTACCTGTACATATCTAGCCTATTAAAGGGAGCTATTCATTATGGATTTACTGAACACACACACACACACACACACACACACACACACACACACACACACACACACACACACAAAAAATCTTTCCCATTCTCGGTGAAGCAGGCTCATGAACAAATGACAATGAGTTATAAGAGTATGATCCTTCTCAAGTCAATGAGTCTGTATGCACTGATTTAGTCCCCCACATTCTAGATATTGCTGGGTAGATATTACAAAAATATTTTTCCATCAATTAATACTAGATTATTTAAATGAAGTTTTCAGTCATAGGTTTTAAGGTCAGAAGGGACCAATATGATCATGTTATTTCACCTCCTGCACAATGCAGGCCGGAGAACTTCCCATCCACTCCTGCAATAGACACCTGTGTCGACACCTCTTGTGTTCACTTCCCACAAATATTGGGGAGAACAACCTTTATTATCAAATGTTTTCAAAGTTCAATTTCAAAATCACATGCATTCAACAAAACCAAATTAAGTTTGTAACAGTTCTTTCTGCTAGTATTTGCTCATCAGTCAAGGATGAGAAATAATCAAATATTCTAAATTTAAACTTTTAAGCTAACACTTATCAGGACCTGATGCTAGAAAAACACTTATACATTAGGCCTATGCTTGTGAGCAAATCTAAACACTTATATAAATGTTTGCAGGATGAGGGCCTGACAGCAAAGCCTGTTACTATCATACTTCGCCATAGAATAAAATAATTCTTTCTAAAATGATAGAATAATGAATACATTTGAGGAAACAGATCTGCTCCCAAATATTCTGCAAACAGGAAAAGCAGCTAACTGTATTGGACTCACTATTTATTGAGAATTATTTGTTCAGCTTTAGATATGGATGAAAGAGGAGACTTAAATTGGTTGCAAATTGTACAAAGCTTTAACTATGACTTTCAGAATTCAACTGGTTGAAAGCTGGGGACTGAAAGGGAGCCATTTCTACACAGCTGAATTGAGATCATTTAGAATGGGATCCCTTTGACATAATCTTGTTCAGAGCAAGTGCTCCGAGAGAATAAAAGCTTGCAGAGGACATAGAAGGAAAAGACAAAATAATGAAGTTTGAAGCTATGCAGTTGACTTTAAGAAACGGTTTTGGGGTTCAGATTGAGTTTGGGTGAAAGGTTGGCTAGGATCCTATTGTACCTGAACTCTTTTGCTCATCTTTGATTTAAAAAGAGTTGTAACAAAGAGCTCAGGAAACAATACATGGGATCGAATATTTCTTACTGTGAGTTTCTCTTTCTGTCAAGGCTGGTCAGCTTTAGAAAGCATGCTTTGAAGCAGGTTTTAATGGTCCGCTTGTTTTTCAGAAGGGTTTGAAAGCATGCAGACAGGGAGAGAAATTGATTGGAACAGCAAAAAAAGGATTCCATCTTCCTACATTGATGAAAAACAACCCTATATTTGTGGTATTGAGGGCCACATTTTTCTATCACTACAGGTGCTTTTCTCCACAACCCAATCTTTCCCAGCTTGAGGCGTGGGGGTGCTCATCTCTCTCAGTCTAATTCCTCTACTCAGCTCTAGGTATCTTCTATTCATCTTTCCTCTCCTTGAAGGTTTCTCTTTCTCACCAGCCCTTCACCACTCCAGGATTTCTCACTCTTCCAAATTCTCTGTTCCATGGGGATACTTCCTTTTTCAGCTCGTGCTTCTAGATGACCAATAGATAGTCTTATCAGATACAATACTCTTTCCTCCTTCTCATTCTACTCCCACTCATAGAAAGTTTCAATAAGATTTATAAAATGTCCTCAACTTGAACTAGAATGTGCTTTTTATTTTCTCTGAGTGAAAGTGCACAGTGAATCAGCTTCTCAGATTGTATAAACTGGAGAAGCTCCACTGGTTGGTGGAGCTGTGCTGAATTGCATGAGCCAAAGGTCTAGCCTGAGGAATATTAAATAAACTTCTTTATTGCTTTTATGAGAGGGCATGTTTGATTTTAAGAATGGATAGTGACAGTCAAAATTATAACTGCATTAATCCTGACATGTTATATAAATGTTAAAAACTGACAAATGGGTTCCAATAAAATTGGAATTCTCCTCCCCATACATCCACCTGGAAATTCAGCCAAAATTCACACTGAATTCAAGCCAAAGTTTCCTGAGGTTCCAAAATGTTAACTTTTCTTTGTCTCTTCCATTTGTGTGCATTTCTGGGTGTGAGGTTAATTGAAACTAATACATGAAATCCTGAAAAGCCATGAGGCTTGTTCCAACTGTATTTTCAGCCTATCGGTCTCTAATCCAATCTCTGTATCATAGTTCCTTCAATGCTGCACAAAAATAAAGAGCCTGAACCAGGTAGGCTGATATTGCTTTCATGTGAAAGCCTGCTCTATGGGAATTCTAGTTCAGTCTTGCAGGGTGAGGAAGACCATTTAGAAAGTATTTGGCCTGTACATCTGAAGTATTGGTGCTTATCAAAATAAATCTGAATTCTAAATGAAGAGTCCTACTAGGGCATTACTGTTATAAAAATCTGAACCTCACTTAGATGGTATTTGTGGCCTGGTTATTCATTTTCCCTGATCATTCCTGAGTGACTGTTGGTTTGCAAGCCTGTTGACAGCTAGTATAAGTTATATGAAAGCTCAGGTAAATGGACTGAAGTCCGTTTCCAGCATACTAGAAGGAAGAAAAGGATAGAGAAATCTGTTTATGCATTTGTGAGGTGCTCAGACTTAGTGTTGATGGTGTAATATCAAAACCAAGATGGAGTCTGTTCCCTCAGCTGTTTTGGAATCTTAAGTTCCCTCTACTCCCTTCCCCTTTGTAAAAGTTTCAATTATACAGTCGGGGCAGAATCAATCCTCAGAGGATAAAGCATAAGGTGTTTTATTCAGTAGGGTGTTTTTTTAACCCTGAAGAATTTACTATAATCATTTGGGAACCCTTTTTTCCAGCTATTACACAATCTAGATTTCCAGATCCAGAAAGGTAGCTGTGTTAGTCTAGTTAAGCAAAAGGACAATAAGGAGTCCTATGGCACTTAAAAAAACCAAAACCCTATAACTTATCACATGAGCTTTCATGGGCAGAATCCCACTTCAGATGTGTAAAGAAGTTACTGTAATCTCCATTTCATGCATCTGATGAGCTTTTGTGGGCAGAATCCCACATCAGATGCATGAAATGGAGGTTACAGTAACTTCTTTATGCATCTGAAGTGAGATTCTGCCCACAAAAGCTCACGTGATAAATAAATTCGTTAGGTTTTAAAAGTGCCACATGACTCCTTGTTACATTTCCAGAGTGAATGAATTAAACCACTGGCTCCTGCTCATATTCAGCCATAAAAACATAGCATCTCATCATATATTAACCAAAATACACAGTCCTATATACAGGCCAGAATGCATTAAGGCTTGCTATTGAAAATCCATATAACAATTGACTCAAGTGAACATTTGAGAAATCATCGTTTCCCAGAAAGTTGCTGGTACTCTACCATGATATGCTATTGATCTCTTATATTCATTCATTTATAATTTATAGACTGACAACAAAGCCTATGATTCTGAAGTCTTACCATGCTAATAATATTCAGTGTAGTATCTGCATTAACACTTGTTGTGGTCACTTTCCAAAATTTAACCCTAACTCTCCTCCCTCCCTCCCTCTTCCTCCTGAAAAAACAGGCTGGAATTTTAGAAAGTCAGTTCATATGTGAACATAATTCACATCTTTTCAATGTGATCCTATTTACATTTACATAAGTGTTTAAAATGTATATAGGTTACATAAATGTTCAAAATCATATGTGCTGTTAAAGCAAGCAACTTTTATGTTTATTCATGCTCTTGATTAGGTGAAATTTAGTGGTAACTGTAGAGCATGCTGTCTGGTCTAGCCTAGGATTGGATAAACGGATAAGTCTTGCAAACCACAGCCTTCTTAACTGAAAATCACGATCATGACCACAGACAATCCTCATACTCCAATCCAGACAACATTATGAGGCCTGGTTTTATGACCACTGACATCAGTGGGAGTTTTGGATGGTTAAGCGATCTACCAGTTTCCTTTATTTGTTAGTATTGCACTGAAGGCTAGACCAGCTTTCAGAAGATCCATGAGATCCTAACTGTTAGTCTATTTCATGTTAAACATCTGGCAAGATTAGAACATTTAAGTAAGTATGAAGCTAGTATTTCTCTGAAGTCATCCGGACATCAGCGCTTGTAGTAGTAAAAGTTGTGCAGTAATATATTTACAAAGGAGTGTTGGTGAATCTTTCTGAGCTAGGGTGTGACCTAAATTGCTCTTCTTGCCTTCTAACCCCATTCCCCACTTACAGGTATTGCTATTGAAAACTTCACTAGCACAAGACTCTGTAGTCTGGTGATTATCATCTGCTTCTCTTCCCTTCCCTTTTTTCTCTCCTCGCGTCCAGAATCTTCACCAGTTCTGTGGTGTTCCTTTTACACTTTCTTGAAAATCCATGTTTTCGTCTCTATTCCCCACTCCAACAGCAATCAGTGTCCTTATCTCAGTACTTTATTGCAACCTGGCTCTGGCTTCTCTATCTCCCTCATCACCTCAGCAACCAAACACCACATTCCTTGCTATTTCTCTAATCATGTTATATTTATCCTCTAATTTCTCCACTGGCTTCATCTCCTTCCACCTCAAGGCCAGGATGCTCATACTGGCCTTCAAGGCTCTTCACAGTCCTGGCCCAACAGGCATATCTGCCATGGTACCCTACCACTTATACACTACTGAGACAATTCATCCCTCCTCACTGAATTTTGCATCTTTGACCCTGGCAGCATTGGAGGGCATTATTCTTTGTACAACAGCTCATTAGGAAATTCCAGTTTGAGGGCTTGCTTCTGCAAGGTCCCATAATTAGAAGCCTCAGAGATAAATTAGAGTTCAGCATATGCTAGCACCTTCCAACTCAAAAGTCGACTTAAGGAAGAGCTTAAGTTGACTTAATAGAAGCCCAGTGTGGACGCGGAGTACTGTAGGTCAACTTAAGCATCCTTAAGTCGACCCAAGGCGCCAGTGTAGATGCCCCCATGGTGACACAATGGAGCTTGAGGAAAAAAAAGAGCTGCAGATATTTTACAGGTGCCATAATGATGGATGTTTAGCATGCGTTAAGAGTACAAGAGGCTGCTGTGACTAAAAGTCACACAAATCAGGATTCATTAGAAAGAAAAGGAAACTGCTTCAGTCTCCTTTGCCCTGTTGATTCTTCAGCTACCACAGAATCATGTACAAGTACATCTACTTTCTGTAACACTTTGTATTATATAGATGATATGTATTTGTATTTTATATTTTTTTTAAAATGTATGTATGACAAATACTTTATTCTTCTAATTTAAAGTAATAGAATTTGCTTTACCAGGTAATTACTTAGGCTTCTATTAAACAGGTGCCTTAAAATATAACCCCTTAAATTCATTCAAAGCTATAATTCAGGCCCAGCCGTAAGAAAGAGGAGCTCTGTCTCAGAAGCTAAAAAGCCCCCCTCCCTACTGTGGGGTAGTACTTTGTACCCCCATGTGCTAGCTCAGTGAGTTGGTGAGTGGCACCAAAGCTCGTCCATTTCCTCACCCTTCCCAATTCACTCACTCTGAAGTGGAAGTAAATGGATTTGGACCAGCTACTTACTGCTGCTTACTTAGATATCTTACAGAGGAGTGTAAGAGGAATTCTTATGCCTGCATATAAGCATGCAGTCCACCACAATTAAGTCTTTGATGTTTTACTCACTGTTGTCTAATTATCTGAATGTAATTCTATGAGCCGAAGAATGGTCTGAACAGTATGTAGAAAACAGCACTTACAGAATCTTTTGATTATAATAATTAATTCAGTATTTCATTTGGAGCTTCCTCCATTAGCTAGCTTCTTATAGTCACAGTAGTAACTGGGCAACATGCTAGAATAAGATTGAGAAAGTAAATTCCCTCCAGGTCTTTCAAAATTTCTATTTTAAATCATACTTTTCAGGTCTAATAACTTGGCTAAATAAAAACACTTTGGGCTAAAACCCTGTATGGCATACAATCTATTAGCAAGAATGCAGCTCTGGTTCACACTTTAAATTTTTGCCAGACTCTATAAAAAAAGTTGCTTTTAAATAAATCAAATTTAAAGCATTTACAGTGATTCTTATTCCCAAGTAGGAAGGTCTCAGGAGAAAACTTGTGCTCACTGAAAAGCAATGAGGCACATGCAAGGACACGCAGCGAATGAGACATTTTAAAGCAATCTCCTGTTTGTTTTGAATCGGACAACAGAGAAGGTGCTGAGTCCAACATTTTCAAATGTGGCTTGTAATGTTGGTGCCTTTTATAAAAGTGCTTAAAGTTAGTGTGTAATCAAGTGTGTTGACTTGCTGTGTCAGGGTTTTACCAACTTAGCAATCTTTTCAAACTAAGTAATGAAAACTGAGGGGGATGCAAGAAAGGAAGAAGAGGCAGAGTGAAAGGAATAGCAAGTATGAGGCACTAGATTCTGAGTTTAGGGCAAACGGTAATGTGATCATAAAGGGACTTTTTGTGGAAAAAAAATTAATTCATCAGGAACTGTGCATGTTCACCTTTGAAACTCAGGTCCGAGGTATCTAAAATTAAGCAAGCCAAAAATAAAAAACCTTGAATTGGAGACACATTTGAGAATATAGGTCTTACTACGCACTTTGTTGGGTTTCACACAGAAATGGGCTGAATAAGTAGTGTTGAGCTGTAGATCTGGATTAGGTTTTAGGCTAGAGTTTGAGTTTCAGGCTGAATCAGAGCTAGGGTTTGTGCTTGAATTATCTCCAAATCCTTACTAGCTATTCAGGGTGGATTTCTGTGACATAAGATCTGAAACCTGAAATGAGACCCAGTCAGTTTTGGATCTGAGCAGGTTCAGACCCAACTATTAAAACTGAACATCCCTCCACTCCACACACGTTGAAGGAGTTTTCATCCAAGATTGTTGTTTGGGCCTATATATTCCACTTGAAACAATCAAGATATTTTACATTTAAAATAGTATTTGTTGGGCAGCTGAATTATTTTACCTTCATTTTCAAGGTGTGAATGTTAATATTACTAATAACTATTACTTAATAGCAGTGTGTGATAAGGTATATATACCATATTGGCTTTAAAAGGATTAAGATCAGCCTGAGAGCCAAGTTAACTTTTCTGGTTGTACCTGGAAGGGGAGACAATGCTAATCAAAGAGGAGTCCTAGCTGAGAGAGGAATAGGGTGGTTGCAATAAAGGCAGGAAGTCTGGATCAGAAGGGGGCTTTAGAAAGACACACTGTATGCACTCTTGAACTTGAGAGTGAAGGAGGAGTCCTGGGGGGAGACTTAAGCCTAGGATCTGCTGCTCAATAGAAATGTCTGGCATGAGGTTAGGAGAGAGACAGGGCAGCAGCCTTTGGAGTGCAACAAGCTCCAGTAGGGAGCCCTGATAATAGGGCAGGAGTTGGACTTCTAGGGAGGAAGCCTTTCAGTGGAGGATCAGTAGGATGAAAAGCTGGGCCTGAAGATGGTGAAAGTGAGTTTAACTTTATCCCTTTGATTTAGGATGTATTACTAATTAAAGGATTCTGAGGGGAGTCCTTGGCTATGTCCACACTTGTCAAAATAAGTCGACTTTGCATGTCCACACTGTAAATTTAGGTCGACTTAAAGTTGACCTTGCCAAATCAACTTAGAGCGTCCACACTGGATGCCTAAGTCAACTTCTAGGGGCTAGGTGGACCTGGGAGTGGTCCATGGTGAGAGGGGGGGCACCCCTTTAAAAGTGCCAGGGTGCTCAGCATTTTTCCCATTGTACTAAAGTACATGGGGGCTGAGCAGGACAGGGACAGGGGCAGGGAATGGGTGCAGGGTGGGCAGGGCTGTGTCCTGCCCTGTGGGTGGGCATGTGAGGCTCTGGCTGTGCCAGGCACCCTGGCAGGGAGGTCAGTGGGGGAGCCCTGGGGACCCTTAAAGTCAACTTAGGGCTAAGCCACATCTACACTGGCTTAAGTCGACTTAATAAAGTCGACTTAGCCAGTAAATCGACTTTAAACTAGGTTTTATAAAGTTGACTTAAGCAGCAGCTTAAGTCGATTTAAGGAAATTGTAGTGTAGACGCAGAGTAAATTAAGTCGACTTAAGCGGGCTTAAGTCGACTTAATTTACAAGTGTAGACGTACCCCTTGAGTCCTGGCACTGAAAGAAGGGTGAACGTAGTGAGACAGTCAGAAAGGCCTATTGATAGGCTTTGTAGGAAGAAATCCAAGGAGGTGCTAACAAGGAGTCTGGCAGAGTGACTCTTGACTGCCTGTCTTGGAGTCCCTGCGCTGGAATTGGGTTGCCACCTGTCCAGGTTTTCCCAGGATTGTCCCTTTGTTCAGCTAGCTGGCTCAGGAAATCTGTGAGGGTACACACTGCTAGATAGATGCCCAATTTTATGGTCTTAAAATAACCTCAGATGTATGTATATCCAAGGTGGCAACCCTACCTGGTGCCCAGGGTGGGTCTGGTTTCTCCTGCCAATCCCTAGCAAGGTGGTGTGAAGCCCTGATATAAGGGGCTGTGATTGCTGGGAGGCCTGGGAAAAGGTGTATGAACCTTCAGATCCAAAATTGAAGGAGTTATATTGGGCACTTGTGTTTTGTTCCAAAAGGCATGGGACTAAATGTGATTTAGCTGGGAAACAGAAGGGGCGGGGACTGAGTCATGATAAAAGACAGACCATTGCAGGGCCAGCGTGGCTATCAGCAGAGCATGCTAGATGAAAAGAGCCTGGTAAGACTAATGGGGCCCACTACAATGAATACACCTGCCTCAGATGTTACTGTTACTGAAGAAAATGTATTTGATGCCCATATTTCATACTTTACTATTTAGGGTGCTAGGCCCTGACCACCTATTAAGCACATGGGATTAAATGTTTTGGTTGTCTGTCAAAATCTTTTAATGTTGAGAGTTTTTGTTTTGCTGTGCAGCAAAACTGCATGAATCTTAGTATTTTTCAGCCCTGGTATTGACATTTTGGTGGTGGTATAGTACTCTAAAAAAGATACCTTTCTAGTCAACATGATGCAGGATTATTGCATTAATTTTCTGCTACAAAAGTGTACTGGAATAAGGTGGAGGGAATATGGGGGTTATATTTGCACAGTAAGTGTAATATTGTTTTCATATTACATAGAAAGAGATTGGACTAGATTATGATCTGTTATACTGATGTAATCCTAAAATAACTCCATTAAATTCAGTGATGCTACGCTGGATTTGTTCAATATTACTTATGGCCAGCGACCACAGTATGTGGTAAGTAAAAAATATTAGACCTTTCTGTAGAAGAAGGAGTCGTTTTACTAAGTTTTGTTTCTAGTGAATAAAATAAGTCCCTTATTTTCTGTAAAAATGTACCATGGGTTTCAGTAGGCCTTTGCCTAATTATCAGACCTCTTAGCGATTCTGTATAATATTGACATAAGATATAGCTACTGGGCAAGAAGCTAACATGGTTGCTGCTGCCCCTGAGGGGACAAACCACATTCCATTTGGGAGAATGTCCTGTGTTATTTGTACTGTTAGGTAAGACTATCATTAAACAAACAGATAAAAGCGAAGCTGTAAGGGATATATTTTCCATTTACTAGACAGGGAATTAATTGTCTCAGCAAGAATAGGAGCCGTATTTTTGTATTTAATACTTCGGCTACTACACTGAAAATTGACCCCATACATCAGATGAGTTTACAAAAGCAAGGGAACTCAGAGTGGTGCTACAGTTTGAACAAGGGGTTATCCTGCTCCATCTTTATTTCTTGCTGGTCCTCTCCAAATGCTCAAGTGAATTCTTAAAGGGGTGTGTGCGCGCGCGCGCGCGCGTGTGCTCATACAGATTGTGAAATATCCATTTTTCCAAAAGATTAAACTTTAAGTGGTTTTCCTGAGCATTATATATAGCACTAGTTCCACAGGGGTAGCCGTGTTAGTCAGTATACAGCAAAAAACGAGAGTCCTGTGCAACCTTAAAGATAAACAAATTTCTTTGGTCATAAGCTTTCGTGGCCTCCAACCCATTTTGTCAGATGCATGAAATGGAAACAACAGTAGAAAGGTGTATATACACATGCCAGGATGAAGGCATAGCATAATAATGGCAAGTGCTGACAAAGTCAATTCAGTGGGGCAGGAGAGGCCCATTCACACCAGTTGATTAGAAGGTGAGAATGTGTGGAGCCCGACAATTACTTTTTGCAGTGTGATAACCATTCCAAGTCCCTGTTGAGACCCAGTCTGATTGTGCCAAGTTTGCAAATGAGCTCCAGCTCTGCAGTTTCACGTTGGAGTCTGCTTTTAAAGTTTTTTTTAGCAGGAGTATGGCAACTTTCAAGTCTACTACTGAGTGTCCAGGGAGATTGAAGTGTTCTCCTACTGCTTTATGAATGTTACCATTTTTTATTTCTGATTTGTGTCTATTTATTCTCTTGCATAAGGAGAGTCCGGTTTGGCTGATGGGCATCGCTGGCACATGATGGCATATACAGCATTAGTAGATGTGCAGGTGAATGAGTTCCTGATTGTGTAGCTGATGTGGTTGGGACCTGTGATGGTATCACTAGAGTCAATGTGTGGGCAGAGTTGACAATGGGGTTTGTTGCAGGGATAGGTACCTGGGTTAGTGTTCTTGTAGTATGTTGTCCAGTTGCTGCTAAGTATTTGCTTCAGGTTGGGGGGCTGTCTGTAAGCAAGAATGGGCTTGCCTCCCAAGGCTTGGGAGAGTGTGGGATCATCTTCCAGGGTAGGTTGTAGATCTTTGATGTGTTGGAGGGATTTCAGCTGGGGGCTGTAGGTGATGGCCAGTGGTGTACTGTTGTTTTCTTTGCTGGGTCTGTCCTGTAGAAGGTGACTTCTGGATACCCATCTGGCTTGGTCGATCTGTTTTCTGACTCCCCCAGGTGGGTACTGTAGCTTTAGGAATGTTTGGTAAAGATCCTGTAGGTGTTTGTCTCTGTCTGAGGGATCAGAGCAAATCTAGTTGTATTGCAAGACTTGGCTGTAGACAATGGATCGTGTAATATGTCCAGGGTGGAAGCTGGAGGCATGTAGGTATGTTTTTCAGTATAGAGTGGTGTTAATATGTCCATCCCTTATTTATACTGTGGTGTCCAAGAAGTGGATTTCTTGTGTGGACTGGTCCAGGCTGAAGTTGATGGTGGAGTGGAAGTTGTTGAAGACCCAGTGGAATTCTTCAAGGGACTCTTTCCCATGGGTCCAGATGATTAAAATGTCATCAATGTAGCGTAGGTAAAGGAGAGGTACTTGTGGTCGAGATTTGAGGAAGCGATGTTCTCGGTCAGTCATAAAAATGTTGGCATACTGTGGGGCCATGCGGGTACCCATAACCATGCTGCTAACTTGAAGGTATAGCTCATCTCCAAATATGAAGTAGTTGTGGGTCAGGACAAAGTCACTGAGTTCAGCTACCAGGTGTGCTGTGTCATCATCAGGGAAACTGTTCCTCATGGCTTGTAGTCCATCTTTGTGAGGAATGTTGGTGTAGAGCGCCTCTACATCTATAATGGCTAGGATGGGAGATCACCAATGGATTGTTGTGTTCTCAGGAAGTCAGTGGTGTCACGAAGATAGCTAGGAGTGCTGGTGGCGAAGGGTCTGAGGAGAGAGTCCACATAGACTGACAATCCTGCTGTGAGTGTGCCAATGCCCGAGATGATAGGGCGTCCAGGATTCCCAGGTTTGTGTATCTTGGGAAGTAGATAGAATACCCCATGTCAGGGCTCTTGGGGTGTTTCCGTGTAGATTTGTTCCTGTGCATGTTTAGGGAGTTTCTTAAGTAGATGTTGAGGTTTCTTTTGGTATTCCGCAGTGGGATCAGAGGGTAGTGGCTGGTAGAATGTGGTGTTACAGAGTTGTCTGGCAGTCTCCCGTTCATAATCCGACATATTCATGATCACTACAGCACCTCCTTTGTCAGCCTCTTTGATTATAAAGTCAGAGTTGGTTTTGAGGTTGTGTATAGCATTGCGTTCAGCATGGCTGAGGTTGTGGGGCAAGTGATGCTGCTTGTCTACAATCTCAGCTTGTGCATGTTGGCGGAACACTCTAAGTAAAAGTCTAGTCTGTTGTTTCGGCAGTCAGGCGGAGTCGATGCAGAATTCTTCTTATTGTAGTGTTGGTAGGAAAGTATCTGTGAGTTAGTGTGGTGTTCAGTGTTGTGGTGGAAATATTCCTTGAATTGGAGACAGTGAAAGTAGGCTTCCAGGTCACTGCAGAACCATATCATGTGTATGGGGGTGGTGGGGCAGAAAGGGAGTCCCTGAGACAAGACAGACTCTTCTGCTGGGTTAAGTGTGTAGCTGGAAAGATTTACAATATTGCTGAGTGAGTCTGAGGTATCATAGCTGTGGTCCCTTTTGGCCTGTAGGAGCTTAGATAGTTTAATGTCCTTTTCCCCCTGTAGAGAAGCAAAGAGTGTGTTGTAGCTGGCCTGTCTTGTTTTAGTGAAAGTCAGCCATATGGAAGTTTGTGTGGAGGTTTGACTTTTCATGAGCGTCTCCAATGTTGAGAGCTCTTTCTTGATCTTCTCCTGTTTGTTGTACAGAATGCTGATTAGAAGGTTCCGTAGTTTTTTTGAGCGTGTGTGGGACAATCTCTCACTATAGTTAGTGCAGTATGTCGATTGTAGTCGATTTATTTACTTTCAGTCCATTTGGTATGATGTCCATTTGTTTGCACTTGGAGAGGAAGATGATGTCTGTCTGCATCTGTGTGGGGTTTTTTCATGAGGTAGTTAGATTTCCATTTCATACAGCTAAATTCAGTGCCTTGCATGGTGACAAGTTCCAGAGGGGTAGCCGTGTTAGTCTGTATACAGAAAAAAACAGACTCCTGTGGCACCTTAAAGACTAACAAATTTCTTTGGGCATAAGCTTTCGTGGCCTTCAACCCACTTCGTCAGATGAAATGGAAACGACAGTAGAGAGGTGTATATATACACATGCTAGGATGAAGGAGTAGCATAATAATGGCAGTGCTGACTTGCCAACTTGACACAATCAGACTGGGTCTGAACAGGGACTTGGAATGGTTAGCGCATTACAAAAAGTAATTGTCTGTGTTCACACATTCTCACCTTCTATTCAACTGGTGTGAATGGGACTCTCCTGCCCCACTGAATTGACTTTGTCAGCACTTGTCATTATTATGCTACACCTTCATCCTGGCATGTGTGTATATTTCTCTACTGTTGTTTCCATTTCATGCATCTGACAAAGTGGGTTGGAGCCCACGAAAGCTTATGCCCCAAGAAATTTGTTTGTCTTTAAGGTGCCACAGGACTCTCGTTTTTTGATATACAGCACTGTACATCTAACAACCCAATGAAATATATTTTTGGTTTCTGTAGAGCCTCAGGTATTTTTGCTGCCAGATGGCCCACTGGGGTAGTCTGCTCTCAGAAAGAGCACCCAATGGGGGTGAGGGTGGGGGCAGGGTTTAGATCTGAGTCACCCTTAGGTTTAGGGTTTGACTTAACGCTTCAGGTTCAAGGCTGAATGAAGTCACGAGTTCAGGGTTATTGACACTGACATGTCAGACAAAAGCATTATGAAGGAGACTTCCTGGTTTTTGTTTCTGGCTCTTTCATTGACCTGCTGGGTGATCTTGGGTACATTGCTTCACTGATCTATGCCTCAAGTTCCAAATGGGTAGCCGTGTTAGTCTACTTGCAGAAAAACAACAGTCCTGTGTCACTTTTAAAGACTAACAGATTTATTTAGCGCATGAGCTTTCGTGGGAGAAAATCCCACTTCGTCAGATGCTCATGCGATAAATAAATCTGTTAATCTCTAAAAGTGCCACAGGACTCTGTTGATCTATGCCTGTTTCCACATCTGTGAAATGAGGACAACAATGTATACCTTCCACTGTACCAGTTCTTTAAGAACAGGGGATGCAATGCACTACATAAAAACTAAGTATGATTTTTCCAACAAAATAATATGCTTATATATTAAAAGCTTAGCATAACTGGTTAAATTAGGTATGGCTTTGATTTAAATCTTAAACACTTGAATGTTTTTGTTGATGTAAGGCTTAGGAAGAATGTGTTCATGTTTTGATCATGGTGTGCATCAGTGTAGCATAGACCATACAAAGGCATAGATCAAGCAATGTTGTGTTTAATGTTTTGTTGAAAAGAGAAGCATTGTTCCAAACTGGACAACTGTGGGGGCCTGTTTATTGAAGCTCTTATGTGGCAGGCCAGCAGTTCTTTGTAGAAGATGTGTGGGGCTGGAAGAATGAAATATAGATTGGTATGTAGGGATTAATGTGAAGTTGTGAGAAGACCAATGGAACTGTCACTGCGTGGCTGGGGAAACTGTTTCATAGCTAAAGAAATCCTTGTCAAGGGGTTTAAGGGCACAGGGTGGTTGGAAAGAACTCCATACAGAGAGGAAAGATCTGTTTAGAAAAGTTCAGGAGACAGTACTGTGACTCTTTCAGTCTTATGGAAGCAAAGGTTTGTTCAGTTTCTCAAGGGATTGTTTGTATCTGTACATTACACCTTCCATTCAGAGTGCAAATAAACATGATGGATAGAGCTTTCTTAAAGTTAAAAGCAAAAGATGCATGGATTTAAAATTTACACATGATAAATACCAAAGAATAAAGGTGTATATTTGTAAAAATCATTGTTAGGTGGCATATGAAGTGAGATATACAACAGGAACACCATAGTCTGATGGCCAGAGAATTGCCTGTATCACCCTATAACCAAACATGAAAGAGGTAATACCCCTAAGAGATCATACAAGAAAATAAAACACAGAAATATTTTATTTTGAACCAAAAGTTAAAATTTTATTTTGAATATCAATCCCCAGCGCCCCCTCCAAAAAAATAAAATAAAATAAAAAGTTCCTCTTATGTAGTGAAATATCCATTTGAAAATGGTAAAATAAAGATATTTCTCTTATTCTCTCCTAGGTATTGAACACATTTAATTTTATCTGAACAGCAATCTAGCTTGAGCTTTAATATTGCAAGAAACCTAAAGTTTGTGGCTTTTGAGAAATCAGAAAAACCCATCAGACTTGTGGGGTGGATGGGTTTTTGTTTTTGGCAGATGGGCCTGTTTGAAGCTGCCCAGGACTAGGAGGAAGTGGAACTTCTCAGGGATATAATTTTGTCAGCGGAATTCTGCTATATGTCCAATAGGAAAAAGAATCTAAAACTCATCTGCTGGGCAAAATGCAGCATTCCACTGAGATACTGAAGGTACAGGAAAGGCTCTTTACTTCCCAAGCTGCAGAACTCATTCTACATAGGTGATCTAACTAGGGTTGGTATAACTGGTTATCTTGAAACCTGCTTGGTGGTTTTGGCTCCCATAGAAACCCCTTTCCCCCAAACCCTGTTCCAAAACTCTAATCCTGCAGTGGGTTCCAGGTGGGTAAAGACCTCTCTGCTTATGTCCAGCCACAGTGACTTCAGTAGAACTCTGCACGGACATGAAGCCAGTTGCAGGATGGGGGCCTAGTGGAGTATTTTGTCTTTAAATGAACATAAGATAGATATATATATATATATATAAACAGAAAAATATTGAAGACATCTCTTATCATTCTGCATTCGTGTTAGGGAGGGCAATGGGGCTTTTCTCTTCACAGCCTGTGAGGTGCTGAGCAACCTCAACACTCATTGAATTTAGGATTTAAGTCATTTATCACCTTGCAGGATTGGACCATAAATGCCTGAGCTAGAGCCCACTGAAATCAATGGATGTCTTGCCATCAACTTGAATGGGATTTGAATCAGGCCTTGAAGGAGAGAAACATTACACTGATGCTGGAGTTCATCATCATTCACTCAAATTCCTTCCTCTATCAAAGCCAGTTTATTACTATACATAAAGTATATCTATATTTATTTGTATATAAATATATTATAGTGTTATCAAAGCTTCTGAAATACAGGACAGAAAGCAAACCATGAACTTGTTTTTTCATACATCACATTGCACTAACATACTGTATCTGGCATCTGCTCACAAAGGCTGCTCTTTTCATAGTCACAATCATTTGTGTCTTATGCAGGCTATTACATAAAACCAATTACCTGAATACAGGAGGACTTTGACTCACTTTAAGTGTTTGTCAACTAACATTCTCCCAAGACTTAACTTTATAACAGAAAAGAAACATACTGAAATCCAGGCCTAGTCTACACTAAAAAAAATGCTTCGATCCCTGAGGATCAACACAGTGGGATCGATTGAGCAAGAGTCCAGACCTGCTCAATCGATCCCAGAAGCGCTCTCAAGTTGATGTAATTACTTCATCCCCTCAAGTGGAGTAAGGCGGTGTCGACTGGAGAGCACTGTAAGTCGACGGAGCCCAGTGAGGACGCCGTGGTAAATGGACTTAACTAAGTTGAAGGGATATACGTATTCTGCGGAACGCAATTGCGTATCTCCTGCCGATTTAGCGCTGTAGTGTCGACCTGGCCCCAAGTCTTCAGGCTCAAAAGCGGTCAAATCCTTTGTATACCCATTTTTATACATGCACACGCACGCAGAACAATTCTGAAGTTGTCAAACACTTGAGTGAGACCAGGGAGCCATCGTGCAACTAATTACTCAGCAAAATGCTGAGGACAGACTGTTTCACAGAAGCATAAGTCCACCGGCCACAGTAGTACAAGCTGTATAAAATACAATCCATTTACATTAGACTCGTGTCTAGAAAGGTTGCCAGCCCACATCTAAAAATTAGAACATTAGATGTGATAGGTTAACACCAACCTGTACCCTGATTTGTAAACAGCTTTTATCAGTTACTATCACCTTTTGGGAAACAGGACAGGACTACCTTGTTTATCTACTGTAACATACACCCTAATCCATGCCTCCAGTTACTCAGGTTGCTTGCTGACTGTATTTCATTTGCATGGCTGTGTCCTTAGCTTGTAAGATAAATGCAATTGTTAGTTTACTCTGACATTCTTCTGGTAGGATCCATGAGTAGCTCTCTTTTGCATCTAGTCACTCTTATGAGCTATCTGGGAGATCATAGACAAATCATCTGTGACTCTGATGTACAAATGTTTTTGTAAGGATTGATTATCTTCTCACAAGCACAATTTAAAGAGCTTTCATACTTCCCCTACTTTTTGACATTTTTATTAACCAGTTGAAAATATTTTCTTTAAATAGTCACTATGCACTATCACTGTTTATTGAGAACCAAATTTTGTTCTTAGTAGGAGTGCAAATCCAGTGTAACTTCAATGACCACCTCCTCCCCTCCAATCCCCTGTGCAATTATGCTAGATTTATACCTGTGTAAATCAGAACCATTTTGGCTCCAGTGAGTTGAATTCATCATTGGGGCAACTTGCTTGACTTCAGAAGACCAAATGAGTCCCATAAGCACGTCCAACCATCATTATTTTATCCTAGTTCCGTAATACTGAGGTTTTTCTCCCTACAGCCTGAGGTCCTGGAGACATATGACTACAACAGAGCCTTCTTGGCTTTCACTGAAAAAAAAGGTAAGTCTCCAGCCCTGATGTTTGTAAAGGTTGAAACAGTGACTCCTAAAGCTCAAAACGCTGAAGGCAAAGGAAAAAGACCCAGCATTTATTATTTTTAAATCATGCTTTCTTAGGGCCTGCACCATGAATTTAACAGTTTGGGATGGCAATACTGCATAAACTTCAGTGGAATGACACCAGGACTGAAGCTGGCCCAGTATGTTTAACCTAGATGTTATTGGGTTGAAGGAGGGTGTCTGGATACAATACATTTTAAAAAAAAGAAAAGATTTTGTATTTGGACTTAATCTAATTTAAAGGAATTGAGAAAATCACATTTGAATCTAGTGAAACGTCATCAGCAAAAATGACAGTACAATATTGCAGTATAAACAGGACATAAGTAAATGGGTCCATATTATGGCATCCAACAAACAATATGGCATCTGATAAATGACAGTTCAATTTTTGATGTGGCCATCAATTTACTCAGCTATGTTGCCAAGTATGATTCTGATCCTGTTATCTGAGTAGTCCCATTTATTTGCAGGAAGACTTTACTCAGTTGTTAAGCTCCAGTGGGCCTTCTAGGGTATGTTTACATTGCAAATGAAGGTAGGATTGGGGTGCAGGTAAGCATAAGCAAACTAACAATATATGTTAAGATGTGGCTGCCCCAGTATAAACGCCCTGGTGATCTTGTTATATTTGGATGACTTGCCGATGATGAAATCTGTGCTACCACATCTTCGCTATTGCTACCCACACTAGTTTTAATCCAGCTAGGATAGGTATGCCTACCTGTGCTGTATGTGCAACTTCATTTGCTGCATAGATGTACCTTTAATGGAGCACGGTACTACTTGTTTGGTGAAATTCTGGTTTCATTTAAGTCAAGGGCAAAGCTCCCAGGATTTCAGTCTGGCCCTATATGTTTAAGTATAGTATCACTGGGGTTCTTCCTTGATAAATTAAACAGTGATGTGTAAAATACTGCAAAAAATGATTATTTAAAAAGTCTATGGTATTTTCCCTTTATTAAACCATTGAGATAGCAATATTTTATCTATGGTCTAGCTTCTTATTAGTATGTTTAATGAGCCCTTAAATAAGCATAAAATAAATTAAAACGAATGCAACTTTCCTTCACTATTCAGATCAAAGAAGTGGCATTAAAGAGTGAAAATACTGGCCTCAATCAAGTGAATGTTAAAATTCCCATTGGTTTCAGTGGGGTCAGGATTTCAACAGGCATATGGGGTCACGTTCACCTTCTCTTTGTTTATTTCAGCCTGCATAGAAATGGTTAGAGACCACAGCAACACAGAACAGAACATCTGAATGGCACAACTACCTGCTTTTTATTGATGCTAGTGTTCTGACTGAATTCAAGTTTAATTTTGCCTTTTCCATCCTTAATTGTTTTGCTTCTTTTAGGTTACTGCTACCTTTAAGCCAGGGCAAAAATTAGTAAAGAACTTATTGTGCATTATAATTATCTACTTCCAAAACACATTTAGTTGGCTTTCTCTAATAGTTCCATTTATACACGAGTTCTCTCATTTAAGCTTGTCTTCTTCATTTATACACGAGTTCTATCGTTTAAGCTCGCCTTCTTCATTACTGAATATCACATTTTGCTGTTGGTTGTGTATCATAAAATAAGGCTAGAACATCAATAACTTAAGTAACACACATGTAAACTTGTTTTTCTGCTTATAGTTCTAGGTAGGCCCCCACGAACTTTCTGATTACTTTAAAAGCATTCACATAATATGGGATGTCACTTTATTTTTTTTCTTCTTCACATAATGAGACACTGAAAGCCCTTGTAATCTCTAACAGGGTTTTAAGCAGCTTGGTTTTATGAATGACAGCACAGTTAAAGCCAAAATAATATTTTGTACTGTACAATCTCAAATTAAAGCAAGAAAGATAATGACAATCTTTTGCATTAGCAAGAAAGTATGATTCTCTTCCACTGGACTTTTTTCTTGTTGACAACTCACAATGTGTATATGAATGTAGTTGTGTATAATCTATGCGGAACGGCAACTCTTATTCTGTTCATCTAGTTCTTCTAATTGTTTAGTTAAACTACCAAACTGATACAATTTAGAATACTACGTTAACACATTTAACATCAAGTTTACATACTTGCTTTTTTGAAATACTAGGAACGTGTATGCATTTTATTTGGCTTTGTAAGAACTGAAATATTACAGATAATGCAATCTACTTTGATTTGAAAGAATATGGCTCTTATCAACTAACTCTCTCTGAGGTTCAGAGTGAAATACCTTTTTTCATATCTGTAGCTGACTTGAGAATAGGCAGTCTTCTTATGTGTTCAGGAGCATGCTACAGTATAGATTGTTCTTAATTAAGGATATTTCCCTCCGGACATTAGAGTTAAGCTGTTGCAGCAAAATTACTTCATTTAGACTAATTTTTCTGTACAAGTCTCAAGAAAAGCTATTCCAAGTGTGTTTCATTGTAGTATCTCCACATGACCAGAGGAGGGCACTTTAAACATCTTTGCACTGCTCATGAAGCAAATGCAGAAACACAGTGTTACCCAAAGTCACATACAGTCCTGCTGAATGCTATTAAGGTTGCAGACAGCTTTTTTCTGAAGTTCACAAAAATATAAAATATATGCTGTACCACAGGGCTCCATTCTGTAGATTGCTTATCTCTATCTATCTGGGTTTTCTTCTGATTCCTCCCCACCTTCATTTACTTCAATTGCAGTTACGCTGTGGTTGATTAATCTGAGAGCAACAGATAATTGTTAAAAATATTAGGGGGTTGTCTCCCTCAACCACTGGACCACTGCACTGTTGCTAGCCCCAAGTATTTTAAGAGAGATTGATTTAACCTTCTGTCTTATTCTGCTGCAGAAATTCCTTGACTTTGATTGGAAAAGCACTCTGAGATATGGTATGTATTGTAACAGCACATCTCATCACATTAAAATATCGTAAAATTACTGCTCCTCTCTGCCTGCTCAAAACATTCATGTCGCATCCCAGATCTGCATGTGCAGCATAGTACAGAGTACGGAAATCAATCTTTTATCAACTCCATTCACTACTGCAGTGGAGTTTCAATGACTTTCCATAACAGACATTCAGGATAACTATTCATTTTTCACATTTGGGCTAAATATGTCAACCTTTTAGGAGAAAGCATTTAATTTTGTAGCTGAACTCGTATAGTTTGTCTGCTCTCTGCTTTGTTCAAATTTAATTCAGAAAAAAGATTAGAAAGGATATAGAAATAATTTGTTTTTAATAAGTCTTTCTTCCATCTTTGGGGAAGCACAACACCTCTTTCCCTCCCTCCCCTCCCCAAAATGTTATTTTCCTTCTTCAGTTTTTCCTTTCTTTTTCAGAGCTGACAGGTACAAGAAGGAAGATGTCTTTCCTCAGCAGTCCATTGAAGTGGAGTAGAATTCAGTGAGTCCTCACCATGATAGGATCATAAACTTACTGGGTTAAACCACCCTAGCTGTCTCTAACCTGCTGAGTTTTAGCTGCACCATACATATGTTTCCTTGTGCCATTTTCTTTTGTTTGTTTTTCTTTTGTTTCTCTTGATGACCCTGAGCTATGGCTTCTGTCTCGTTTCTACCACTAGTCAGCTTTCCTTGCTTTTCTGGTTTTGCCGATGTAGGCCTCAAAGAAGAAATGGCAGAATAACACAAAGTAGCTGAGGTACATGAGAGAAGACCAGATGATGTTCTGAACATGGGAATGGCACTGCCCCTGTTGCATCCAGGAGAAGACCAGGTAATTAACTACACAACCAATCAACATCTGAGTGATCTGCGATAAGGTGATGAACATGGCAAACTTGCGTGAGACTCTGAAGCCAGCAGCCCGCAAGGCATAGTAAGAGTACATAACTGCGTGCACCCCATAGTTCATGGTCATAAACCAGCCACCGCCAGCCACCATGTCCTTGTAAGAGTACCAAGAATAAAGCAGCACTGTAATGTGGTGGTACCAGTGTAGAAAGATGAGCTTCTGTTTCCTAAGAATAATGAATATTGTATCTCCTGTAAGAGAGAAGATGGGGGAAAATATCAGAAACAAATCAAACTACTTTGTTATTCTTGTGTTTTGCCAGTTTTCCTTTCCTTTAAAATTGTGGGAGGTTGTAGTGTTTTGGGGCATTGATGAAAACCTCAGCTCTAACCACCCCTGAACTTTATTTGAGTTTAGAATCTACTTCTGGGTGTATGTCCAGAGCCACATTTAATAAGTGGCCCTTTATCCTTATGATGGAGAGCCAAAAACTCCAGGTCCAAACTGTTGGGGGTATTTGTTTGAAAACATAGGATCCAAACTTTTGTGACATGAGGAACTGCTATTTTAAAATGTCAGTGCTTAATTTAGAGACATTTGCTGATCGGGAGGTAATCTGTGAAAATCTCTCATAAGCATTATATTTTTGATTTATATTTTTGTATTTTGAGTGCAAGCACCATCCATTGCAACTGCAGGAAACAGTGCTGTTTAAACAGAAACCAGGAAATCAAGAGCTAAAATAAGTAAACACTGACTGTATTTTGTCCCTGAGTTATAAGGTAGAAAATTCAAGTCAATATTTTCAAACCTGGTCTCCTAATCTTTTATTTAGGCACATGAATGAAAGTGTCTGATTTCCAGAAGTACTGAACAGCCCTGGGTCACATTAAAGTCAAGTGCTATATCTACACTTGCAAGTTAAGTCGACTTAAGGAGGCTTAAGTTGATCTAACTTAGTCCCTGTCCACACCAGGCTTTCATGAAGTCGACTTAAGAAATTCCTTAAGTCGACAATGAAAACTTAGGTCGACCTAATAAGAATCACTGGTTAGGTCGACCTAATCCTAAGTCGACTCCTTAGGTTGACCTAAGCACAGTGTGGAGGCTTAAGTCTACTTTATTAGGTTGACCTAAGGGCAGTTAGGTCGACTTAACGAAGTGGACTAAGTCCCTGTTTAGGGAAACCACTTTAAGTTGATTTAATCAGGTCGACTTTAGGTTGACTTAAAGTAGACCTTACTAGGTTGACTTAACAAAGTCGACTTAACTTTTTGTAGTATAGAGATAGCCAATGAGACTGCCAGCTGCTCAGCCTTTTTAATTAGGTGCCTAAATATGGATTTAAGCAGCCAAAGTTTAGATGCTGCCCCTCCTCCTCCAGGTTTGAAAATTTCAACAGAAGAGTACAAAGATTTTGTATCAGTGGATCCAGGCATATAGGACAAAGTGAAGAAGGTTCCTTGTGGGACCCATCCTCTCCTCTGTCTGTTTGCCAGTGGACTGACACTGGGGTGACAGCAGAATCAAACTTTATGGAGTTACACATAGCAATGACAGTTCTGAGTAACAGGGAAGAGTTTGTGCCATTGTGTTTTCAACAGTAAGTATCTAGTCCCCTCTGGTACTGAGTTGTTAATATACATAAAACAAGGACAGACTATACTAAAAATTGAGTAGCAAACTTTTGTGCTTGTAATTATTAAGAAATCTGTTAAATGAACATGATTTCAGAGTTTGCATAAAGAATATTATGATTTGAACAAACTGTTGTCAGTTCTTTCACTGTTGATCTACACATAGTCATTACAAACTATTAAAGAAAGTAAGCCTCTCTGCAAAAGGCTTTAGTTCTTTCCCTCTATGCAAGCACGATTTTTTGACAGTAACTGCCAGCATTGTTAATTGGACTGTAGCATGTAGGAGTTGAGGGAAAATAATATAAAATAATAAGTATACTCAAGATTTTCAAAATGATTAGTGATTTGGGGTGCCTGTTTTTTGGCTGCCCAATTTGGAACTCCCCCAAAAGTCTTGGTCTTCAGGGCATATACTCAGTAATTTCCATAAATAAGGCCTAATATAAGATGTCTCAAAAATCTGAGGCAGCCAAATGACCAATTATATTTGAGAATCTTGGCTGCACCTTTCACTGAAACTTTACTCAAAACTCCAACCCAACAGTGTATGAGATTTTGAAAAGGTCCTGGGACTTCTGTCTGTATTGGTTGTCATTTTCACACATTTTTGCACTTTTTGGTTGTGGCAATGGAAATCTTAAAAATAAAAGTCCTCTGTTTCTAGTCAAACTGAAGTGGGAATAGCAGGCAACTTAAAGGAGTATCTGTTCTCCTGGTAGTTGAGCTTATTTTTTAAGACTCAGGTCAGTAAATTCTGTTTTCAGTTACATACATCTGAGGAAAGTTGACTGAGCATTGGGCTCAACAGATTCAAACAGTTTGAATAAATATCTGAATGTCTGATACTTACGCAAATCAATCTGAACCAGCTGCATTCACTTATTACTATGCAAAACACTACTGTATATGTAACCTACACCATTGGAGGGGGGCATGCAAGTGTGAACACCCACCTCCTGGTTTTAGAGAGAAAACAGGGTACCTCTGAAACAGCTCAGAACCTTTTCCTCCAAATTTCCTTGCTACTGCTGCAGAAATATGTTTTGGTTCTCTTTCCACGTACTGTTTTTCCTTTCTTCCTAATGCTTGCCCTGATTGCATTATTCTTAATCACTTTATTTATGCACATATGCTTTTATTACAGATAGACAGTGATTTATAATGGGGGAAGTCTCAGGCTCAAAGCACAAGGTGTATTATACGCATATATCTTTGGGAAATCCAAATAATTAACATTAGTGAGGGGTGAACTGAACTATGCCTTATATATAAAGGCTGCAGTTATTCATGCTTCATTAGCTATAGGAATGGTTAGTCACCTTTGTAAGAACCTAGCCTTGTAGCAGACAGCTCCTGATTTTAACAAGAACAAATCTCAGTGGCTTTTGATTTAATTCAAACAGTAAGAAATCGGAGCCAGAGTCAGAAACAGCAAAAATGGAAGCTGTGTGTCTTGTCTCGTGTGCTGCGATATTGCTCATCTGAAATGCATTGAATTGCTGAAACACAACCCTATACTTGCTCTCTCTCTGCATTTGGTGAAATCTGCACCAGTAGATTTCAGTAACCTGCAGCCTCAGAAGTGACCACTGGAGGGCTGCTGAATCATTGTCTCCTACTTCCTATTAAGACCATCCTCTATCATACTAAGGAGTCCTAGAAGCAGGTTGGGCACTAAACATGCTCCAGAAAGTATATATATATTTTTATAGCTTTGCTAAAATTGCTGGAGAGAAACCCATTTATAAAATCTGCATCCAGTGGGTGGGGGGTGGGGGGGGGTGGGGGGAGCAGAAGAACTGCAATGCTACTGGAAAGGGTTTTTAAATGTTTGTTTTGTTTGGGGGCTTGTGTGTGTGTGTGTGTGTGTGTGTGTGTGTGTGTGTGTTTTGGGGGCTGCAAGAAGCAAATGGCAATTGGGTTTCTGGTGCATTTAGGGGAGAAAAACACATTGTTTCTAATTATGTGTACACACAGAATAAAGACAAATAAAACAGCACTTAGGCAGAATGGGGCTTGAAGCCTCTGATTTCCATAGCTTGATATCTGTATGTGGCTTCCAGATTTATATAGAGTAAGGCAGAGGCTGATTGGCTATGTCTACACTTGCTAAAATTAGTTCGAATTAGTTTAGTTTGAACTAATTTTAGTTAGTTTGAATTAGCAATCCCCATTCATTTCAATGGCTGGTTAATTCGAACTAAGAAATTAGTTTGAATTAACATGGCCACATTGGTTAATTCAAACTAGTTAGTTCGAATTAACCCCTTAGTTCGAATACCCTATTCAAACTTATTATTTTGAATTAAGGAAGCCCTTAATTCGAACTAACTAAAGCCTAGTGTAGCCATGGCTTTAGTTAGTTCGAATTAAGGAGGCTTAATTTGAACTAACTTGCCAGTGTAGACATAGCCATTGATTCTGCAGCTCACTCCACTACTGTTTATCTGTAACACTGACAGTTTCAGACATGGGGCATCCTGTTCAGTTGGACATTAGGGATTTTGGACATGCTTATTTATGGGAGAGGCCTAGATAAGGTTATGAGAAATCTAGTGTATTGCATTATACTGGGCTCACAACTTGTAATCAGTCAAAGCATAGTGATAACCCTAAGGCTGCAACTTTCCCTTGACACTTGATACAGTCAGCCTAATGTCTATTCTTGGATATTGAGCCTGCCACCTCTGGAGCTTATCCATAAACCTGAAGAGCTTGAGCTAAAGGTCCTAAATGACAGTTGTAATTCATCTCTGCTGTGGACAACAAATAGTGGGGGAAGACTGAAGAATGGGTTACATCAGGTTTTCTTGACCTGCTGACTAATATGCAGAAGGTGTTCCTAAACCACCATCTACATGAAGTTGAATAGTCCCAGGAACCTGGACCTAACACTTCTATTTCCAGATGGTGCCTCTTTGGTCCCTTCCCCACCCCCGCAATTTCTTCTGACCCTAGGTGATTTGTTGGGTGGCTTCCCATGGCTATCAGAAACAATTTAACCACTTCCTCTCCTTATACTCCAATCTGGACAACTTGTTCTGGCTGCACATTCTGGGAATTCCTATTAAACTTTATTTTTATTCAGAACAAATGGTAGCAGGAGCATGGGCCTGACTGATTTAAGTGAAGAGTAACTCCCCTGAGGTTTACTGCCATTTTACTAGTGAAACATTCATATCAGAGGATGAATCAATCAGGCCTTAAACAATCTATATGTTGGTCGTTCAATTGCAGATAGGAAGTCACAGTCACTAGCTCAATGGCCAACATGCAGCCCTGGTCAGTAGCCAACTACTGCAAAGCAATCGTTTTAGCTCTGTAAAATGAATTCTTGGTTGCAGTTTGCTCACTAGGGGCCCACATCTAAAAACCCACGAACACAAATTAGCTCCCTGTCAGCTATCGCAGCAGAAAGGCTAAGGACTGAAGACAGAACTATAATTCAGTCCTACCTGTGGTCTGTCCAGAACAGTTTTGGTGTATATTAGCAGGGTAGTATGGGGAAGGTTGCATTGACATTGCCTCTACTACATCTGAGAAAGCACTTCATAGTCCATTGATGCTGATCCAGCAAGTTTAAAAAGTGCTAAATGATATTTAGAAACTAGGGGCACGGCCCTACTATTTTGTGGGTTTATGATCATTAAAGTAATGACATTTCCAGTGCCATGGCTGGTACAATCACCCGGTAAGGTTCATTTCTCTCTAGGTAAGGTGAAAGGATAAAAAATGAACTCTATGAAGAAGAAGAACACCACAACATGGATTTATTTGAAACTGTCCATCACCTCCTGTTGGCATAGAGATTGCCCCAGGATGAATTTTTTGCTTAATAACTGCCCCCGATACAGCACATAACATTAGGTCACTCCCACTTGCACTATGAACTGCTAATAGGGGGTTGGTTGTCCCTAACCATAGCATAGGAATGCAGAAATAGTGCAGAAAACAAGGGCACAAAAGACTTCTCTGCCTCCTTCCACACCCTTCCAAAAAGTCAAGGAGAAATAAGATCCCTGAGCCTGGGGAAGTACTGGGACTGCTCCATCTATTGCTCCAATTAATATACTGTGCTTCCGAGAGGGGACTGGGAGGTACAGAGCCAGGGGTCTACTTGCCATCTACATTGGCTTATGGCGTTGGATATACTGGGAGGAAGCAGGCTGCACCAGGAGTACTGGGGAGCAACGGGAGGCGCGCAATGTGCGGGCTCCATGTGGTTCTTTAATGTTCCCAACTCAGCAGCTGTGGCTAAATGCCCTGGATTAGCCAAGGAGTATGAGTTAACTAAGAAAAAACCCTACCTCGCCTAAACTGAATCAAAACCACTAATACTTAAGAGGAATTGACTTGAGGGTTTGGGAATCATTTTATTCAATTTTTCATTGCTTTAATCTTTGCTCAACTGAGATTAAATATTAGCAATTGAGGAACAGGCGGTTTTTGGTTTGGCTTTTTTATTTATAAGCTTGAAAAGCGGTTTTCAGCAGCACTGAATGGTCTTGCATGTTTTCTGCATGAAGGCTTTTGCCCCAAATGTGCACCTTAAACAAAAAGGAGAACCGGTACTCACCTAGTTCAGGTGCTTTGCTTAGCACAAATGCATAAGCCCAGAATTTACTGACAGGTCCATTGTAAAAACTCTGGTCGCACACTGACTGCTTCAGGCCTTTGGTCATCAGAATGTACAGCATGTAAGCACCAGTTCGAACAGCACCAAATATACTTTAGAACAGAAAGAGAAAACAAAGAACATTCAGCCGTTACTTAACAGCTAAACTTAATGACTTCAAATAATTCTAGTAAACTTTACGCCAGTGATGTTCTTAATTATTAGCACCTTGGGGCCAAATATTGATATAGATTCAGGTGTAAAGCTGGAAGATGTCACTGCCTTCAAGAAATCCTTCTGAATTTCCACTGGTGTAAGTGAGAGGAGAACATGAGTGGTCTGCACTTTTACTGGACTGAACTAATGATGCTGAATACATTGTGATACCATCCTGTCAGCTCCCTTCTTTCACTGCTAGGCAACTTCAGGTGTCAGGAGTAAAGGGGAATGTCTCCTTTAAATGTGGTGCGTGCAACCTGTGGAATTTTCATCCTGATGGCTGAGAAACTACACTGCCCACAAGTGATGAGCTTAATAATAGCTTGCATTTGTATTGTTATCTCCCTCCCTCCGTGTTCTGTCATCTGTTTCCTGTGCCACAGTACTGCAATGAGTCTCATGCAGGGAAAAGCCTGTGCCCAGACAGAACTTGACTGACTTCAGTGGGGGACTAGTTTAAGAATGGAGCTTAAGCTAGTAAACTCTTTTTGACGGAGGCATAAGCTGGTTTCATTTTGTGTCTCATACATCACCTGGCACATTGTTAGCTCTTAAGACATTACTAAGGGTACGGCTACACTGGCAAGTTGGGTCAACTTAAGGAGGCTTAAGTCAACCTAAACAAAGCCACATCCACACTGGGCTTTTCTTAAGTCAACTTACGTCCTTCCATAAGTTGACTTAATACCACCTCCTCTGAGGTCAACTTAAGCCTTAAGTCAACTTCTTAAGACGACTTAAAGCCAGTGTGAATGGGGATTAGTGCTAAGTCGACCTTGTTAAGTCGACTTAACAAGGTCAACTTAAGTCGACTTAAAGTATTGCCACTCTGTTAGGTCGACTTAGCAAGGTCGACTTAACTTCGCCAGTGTAGACATAGCCTAAGAGAGGAACTGGCAAGCTAGCAGGAGATGAACTCATATCATAAGAAGCACATATCATCCTCATTTCCTTAAACCTGTTTGGACAGCAAGGTATGTTGTGTTCTGTAAATGAGAAACATTAGGAAGTACTGTCTGGTGTTAGTGCCATTGACAGAAGAACTCATTTTACATTATAACAAGCATACAAGTGGCACTATTGAAACAGCTTGGCTTCAGTACTACCTACCATCTGCACTATCGAGCTGAGCAGCTTTTAGTCTTCACTTTCCAACCCCTAGCTGTTGGCCAGTAAGCAGAAGGATGAAAGGCCATTCTGATGGCAAACATGATTGCATTACACTCCAGCTTGAAAACTGAACGTGGAGAGAGAGACTCAAAGGTTTCTTTCTGACTATAGAAGCACCTTATGGGGGCAGCACACGCCGTGGCGGGGTCCTGGTGAAGGGAAATTTGAAAGGCTTGCTAGTTACAACAAGAGCACTCGTATTGAGTGGGTTCACTGGCATTTCTGACGCCGCACTTTCAGAACCTTTAAGTAACACAAACAACTTGAAGAAAGATCGTGCCTTTCGCAATCTGAACGCTCAGAGATGCAGAATTCACCACTGTGTGCCCGCGTTGCCCCGCATCTCCTCAGCCTGCACAATGTCCCATCCGCGTGCACCAGCTCTGGTTATTTTTTTCCTTGAGGCATGAGGTTTGGTTATTCTGTCAGCATATACAACTACAATTGTTCTGGACACACAAGTTATCCCATTCTTCTAAAAGTCAAGCTTCAGCATGTAGTATGACGGTGATATTAGGTATATGTATAGCAATTGCTCTTAGGACCCCCACTCACGGACCAGCACCCCATTGTGCTAGGTGCCGTATAAGCTCAGAACAAAACAGATACAATGGAGATGGCAACCAATTGACTTATTTAAATACATACGTTTAACTGATATATTGGGGTGCGCTATGTTCCCAAACTATATCCAATATACAAGCTCAAGTTATCAGGCAGTAATGCCTTCTGAATGCCCCAAAGAAACAGAGCTGCTTTTTGTGTCCCCACCATTTAATAATGTGGTTCCCTCTGTGAGATGCGATCAACCAACTCATTTATATCTCACATAGAAATCATGTGCATGAGGGTGATGGGGATGCTTGCTCAGGAAATCACTTCTGCTTCATTTTGCCTGGGCTCTCCTCTGTAGCGTAATTATTATGAGGCATTAAAATGAACTACCTACCACAGCAGTCTGTCAAGTGGGAATCAGCTGGGATTCTAGAATTAAGGTAACGGTGAATTACGAAACAGTGACAGCCTTTCCAAATGAAGAGAGTTATCAAGACATACTGCACTGGCAAATACTGCTGTCTCATCTATTCAGATAAAAAATGGCCTCTATTTCTTTCCCTTCAGGCTGTGCCTTTTCAAGTAGACTAACAAGCGTCCAACCGCTATATTTTCATCATGCTATGGACAGTGAAGTATTCACTAATATAAAAATAATACTTTTCATTTTCTTGCTTTTTTTGACATGAGACTCTCAAGCCATTTTAAAACATGGATTGAGACTTTTGAGAGGACAACATTATCACCCTCATTTTGGAGATGGGGAAATTGAGGCACAGGGCAGATAAGTGAGAGAACTAAGGTCAAAAAGCAAGTTCAAGATAGAAGTGAGGAATGGAATTTAGGAACTCTGACATTTAGTTGGTTAATTTACCCACTAGACAACATTTTTTAACTGTACAACTGTAATAGTAGGAAGTGTACCTGTTTATGAGGGGGCTGAATTAACTCTTGGTGCCCATGCTACATCGATATAAAAAGTATTTGGCACACACTACTATATATACCAAAAATTGTCATTGCAGAGCTGAGAACATGGTCTCAGTTAGCTCTTTACAATGATCCAGAAATATCTGGTTTTCTTGTTTAGCTCACTGCAGCACAAGTATTCTCTGATGTTTTACATGGAACAATTTGACATATGTTTTATTTCTGCTCATAGAGCTAGAGAACCCATTTTGACATGCATATCTTAGAACAGAAAACAATGTCAGCCCATAAGTCAAACAGTTTCTCCTATCAATCAGCACAAATATAGCACTATAAAAAAAAAGAAACAAAACAAAAACTGAAAAACACAGCTTTGTTTCTGCATGACTAGTTTAAAATGCGACCAGGAACTTGGCTTTTAAGATCTCATCACAAATGCATCATCTCCTATCCATCAACCCATGCTAAGTCTGGGTTGAAAGAACAGAAGGGTGAGCTTTGAATCAAGAGTTCCAGGAAGCCAAGATATTCCAAACTAGCAGTTTGGGTGTCACTCTTTTCCCTGGGAAGAACTGGGTGGGAGGGTGGTCCTGAGACTATGACAAAGATTTGGAGAAAGTCTCTTTCTTTTAACACTCAGGAAGAAGCATCATTAGCATGAGGATAACAGTCCTATCTCTAAAGGTACTCTGTCTCACTATAGATCTTCTGCGTAGAAATGGCTCCAACCAGGTTTCCTGCTACAAGTTTTAAAAAAACCCAGCGAACACACCCGTACAATTTCCCTCTTTCTTTACAAAGAATCTCTGAACATATGAATGACCCATACTGGGTCAGACCAATGGTCCATCTAGGCAAGTATCCTGTCATCCGCCAGTTGGTTCAGAAGGAAAGAACAGAACAGGTAATCATCATATGACCCATCCCACCAGCCATCCCCAGCTTCTGGCAAGCAGCAATCCCTGTCTGTCCTGGCTAATAGCCACTGAGGGACCTATCCTCCCCTTATAGTCTTGTCCTTCACAATATTCTCTGGCAAGGAGTTCCACAGGTGCATTATGTGAGGAAATACTTCCTTTTTCTTATTAGAAACCTGCTGCCTACTAATTTCATTTGGTGACCCCCTACTTCTTGTGTTATGAAAAGGAGTAAATAATATTTCCTTATTTATTTTCTTCACATCAGTCATGATTTTATAGACCTCTATCATATCCCCCCTAGTTGTCTCTTTTCCAAGATGAAAAGTACCAATCTCTCCTTGTATGGAAGCTTTTCCAAAACCCTTAACTTTTGTTGCCCTTTTCTGTATCTTTTCCTATTTCAGTATATGTTTTTAAGAGATACATTAAGATTTTTAAGATGTATCTTGTTTTAAGATACATCTATATCAATATATTTTTTTAAGACAGATGTACCAGATCTGCACACAGTATTCAAGATGTTGGCATAACAAGGATTTATAAAAAAGCAATATGATATTTTCTGTCTTATCTATTCCTTTCCTAATGATTCCCCACATTTTGTTGCTTTTTTGACTGCTGTTGGACGTTGAGTAGATATTTTCAAAGAACTATTCAGTGACTCCAAGATCTCTTTCTTGAGTTGTAACAGCTAGTTTATACCCCATAATTTTATATGTATAGTTGGTATTATGTTTTCCAATGTGCATTACATTGAATGTCACCTGCTATTTTCTTGCCCAGTTACCCAATTTTGTGAGATTCTTTTGTTACTCTTTGCAGTCTGCTTTGGACTTAACTATCATAAGTAGTTTTGTATCATCTGCAAATTTTGCCACTTCACAGTTTACCTCTTTTTTCCAGAATGTGTCGAACAATACTGGTCCCAGTACAGACTCCTAGGGACACCATTATTTATGGTCCGAAACTGACAATTTATTCCTGTGCTTTGTTTCCTACCTCTTAACCTATTATTGATCCAGGATAGGACCTTCCCTCTTATCCTATGACAGCTTATTTTGTTAAGCTTCTTTGCAGAAGGATCTTGTCAAAGGTTTTCTGAAAATCTAAGTACATAATATCCATTGGATCACCCTTGTCCCCATGCTTGTTGACCTCTTTGAAGAATTCTAGTAGATTGGTGAGGCATGATTTCCCTTTACATAAACCACATTGACACTTACCCAACATATTGTATTCATCTATGTGTCTGATTGTTTTGTTCTTTACTATAGTTTCAACCTCTTTGCCTGGCATTGAAGGATTGCCTCTGGAGCTTTTTAAAAAAACTGGCACCACACTAGCATTTCATTCAAGAATTAATATGTAACAACAAATATAACATACCACTGGCTTTATTCCCTCCTGAAAGTCAAGATACTCCTTAACAGGTACCAGGTGCATGTCAGGGGTGGGGAAAGCAAGGAACTGTAGGGTCCATAAAGAACCTAGTGGCAAAAAGCAAGAAGAATCCACCCTAAAAAGAAAGGGACAAAAAGTCCCATCAAAAACAAAATCAAAGTCACATCTGCCATTAACTGATGACTCATGGTCATACAATACACTGAGGCAGTATGACACAGCAAAATCCATGGATTAAAAGATGGGTGAGACTGCATAGCTTTGGGTAATGTTCTGCACACCATCCAAGAGCGTCGGTGCAACAGCTGTGTGCCTGACAGAGACCCCGCTCTTCCTTATGCCCAGCTTCCCTGGCCAGGTAGCTGCCATGAGCTGCGAACCCCGGACACGAACTCAAGCTATGATCACAAGCAACGATCAGGACTGGTAACTATACATGACCAACAGCAGAGCAACTGGAGTGCATGTGTGAATGTGTGTGTGTCTGTGTGTGTATTAAATGTTAGTTATTAACATAATTGTGTTTTCCTAATAGTAAACGCGGCGTATGGCCTTTTCCCCCTTAAAAAGAAGCTGGGTGTTCCTTTTGCAAAACAGACAGGCCTTATTGGTCCCGTTGAGCATAATTTCTTATGCATGCTTTGCGCGCTACATAAATAACATGGGATTTTCCAGAAGAAATGGATCCTCCTCATGCTGACAAGTGGTAATTCATCTTTTGACAGCTTCAACATATTTTCATTCGAAGGCCAGTGCAAACACTGATGTGATCTTTGGTATGATTCAGATCTCGTTTTACAATGAGTTTCGCCAAGTGTAATTCCAGGTCGTCAGTGGAGTTCTTCCTGCTTTAAATACGCGTAAAGACTGTGGTGTGCTGTTCATATATAATCTGTGACTCTATTAGCATTATCTTTTATCAAACCATGTCTTTAAAGAGAAGTTTTGTGTCCATTACCATGAGATATGCAGTGTTGCAGTAGACATGTCAGTCCCAGTAACAGATATTGCATCACCCGCTTTGTCTCTAATTACCATGAGATACTAAGTCATTGATTTCTTGATCACCAGTTAAAATCTGGAGCAGGTTGGTAATGACTGCAAGTTATTGCTATTTTATGGTTGTTTCATGACCTACATGCAATGAACTGACCGCATTTCAATTCCTAATAGATAGGTGCCTGCATCACAAAAGCAGACATGACAAATTGGCACATTGTCTGACTCCAGAAGGAAAATAGGATAGAAGTGGGTTTGTAGTCTTCTCTTGACTGCAGGCTCACACTTTGCCAGTGCTACACAAGAACAGCAGTCCTTGAAATTACCAACTGCCAGGTGCATGAGACAAAACCTTGTCCAAATAAGGTAAATCTTATTTAACCAGATTCCAATTAGTCAAAAATCAGCATCAGAACTGATTCTTATTGAGAGTTGTGTCTTAAGTACATAGAAAAACCTTTGTCTTATCCAAAATCTGATTATCCACATAATTTTCACTTTCCCTATCTCCTTTCAATAAACAAGATTTGACTGTAACTGATACAAAATGTAGTTTTCAAATAAAATGTCTCTGAATTTTAGGAATGCTATGCTGATCAAACTGTAGATGGTTTAAACAAAATCCAAGACTGAGAGGGTGTACGAAGCAATCACTCTATATTTGACCTCTCGGTCCTCATTCTCAAAGGAAACCTACATATCACCTTCAAAATACGAGCCCAGGAGCTTAAATTCATAACTTTGCTAGACACCAAAATAATGGACAGATAGAAACACTGGATTTATGACTCATTACAACAATTTACAACCCACTAACCTCACTGCCCGCAGCTTCCCTTCCTTCTATGACTGGAGAGATGTTAACTGGCCCTTTCACCTTGACTGGTGTCTTGAAATAGGTGTTAACTAGTTACTAACTAGTCTCTTCCAGCTTGTATTTAGCTGTGACACTGCGCTCTTTTCCCAGACCTGAAAAAGAGCTCTGAGGACACTCAAAAGCATATCTCTCTCTCTCACCAACAATAGCTGATCTGATTTAAAAACAAACACACACCCTGCCGCCCCCTCCAATAAACCCCAAACAACCCTCACCCCTCTGAGCTGCCCCATAACTAATTATCCATGAGCTGGCTGCTTCAGTAGTATTCTTGCTACAATTGTCAGTGAAGAGAGTTTCACCAAGCATCAGCCTCTAAGCATAGGGTCAAATTCCAAAGGGGTAGCCGTGTTAGTCTATTGTAGAAAGACAACAGAGTTCTAAGCATAGGGTTACTCTAAAAACAGAGTTCTGGCACTACCTGAACTCAAGTCTAGCTTCTATGTTCCATATCAGTCTGGTTCAGCAAAACAAACAAGGAGTCTTGTGGCACTTTTAAAGACTAACCAATTTATTTATTACATGAACTTTCATGGGAGAAAATCCCACTTCGTCAGGTGCTTTGAAGATGGAGAACTTACAGAATGGGAGGAAAATAAATCATAGAATCATAGAATCATAGGGTTGGAAGGGACCTCACGAGGTCATCTAGTCCAACCCCCTGCTAAAAAGCAGGACCACTCCCCCTAAATTATCCCAGCCAGAGTTTTGTCTAACCGAGCCTTAAAAATCTCCAAAGATGAAGATTCTACCACCTCCCTAGATAGCCCATTCCAATGCTTCACCACCCTCCTAGTGAGAAAGTTTTTCCTAATATCCAACCTTGACCTCCCCAGCTGTAATTTGAAACCAATGCAGGGAAATGCAGGGAAGTGTAAGTCATAGATTCAGGTCAGACTGCTTCAGCAAATTAAAGCAGTTGTTTAGATTCAAACAGTGTGGAACAGCATATTAGTAGGAGAGGAGGTAGAAAGAAGGCAAAGAGAAGGCAAAATCACCTTTTGTAAGAAGAAAGCCAGGAGATATCTCTATTTAAGCCCAAGGCAATGGTGTCATATTTCCATATGAATTTCAACTCTGCAGTTTCTCTTTGAAGCTTTGATTTGTAATCAATTTGCCTAAGTATGACAATTAATATATCTTCCATGGTGTAAGCAGGAGATTGAAATGTTCCTCTATTGGTTTTTGAATGTTATTTCTGATGTCAGATTTGTGTCCATTTATTCTTTTGTACAGAAACTATCCTGTTTGTTCAATGTACAAGGCAGAGGGGCATTGCTGTCACATGATAGCATATAACACATTGGTGGATGAGTAAGCAGAAGTTAAAGTAAGGGGGAACGCACCGGAATGCTGTTCCGGGGCCCCCAATTTTTAGGGGCCAGCATTCTGGGGCCCCTAAAAATAGAAAACCCAGGCGGAACGCTGCGTTCTGCCCAGGGGCCCCAGCAAAGCCACAGACTCCTGCTGAGGCCAGGCTGGAGAGGTTCAAATCTCCTGTCCTGAGCATGCTCAGACTGAGCGTGCTCAGGGCGGGAGTGGCCTGGCCCAAAAGCGGCTCTGCCGGCAGTCCCTGCAGCTCCAAGCCTCCGGCCAGGTAAGGGGGCTGGGGTGAGGCGGCGGGCAGTGGAGCCGGGAAAGGGGCACGGGGGAGTGGGACAGAGAAACCAGGAAAGGGGCACGGGGGAGGGGGGCAGAGAAGCCGGGAAAGGGGCCCCAGGCCTGATCCGGCCATGCTGCCTGCCCGTGGTGGTGGTGGTGCGCGGCGGCGGCAGAGGGGCAGGATCAGACCCAAGGGACCGTCATGCGGCGGCGGCGGGAGCAGAGCGCGGCGGCCGGCAGCATGGGCTGATCCAGCCACTCTGCCACCGCGCACCACCACCATGGGCAGGTGGTGGAGAGGACTATGGATGGCTGGAGTGGGGACTTCGTGGGGGGCTGGGGAGGGGTGGAGGGAGCCTGTGGAGGGGTGATGGGGGCATGGGGACAAAGGAGATTGGGTAGGGGCTGGGTAGCAGTGGAGAGGACTATGGGCAGCTGGAGGGGGGCTGGGTGAGGAGCTGGGGAGGGATGGATGGAATTAGAGGCCTGGAGGGGGGTGAAGGGGACATGGGGACAAAGAGACTGGTGGGGGCTGGGGAGGGGGCTGGGCAGGGATGAAGGAGGTTGGGGGACTGGAGTGGGGGCTAGGGCCTGGAGAGGTGCGGAGGGGGTTGGGGGGGCTGAAGGGGGGGTGGAGTGAAGATGGGGGAAGCTGGGGAGTTAGGAGGGCTGGAGTGGGGGTTTGGGGGCAGGGAGCGTAGGGAATGCGCATGGGGGCTCAGGAGGACATGGGGGAAGGAGGGGTCTGATGTGGGCACTAGTGGACAAGGTTGGAGTGATGTGGATTTGAGGCTGTGCTTCATTTGTGAGGAAAGAGCTGGTGGGGCTCAAGCAATTTGTTTTGCACTCATATCTGTTTGTAGTGTAGACATAGCCAAAAAGTAATTCAGTGAAGTACTTCCCAGTGGGAACCCTGCAAGGTTCCTTCTCTTTCCCTTCTCCTTAATCAAATATGAGGCCCCAGGCAACCCAACTCTTTCCCCACTGAATTGTAATATGTAATATAAAATCAACTTGGAAAAAAGTATGTACTTGTTTCCCCACTCAAGCTATGTTCAGTCCTGGAGCAGAGGAACGAACATAACACATTAATGATCCAAAATGTTGTAGCCTTGCAGAGCTTTCCACCTTTCTGTGGGATCCAGTGCTCACTTCTACCCTTGGAGGGGCCCATTTCAATGGATCTGACTTTTATATGCATGGACAAGCTGTCTCATGCAACTTTTAGAGAGTCTGACTTTTATATGCATAGACAAGGTGTCTCATGCAACTTTGAGGGTTTTGTGTCTTCCTCTGACCCAAGGAACACTGAACTCATGGTAACTAATACACCTGCTGTTATAGTGAGAGTTTGAACAATATTTGCAATAAATGTTTTTTAAGTCTCTAAAGAATTCCTACTGTAGAAGCAAACCTTGCAGGCCTCAAATTTGCTCAGCAACAGCATGACTTATAGAAGAATGGGGGAAAGTGTAAAGATATGGATGGTATAGTCTGAGAAGGGAAAGAAAAACAACTGGCCTCTCAAGGTTAAAATACTCTAAATAAGATAAGCTGTCTCTGAACTGTTTTTCTGTTTTAACCAGTTTGTAACCTTTCACTTGCACCTAATAGGCAAAAATGTTAACTGTCTATCATATAAATACCTGCAAAATCTGCCTGCGAGCAGAGCTCACTTAACTTCACAGACTTTGTGTTGTTAACAGACTCTCTTCCTGCATGCCGGAATAAATGTCTTGATAAAACTTGATTACATAGAGTTAAGTTGTATTTTTCTTTAACACTACAATAACTTTTTTCATGTAATGTAAGTATCATATACAGAGTATATGATGGATTGTAGTTGGCATAAGTTGAGGGTGACCTGTATAACTCCTTTTGTCACTCATGAACTGCTTCCTCAGACTCATGATGATAGACTACTTTTACTATTGTATAACACTTGACTGCCTAATATTTTAGAAACCCACTATTCTTAGTTGTTTATAAGAATTAACATTCTCATGTGGGCTGCTCACTCTCTGCCTCAAGCTCAATTTTTAAGTTTCAATAAAAGTGGCTCAGCCCTTTCCAAGAGCGAGCTTTGTGAAAAATAGCTAATTTGGCTAATGTTAAATGTCTTTTCCTTGAAGAACTCTAGTGCCTCCATGGTAAAACTGATAGAGTGATAGTCCTGGGGACAGAAAGGTCCCCATGAAAACACACCCAGATTTGGTCAAGGTATAAGCCTTTGAAAATCACCATTTGTGTATTTAGAGCTTTATGGATGTTTGCTAATAGAATTTCTGAACCTTCTATCATGAGGTTGACCTTGACTCTGTATATGTAGTCTGGAAATGTGACAAAGACAGGCGACAAAAACTGTGAGGTGTAGATGATGGTAGAGGCCAGATAGGCGCGACAGCAAGTGTCATCGTCTCACATTTGTTTAGTAAATTAATAAAACTTCAGTATTTCAGTTTAACATTTTTATTAAAGTTCGAATGAAAACACATCTATGCAATTCTTTTGAATTGAGGTCCTTAGGCATGCTGATGCTTCCGATGCCAAAAAACTGTTGCCCATGCGGCTCCAGGCCTCACAAATTGCTACTCGGCAAATACCATAACTTGCTCAGCTGCATCATCAGCTTAGAGGGAACATTGGTGGCATCCATGGTGTGTTTGCTAAAAACATTCTGACACGCTGCACATGTGGTGTTACAGTGGTCAAAGGGAAATTGTCTACAGGGTTAAGGTATAATAGTCTTTACTAGTGAATGGTTTAGTACTCCTTAAAATCCTAATGAAAAATGCATTCATCTCTGTGCAAAGATGGTTTGCCAGGTGTGGGGTTATATTAGGGGCTAGTATTGTTCAGTGGTTAAAGCATGAGAGTCTTGAGTTCTGGGTCTTAGTCCTAGCTCTGCCACGAAGCTGCTGTGGGACTTTGGGCAAAGTCGCTTTATAACTCTGTGTCTCAGTTTCCTAATCTGTAAAATGAGGTTAGTGTGTTCCTTTAAGACAAAGGCTCTCAAATGGGAGGCGCAACCCCTTAGGGGGTCACAAGGTTATTATGTGGGGGTTGTGAGCCACCCAGAGCTGCCAATAGCTGTGCAGAAGCAAGGGAGGCAATGGGGCGCTAAGTTTGCTCTGGAAAGCTGTATTGATACAAATTCTTTGCGCCCACCAGTATTAAACAATAACAATTTAAAAAATAACTTCTCTGCGTCTAAAAATAATTCCATAAAAATGTGGTTTAGTCTTAAGTTCAAAGTGGTGAGAAAACATAAATTCATTTTAGGCAGAAGGTTTGGTTATAAATTTAGCATTTAAAGTAGTGTTGCCTAGAAAAAAAATTATTTTTAATTTGGCAGGGGTCCACACTTGGAGGCTGGCTGTGTGAAAGGGATTGCCAATGTGAAAAGGTTTGAGAACCACTGCTTTAGGAGCTGGTACAAAGCTTGGTTCATTATCCCTTGTAAAGTGACTTCAGCTTTTCAGATAGAAGGTGCTATGGAAAAGTGAGGCCTGATTTTATCAATCACAAATTGTGGTGATTTGAATGCTGTCTTCTCTTTTCTATCTATGTTTAAGTAACATATTTCCAGGTACTTCAACCAGCACACAAGCTATTGGCAATGCTACAGAAGTCATATAATGGTGAAGTCTTCATTATAGCCTTGTGTGTATTAGCATTTTTTAGGAAAGTTCCCACCAGGGATAAGACCAGTGGAAACCATATGGTAGATAAGTTCCAAAGGGGGAGCCATGTTAGTCTAATTCAGCAAAACAAACAAGGAGTCCTGTTGCACTTTTAAAGACTAACAAATGTATTTATTGCATGAGCTTTCATCATCATACTTGAGTTAATGAGGCAGGGGAGCGGGTGATCTGATGGTCTTGTGTTATGCAGTGTTTGCTAGTTTATGACAATAATTGCTATAGACATAAATGCTATATAAAATTATAAATATTTTTATGGAGCAATAACCGATGCATGTGGTACTGAGAAGTGGTTGCAAATGCCTATCTGGGCTGGGGCCCGAACATGTATGAAGGGGGCCCGGACAATATGGAAAGGGTGCCCGGAGATTAGGAGGGTTCCGGGGCCTGTCAAATTCTACTTTTACCACTGTGAGTAAGTGAATGAGCCCTTGATGACATAACTGGTTTGACTACGTCCTATCATACTGTCATTTGTTCACATATGTGGACAAAATTGTCACCGGAGTTTTTTGCAGGGATATGAAAAAGGTGATTTTTCCTTCTCTTTGCCTTTTTGCTACCTCCCCTGCTTCTAATATGCTGCTCCACACTGTTTGAATCCAAACAACTGCTTTGATTTGCTGAAACAGTCTGGCCTGACCCTATGACTTACTCTTCCCTGCATTTATTTTCCTCCCATTCATCTGTACTTCTCCATCTTCAAGCATCTGATGAAATGGGATTTTCTCCCACGAAAGCTCATGCAATAAATTTGTTAGTCTTTAAAAGTGCCACAAGACTCTAGCTTCCGTAGCTGTCATCCCTACAGTACCTGAGCTCCTCACAATCATTTATGGTTTTAGCCACACAGAACTCCTATTTTATTCTCTTCTTGCAGATAAGGAATTGAAGCACAGAGTAGTTTAAGTGACTTTTAAGGAAGTCAGTGACTGAACCAGGAGCTGAACATAGGACATGAGTCCTAATTTAGTGCCCTATCCACTAGAATAGATCATCCTTCCTGGAGCTGTTCGAGACAACAAAGGGGGATTTGTGCTCTACTTTATATCAATGAGAAGGACTTATGTCACTGAATTAGCGCACTAAACAAACTCCATTAGCAGGAACTATGCAGGCAGGAATCTAACTCATAGCAGCCGTCTGTTACTTTTCACTTTTAAACGTTTTTTCTGTAGATACTTCTAATCTAACAAGCCTCATATCATCTGTATTTCAACAGATGCACTAAGACCCTCCAGGATAAATATGTTAAAGATATAGGAGTTGTTATTACACCTTTTTGGATCACATTTTCATCACCTGCTCATGTGATGTACTAGCAGCACATTTCAGGACCTAAATATATGTAGTGATGCACAGAACTGTTGCAAAAGTTAATAAAAGTACAAGGTCTCAGGAACAAGAGCACAGTGAAAATATGATGATTTAGCATAAATGCCATAGAGGAACAGTAGAAGTCTTTCAAAAATTCAGTAGCTGTCTTTCTTCAACTCTTTTTTTCTGGACTTATTATGCAATGGGCGGGCATAGAATGTTAGGGTGTTCCCAAAACTCATTCATCACTGACAGTTTTCCCAATAATATCTCCCTTCGTGCCTCAGGTTCTGTCTCCATGCAGGTGCACAGCAGGCACTCTCTAAGCATCTAGGTACCTAAGCCCCAGGCGAATGAATGCATGATCTAAAAGAAGACAGAAGTTCCCCTGCCTAACTTGCCTGTGGGGCCTAATCCTGAAAGCATGCTCTGGGGCCACTTTGCAGACCAGGCCACATACACATGACCTCACGCAAAAGGGGAGGTAAGAAGAACTTCCCTGAACTTTGAGCCCAGTGGCTAGGATATCCACCTGGGATGTGGGAGTCTCTCAGTTCAAGTTCCCCCTCAGCCTCAGGGGGAGAAGAGACTTGAAACCTCTCAGGTGAGGACCCTAACCACTGGGCTGTGGGATATTTTATGGAGGGAACCCCACATCCTCTCTGGTTGAGGCTGTTCCACTTTAGCTAACTGATTAAAGAGTCACTGGAGGCAGGAGACCAGATCCTATGTTTCCCCTCATGTTGGGTAAGTGCTTGAATCACCAAACCACAGAATCAAGCTCATGCTTGCATTCTCTCTCTTTGGTTCCCTGACTCTTTAATTATTTATACACAGTGGAACAGCTTCAACAAGAGAGGCAGTCTGAAAGAGGCAGGAGCCCCACACCGGAATATCTCATAGCCTACAGATTAGGGTACGAGGCACGTGAACCTTTTAAATACGTGCTGGTTAAGTTATTATACCCAGAAAAACTTGTGTTCATATAACACTGTTTAAACAAGAATACGCAACTTAATAGCCGTTCAGTCCACCATTATGAAAGATCACAGAGTATGACGCAAAAGCTGTGCTAAGCCATGTAGTTTTCATCACTAGTATTGACAAAGGAAACGTTTTACTTTCACCAAGGACAAGTTCACATGCACTTTGAGGTTTAGATTTGATCCTACTCAAAATCTCAAAGCTCTGTTCAGTAAAATCTGATGCATTTTGCCCCCTTTTAAAAACAAATAAACAAACAAACAAACAAAAAAAACCCTGAAATAATGTAAAGCAAATCAAATAACAGATCCATGAGGTTTCAAATGGCTCCTTAGCAATTTTTCAGTTAATGTGATTTGGCTTTTGAGTTGGAACAAAACGCAAATCCAGGGAAGTTTAGAGTGATTTAGAATTTTGTGCAAATATTTTGCACAACTCTACTAAACAGGCATCAGCATGTGCAGATGTATGGGCCTGTCTCTGTGGGTGGTTGTTATTTTCTTACCTGATCGTTTGTTTGCTCTCTCTCTCTCTCTGTGTCTCTCTCTCTCTGTGTGTAAAAAGTGAGATATTGCTCTTGACTTACTGGATATAAAGTGAAAAAACAGTAAATTAGCTCTGTGAATAAAGATTTCCCTAATGTTTTGCAGAATAGGTGATGCAAAATATTAATTTGGGTCATTCTCATCTCTCTTCAATTCTCTTCTCCCTACTTTTATAGCCCAGGCAACTCCCTTCACCTCCCAAATGGAAATATAACATGGCTCAAGTGTACAGAATTTAAATGAGAAAGCTGTATTTCTAATATACAATCCAATTTCAATGCCACATAAGTGAGGATGGAATAAAGAAGTGGTCAGAAGTATTTAAAAAACCTGAACAACTCAATTGAAGAAGGACCTAGTGATTATAGTGTAGTTCATTTTTATTTACTTATAGACAAAAGTTTTCAAACCAAAATGGCAGAAGTTAGGCACTTAAATCCATGTTTAGAGACCTATATGAATGTGGCTGAATTTTCAGTGTTCCTGAACACCTAAAATCGAACATAGGTGCTGCAGGCACTCTGTATATTTAAAAATCTACCACTACTTTAGGTAATTATGCATTCATGCACCTGAATATTTTAATTTAAGGATTAAAAAAATATTGCCGAGAGGAAGTAAAATCCCAAAGATATTCGTTTGTTAATAAAACAAACAATCCGCCCCCCCGACCAAAAAAACCCCACACCTCTAAAGGGTTATACTTATAGCCCGCATCTGCCATTGGGATGAATGGGAATTAAGCATATTCAGTACTTTGCAGAACCTCCTGTCTCTGTCTCCATATAAAGTGCTTTAACCTAACAAGCTTTCAGTCTCACTCTTTTCCATTCTTCTAGAGATAGAACAGAAGCACATCTACAAACATCTGTCAATGAAGAGATATCAAATCTAGCCCTTACCTTCCCAAAAACACATAGTTATATGTACATTTTGACTACACAGGCATTAATTCGCTGGCATGGATAACCATAATTAAAATGGGAATGAGAATGCTTCCTTTCTTTCCCTCTTTGTCTTTCTTGCCTATTTAAATGGTAGGCTCCTCGAGGCATTGACTGTCTCTTATATGTGAATTTATAGTGCCCAGCACACTGGGTTTGATCATTCAGTTGGAGCCTCTGGCTCCTATCGTAATACAAATAAAAAATAATGATCACAAATCTGAATTTTATACTTTAAATGTAAACCATTAGTAAGCAAGGAACTGGCAGGAAAATATAAGAACATTCATTTTTAGCCATGAGAAAAGATGTCAATGGCAGAATCCTTGGGCCAAATTGTGGCTGTGAAACCCACAGGCATTGTCTTTTCTACATGGGCAATGTGGTTGAAGTAGGTAGGATGCCTCCAGGAGTTCTCGAGGAATGCAAGCCTTTGCAAATGGTGTGGCATGAGAACAGCTCTTCTGGCTGCTGCAGAGATGGCCACATTTTTAAAGGTATTTAGGCCCTCAGAGGGGCTTACTGCTATTTTCAAAAGCACCTAGCTGCCTAACTCCCGTTTAAATCAACAGGAATTAGGCATCTATAGTGCTTTTGAAAAATCCCATAATGTATAGAGCTGGATTGATCATGATTCCTGCGGTTGGGGAAGCTGCAGAGCCCCCTTTCTCTACACAACTCCTTTGAGAATCTGTACAGACCTGGGCATAATCTAGTCCAAGATGCCCACATTTATTTAACCAAATCTTCATGAAAAGAATGCTATGGTCTGGGTTGACCCTGTCCAAGAAATAAAATTTCAGAATTGAGGAATACTTAATAATAATAAAAGAAGAAGAAGAAGAAAGGGAGAAAGAAGCAGACCTGGAAGGATAAAGAGGAAAAATGAGACAGAAGAGATGCTGCTAAGTGAAGGGTGAATGCTTGGAGATATGGAATGGCAGGGTGCAGTTGGGAAAGGAAGAAATCTAATAAATTTCACTCATATTGTGTCCAAAGGTCTGAAAATACTTCACAAATACGAATGACTTAATCCTGTGATGGCAGGGAGAGGGAAATTACAAAGTGGGAAACTGAGGCACTGGAAGCCACCTGCAACCTCAGTGAAAATCCATAAGTGAATCTGGCCCAGAAAGATTTAGTAGCTTGCTTTAAATGACATGGGGCATTTGTGGCAGAAGAGGAACAGAACCGAGATTTCTTAACTACTAGTCCTCTGCCTTTACTAAATGCCACCCCAAATATTTGTGTCAGTATTATTTATATGACAGCACAGAGAGTCTCACATGGTGCTAACAAAGAGCCTCTTGTCACACCACTTATATGCTCAACTTCAGTCAATGGAATTTTCAATAACAACTCACACTCCCCGAGAACCTATCTCTGCCCCTTGAATGAACAGAATATGAAAACACTGTGCCTACCATATTCCTTCAAGGCCCTGGAGACCTCATTAAGTACACCCAAACAGTAGCATCACCTGTTGGCCCTAAATACTGAGGATCAATGAACCCTGCCTGCTGGAGTCTTTAAATCACATTAATGCTGCAGTAGAGCAAAATCCATTCACCTCTCACCTCTAATGTGTCAAAACTCAACACATCTGGCAGCTGCTGTGGCTACTACTTGGATTGATTTTTTTAACACATAAAGAGGACTTCCATCCCAGCTACTTTCTCTTCCAGTTTGTTCTCATAGAGGCTTTCCAGGGAATGCAAATTTGATGCCCAAAATCTACCCTTGTTATGAGAGGATTAGCTGTTTTATTCCAATATTCAGACAATCCCATGGAGCAGGGCACATCACCAATCAATAATCTGAAGTTCTTTTAATTGCTACAAAAAACTTCACCACTTTAAAAAGCACCTATCACAAAAATAAGTGGCATGATTAAATTCTTGTTTATATTCTTTTTACAAAATAAGGAAATTGGTGAAAATAGCATGGTAAGGGTCCACCCAAGAGCTCATTCACCAAAGAGATCATTTAAAGGCCTAGCAGCTTCTGGCTAGGAGATGACTGTCACGCTGGTGACCAGCTTTGATCAATCATCTCTCTTGAGACACGAAAGACTTCATTTGCTTACTGGGACATCAGCTTAACCATATTCCAGTGTAATTAACCATTCTCAAGGATGGAAGAAGCATTTATTAATCTCCATTTCAACTTTTCATCTTGTAGTCCAGATGAAACTTCCAAGTAGTCCCCTAGAAACCAGTCAACAGTTTCATACCACTGTTTCTTTCTGGCGATAATATTGTCTTGCATGTGTGCTGTCAATTGAAACTGCTCATTGGATTTCTGATGTGGGTGGCAGGCATCTTGAAGGAACATTATTTATTGAGTTAAACCATCATTTTACAAATAACTCATTAATCTGCTCACAAAAATAACTACTGTGTGTACTCCATTAACTCCCCAGTGCTCTTAAAATAATTTGCCAAGTGAACAATCTTATCAAGAACATTTCTTAGTTCCACAATATTCATGTTTGGGCTATGGCTAAATTACTAAAAAATATATAATAAAATAAATTCAATTTTCACCCTAAAGCTGGTGAGAAATCTCATAAGAATTAGGAACCCACTTAAGGATTTCTAAAGTAGCCCTAAAGGAATTCATAAGCATAGCATGAATGATGCCTAAGTAATCCTTAATTAATGCTTCAGGGGCATTTTTTCTTATTCCCTGCATTATTACAGAAACTATTCTAGGCTCTCAACATTATCTCAAGAAGATTTCAGAATAACTGTAATATTCTGGTGATTTGAACAGTAATCCAGAAAAAGAGGAATACCTATTTCTGCGGATAATTTTAACATTCTTACAGGATCAAATGTATCAAGTTGTTATAGCATCTGGAATACTTACCATTGAAATGTTATGTATTCAGGAGTTTAAAATCACCCTTGTCAAATAATGCAACAAAAGTAATAAAATGAAAGATTTACCAGTGAATTACATCAACCCAAGAGGACTAATGATCACTACAATTGTAAAATAGTCAGCAAACAAATTAAGCAAAATCTAAGTTACAAGGAAAGATTAGCATTTGACAGACTAAAGAAGGCTTAAAGAAGCTAAAAATTATAATATGGCTATAATGAACTGCTCAGCTGCATAAAATTAGTGGCAACTACAAGTCCAGAGCCACAGATACTTATTTAGTTTCAGTCTTACTTTTGCAAACGCCTGTTAACTTAAGTAGAAGTCCAGATCTCAGTATTTGGCCTGCAGCTGGTAAACAATATATGCATGTGCAATCTAATAACAAGATAGAGAAGACACTGAATGGGATATTGCAGATAAAGGAAATTGAACTGCTCTTCTAAACAAACTTGTAGCTTATAAACCCCAAAAGATTTGGGAGTTTCAGCGCTCTCTCTCTCTCTCTCTCTCTCTCTCTCTCTCACACACACACACACACACACACACACACACACACACACACACACAC
>ML685791.1:6052360-6072069 GCA_007922175.1 Pelusios castaneus
AATAGACTAACACGGCTACCCCTTTGGATATTGTTCTATTAGAAGAGGTCAAAAGGGAACATTAACATCTAGATGAAGCTTTGATGTACCAATGTAAACTGTCTATTAACGGGTGATAATGCAGCTAATTACATGTGGTGTCCAAGAGGTGAAGGTTTTACTTCAAAGGAAATACACATTGCTATTCTCCACCTAAGAAAGTATATGTGAACTGTCATCAAAGCCCACATGAAGAAATGACCTGCAAATGTCCACCTTGCTACAGATATAAAAGGAAGTTGGGAACATAAACCCTTTGTCTCACATCTGTTCAAGCTTCTCAGGGAAAGTTTGTGCCGCAAGATTGAGATCCCAGCCAGCACTAGCTTGGAACGACCCTGCTAATTCTCATGGGAGAATTAGAGTAAACTCTACACTTGAACTATTTGGTCTATATTCCTTTGAACTGGATTTCTAAGAACTGAAGCTGTGAAACAAGGACTTAAACCCATCCAGGTATTGGATATATGCCTGAGATCTGCAAACTTCTAATTCTATTGGAAACCTGATGTATTAGACTTTCAAATCATTATATGCATGTGAGTATTTTAACCCTTTAACAATACTCTCATAGTTTATTTCTTCCCTTGTACAATAAACCTTTAGTTTTGGTTACTAAAGGATTGGCTTTCAGCGTGATATTTTGGGTAAGATCCAAACCCATACTGTTCTATGTAATGTGGCTGGCACTTTGGGGTCAGGGGAAACCTTTCTGGGTAAACAGCCTGGAGTTTTAAGCAATTTTCCTCTTTACTAGACCCAGTGGCTGTATTGGAGACCAGTGGCTGAAATGCAGTAAAGGGGGCTGAGTATATTTTATGGTGGCTTCTTGATATCCAGTGTGGGGGATCAGAAGCATTGTTTGTGACTGGTTGGGGAGTTTAGCTCCAGGTAACCCACCAGTGTTGGGAGAATCTGCTCTCCTTTTTGCTGCTCATCCTGATCTTTGCATATTCAGGCAGTTACCCCAAGAGGCCCAGTTACACCAATACCTTCAGCTTACTCAGAAATCTGCAGGCTGCTGATGTAGATCACCGAGCATGGTGGTAATATGCTTGTAGCAAGATGCACCTCTGATCAAGGGGACCACCATTTTCTGCACAAGTTTTAGTTTCTGGTTGTTTTAGTCCCACACTGAGAGAATTTACTCAATGTAAAGTATATTTCTGTTGGTCAGTCTCCTGAGTGGAGTATATTGTTTAAGTTCAGAAAACCCTCAATAAAAAAGGCTTTAAAAGCTTTTATCAGGTCATCGTTACAGTATATTTACTTCAATGCATCTCTGCCAGTGATTGTTTTTTTTTAAATCTTGTCATTTTTCAAAGACACAGTTATGCAATCGCACTACATTTTATCAAATTGGGAACTGAGCTAGCATTGTATTACAGAAGGCAGCTAGCCACTAACAGCTATATTTTACTGGTAACAGAATTGTAATTATACATATTTTTCAGGCAAATGGTTCCCAAATCACTTTGCAAACTCATCTACAAACCATCTAGGAACCAAATCACCCGCTATTCAGCCGCTTCTTGGAGAAAGAATAGCAAATGCTAACAAGTGCCCAGAGACCACAGGGGCCTATGAAGGACAGGAAGTAGAGAACGCAGTGCTAACTGAAGCTATCAGGAAATCATATGTAGTTAGAATGTTAGAACTTAAAGTAGAATTTAGTCAGGACTCTTAAGGTTTGTCTTCACTACGCAAAAGGGTCTCGACCCACAAATGAGTCACAGAACAGTTCTAGATCAGTGGTGGGCAAACTTATTAGTCAACTGAGCCAAATATCAAGAAAACAGCGATTGAAATTTCTTTTGAGAGCCAAATTTTTTAAACTTAAAATATATAGGAAGGTACATTGTTATTAACTTAATAAGGGTATTCCTAACCATCTCAACATACCTTTCTCAATTCTCGACACTACATCTTCTTTCACTCCACAACGTTTCCAAAGAAGAGACGAAAAAAGGCTGGCTGGCTGGGTGGCTGGCTGGCAAAAGTCAAGGCCCCTGCCGGGTGAAGCTCCGGAAAGCCGCCGGTGGGGCGCACAACATCCCAGCCCGTGCTGGGAGGCGGCCCCGGGAACAAGGCACACGGCCGGCTGCAGCCACCCCCCTGCCCCAGCCGCGTGGGGCAGGCAGACCCTGCCTGTCCCACCCTGGGGCCGGGGACGGCCAGCCCCGAGGCCGGCGGCTTACCGGGGCCCTCCACCCCTCTCCAGGCGGCTGCGGAGCGGCCATGCTCCTCGCCCCCCCCCCCCCCCCCCCCACTCCCCTCGCGCCCCCCCCCCAACCACTCTCCTCATCCCCCGACCACTCTCCAGGCCTCCCTCCAGCCCCCTTAGCTGGCCGGAGGCTCGCAGCTGCAGGGACGGCCGGGACGGCCGGCAGAGCTGCTCCTCGGCCAGGCCGCTCCCACCCTGAGCACGCTCTGTCTGCGCATGCTCAGGGCGGGAGATTTGAATCTCCCCGGCCCGGCCGCAGCAGCACTCTGTATTTAAAGGGACCAAGGCTCGCACCTGGAAGAGTCAAATTCAAGGGGCTAAAGAGCCGCTTGTGGCTCACGAGCCGCGGTTTGCCGACCACTGTTCTAGATGGTTTGGCATGTCCAGGGCTGGATTAACCAGTTGATCACTGGGCTCTGGTCTTGGCAAACACATGCTTCTCTAGCACAGCACAGAGAGGAAGCTCCAGGTGTTGGGGGGTGGGGAAGCACTCACCCTAGAGTCATGGCTCCTGTCCCAGAGGGCCGGACTTGGCTTTCTACTCTGGACGCCGTGTTTCCATGTACACCATCACTTACTCAAATTTGGCCCAGCTGCTCTTAAACGGCTGGCAAGATCTAGGTGGAGAGTGAGCCAAATCTGGCACAGGTACCAGGACCAGCTCTCTGAGGCAGGAGCTGCTGCTGCAGGGTGAATTTGGGGTGGGACTGCTCTCTATTCTCCCACCCTTTAGAGACTCCCTTCTGCACCTGGTCAGTATTAAGGTTGCAGTGCTGGAGCAAAGCCTAATATGTAACTATGTGATGGGAGTCATAAACAAAGGGCCAAATGCAACGGTGGGTAAAGAGTTTGGGAAACATTGCTTTAAAACATCTTACAGCTCTAGTGTAGGCAAGGCACAGGCTCGCTGGCTGAATCCATCTAAATCACATCCTACCTTCTATAAACTACCTTTTAGTCTGTTAAAACTTGCCAGCATTTAAAAATAATAAAACACAAACGCTGTTAACACAGTGAAGACAAACTCCCAAACCAAGTCTGTGAAGTAATTTGTAAATCATCCACAGTGTTCTGCTGACATCTCCATTCTCTCTTCAAGCCTGTATCGTGGGCTTGTGAACGGCTATGATGAATAGTTGGAATTATTATAATGATGTTAGAAATATATGCAGCTGTGAGTGGACTTTGATAGTCGTTTACTAATTGTTTCCTTGCTGTACAGTGAAGTATAACACGTGTTCTGCATCAACACTGAAATCTGTGATACTCTGAGTTCCTGCTCACTAGTTTCTCTGTACATTTGCAGACTGTGGTCAGTGAACTGAACTGGTAGCACATATGCTTGGGAAGGGCATTAGGGGAAAGCTGTCATTAACATCAGTCAGACTCACAGCTGGGTCCCAAAGGTGCTGGGTCTCACAAAGGGCCTCTCTCTGCTATTAATGAGCGTTTCAGCACTGATCAAGCTCAGAGGAGGTAGGTCACAGCAGAGGAAGATTCTTACCCACTCCCCAGTATAGTCCCTTCCCAATGCAGTAATAAATTATTTTATATTCTTGGAATAACCCTAGGGCAAGATTCTGACCTCATTATGCCAATGTAACCTCATTCATGTCAACAAAGTTATTCCAGATTTACACCAGAGTAACAGATCAAAATCGTGGCCTAATTATTCTATTAACACTACCATACAACACTAAACTAGAAATGGGAACATGTCTAACATCATAATTGGCTTATTTCATTTTGTAGGTTAGATCGCTAGAAAAGTTTGGCTGTCACAACAATAAAAAGTAATTTTCTGATTTAATCTCTTCCCACCTTATTCTTTAAGAGATTGTCTATTAGTTTCCCTCCTCTTAAGATTTGTGTGATGTGGCAGGCAAAATAGGACTATTTTGGGATGGGGGACTTAATGTCATTAAATGATATAACTAAAGAAATACTTCTTTAGGTACAGCTTTTTGTCACTTTAATGCTCTTGTTATGGCCATATCTCCTTTAACCCTGTGAATAAACAAATACAAACAATTCTTTGCTGTTTCAAAAAAGGCCTACCTGAAGACTGCAAGGATCAGGGACCAGAGCACTAATGGTTTCCTCAGTTCAAATTTTGCTCGTTTGTTCATTAGGTGCCGACCGCCAAATATAAAGGCAGCGTAGAGAGCTGAAAACAGAAAAGATTTCTTCCTGTAAAAAAAGTGAAGAAAAAAAATCCCCATAAAATATTTATCATTCATCAGTTGCACACAATGTTTTCTCATCTTTAGAAGACTGCCAAGAACTTGTCACTTCCCTTGCTAAAAATAAAACAATTCCAATTTGGACGTACTTCTGCCACTAATTTGAATAATGGAATAGCAAAAGTTACATGAGTATAAATACAGATCCTGAAGTTCCTATCAGGGCAAAATTCCCATTGACTAAATTGGAACTTTTCTGAGTAAATACTGCAAGCTTTGTCTCATACTGCAGATATTTCCACACCCCCCACTTGTTGTGAATGTTTTCCTTTAGGGAAGGAGAACGGCACATAGGCCCATTTGGTCCTCTGCCCATGCATGTAGTTCTGAAATCAATGTTCAGTCTCTGTCTGAAGCAACTGATCACATTTAGTGGATCATTCAACATGATCAATTGATAGATCACTGCCTGCTTTTCATTGCTTCCACCGACTATCTTTGGTGCTGCAAAATAAAATTTGAAGAGGCTCCTAAAAGGTGGGAACATCTGGCTAGAGGCCAATAGATCAGTGTTATTCAGTGTTCATATCGTTTTGATTTTTTATAGTTCACGAGTTGCAATTTGGATTCAGTGCAGGATTATTGTCTAAGGAGAAGTCTAATGAGTGCTGAAATGGTCATATAGCACTCTGCTAATGAACTACAAAGGTAGTGTTGCATTTGCAAGCTTCACTTGAAAATGCTTATAATAATACATCAGGATATTTTCATCCGCCAGCATTTGAATCTTATTCTTATAATTCGCTGAGGCGCAACCATAGCAGGTCAAAAAGGATGAAATTTGGGACCCCTTTCCATGCACACAAGTGATTCAGATGGCTTGTATCAAGCGTTTATATGCTAAATTAATAATGATGCACAACATTGCTAATATCCTAACTGTGTAAATATATATTTAGGAGCAGTTTTTTGGATGCAGTGTGCAATTGCACACAAAGGAAAAATGAGTGATCATAAATATCAATGGCCTATATAAATCCAGCTGCAGCAGATCCCTTTGCTGTAGTAGTACAAAGTGAGCCAGTTTCATCTCCAGTCTTAATTAGCAATAAACATATCCATATTATACAACGATAAAAGCTAAATCATAATATGAGCCCAAAGACATGAAAACAAATCCATAGCATGAAGGCTTGAACAACAGGGACAACACTGAAGTTTCATGTTTCCTAAAAGAGTGTGCTTCTCTTGACACAGTTATGGCAACATGTAACAAATCATCAACTGGAAAGAAAAAGCAATTAATAGTATTGCATGAAGAGTTGTGCTGATGTACAGCCAGCTCTGCTGTGTCTTCCCAGCTGAAAATTTCCTCATCTGGTCTGGCACTGGGGGTCACCTAAATTAACGTCAGTGTCCATAAGGATAAGGATGCTGGTACATGGACTCAGGATCTTAAAGATTCCATGACAAGCACAGATCTGTGCTCTTGTGAAGAATACATTGAGATTGTGAGTCACTGGGGTGGCAATGACATCAGCATGTTTATCATCAGCAATATGCTTTTTTCAGTCAGACCTGGATGGGGCCCTTGTGCTTTCCTGAGATGAGGCACTGATGAAAATGAGTTGGCTGAATTTCACTCCAGGCTGGATGGAGGTGACACAGATGGGCACAGAAAGCTTTCAGGTAAACTGGATGAGGTTGTGTGTGCTTCCTCTATACAGAGTATACTCACCTACTGTCAAAGAGGTTCACACCTCAGGGGTTATATGACCCCTAAATTGCCCGGGACTGGAACCACATGTTTTACATCTATGCTTGTCTAGGGAGCTGGATTAGCTGAAAATAATTAACAATGAAAGCTGTATTGAGCACATTATACTGTGCTTTGTATAGCCTACTGGCTTTGTAATTGCTTCTGAGTGGGATTTTCAAAATCATCTGGAGAAATTAGACACCTCAGCTGGGTATCCAAATCACCTAGAAAGCTCTGAAAATCTGAGTCTCTTAAGCATATAGCTTTAGGGGTTAGTGCTAATCTATAAAACAGCACATACTGAGCATCCTGGTTATTTTAATCTGCCTCTCTCCCTTCTGTATGAATCCTCCTAGAAGCTGAGCTCAACCATGATGTTTTTGATTACACTATTTTAATTCTAGGGGCCTGAAGGCAAACTATTTTCTCTTGTATGTCCATGACTCTGAAATTGACCTGTTACACTTTACCAGTATTCAAGTTTGTTGAACTTAACAGCAAGGTGTTAGAGCCTCTGTTTGCTCAGGCTTTTCTCTGAGATCAACACAATAAAACAAGGGTTTGATTTAAAGGATGATTCTGTAAAGGTGTGGGACCAGTTGCTTTGAGCGTGTGCATTTTATGATGCTTTATGGAACTAAGGTCTGAGGATTAGGGTTTTTTTTTTTGTTTGTTGGTTGCTTCCAGCTGTTGGCAGTATGTTGTTAAAGGTGTTATAAATGATGATATATTACTGTAAATGCAGCTGGAGGCTTAGACAATGGTTCATTAAAAATAAATAAATAAAAAGTATATATTGGAAGCGCTGAAGAATGTAACATCTAACAGCATGCAGAGCATCCTCTCTATTTGTTCTTGTCTAGCTGCTGATTCTGTATCTAATGCTGACTCACCATAGTGGAAAGAAATAAAATGAATCCCTATAAAGTAACTAATACGTCAAAGTGATCATGGGTCATTTTTTTTAATTTGTCTAAAGATATAGATAGATGCCGAGGCACTTCTGAAAACCCCAGTGGGTGCCTCTCTCCATCTGTAGATACCTAAATGAATACCCTTGGAAATCTGGTCCCATGTTGCTTGCTTAATAAGATATACTGCACTTTCAATGCTTGTTCTTAACTTTCACAGTCAGGAAAGAAACATAATTATTCCCCTTCATAGGCAAGCTAACATTTATTTACCCAAATGGTATTTCATTTAGGCTATTATTAATGAAATTATTGCTTTGTGTAAAATCTAACCAAGTAGGTCAGTAATTATATTACGCTAATTGGTATAGCTACATTTTAGGTCACTTTACCAGCTTTGTAATGAGTTCCATATTTCTTATTTTAATGGTACAGTATCTGTAGAAGACTTCCCATTGGTGCTGACAAATGCTAGGGAATACGACAATATTGATGATGTGTATTGTACAGAACAGTTTTAAATTAAGACAGGCACAATAGTAGTCTTAAGAACATTACAGGTACTGTATATAATGGAGTCTGATATTGAATGTATCCCTTCCTTATCTTTTTGAAGTAACCATTCACTTTTTAACTATTTGACTTTTCTGTCAGTAGTTTTCTTATTTTTTTATTTTTCCCTTTTGGATTAATTATTTTAAGGCAGTGGTTTTCAAACTTAGGGTCAGGTCCCAGTACTGGGTCGCAGACACTCAGGTACTAGGCTCTGGCACCGCCTGCTGCCGCCATCAAAAGGCTGGAATGCATTGTTCAAAGATGTAACTGTTGGGTTGCGGGCATAAATGGATTTTTTTCAACTGCGTCCTGAGTAAAAAAGTTTGAAAACCACTGTTTTAAGGGATGTTGTATTATTAAAGGACTGAGTAGTACTACAGGTGATCAGTTATTAGACTGTGGGCCTTTCACTCTAAAATTAGTGATTCAAATCTGGCCAGGATCATTAAAAACCAGGAGTTATTTTTCAGTGTTTGAATGATGGTCTGGGTGAAATGTTGATAGTCTCGGTCCAGTTCTTAATGAAGAGATACAAAGCAAAGGTAATCAATTGGTATTCAGGTTTTACTGTAATAGTTCTGGCCAGTGGCAACACAGAAGTACTTTTCGTTTTGGAGTAATGCTAGGACATTGTTATACCAGTGTAATAGAATGATATAATCCCTGATGACAATCTAAACACAATAAGAATAATGAAACAACGTTAAGACTTGAAGCTCAAAGCTCAAAAAGTCAGTCAGTAGCAAAGCCTCCCACCCAGTAACTTCCATGTTAGCATATTCATATGTTTGCCTTCAATTCTGGTCTGTAGGGTAACAGAAGACATAAAGACAGACAAGGCTGTCAAGTCCCCCACATTTTGCAGGAGTTCCTGCTTCTCACAGTTGTCTTCCACCTTCCTTCATTTCCAGTCTTCAGGGATTAAACACTGAGTGCACTGCACTCTTTGTTAAGCCTCTGAAAATTGCCCACTGTCTCTCACAGTCAGAAGACTGGAGAATCTTCCTAAAGCAGGGCTCAGCAAAACTGGCTCCCAACTAGGAAAGAGTAGTTTTATTTTTGGTCATCAGAGGGCACTGCTCCAGTGCATTTCTGCAGCAGAGCTAGGCACCAGGCTACAAATCCTGGTTGCTATGGTGCCAGGGTTTGTCGAGCCCTGTCCTAAAGGCTATACTGAGCACTGTGCTCAGCATGGGGATTGCTAGAGGGAGGAAGATAATGTGTGGACCTGCAGGCTGAAAATGTGGGGGAGATCTGGAAATAATAGCAGAGGAAGGGAAATCTTAGCATGACAGAAATGAAATTGCAAGGGAAAGCGCTGTAATAGAGGACAGACAAAAGTGGGTGACAAGTGGAAGAAAAATGGAGGAGGGAGAAGTGGATGATGACTATGGAAAAAGAAAAAAGGAAGTTGGCAAAGAAGGAGGTGAAAGTAAGAAAGCAGAGGGGAAGGAGAAATTAAGCATAACAACAGAGGAAGGAGAAGTAAAATGAGAGAACAGGAAACAGAAAATAGATGAAACAGAAAGGATTAAAAACTGAAAAAGGAGAGGCAGAGACTGAAGGAAACAAAGAAAGATGGAGAAAATCCATCCCACCAGAAACAGTGCTTCTTGTCAGTCACAGACAGGAAGTGTTGCCTCCAGGAAAGCCAATTCAGGCCTCAAGAAGTGTCAGGGAGAGACAGTCACCTGGCCTAAGGTAGGAAAACAAAAGAAAGTAAACAAGACAAAGGTAAAGAGAAAGATAAGGCATGATAAATCTTCCTCCCTTTCCCCCCAAAATATGTAATTTGTAAATTACTGAAGTGGGGTTTTTTTTTAGAACTAATATTCTTGTTGGTGAAATGAAAGGTAAGATGTTCTTAGGTGTTTCCTCCTATCAGAATCAGTTTTCCACAGAAAAAACGCTATTGTTGTTATGATTAAAAGATAAGTCTAGTTTAAACTACGTTTGATTTGAGAAACTTTAAACTATACAGCATATCTGTATGCTCATTTTGCAAGGAGCTTGTGCTTGGTAACTGAGGCAATGTTGCTGTCTTCAAGAGGCTAATTTTAGCTTATAAATTCTGTTCATATAAAAAAAAGTGCAAAACCATTCATAATCAGCTTAGCATTTGTACTTCTGAGATAGCATCAAAGCAAAATCTTGTTCTAGCTTCACAGATACAATGAGAAAAATCACTGAGGAGAGGTTCACTGTTGATTTATCAGCTTTATGTAATATCTATAACTCCAGAATGTAAATATGCAATTCTGCACTGTTTCTTCCACACCCTACAGTACTTAAGAATTTTAAAGGAGGGAAATATGTCAGAAGAGCAATTTGATATACATGTCAGTGTCATCTGGTTTATGCTGACAGCAAAATGTCCTGTGATATTTATATTTAGAGCACTGACAATGGAAGTCAATCACATGGGTACCTGCACCCATTAAATGAGAGTCTTCCAAGTAACACAGTACCAGGGAAATACAATTTAAACAGCTTCACATTGTTCCCCTATGTGCTGGATTTCTACAAAAATCGGCTTTCAGAATGATAGTGTGACATTACCCAGGTACAGTCTGGCCTGATGAATAGCTCTGTCCCCTCAATTCTCCAACCTGGGTGTCTCTTGCACTGCTTTGCTGTGAGAACTGCCATTCCTGGTCTGCAGATACACAGCTTCCAGCATGTAAATTACTCCCAGTTATTGCGTTTGAGTGCTAACGCCAACCACTCTCAAATTACACTGTAGTGCAACACCAGCAAATTCCTAGTCTCAGACTTTCCCCCAGATATGTGCATCTTGTACTGCCCAAATTTCCCCTGGACAATGCTAATTCGTATAAAGTCTGTCATTTTATTCATAGAAAATAACATGTACAAACCCTGTTATCCCAAATGGAGTTACCAAAACACTTCAATCCAAACACATTGGTTTAGATAAAACAATAAAACAAATTTTCTAACCCCAGAAAGATAGATTTTAAATGACTAAAGTAATGAGCCACATGTTTCAGCAGTCTTACTGGCTGAATTCCTTTCAATCAGGGTCCACCCTCCAAGTACAATGACGCTTCCTTTGTTCTTCAAGTGTTGTCGGTGAAAGGAAGGGACAGATCAGTTGGGATGTTTACTTTCCCTTCTTATAGTTCTTTCTCTTCCCTGAGAATCATCTCCAGCCGAGATTCAGGAGACAAAAAATCTGGGTGGACAGGAACACCCAGCTATATTCTCGGTCATGATGTAGATTTTTGTCCACATTTTCTTTCTGGACAAAGAATGGCCACTTAATGAGGGGATGGGCTATTACATTTTGTTGATACCTGGCTAGCCCTTTGTCTCTGGGGAACTGGTATGTACAAGGTTTATCATAGTCCTATAAAAGGGGTGAACATGGGGGTACAGACTGTCACAGCGAGGTAGCTATTTAAAGTAGATAAGACTAATCTGTCTTTCAGCATCAAGATATCAGCAATATTTTGATAAACATTTAATTGAACAGGATGTTCAGTATCAAGAACTTGATTGCCTTCTCAAATCAGTGTAATTTCACTGATGTATATGGAGCTACTCCTGATTTACATTAGTGTGATAGTGTAATCAGGTTCTTAGTGTAAGACCCCAAGATGAACCTTGACAGTGATAGCCAGTTCTAAACACTGCAGTTGTATTATTTCTTTAATTACTTGCATGGCCTTCACAGTGTGCGAGGCATTTTAGACTTTGGGAACATCACCGTGTCTTGACTAGCTTGAAGTCTAAGTAGGCAACATATACGTGTAGAGAAGAGAGACTGCGGGGCAATGTAAATGGGGATCAGGCTTTTTGAAAATATAGCCCTGTGGGCCTATTGTTGACAGATAAATGTCTGCCCCATCAACACAATATTAAATCAGCCTTCCACAAACTGCTTAGAGCTCCTGACTGTTACATGTTAATAATCCCCTTTTAAGTAATGATAAATTTATAATCATGCTTGCAGAATATAAATTTTATAGAAAAACTAGCAATAATTAGAAGTCTGCATTTAGGAAAGAATACAGCAGAAATGATTAGGGATCAAAAATAATCATTCTTGATTCCTCTTTTTAGTGGGCAGATACTAATGGAATTTAGGAGAAGGAATAGAACTTTACCACTCATGAAATTCAAGCAAAAGGGGCTTAATTCTAAATTCATAGGTATTCAGGACATCACAGTAAAGAGCATGACCCTCACTCAAGCCCCAGATTTTTAAACAGAATACATTACTTCCCTACAGCCGTAGAACTTACAAGGGATTCCTAACAGCAAATACAGAGTGAGTGCAGATAACTTAAACTAGGAAACAATCAAGTACATTACTAGCTACTCGATTTTAACAGCTGGTTTGTCAAGAGTTAGTTATTATTAAAGGCAAATCATTTGCAGCTTTGGATTTGTCCCAACTTTCCCCTTTATTCTTAGATAACTTTTTAAAATATGACATCATGTACATCAAAATGTCACCCGCACAGAGATCTGAGGCTATGTCTTCACTACCCACCACTGATAGCAGTGGATATGTATACCTACACGCAGCAATGAAAAGCGAATTGTGTCCACACTGTGTTGTGTAGACTTTGGAAGAAGGAAAGTCTTCAGCAACCCCTCACTGATACAGCCTTTCACTTCATGGAGGAAAAACAATAGCAGAGGGAGGAAATCATCCTTCTAGAGCCTTTTTGTATGGCAGGGAAGGGCTCCAGCAGTAGGAAGGCAGTGGGACACTACCCTTTTGAAAACAACGATATTAGAGGTCAGAGTGCAAGGCAATTTAGTCACACACAGTTCCCATTTAAATGAATGGGAATTCATGCAGCTAAATCTTTCTCAGCACAACATGCAATTTACTGTGGGTCTTATATCAAGGCTCCCTGTTATAAAAGAGGCAATGGTGATGAACATTATTTCTCCTTGAACATATTATTGCTATCTCAAGAGACTACTGCAGCTCGCTGCCCATCACCACAGGGCTGGCACAAAAGAGAATACCAGCAACGAAGATAATGTAGGTCACGGCCACTGTGGCTCTGATGCAAAGCTACAGTACTTTCACTTTTAATATTATCAGTGTCCAGTTAAACTTCTGCCCTTTCCTAACTCCGATTTGTGTTATCAACAGATACAACTGCAGCTCATGTTGGTGACTACTTACCCACATCTCACCTAGTTACAAAGATACTACTTGTACCAGAGTTCCAACAAAGGTTATTCCATTGAAATAGCTACAGAGAGAAGTCTCCTTGATAGACACAATACAAAAACATTAAATCTACATCACATTGTCAATATCCGTGGGTCCCCCCCATAAAGCAGATCAATAGCAAAGTGATCAGATCCCTTTCTGGCTATTCTCATGATTTCATGACCTGTTTTCATTTGAAAGATATAATCTTACATTTATATCAGAACCTTTGATCCAAAAGGCTCCTGTTACAGTCAGCCTCCTCTTGGCCTTGGATCTTGTCTCAGTTCTCCCTTCACTCAGCCTCCTCAATAACTACACAAAGGTTGTGACCCATAACAAAAACCCTTCTCGGGGTCTGGTTTGCTAGAATAAATCAAACTCAAAATAAATGCTCTTCCACTCCAGTCTGAGACAGGGCACAGTCCCATCTCCATTAGGGCTGGTCTGTCTGCCTTTAATTTTCCAGGCTGGGTGCAGCTTTTCAGCCTTTCACGGCCTCTGATCAGCCACTCCCTTCAGCCCACCATTGGCTCCTTGAAACACGCCCTGCTCTCTCCATAGCATCCACTCTCAGGCCTTCTGACTTGGAGTCCTTCCCTGTTTTTTATCTCTGCAGAAACTCTTTGGCATTTCTGCCTGGAGTTTTTCTACATGCTCACAGTGTCCAAGTGGCCCTTCAGGCCCAAACCCTTCCCCCCCAGCCAAAGGGTCTCCTACAGGAGCCTCATGCTCTCTGCAGCCCCCGCCACAGCTTCTTCTCCCTGCTTCCTGTCCTCTGGATCTTTATAAAGATTACCTACCTTGTATCAAGTCCCATTGAAAGGCTATATTAATGAGGGCATAGGTGGGCTGGATTAATTCCCTCTAAAAGGGCCCAGTCCATCCTGTGACAGCTCCTTTAAACTCTACGGTCAGATTCACAGGGGTCACTTAGACTCTGTAATCCTCAACACCTTGCTATCCGGTGAAATTAGGCTCCTTGGCTCCTGACGCAACTCACAGGAAGAGTTAGGCAACTAAGAATGGGCTTCACCAAAGCTAGCGCAATGAACACAGAGCCACCTAAGCTGGCCAGTGAGACACACCATTATAGAAAATTAGGGCTAGAAGAGACCTTAGGAGGTCATCTAGTCCTTCCCTCCATGCTGAGGCAGGACCAAGTAGACCTAACATGCACTTATGTAACCTGTTCTTAAAAAACTCCAATAGTGAGGATTCCACAACCTCCCTTGATAAGCTGCTCCAGTGCTCAACTAGCCCCAGAGTTAGAAAGTTTTTCCTACTATCTAAACAAAATCTCCCTTGCAGTAGATTAAGCCTATTACTTCGTAGCCTCCTTTCAGATGACATAGAAAATAATTGATTGCAGTCCTCATTGTAACAGCCCATAACATAGCTGAAGCCTATTATTGTAAGAATCTGCAGGATTCGAATTTAGGGATGCAGCACCCGGGACAGTTGATGTTCCCACATCACTACCAGGAGGCGACAAAAGCACAGTGAAGATCGGTCATCACAGAAAGTATAATCCAAATAGACCAGAGTAACAGCAACTTCTGGCCTTCTGATTGGCCAACAGTCACTATTTAACCCTGGAGAATGGCCTAGGAATTTGTCTGGGCATCATGTATGAAAATAAGTTGGCAGATAAATTTACAAAAAAAAAAAAAAAAAGATAGGAGAACTGGCCAGCACTGCCTGGGTCTTATTAAAAAAGACGTAAATATGAGTGTCATTGTCATGATGATAGTGTTGCAGCAGAAAGCAACTTGCTATCTATCCTAGTAACCTCACACATACACTGAAGCAGAGAGGTGACGAAACAGAATCTGCAGGTAAGAACCCTTGGAGTGAGTGACCAATTACTCTACAGTATTTTCTGTTACCTCTCAGAAAAGAAAGAACAACGCTGCCTAAGAACAGGTCCTGGAAGCATGCCTGCAACACCTTGTGGTTATCAGTATCAAAGGTTGATTGACAATCTAAAAAAAAATCTGCAACAACAGCTAACCTTCCTTCATTACCAGGAGGAAATCAATGACCAAGGATACTAATGAAATCACTGTAGAGTACCCAGATATAAAATGTGACTGACAGGAAACCAGAGTTATCCAGACAGAGCTGCAGAACTCTTGCCACAACCTCCCCTCTAAAAGGAAGTTTTGAGAAAGAAGACTCAACTCTGTTTCAGAACCGTTGCACAGGCTATGAAACCAGATTGCTGGTGCTGGGGGCAGGGCACGAGTGAATCTGAATAGACCACAGAGCCAGATTAACACTTCTGTGGTTTTGTGGGACCCTGGATCAGCCTGGGGTGCAGTACAGTGGGGTCTCTGACACCCGGGAGGGGGAGGGGGGCATACTTATTTAGGCAGGCCCCCATTGGTGGTAGCATACGGGGCTCTGCCCAGTAAAGACTGAATGCAGCAGAGAATTTAGCCAAGTTGTGTTAACCGATTAGGTCATAAAGATCAAAAGATGTACTCTTGAGTAAGCACTTAACATGGTTTATTTAAAGAGAATTGGCACCTTACGTTCACAGAGGAGGGTTAAATCCTCAGCAAGAAACAACACATTCAAAATTTCCTTGCTGTTGACTTTAAATAATCCATGATAGCCATGTAATAGATTAAATCCTGCAGCTTCACCATTAAATCCAGAACCTCTACTCTTGAACCAGTAAACTCCAGCAGTGAAGACAGTACATTTGACTTGTCCTGTTTTGAAAGTGCTCTCATGGAAATAGCTAAACTGGTCTGGATCCACTTCATCTTATTTGTAGAGAGGAGGGAAACCACCTTACAGTGAAAACCACTACAAGTGGAACAGCCTAGCTGGTCAGGAATTACCAAGGATATAATGATAGGTATGAAAAATCACATTTTGCTCCCATTACAGCTACCTCATTGGAATGTAGGTTCTCAGCTCTGCAGTCTATGAGACCTGGAATGAACTTCCTGCCCCTGGTACTCAATTTCCTTCACAATGATCCTGCGAGTAGTTAATTCACCCAGCTAGGCCTTATTCACTCACACAGTCCTTACACATCTGACCAGGAATTTGCAGAAGCAGGCCTCCAAACCTTAATTTAACTCCACTGGTGTTCTAAGATGCCCTTACCAGAAGATAGATTTTGGGGCACAAAGCCAGGAAATTCAAGAAGGAATGTTAATCAAATAAAGAATAAAACATTCAGTTTGCTCAAGGATAATGTAGAAACAGCAATATACCACAATGGTAGTTTATCAAAAAATGGTTGCATCACCCACATTTTACTATCCTAGTGCACAAAATCATTAATAAATGTTAGAATCTGGGAAATACCAGGGGTGGGGTGGAGGGTGGGATTAAGAAACAAGGTAACAGATTGTGACGGTGCAAGTGATTATGACTAAGATGGAACAGACTTTAGTGAAACAGACTGCTGTTATGGTAAATGCAGTAAGTGGTATTGAAATGCCCTTGAGGCACAATAAATTGCTATTTCTTCAAAAGTAGCAATGTTCAGTTTAATTCCACTAGCCCACAGATATCCCAATTCCATGCAGAAAATCAGGACGATAGACTAAAAAGTATTTTTTTTAAATGAGCATATCATAATACTGGAGTTAATGGAGTTGCTAATAGCTAAGATGTAATATAGAAGTGTAAAATTCAAAACCAGCATTGTAAATGGCGGGTGTGGTGGTAATTTTTTTGTGATGGTACGCAGGGATACGGAGTATTGGCACCTTTTTTGAAGGCCTTGCGGCCCAGTGTGTGTGGGGGGGAGGGGCTCAGCAGGGAAAAGGAGTGAGCTGCTGGAAGAAGCAGGGTGGGAGAGGCATTTTTCATATTTACTATCAAGATATGAGTACCGGCACCTTTCTTTCTTTCTTTCTTTCTTTCTTTCTTTCTTTCTTTCTTTCTTTCTAACAAAAAAAAGCACTGGACTTACTCACTTAGGAGAGTACATCCCATTGACTGTCAGTAAATGAATAAGAGCAGAAGAAAGGATTGTTGCACTAATAGAGACAAACAGAATTTTAGCTATTTTAGATAAAATAACCAGCCATATTTTAAAGACCAAGATACTTAAAAGACAAGAGCAAATGAGAGAGAATAGATTATTAAAACTATGAAATCAAGAATGATGTCAAGAGACTAATGCCTTCTTTGGCCCTTGTTCCCCCTAGTGACACATGATCAAAACAATTGGTATTACACATTGAAACTAACCTCTTTACAAACATACCTTTTTTTTTTAAACTCTTTTTAAAAAAATTAATGGAAAAAGTGGGGAAAATCATGGCAGTTTCCAAATCCACATTTTTCTGATCTCATATTCATGAGTAAAGTCATTCTATTGTATATTTGTTGCAGTCATTGCTCTGTTTAATATCCAAACAAAATCTGTATTTGTGGCTGGGATCATTTGAAAAATTCTGGACTGGAGTTCTATAACATTTTGATGTCCTTATTTTAGGAAATGAGAAATTCAGTTAATTAATTTGACGAACACTGAGGAATCCAAACCCCTTAGGCTGTTTGGAAAACCTAAGCCAAAAATATAGCATGAAATCCAGAGACATCCAACTGGTGTCATTTTTTATACCTTTTAGGATGGCAGCCAACAGAATGATTGGAATCTGTTTCCTTAAGCAAGAGGAAACGGAAACATGGCAAGTAGGCTCCTAGACTTACACTAATGGCAAATCAGAAGAGAGACGTATTTCTCCAAAACACTTCCATATTGAAAAAAAATTATTATAGTTAGTGACAGGTGAGGTTTTCAAGGTATCCTCTGTCTTTTGTCATAATGGCTATGTCTACACTTGCTAAAATTAGTTTGAATTAGTTCGAACTAACTAATTTGAACTGATTTTAGTTAGTTCGAATTAGCTTAATTCGAACTAGCATGGCCACACTGGAATGTTAGTTCGAACTAAGCAAGCACTTGCTTAGTTCAAATTAGCGATCCCCATTCATTTCAATGGCCGGTTAATTCGAACTAAACAATTAGTTCGAATTAACATGGCCACATTGGTTAATTCGAATTAGTTAGTTCGAATTAACCCCTTAGTTCGAATACCCTATTCGAATTTATTAGTTCGAATTAAGGCAGCCCTTAATTTGAACTAACTAAAGCCTAGTGTAGCCATGGCTTTAGTTAGTTTGAATTAAGCCTCCTTACTTGCCAGTGTAGACATAGCCAATGAGACTAATCATGGAATACAATGTGTGATCAGTTGTAAAACAAAGGGGAAAAAACCCAAGAGCCTCTCTAGTCTTTATTTCTCTTCACAAACATGGGTGCCTTGTAAATCCTTTGGGAACTGCAGATGTGATTATACTGACTGGCATATTGTTTAAACCTGTGGTATTGTTGCTGTTGCACAAATATATCTATGTGGCAGGTTTATTTACTCAGATTTATAAACAGATGAAGAAAACATGACTAATAAAAAGACAGGACTGTCTTAAAATAATGGGAAATTGCCATGTGCAAATGTTAGAAACTTGTGCAGCAGAACACATTTTATTCTAGTAGTCTGGAGGACATGGAAAAGTAGGCTTTTTTCAATGAAGTAATGCATCTTATGGGACATAACCACTTAACATGCCTTTTGAATAAAAGCCATTCAAGTCAAGAGTATCTGCTGCATTCAAATGTACATTCAGGAAACTGTCCTATACCAGTTTCTTCAAACAATTACAGCTTTTATAAGAACATTAAAGAATTTGTGTCATTGCTTTTGTGTCATGACCAGATGTTATTACTGCAGGTGAATTCAGTTTACATTAATACTTCTTTGGAGCTTATGGAAGACATTCTCTCTCATTTTTTCACTGTTGTTGCTCTTCTGTTTTTGTAAGAGCTGCAGACATGTTGGGTCCTTGACAGCTGCAGCCACAGACAGGGAGGGGAAAATAAAAAGGCTACTGCTAAGATACCATTTTCCAGAACATGCCTGAAACATTACAAAGCTTTCCAAATTTATGAATAAATTGCTCTTTGCAGTGTATCCAGAACAGCCTGTATATCTCACTCGCTAAACTGTGAGAACGCTGATAACTGTGTACCTCTTGGCACTGAATGGGCTGTCACACTGCTATGCCTTTGGCACATCATGCAAGTCTTTTCAATCCCATGCCTTCTTACTATCAATAACAATTTCCTTCTGCAAACACATACCAGTCCACTTACTACAGTCTTCTCTTTCTCTCTCTAGTTTAGAGGTGACCATACTCTGCAGTACTGACAGCTGAAGTGATATCGTGCCATACTTAATGGGTATGTATAATATCATACATGCTGACAATTTAAAAACCAACCAGCCAACCAACAACTTCATAACACTAGTTGCTTGTAGCTCTCTTTCTTGTTAGATAAATGGAAATTGCTTGTTGGTCAAGTTCAGTGGTGGGCAAACTTATTAGTCAACTGAGCCAAATATCAACAAAACAGCGATTGAAATTTCTTTTGAGTGCCAAATTTTTTAAACTTAAAATATATAGGAAGGTACATTGTTATTAACTTAATAAGGGTATTCCTAACCATCTCAACATACCTTTCTCAATTCTCGACAGTACATCTTCTTTCACTCCACAAGTTTCCTAAAATTAACTTAATAAACTTTACTTAAAGTTTTAAGTCTTAGTTAAACTATAGGTACGTTGAATAAAACTTGATAACATACTTAATAACGATATTATTTATTGATAAACTTATTGATTTTACTGTTTGCATAATGTGTATTAATCTTTATATCATTGATTTTAATTGGTTTCTTAGTTTTATAAGTTTATTGGTTTCATTCACTATTTGTGTCAATCATTGTATCATTGGTTTCTTAGT
>ML685791.1:6084812-6159024 GCA_007922175.1 Pelusios castaneus
CTTTCTTTCTTTCTTTCTTTCTTTCTTTCTTTCTTTCTTTCTTTCTTTCTTTCAAATTTAATTGTAATTAAATCCTTTCTAAAAATTAAATTTCAGTTAAAAATTAATTCAAATGCAATTAATTAAAAATAAACCCAATTCATTGATTTTAATTACAATCAATTTTAATTCAATTAATTAATTTTAATTTAATTTTAATTAAATAAAGTGGTGGTCCTTCAGGGTTTTAAAAACTGTATTTTGGGCCCCCAACCAAAAAGGCTGGGAACCACTGATTTATAATGTAAAAATTTAAGTGTGTTATTTGCTTACTCTTTGTCTTTCGGATGATATCGCCCATCTTGAATGGAAGCAATCCTAAAAGTAAATGTGTTTTGTTCAGGCCCCTAAAAAGATGTCAGACGGCTATTCAGCAGCACTGTCTCTAGTTCTAATAATAACTCGTTGTATGAAAAGGTTTCAGTGATGTGGCCCTCGGGCCAATATCCTAGTCCTCATGTGGCCTCATGGTGATTTGAGTTTGAGACCCCTGCTATACACAATCTGAACAGAAATGAAGATAACTAGATCTTCCATCTGGGTCCTTAGATCAGGCCTCGACAAATGTATCCTTCTGGTCAACATAGCTACCAGTTTTAGTAGCTTGTCGCCTAGCTCCACTGCAGAAATGTAATGGAGGAGTGCCCTTGGCGACCAAAAGTAAAATGGTTGGTGCCTAGCTATAAGCCAATTTTGTCCACTATAGTACCTGAGCTCCTCCCAAAAATCAATGAATGTATCCTCAGAACATCCCTGTGAGCACATTTTACAGATTGGTAAGTGAGGCACAGAGCGATTAATTTCTTTGATCAAGGTCACACAGGAACTGAAACTGATTAAAACTACACAAGGAATTTGGATAGGCATCATGTAATTTCTCGAATAGAAATCCAACCAGTTCACCAAAGCTAGCATCCCTTCTCTTATAACCACACATGGCTTAGATCTAGGTTTTATGTTTAATTGAGAAGATTGGCACCTTCATACTGCAGTTTCCCTTACTACCATGCAGGACCTATTATTTTCAATAGAAACATGAACATGCCTTCATAATCTGAATTAAGCTCTCCTATTTATACCTTTCTCCTTGCTTGGCTTTTGAACATAGGAAGGTGGTTTTTAATTGGACTATATTCTCCCCTGAGTAGTGGTGCAGGGAGAGGGGTGGAAGAAGAGGGAGCAGGCTCATTGATTCTTGTGGCTAGTCTACAGTCTGATACAACTTAAGCTATTGAGGATCAGCTAAAAGTTGTATCTGTGGATTTATGCCACACCATCCACACATTAGTGCACTGTGTTGGATCATTATTTTATATGTGTTTTTGGAGATACAGTGCCTAGAATGCCTCAGTGTGCGGGGGTGGGAGAAATACAATAATGAAAAGCTTGTACAGTGTGGTCAGCAAAATTTCATGGGAAACCATGGCAATATATAAAACAATCAGTTTCACCTAAGCTAGTCTAGGGCAACATTTCATATAGCCAAACCCAGTGAGTCCAGAAAAGCTCTTTTAAAAGATCACCACAAATTATATAAAACGGGCCACTCTGAAACTGGCCTATACTGGTGAAGTAACTCTATTGTAAACAGATGTAGCTGGTATTTCATTAGCAATGAAAGATATATTGGGCAGTCAGAGTTGCAAAGAACAGGAATTTTAGTAAATATAATGGCCTAAATTTTCAAAAGTGACTAGTGATTTTGAGTGCCTCAATTTTCATGTGTCAACTTGAGACCTCTTTAATGAGCCTGGTTTTGAGAGGGTGGCTGCTCAGCACTTTTTGCAAATCTCTCTCCTCCAAGATATTTCATATCAGGCACCCGAAATTTAGGTCACTTAAAATCACTGAGACACCAGTGTTATATACTCAGGGTCTGGTGTTTCACTGCAACTCTCAGAAACAACCCTGAGCCTCTATGCCCTCCTGATGAAAGCTGATGCTTTTTCTCCAATTCCAGTTATCCTAGGCAGCGCAGAATAAGGCTTTTGGGGAAAATGTAAATAAAGCAAAACAACCCAAAACCAAAACAAAAAGACCCCCCATATCCTATCAATAGAAAACCAAAACAACTCCACCCTCCTCAAAATCTATTGTGAGAATCCGAGGGTCTAGAAACCAGGTCTGCTGGCTCCTGGGTCCACGTTGCCACCTGGCAGTTCTGATGAACCAGGAAGCAGCAACCTCTAAGCCCTACAGGTTCAAGCACCGCTGGATGATCCGCCCACAAAGGTCCTAACTGACAGAGTCTACCATGTTCCCTGATTGGCCTAGACATGCTATTAAAGGCCTAAAGAAAACAGCTGGAGGCTGATGGATTCCTGGGAGCTCCTTTTTTATCCAGGAAGTCTGGGTCTGCTTTGATTCCTTGTTCCATACGGTGGAGGTATTGGGTGATGAAGCTCCAAGTTAGACTGTGAGTGCTAAGAAGGAACCAAGATGGTGGTGGTCCTGAAGATCTCTTTATCCTTTTCACGCACAGGACAAGGAGATCAACAAAGAACAAGGAGATCAAAACAGACACAACTAAAGAAAATTATCTGGTCCTGGGCAGATCATATACATGAGCAACTCTAAACGTGCTACTCATACGAACAAACAAACAATTCAGTATGTCCACTGCCCTTCTGACAGACAATAATGTCTACTCCAGGCATAAACTTGTTCCACGGCTCCCTCTTTACTTGACTGCTGTAGGATTCTTTACAGCTACACAATGTGCTGGCCCCTTATGTTCTTTTCATGAGCACAATTGGATAAAATCTGGAATATTCTCACCATGGAGAAGTTCCCAGCACTAAAATTCATGAAGTAAACTTTGCATCACATTGACTGGATATGATTCTTGTGCAAGCTCTAGCACATTTCCTGGAGGCTATTGGAGTTCCAGAGGTAAAAGTTGGAGCTGGTTGGAAAAATATGTTTTTATTCCATGGAAAATTTTAACAAAACCTGTTTTTCATTTTTGTCAATTTTCCCTAAAAAAATTCCACTTTTCAGCAAAATATTGAAAATCAAAATATTTTGACTCCAAACGCCACATAGGTGCCTCCGGTTATAGACTCATAGGGTGCGTCTACACTTGAAAATTAAGTCGACTTAAGCTTGCTTAAGTCAACTTAATTACCCTACATCTACACTACAGTTTCCTTAAGTCAACTTAAGGAAATTCAAAGTTGACTTTATAACACCTGTTATAAACTTGACTTAAGTCAGTGTAGACGTGGGGTAGCCCTAAGTCTACTTAGTCGACTTAGGGCATGGGTCCCTTCTCGCTGGGACCACTCAGGTCCCGGCAAGAAGGGACCGCGGGGCTCGCTTCCTTCTCCCCAGGACCCGCGCTCCAGCTGCTCAGCAGCTGGAGTACGAACCCTGGGGAGAAGGAAGCCCCACGCTCCCCACGCTCACGCCAAGCCGGGACCCTGCGGTCCTGACAAGGAGGGAGAGCTGGAGACCCGCGCTCCAGCTGCCAGCTGCTGAACAGCTGGAGCGCGGGCTGGGACCTATGCTCCAGCTGATCAGCAGCGGGTAGCTGGAGCGGGGATCCCGGCAAGAAGGAACCTCAGGGCTCCCTTCTCGCCTCCCCGGGACCCGTGCTCCAGCTGCCGCAGCTGGAGCGCGGGTCCCGGGGACAAAGTACCGCGGGGCTTCCTTCTCGCCGGGACCGCTGGGACATAAGGAATACAACTATTGTGTCCTTAATGGCTCATCAGGTTACTCCCTGGGCCCACTGTACCTGCCAGCTTCCTTAACATTAAGGACACAATGGTTGTAGACAGCCTGTCTCGGATGTTTCCACAGAATCACACAAGTTAAAGTATAGATATGACAACCATACTCCTAACTTCTAATACAAATACAATTCCTATACATGAACTATATAATCATTCCCAGCAAATTACTACCTTTCTATTGATACCAAACATGACATAGTTCCTATGGATTATCGCATATATGAGATATTAATAGAAAATAATATCTTAAATGGTTCCCTAAATCCGGACAGCGTCACACAGGGCTCTGCCCTGCCCTTTGGGGGGGCATGCCAGGCTCCCTCTGTGCCCTCCTCCCCCTGGCAGGGAGGGCATTGGTGTAGTCCTGGGGTAGCCCTAAGTCAACTTAGGGCTACCCCACGTCTACACTGGCTTAATTCGACTTTAAAAAGTCGAATTAAGCCTTAAGTCTAATTAAATCTAGGTTTAATAAAGTCGACTTAATTTTCATTAAGTTGACTTTATTTTCCTTAAGTCGACTTAAGCAAGCTGCTTAAGTCGACTTAAGGAAACTGTAGTGTAGACGCAGAGTAAATTAATTAATTTACAAGTGTAGATGCAGCCAATGAGAGGAGAGGGAGCATCACAGGAGTCTCTTTCCATGGTATATCACTGAAGATGCAGTTGGCTTGAGAACCCAGACCATTAGGGAAAACAGGAGCACGGGGAAACTGAATTACAATTCCCCTGTGGTACCATGAAGGTCTTTAAAATTAAAACATTTCAATTTTTGTTTGAAAACTAAGAAACTTTTCAATTTTCACATGGAATAACAAGAATTTCTGCAGATGAGTTTCATGAAAAATTAGTTTAACCAAAACCCAATTTTCTGTCAAAAGCAGTTTAGAAAGAAAATTTTCCACTAGCCCTAGCAAATGTAAATATATTAATTAAATATCTGAAACTACCCAATCCTATTTATTTGCTTTTTCAAAACTCCCAGACATCCAGATGGACTTTTCTTCCTCCATTTTAATTCTGTGTTCCAAGTCTCACCATGGAAAGAATTTTTAAGTCTTGATAATAGGCCCCTGAAAGCAGAGATTTCCATCAGCAATGCTTCCAGGTTGTAAGGAATACCAAAAGGACACCAGTACCATTGCGCACCCTGACACATTATCTACATGCATTGTCATTTTCAGTACTACCAAATTTTATAATATTTATATCTGCTCGTGTATTATTACATGGCAATTTCTTATAGAGAGTGATGACTCACACGCAGTTTTGTTAGAAGGACATCCTTTTCAAGTAGTCTTAATTATAGTACATTAGGATCTAGCTTAATGAGCAAGCACGGTACACAAAAATGAATTTGTTTAATAGGTGAACCTGAACATCACAGTTTGCTGCACTGGAATTTTAATCTTTTATCTTGTATTCATGTCTTTATCGAGTTGTAAAATATGGCCTCTCCGCTGATTTTTGTTGCTGTTCAACTGATAATATAGCTTAACCTTTGGAAAGCGTAGTAGATCCTACTTTGAAAAAAAACCCAATGACATTCCTGAAATAACTTTAGAGAAGAAATAATGAGCCTCCTCTTATTTTATAGATTCTCTAATACAAGGTAAGCAGCTTTACAAGGCTTAGCTCGTCTCTGGTGACCTAACTGAATACTTCATTCCTATGACAGGCTAACATAAGCAGCCTGCTTCTCAAGACAACTCAGTACTTAAAATACCAGTTTTCCTTTTTTTTTTTTTTTTAAAGTCATAATGTTTAAATCAGACATTGAGTTGTCATGATGAAATCACATTTAGAGAGATCATCTTCATATTAATAAGGAAATAAGTATATCGGTTGTTCTCAGGGGCAGGCGAAGCCACCCAGTAAATGGGTGCAGTGTGGGGTCACTGCCCTCTCTGCACTGGTGGGAAGTTGGGGGTCAGAGAGTACCAAGGCCAGGGGTTTCATTGCCCTCCCATGGGGATGACGGGCTCTTCCCTGCATTCAGTTAGGGGGCAAATGTCAGTCTTGTCTCTCCCTGAACTGTGGCCCTGTTACCAGCGGGTGTGATATCTCTGACTCCACTCTCACCTCAAGCCCAAAAGGACACTGGCAGTGGGGGGATTTCAGGCCCATCTAAGCAACCAACTCATTTCCAGAACAACAATGGCAGGCACCAAACGTGAGTAGTGCTGCAGTTCTGCACAGCAGATTTGGCCTGGCCACCCTTCCATCATGTTGGAGGGCTGGCCAACTCAGAGCTGAAATGGAGACCCAGTTTGCAAGTGCACATTGGTTGATTCAGGCTTGCTTTCTCTGGCTGCAATTGCACCCAGGGATCCTGGCTACAGATGCTGTTGGTTGCTCTGCTTTTTGTTTTTGTTTTTTTTTAATTTTATACTTGTTTTGATTTATCTGCCTTTGATTCATATTATCACAAGCAGACCTGGTGTCTGAATCCCTGATGGCTGCTGAGTTTGACATATTGCCAATCAACACTACAGTGTTTATATAGGATCAGGCTGCTAGTGAGTCACACCATCCCTGCTGAGAGCACAGGTCACTTGCTGCAAGATCAGAACACCAGAAGGCTCCCCGACTGGGGAGGAAATGGAGGGCAGAAAGAGACTTAGACAAGAGGATCACTTTAGACAATTAAGTACCTTTGAAATTTGGCCTCAAAAGAGGCAGGTTGGTGCCCAGTGGGATTTTCAAAAATATGTAAGCAGGTAAGGCATCTAACTACTCCTGACTTCAATGTGAGTTAGGAGCCTTAAATGCTAGAGTGATTTCATAAATTCCACATGTCACCTTTCTGAATTATTAGGCACCTTTCACTCCTTTGAAACTCTGGACTGTTGCATCTATCTTCCATATTCTATTCCTATATTCCATGTAGGAGAAGGCCATCATTCACCAGGAAAATCAAGTTTCATGGCATTTACTGGCTGGACAAACTAGGTACGTTATATTTCAAAGAAGAGGAAATTAAGAGACTTTTAAGATACTATATACTTATATTGATAAGTAACATCTTTTTAGAGGGAAAATGGTATTACTTTTTCAAACTCTGCCCACTAGTGAGGCTATTCACCAGGAGTGTAGCCATGGGTAGGGCCAGGGCCCGCCCACTTGGAGCTGAGACTCGCTGGGTGCTGCAGTGAGCAGGCCTCATCGCACCCTATCTCCCCCTTCCACCTCCTCACAGCACTCCACTTGCTAAGTAACAAGGGGAGCCAGCACACTGGTGCTCCGGCTCTACCTGCTATCTAGTAAATGGAGCATCTCACATGACCAGAAGCTGCCCGTGGCTGGGCCCACCCTTCAAGCTCAGGGGACCAGCCAGAAAATGGGGGCTGGCTACACCCCTGCTACTCACAGTAGTCTGTCCAAAACATCACATAGTTGACTATCTCCCTGCTTTCACTGTTCAGCAGTCAAATGACTCACACAGATATTTAAATTGGCATCAAATTGAGACCATGGCATCAAAGCACCAATCTTTAATTTTCTAATCTCTAGTTTTTCTGATGTGCCTTGTCATTATGTGTGGCTGGCAATTTTCCTGAATTCAGCGGTATATAAAAATTTATAATAAGCAACCGCTGGCTGGTACGATGCACTTTCTTTTATGAACAGTGCTACAAAGTTTCTACTACTGTCAATGTAACAGGAAACTGTGCTCATGCTCTCCATTCTTCCACTTTCACTGACAACTGGAAGGCATCACTCTCCAGAAAATCCTTCAGTGATTTTCAGCAGGCTGTCAATAAGCAAGACTTTGTAGTGACATTGCACTTTCCAAGAGAACAGCAGCAACTGGAGTCCCGGCGATGAAGTCAGAGAAATCACTGATTCCCATCCATCTCTTCTCCAGTTTTTGTCACCTGTATTTTGCCATGTGGTCATGAATGTCTTGTGAGCTATGAATGGGGAGAAACTTAAAATTTTAAAACACAGGGGTCAGGCTGGAGAGAAGGGGAGAGGCCCGGGGGTCGGGCTGGGGAGGAGAAGAGGCCCGGGGGTCGGGCTGGGGAGGAGAAGAGGCCCGGGGTTTGGGCTGCGTGGGCATCTGAGATAGGTGCGCAGATGTGCAGCGCATCCGCGCAGCTTAAAAGGAACATAAAGGACTCTTTGCCAGGGCCGTCCCTGCGGAGATGGGGGGCAAACGGGGTGATCACCCCGGACCCCCGGTCCCCACGCTGTCCCGCTCCCAACAGGGCAGTGCGGGGCCTGCACCGCCGCCGCCCCTCCCCCCCCACAGCCACACTCTTTCCTGCTCTCCGCTGCCTTTGGCAGGGAGCCAAAGGCAGCAGGACGGGACAGGAGCACTAACCTTGGCCTCTGGGCTAGCCCTCCCCACCCCCAGGGCGGGGCAGGCAAGCCTAGGGGCAGGGCAAGTGTCCGGGGCCCTCCTCTGGGCCGGCCTACTGCGGCCTGCCCCATGTGGCCAGGGCCAGCCCTCGCCGGCGGGGTGCCCTCGGCCAGAATTGGCTCCCGGCGGTGGCCTCGGGTCCCCGGCTGGGGCACCAGCTGCAGCAACCTAGGGTCCTGGCTGCGGCTGGCTCCCTGCACCAGCGCCCCCGTTTCCAGGGCCGGAGCCAGCTTCCTGCCGGCGGTCTCAGCCTTCCCGCCCGGGCTGGCTCCCTGGGGGGATGGAGCGGCCTGCCTCCCTCCAGCATGGGGGGGAGGGGCCCCACCTAGGCCAGTTGGCCCTGGGCCCTGCTCCCCCACAGGACAGCGCTGCTCTTTGCACCAGAACTTCAACTCGAACAGGCTCTCCTTGCAGCTGCCACTGCTGGTGAGAGTTAGATTAGAAGGGAAGTGTTACCTTTGAGAAACACTGTCATGTAGACAGGATTCAGTGCTACAAACTGTCTGGCCAAACTGGACTTACCCCTAAACTCCCATCCTTGTTCGCTACACTGTATTTTTTCTTCCTCCCTGACTTCATTCCTCATCCCACTGCAGTCAAGTTAAACTGCTTGTCTTTCTCCACCACACTACCTGAACCCCAGTTTGAGAGCACTGAGCACACAGGACAGCTGAAACTTCCACCTCTCCACAGAAAATTCAGCTTGAGGCAGACTCCCAGCATGGAAAATTTAATCCTGGCTGATTTAAATATGGCAAAGTTAAAAGCAACTGAAAATGGGGTCTTATGATGTCAAGTGCCAGGCAACCTTAACTCTAGGTTTCACTACCTATGCAGCTTAAAATATATGCAGAGTACCAGGTAAAATAATTAAATACACATGTAGGACCTCTGAATTACAGTAGGAAACAAAGAGCTACTGTGCACAGCCTAATTCAGGTTGTTTCCTAATAATTCATCTTGTACTGAGAGCTGCCTGCATGTAAAATTATACATCAAAGTTCATTTAATGTGAGTGGCTTTACTTTGTTTCAATTTAAAAAATCTGAGCCCACCCCATAAAGATGATGAGTCTTCTAACACTTTTTATCTATACAGTAGATACCTGTAAAAATAAGCAGCTTTTGGAAAGATTCTATCATTTTCAGAGGAATTCTTATTTATATAGATAGAGAATATTGCTGAAGAAATTAAGATCTTTCAAAATGCTATGCATTTTTACATGCCCCCACTGTATATTTATCTGTGAATATGGTACCTATTAAACTGATTTGTATGTATTTATATTAGAATGATTATGTCTGTGTAAAACCACCAGAAAAATAATGTTCCTGTGCTTGGTATGGTCAAGGCAACATGCCAGGTCCCACATTTAATTCACTCTTGTTTATTCATAGATTTATAGATTTTTAAGGCCAGAAGGGAGTGTTACCACAGTCAAGCCTGACCTCCTGCACAACAAAGACTACAGAATTTCACCATCTCTGCCATGACTCCATTTTGTATAACTTTCTTTTAAAAAACTCCAGTCTGGGAAGAGAAAAAGGTAGCGTGAATTACACAGGAAAAAGTGAAGGCGCAGTGACCAGGGGAGAAGTTAATGAAGTATGTTCTGGCAAGATTTTTAACCTCATTTTAGCTAAACTGCCCAAAATAGATCTAAAATGAAAACTTGTTCCGATTTCTAATCAGCCTTAGAAAACCTTCCACATTGCTATGCTTGCAAATGCAATTTTTGAAGAGTGAGAACCCTTCTCTAGTCATTGGGAACTAGCTCTCTGTCTCTCACTTTTCATAAGAGTGACCAAGATTGAGTTCCCTCATTGTCATAAGAGTCTTTTGAGAAGGAATCTGCTGCCCCTTCTCTTTACAGCCATATAAAGATTGTCTCAAGTCACTGACTGCTGTCCTCATTGGCAACATGCACACTGCCAGAAGTAAGGGTGTCAAGGTGTAAATCCTTTCCCCAATGGATGGGCTTGATGAGCAGTCAAGAACCTCTCTGAAGGTAGAGATTAATGAATACAGGCTGTGATCCAAACCCATGTCCCTCTAACGTAAATGGGAGCTTTGCCATTGGCTTCAATGGGTGTGGCAGTTAGTCCAGTGTCTAGTTTCTCCTACATTCATCCCTGCAAACCCAGTAATAAGTCATGGCTCCGCTTCTGCCTATGTATGTGACTCTGCCCATTAGCTGACCTTTTCCAGAACGTCTCCTGTGCGTTTTCTTCCTTTTCAGATGTTTGATAAAGCTCTGATGGAGAGAAAATGCTGACATGCCTCCATCCAGGACAGGAATAGGAAGGGGTCAGAACTGATTCCGACATATGCAGTTTGGAGACATGACATATTTACACACATACACCATTGTTTCTGATTGGAGTCCATAAACACATGCTGCATCTGCTATTTTCTCTACCATCTATTTTATTAAAGAGTAATGGCAACAATGTGAAGAAAGGCACTGATTTATTGTTTTTCGGCGGCTGGATAAAAGGGGGAAAAATGCTAGCTGACTGACAGCCAGTGAATATTGGCAATTTCTCAAACTTTGTAACCTGAGAAATATTTCCCTATGCACTGTGTGTGAAGAAAATGTCAGAGCAGGAAACAGCATGAGAACTACAGCTAAAGCACTATATTGAAAAACCCCAGGTAAGCTGAATATGCAAAATCAAGGTTAAGTGTATGTCTGAACAATTCACACTTCAGAGAGATGAAGAATAAGAAGGATGTTGTTTTACATATAGCAAAGAGGAAAAACCTGAGATGGTGTATTATTTCTGCATGAGATCTTCATTTCTTCACTGGCTGTGTGTGGCAAACAGCAGATAAAGTAAAGAGCACTTGAAATAGATCTCCTTGTGGTAAAAAATGGATGGAAATTATGGAGTCAGCATGCTAACATTGTCGTGACTGTGATACTGATTTATCGGTTTGCAAGATACTGAAATATCTGTTCTGATAAGTGCATAGCAAACCTTGTGCCTTTCTTTTTCAGGATAAGATGGCCAGCAGGAAGAACCAAGAGAAATTATACTGTACGAAACATTCAATGTAAAGGTTGAGACTTTAATTACACAAAAGGACATTTAGTTTTACCATTTCCAAACTAACTTTATCCTCTTGCACTTGTGCATTGCATTCCTCACATCATTGTGCAACCCTAGGCAAAGTGATATATTTATTCAGCAAATATTACAATATCCAAGGAACTATGTGTTTCAAACACTAGATGCATAAATGTTGTAATTTGCTTTTTCTGTAATTATTCCAGAGCTGTACTTCAAATACTGCTTGTCCAATATGACAACATGAAAGTGTTTAATCCTGTATTATGCATGTATATTTGAAATGTACCCTTTTCTATAATTATATTTTGTTACATTTTGTATTTGTCATGTGATCATGTATTTCAAGAGCCTATTGTGATATATAGGGGCAAAGTTATACTTGCTATAGAAACCTTAGCTCTGAATTTCTTGGCCATACTTTGTGTTTTCACCTTATATTACCCCACCGAAGATGATTAGGTGCACAAGATTCATTTTGCTTTTGAATTTGGCTCATTTTTGGGGTATCATTTTAAAATCTCAAAAGTGACAGTTTACCAATGGTTTGGGTTTTTCTAGATAATATTTAGAGGCATAAGATTCTCACAAAGTCGCTCTCATTAGCCAGAAAGAATGATCTGCAAATACTGAAAGAAGAAAGGAAAAAAAAAAATCAAGCTCAATTTATTACAGCATTTTCTTTTGGGTTTTGCTTGCTTTTGATGAATACCACATCCTTTTGCATTAATTCCCAAGTGTCTTCTGTTAGCTTTTATTATTGCTCCTCATGGCAACTAGTCCTATATAATTTTTAAGGGATTATTCCAGTAGGGCTCTGCAGAAATTCTTCCAACAAATTACAGAATTTAAAAGGGAATTAGATCATTTTGACAGTTCTATGGTTGAAATCTCATTCTCTAGTAAATTGTATAGGACACTTCCATAAGTTCTGCATTTTATCAGAAAGAAACATTTCTGATGCACCTGATTCCGTAATTGACATAACAGGCTAAATTTAGTCCTGGTGTAATTCAATTGCTTGTCCTAGGATGAATTTGGCCTTATACAGCAAGAAAAGTCTGATCAGATTTAAGTCTCTATGTGAGTTCTAGTAAGTGAGAAGGAGATCTCAAATATTACACATGGGTCAAATGAACAGTAAGACCTGGAAATTGATGCTCAACTGATACCACAATTTGACTGTGGTCACTTAGCATACACACAATTTAAAAAGATTAATAGCTACCTTCATATTCTGATTATATTTCCCCAGCTCATAATACAATTTGGGTACAAACCATAGACCTCAGCAGGGACTTCTCTGTCATCTGGGATGCTCTCCTTCTTTGCTGATTCGGAACTCAGACACTTCCCAGGCTACACTGCTATGGCTGGCTTCAGGGAACAGGAGTAAGTGAACAGAGAGAGTCAACCTCCCTGGGCAAACAGCGTGCATGCACAGTGCAGCACTCAAGTGAGTGCAAAGAGAAAGTGTACAGGACAACACATCAGCCCCTGCAACACGGACCCCCCAGCCCTTTGGGCAAAGGAGTTAGGGAGATGTTCCACACCGCTACTGGCTAGCAAGCCCTTAGGAGGACACATTTTGTTCTGGTCAGAGGATGATTCTATCATGTGACTATTGCATTATCCTCTATCCTTTCCATCCTGTGGATGCTTGTCTTGGTTGGCAGAAGTCATTTACATATTTCACTTCAAGAAGTCTGTACTTTATGCTTCAGGTCTCATTAATTTCTCTAAAGAACTTGGTATCTTGATTTATGAAGCCACCTGCAGCAAAAGCATTAAAGTGATATGCTGGAAATCCAGCCACTAACGTGCACTGTTGTTCTCAGCGCAGTCCACATTGTTACTATAGCTTTAGTGCAGATTTTAAAATCTTCTAAATTAACCTCTTATCAGAACTAATGCAGTTAACCAAGAGAGGCTGAAAACAGGATGACCTATTGTTTTGCTGCAGTGGATATAGAATAAGGTTAAGTAAAACAAAACTGTGGTAGAAACATTGAAACTTTTGTTTTAAAGACTTTAAAAAAAAACCCCCAACAAATTGATATGAAACATTTTCACATTAAACAATGGGATGAACTTAAACTTTAAGAGTACAATATAATGAGATCAAGGTTCCAGTTCACGCTCACAGGGTAGAAGGTGCGTTAGAGTAAAAAGCCAAGATCCTCAAACCCTTCAAGATAGAATAGCTGAGAGCTGGACCTGAATTTTGTATTCAGAGTATACAAGTCTGATTATTCTCACTCTGGTGTGAATCAGCAGCAACTTCATTTAAAGTCAATGGAGCTATACCTATGTCAGTGAGATCAGAATCAATCCCCACCTCTCTAATAAAATAATTTTCCAAAAAACATGGCACATATAGAAAACATGATGATGTGGTGCCAAGGATTTTATTGGCACTTGTTCTTGATTGTAGGTTTAAAATGGGAAACAGGAATCAGGTCTTTATAAAATATTGTTCCTTGAACTTCAAGTAACATCATGAAATTACAAACTGTTATTCAAACAGTCACTAATGCATATTAGATAGCATTTCTGCTTCAAGAGCTAGTAGGCTGACATTTGTTACATCAGAAATGCTGACAAGTTCCTTGTTAGTCTAGTTCAGCAAAACAAACAAGGAGTCTTGTGGCACTTTTGAAGACCAACTAATGTATTTATTGCATGAGCTTTCGTGGGAGAAGTAGAATTTCTACTATGAAAGCTCATCAGAAATGTTGACATCTTTAGGGCCTACTGAATGATATAGTCCTTGGTCATTAATCTTTAACCTCCAAAGACCAGAGTTTCAACATGGCTGAGGTTAGAAATTTGGTCATCTTGAGTAAACATTTGTCTATTTCATAAAACCACCATATAAAGCTCTGTCTACAATGTACTATACTAGTGTAGGCTCCTTACAGACGAGGTCTCTCATAATTTAAACAGATCACACACAGTCGAAGGAGAAGAGACTGGGAGCAATTAAAGGTAATGAGAATGAGTAGTGAAATTAACTAAGCATTTGTGGTTCCACAATTTCTGCCTGGATTGATTTTTCTTACACACTTCTTCAGTAAATTAAGATAGATATAAACTCATCATGAGGTAAGGATTTATAAATAACCTTGTAGAATTCAGTGTTATGTTTTCATTTTTTTTAAAAGATTATCTTTTCTAAAATTATACAAGAGTATATTTATTTACAAAAGGGAAAGTTTCACAAATCTTATACAAAGAAACTTGTCATAGTGGGGGCAAACACCAATGGGAACAAAACCTTAAAGAGAAGCCCCTTTAGCTTCCGTTTAGTCCAGAGTGTATGTCATTCGGCCCCGGAATGAGCCCTCCAAATTCTGTGGAAATTCTCTCTAATTTTAAGCAGATATTTCAATGCTGGGCTGTAAAGCTCCTTTAACAACTGGTCCTGGATGCTGGGGATTCTTTAGCTGCGTGTTGGAGCAAACATTCTACTCTGAGAAATTCAGAATGCAGTTGCAAAAGGGGACATACACTGTTTTGTTTTGTTTTTTACCAGAAGCAAGAGTTCCAGTATGTTTGAAGGAAAGAGCTCATTTGCTTGAGTAGTCCAGGGGTCAGTCCTTCCTACAGCAGCGTTCAATGCAGGGGCATTGCTGGATAGCAAAAAGATCCAGGGCTCTGGCCCCCAGCCCACCCCTGCCCCCAAACCCCCACTTCAGCCCTCCTAACTCTCCAGCTTCCCCCATCTTCACTCCACCCCCCTTCAGCCCCCAAACCCCCTCCACACCTCCCCAGGCCCCTCTGGCCCTAACGCCCCACTCATCCCCCAACCTCCTCCATCCCTCTCCAGCCCCCCACCTAGTCCCCCTCCAGCCATCCATAATCCCCTCCCCCCCTCCCCAGCCCCCACCAGTCTCCTTGTCCCCATGTCCCCTCCACCCCTCTCCAGGCCTCTAACTCCGTCCATCCCTCCCCAGCTCCCCACCCAGTCCCCCTCCAGCTGCCCATAGTCCTCTCCACTGCTACCCAGCCCCTACCCAGTTTCCTTCTCCCCATGCCCCCTCCACAGGCCACTAACTCCATCCATCCCTCCCCAGCCCCCCTCGAAGTCCCCACTCCAGCCGTGCATAGTCCCCTCCACCGCTACCCAGCCCCCAGCCAGTCGCCTTGTCCCCTCCACCCCTCTCCAGGCCTCTAACCCAGCCACTCTCCTTGTCCCCACCACCCCTCTCCAGGCCTCCCTCCAGCCCCTTCCCAGCCCCCTCACCTGGCCGGAGGCTTGGAGCTGCAGGGACGGCCGGCAGAGCCGCTTCTCGGCCAGGCCGCTCCCACCCTGAGCACGCTCTGTCTGAGCATGCTCAGGGCGGGAGATTTGAATCTCCCCAGCCTGGCCGCAGCAGGAGTCTGCGGCTTTGCTGGGGCCCCTGTGCGGAACGCAGCGTTCCACCTGGGTGCGCATGTGCCTGCTGGGGAAAATAGATTCGGGGCTCAGGATTTTCTGCCCGGGGCTGGCGCCCTGCCAGTCCGACGACAACGACGCCTCTGCTTCAATGTAAAGAAAAAACCTATTTGCCTGCACCAAAAGCAAAGAACCATGTTACAGGATGGACCCAATAGCGTGTGTAATACTTTAATGGTAAAAACAAGGTCTTTTTTTGGTTTTAATCTCTCGCACTAGTATGTCTGTTTCAAACTTTTCTGAAACTTTGAGGAAATAAAAATATCAATTTAAATGAGAGATAGCTAATGCATTTCATCAGTACATGTAATGCAAATTCAAAGGGCTAAAGCAGAAAGAAGGTCGAATTTAATGCAGGACGTGAAACTCTGTTCATCCTTTACACATAGTTGCAAAGGCTAATAGGCCCAGGCTCTGCACTGAGGTCTCAACAGGAATAAATCAGAATTATATCTTGTTGGAAGCAAATATTTGGCCCAGTTTGTACCTGGATCAGAGGATAAAATGTAAACACAAAGCTGAATAAATGGCTTAACCTTGTGAGCGCCTAACACGTGGAGCTGCAAATGGATGTTCTGCACTGGAAAGACTTACGGAGGGCTTGGTACAAAGAGTGGAATGATATTTTTGCCTTGAAAAGTGACTTTCTGCTCAATGAAAATACCACAGAAGTTGGGCACCTAACTCTCTCCAGCTCTTTTGGAAATCCCAACCTAAATTACTAAAATATTTAAATTCAGAATGTCTGTTTTCAAACTCTCAGCATTGTTCTGGCTAATAATACAAAATCTGCACCAAACTTTCAGTAAGGAGTGGGCTAGACCGGTGTTTCTCGACGACTGGTCCATGGACCAGCACTGGTCCCTGAGATCTCCCTGCAGAGTGGCTTTTGGGGTAGACGAAGCATACACACGCCTAGGGCCCCGATCTGTAAGGGCCCCCGTCACCTGTTTTGCCTAGCACAAAAGCTGTGCCTGACTCAGTTGGCAGCAGAAGGAGGGGCTGGTCCCTGGGGATGGCAGCGGGCAGCTGGGGCAGGGACTGTGGGGAGGGGGGGTGGGCCTTTGGAGAAGGGCAGGGGGGGCTACAGAGAGAGCCCTGCAGTGGGCCTTCACCTAGGGCCCCCAGTAGCCAAGGGCCACCTCTGTCTCCCTGACACAGGATAGGAAGCCAGTCCCTAGTTGAGAAACACTGAACTAGACAACCTGGTTGAGGGCAGTGCTTTTGATAAGAAAGCATGCCTAAAAACAAAAGCTAAAATCCCTTCAATGGATTGCTTGAAGGAAAAGCCATCAAGCCCAAGACACTCAGATGTGCCATACACTTGCATGCTGTACAGACCAATAGGCAGCGGCAGCAATGGCATCAGAAATGAAAACTGAATTTTTCAAAGATACTGCCAAGCACTGAATTCAGTACAATGTATAAACTGAAAAGCAGGACAAAGAGCTCAAGATAACAGGATCTTTCTGCATTGCCAAGTGTCAGGATCTTGATAAGGGCAGTCAGGACCAATGGTCAATGCATTAAACAGTAATGAAGGAGTTCGTAGTCAAGTTCCTGGCCAGCGTTGACACCAAAATTCAGAGTCTGAGTCAGGTGTTGGGGGCTGGGTCAAAAGGCAAGCTCCAAATCAAGTTGAGGCCAAAACCAGGAGTTAAAGAGCAGGAATGGTTGTGGCAGCTACAGGAGATCTGTGCTATGGCCTGGACACTTCTTGAACTGCCCATTGGGTTTATATATGATGGGGAGTCAATCAGGAGCCATGAGGCTGCTGTCTGTTGGACCCTTTGGTCTGCGTCTGCAGAAGTCAAGGGTATTTGAGCACTAGTTGGCCACAAGTGCAAGCGTTTGCTGCCTGGCAGCTGTGTTCAAGAGTTGTGGGCCTTACATCAAGTTATTCTTGCTTGATACCTGCTCCTCTCTACATGTCAATTACCCAAAATGACTGGATTCTATTACCAGACAATATCATCTGATTGCTTTTGCCCAGGAGCTTGTCACTTTTCACATGAAAACAGTGCACCCAGAATAGATCCAAAAAGACAGCTTTGAAGCAGCGCTCATTTGAAATTAATCTTGGTACAGAACTGTGAGCAATCCCAAAATGTACTATTGATGGTGCTATTCTTCTGCTTTTGGGAACCTAACGGGAATGTAATGTGAGGTAACCACTTCCTTAGTCATTGTCTTGTCACCGTGGTGCGTCACACAGCTCCCATCCAGGTGTGCTACACCCACACCACTGCTTCCTTCTGCTGGCTGAAGCCTGGTAACTCCAGCCCCTCAAAACCATCTTGCATGGGGTCCTTGCTCTCATCTCCAGGAACATCTTTCCATCATTTCTAAAGGTCTTTCATTTGTCCTTGCTCCTACCTTACAAGACTGAGATAGCATTCTTCACATCCCATCAACTGCAATAAATAAATAAATGGTGTCCAACTGATGGTAAGTAAAACCACCATAGTGAGCCCAATATTCCACAGCAGATGCGTCCCTCCCACATGAAGCACTTCTAAAGTTTGATTGTGTAGGCTGCCAACCTCTAAAGCCCATTTGCAAGGGAACTCTTATTTCCAATTCCTCTATGGCCTGACTTCCATGGTGCCCACAAGAAGTCAGTCAATTATCATATTAAATATTTTATTCTAGCTATTCTAGCCTCTGGATTTCTCGCCGCACGTCCTCTAAAGCGTCTGTTGTGTGTAACTTGAAAACTCAGTGGCGGTGCGGTCTGTCATTTGTTTCTTTTACAAAGGAAAGCATGTTGATGGTGCTTAACATTAAATAATAGAAGCAGCAGTAGGAGATTCACAAGAGCCTCTAGACTATAGGAAAGAATCCAGTGCGGGGCACTGCTCCCTCTAATGAGGTTTTGGGAATTCCTTGGTTTTGGGTATTTAATGAGGCCCAATGTGCAAGAGCTACTAAAACTAGGTTTCAAGCATTTGGGGGGAAAGACCGGGCAGAGAGCTTGCAGGTGGATAATATATTTGTATTCACATGCTGACACTTCCCACCACAATCAGAGATAAATGTGAATGCACTGTCTACTGCAGTGTCTGCACACAACACTAATAGCTGGGATAAAGAAGAACAAGTGGGAGAAGGGCGACGGGGAAGCAGTGCAACAATGAGTCAGCACATTCGCACATGTTTGTCTGATGTGTGTTTTTGAACTCAGTGTGAGATTATAAATATCCCAGACAAAGTCAATATGTGCAATCAGAGCCCCATCCTGCTCTGCTTACTTAGATAATGCATCACTCTTGTGTTAGGCCTTTCTTCTTTTGCAATATCAGCTATTTATTTCAATAGTATTTTGTGGAAAGCATCACTGCAGTTTTATTTCATTACTACAGTTAAAGGTTAAGAAGTGTGTGTGTGGGGCAGGGATCTATATATTTAGAAAGACAGATCTGCATGTAGTCTATATTGTAATGAATAAACAGAGGACTGTGGTCATGCTAATGCTGTATTAAACTGTCATGACAAAGAATACATTTTTAGAATTTGCCTATTCCCTTTGCACTGTTAAGTCTGTTTTTCTAATCTTTGCCAGTGCTCTGGCTTATTCTGTTGAAATCAGGCACTTCTCAGTAAAAGAAAAAGAGGTACATGGCTCCTGAGAAGATGCCAAAGGAGAAAGGAGATGCCAAATATGATGACCATAGCACAGATTTGCAATATTTTTCACTCAATAGGTCTGATAGCATAAATCAGGAATACTTTAATTGAAATTAGTGGGTGTCTATCAGCATAAGAACTATTGTAAGGGGAGAATCAGCCGCCAAACAAAGGCAATCTGTGCTTTTGCTGAAGTCACTGGATCTTAAGGAAACTAGGATACTCTGCAATCTTGTTGAGCTGAATCCTGAATTTTCATAATTGCCTTTGCTTGATGTTAGTGAGAATTTCTAAAATTTAGGATTCCAATAAGTTGATACACTGTGATTTCATCAGAGCCCTGCACTCTTATTGGTTCCCTCTGCAACTGTTTATGAATCAGGGCAGGGGTCCCCAAATTTCAGCTACTCTGGCTATGTCACTCAGGCTATGTACATACGATAAACTTGTCCTGCAATAAGCTATTGAGGGACAAGGAAAGCATTATAAATATAGCGCTTTTGTGTGTACATACGTGCTTCTTCTATCGCAAAGGAGCATTCACTCGTGTGAATGCTCCTTTGCAATAGAAGAGCAGTGCATGTTGGGCACCTGTCCCACCATGCACTGCCCACAGCCAGCCCCCTAGTCCAGCTGCAGAGCTTCTGGTGGCGGCGGGGGCTGCGTTGCCAGCCCCCACTGTCACCCAAAGCCCCAGGGCTGAGCTAGGGGGCTGGCCCTAACCGGCTGCCCTTGCCGGTTCGGGCCAGCCCCCTAGTCCAGCTGCAGGGCTTCGGGTGGCGGTGGGGGCTGCGTTGCCAGCCCCCGCCATCACCTGAAGCCCCGAGGCTGAGCTGGGGGCTGGCCTGAACCGGCGAGGGTTCGAGCCAGCCCCCTAGCTCAGTCCAGGGGTTCGGGTGGCGGCCGGGGCTCCGGCAGAGCCAGAGCAGTGAAATTGACATATTTGACTGCTCCAATGTCCCAGAGTGCCCTCGAATGGCACTCTGGGACATTTCCAGAGGCTGTCTACCACGCAAAAAGCGTACACACGAGCATTACTGCGGAACAGCTGTTCCGCAGTAATGCTAACCACTCTCGTTTGAGTGGTTTTACTGTTGCGCTGCAAGAGGGTATTGCCGTGCAACAAGAAAAATGATCGTGTGTACACAGCTTTATTGCGCGATAAGGAGCCTTATCGCGCAATAAAGTGATCGTGTGTACATAGCCTTAGTCTTGCTCTTATGGTGAGCCAGAGTGACTTCTCCTGGCCAGGGCACTGGGCCAACCAACATCACTGGGGGTCAGGTGAGGGGGTGTGACTGGGAGGGAGGGAGAGTGTGGCCGCTGCGTGGCACTGCTTGGGGCCAGGAGTGGCATCTGGCCAAGGCAATTGATGCAACACTTGTGAAAGGTTGCTGACTCTGGCAAGACTGTCAAAATGTGTCAGTGGGTCGTATGCTTGGTATCCCTGAACAAGTCATACTTGCAGGACATTTTAATTCAACTATATTTTCCATCCCTTCCCTGCTCCCCCCTCCCCCTTTATATCTTATAAACAAACTTTAACATGGTGATGGGAACTTGGTTTTTTCTTTAAATTCTGTACAGCTCATCTACATGAAAAAATTATATCCAAATTTTAAGTGCTAGAGCAGAATAATTCTCTGTGTAGATACTTTTAGTCGAGAATAAGAACGCCCACATAGAGAGCTATTCCAATCAATTTCTCCTTATTCTCCATTGCTATAATCTAGCTCACAAATTGTATGGCTTTCTGATGATGCTGCATGTGCAGGAGCTGGGCAAATATGCCATTTTCCATGCCTTCCGCTTTGCTTAAGTCAAGTGTGTTAAACGACAGAATTTGACTCTTAGCACTAAAGCCAATTGGTATATTTATGCACTAAAATTTCAGCTCCCATTCAAGTGAAATCTATTAGTCTTTAAAAGTGCCACAGGACTCTGTTGTTTTTCTGCAATAGACTAACACGGCTACCCCTTTGGAATTGAAGTGACTGTGTCTTTCCATTGACTTGAATGGGAGCTGATTCCAGCACTAATTTTATTTATTTATTAGTGCAGAAGCCCAACTGAGATCATTTGGGGTTGTGCTCTCACATCCCTTGGATGTTTTTGAATATCTCCCCCTGAATACACGTATGATAGTAGTTTTTCATCCTGATAAGACTAGTATTTGTATACAACTTCATAGGCTCAAAATCCGTAACTTCTTTTAGATAATTAACCTTCACCATCCCAGAGAAGTAGGTTAATGTTATGATTTTCGATACACCTGCTCTCACTATTACTACTACATGGAGAAATGGAACAGTATTACTGTGGTATTTCTAGTGTTTTCTGGTCTTCGTTTGGACACCGTGTGAGGCTTCCAATCCAGAATGGTCTGAGTAGCCTTCAGATAAGGATCTGAACTTTTTGAAGCCTAGCTGAATCAAACTAATCCTTTTAAAGGTATTGTGTCCCTCTGACTTTTAGTTATATGTTATTTTATGGCACAAAGCCATACAATGTTCCTGACTCACCAAGAAATGTGACTGTGGGATATGTTGTCTATAGCGGAAGGAGTCTGTGGGATGGAAAAGAAAAGATCTCTACCAAAATGACAAAGTGATCCTATTAAATGTGAAAGCAGACACACTCGTGTCATTATTTTAAGGTATACAACTAGGCCCAACCATATAGGTGAACTAGGCAGTCACCTAGGGCGCCAGGCTTTAAGGGGCACCAAATTAGATAGAAGAGAATTTTTTACATATGTTATCTCTTATAACATGTGCGGGAGGGGGCACCAAAATCATAGTTTGCCTAGGGCGCCAAAAACCCTTGGGCCGGCCTTGTAAACAACACTTCACAAAAACAGCATGAGGGCTACTTGAAACTGCCCAATTCAGACAACATAAACAGGGCTTCTGATAACAGAGTCTTGTGGCACTTTTAAAGACTAACAGATTTATTAATCGCATGAGCTTTCGTGGGAGAAAATTTGCTCCCACGAAAGCTCATGCGATTAATAAATCTGTTAGTCTTTAAAAGTGCCACAAGACTCTGTTGTCTTTCTACAATAGACTAACACGACTACCCCTTTGGAATTTGACTACATGTAGGGCTTCTGATGTTTCTAAATTGTGTCCAATTAACCACTGAGTAAGTACTTACAATTCCTTTGACTTCAATGCACCTGGGCCTGCTTTTTGTCAGCAGCAAACAGGGACCATGGTGCCCAGGACTGACAGTCATATCAACTACTGAGGTCACTAGGGCACAGCCTCTAAAAGGCAAGAGATCTGAACTTAAGCATAAAAGATGAATCCTGGCAAGATACATAAGATCTATCAAAAAACCCCGCTCACTGAAAGTGTAATTTAAATTGTTCCAATACTTACATGTTTGCTCATTGACTAGAGTTAACCTTGATAAACCAAAGGACTATCCTGGATACCACATGCACAACAGATACTTCCTCTACCAGAACGCATATGCATTCCATTGGGAAGGATGTGAATGTATCACAACTCTGCAACAATTTGAGTTGTCATCAAATAGTTGAATACTGGAGAAAGGAGAGCATCCAGAGAACTTGACTATTATGTTTGCACGGTTGTCTTTAACGCTAACAGAAGATAAACAATATTACAACATTCCCAAACCCCACAACTTCCCTGGATCGGGGGCATGATTCAGTTTATTACCATGGAAGACACAAATCACAGAATCATAAAAATGTAGGTCAGGTAGGGACCTCAAGAAGTCATCTAGTCCATAATGAAAGAGAAATGGGAAGATGCTATACAATTTAGGCAGAATTTAAAGAACTTGATTGACTATGTAATCTAATGTGTTTACAAAGTATGTACATATACTAAAAAGTTCAGGTCAGCTGTTCATCTTCTCCCCATTTCATAGATTGTCTATTTTATCTCTTTGTTGTGTCTTTTCTGAAATCTAGTGATTGTTTCTTTCCTAGATGTTTTTAAAATGCCTATTATAATGAATCCTGATCCCCATTTGGAACCTTTAGGAGATATTGTTATAAATAGTAATTTCAAAATATGTATTCATACCAATCAAATTCCATTATTTATGCAATACTGTAGTTTACCAAAAAGTATTCGTTTAGGTTGCAGTCCTACTCCTCTTGAAGTTGGTGGAAGTTTTACTACTGATTTCATTTTCATATCAGATTATATGGAAGCTTTCATACAGGATTATGCCAAATTCTTTATCTGCATGACTAAATAGAAGAGGGCCCCCAAAACATTTTTCCGTTGTAACATGGGGTCATAGTATATAATCATAGACCTGGAATGGACCTTGAGAGGTCATCTAGTTCAGTCCACTGATCCCATTGCAGGATCAAGCATTATCTAGACTATTTAAAAAAAAAAAAAATTCTGGGGGACTTGAACCCATAATCTTTGAATTCCCTCTACAAGGCTAAAACACAAGCCATTACACCACCAATCCACTCCTGCACACCACACTATGAAAAGTATGGGGAACAACTAGGTAATAGGTTCATTCAGCAATAAGGTGACCTTATTTTCCAAAAGGAGAACAGGACACTGTGTAGGCTAGCCTGAGTCTTCCCTGTCCCCCTCCCTGTATACCCAAGCACTGCCTGCAGCCCCACCCATGCAGGCCTGGTGTAGTTGCTTGCTCAAACTGTGCCATCTTCCTTCCCCCTGCATGAGGCTGGGGCTGGCCTCACTGCTCACCAGAGACCTACCATGCCCCACCCACACCGTTTCCCCCCACAGTGCTGATATCTCTGCTCATCACCCCTTCTTTTGGGGGGGGGGGCAAAAGTGGGCATTTGTCCCCTTTGCTCTTGCCAACAGTCAGCAAGAACAAATACTCACTTTTGACAAAAAAGCTGGGATGGTCGGATCAGGACCTAAAAGAGGGACTGTCCCAGTTAAAATGGAACATATTCACCCTATTCAGAGGTGGTAGAGTGGGTAGAATTAGGCTGAGGCCTTGTACACACGATCACTTTATCGCGCATTAACAATCATTACCGCGTGATACCAACAACAGCGTACACACGTGCAATGGGGCTGTTGCGCGTTAACTGCCTTGTTGTAGCGCAATACAAAAACCACCTCGACGAGGGTGGTAGCAGTTAACGCGGAACAGCTGTTGCGCCTTTCCACTCGTGTGTACACTTACCGCGCAATGATTGGCCTCCGGAACTGTCCCAGCATTCCAAAGTCATCCTCTCTGGTCTTCCCCCCACCCGCTCTGTGGCCGTGACGAAACAGTCCCCGCCCTGATCAGATTCCCGGGATTTTCGAATTTCTCGCCTGTTTCACTTGCTGTTCTCTTCCTCGTGGAGTGGAGTGCAGCTCCGATCATCAGTAGCAATGGTGGCCCGTCGTGGAAGACGCGCACCCCTTTGGAGCACGGCAGAGGTGCTGGACCTGATCAGCATCTGGGGAGAGTCTGCTGTGCAGACGCAGCTACGCGGCAGCAGGCGAAATTATGATACATTTGGCATAATTTCTCGGGCCATGTCAGAGAGAGGTTATGATAGAGACACTGTGCAGTGCAGATCAAAGGTGAAGGAGCTAAGAATAACCTATCACCGAGCGAAGGAGGCAAACTGCCATTCGGGATCAGCGCCTGCTACATGCAGGTACTATAAAGAGATAGAAGCCATCCTCAATGGGGACCCCACAACCAGTGCAAAGAGTCCCATGGACACATCGGCCCCCCCCTCATCCAGTGAATGCCAGAGCCGAGCAGGATGAGGACGTGATCGAGGAGGAGGAGGAGATGGAGGATGACCTGGAGGAGAGCGCAACAGCGTGTAGCCAGGAGCTCTTCTGCACCCCCGCTGAGACGTCCACCCAAGACATGAATTGCAGCGTGTCATCTGAGGCGGCAGAGGGGGGTTCCAGTAAGTTTCTCTTTCGTGCAGCTATGGCTCCTGCTAAAATATCATTGTCCGGGGTGGGGGTGCTTGCTGTCTCAGTCCCCGCTGTGCACGCTCTTTACTCTGCATTCATTAGAAGTGCATCAACACAAGCAGTGATTGTCAAAAAATCATCTGTATTTAGGTCAGTAAAGGTTTCCTCGATGTACCTCCAGAGCCTACTACTCAGGTTAGATGGGAGAGCGTTTGTGTCTACGCTCCCGAAGACGGATACTCTGCCTCGCCAGCTGCAAAGCACAGCCCTGGGAACCATGGCACAGCACATAGTGCAGCAGCATACGGTCCTGGCTTGCAACCGGTGGCATGTAAGATATGTATTCTAGCTGGCAGGGGCACTCTGAGGAGAGAGATATCGGGTTCCATCTGTGTGCCCTGTGCAGAATGTTAGCCCCCAGTAAGCTTTCTATTAGGACATACCTTGTCCGCTTCAGCGAAGCATAGGATGTTGACTGCCCTGCACCTCCCAGTGGAATGTGCTACTGGAAGGTTACATTGGTTATCTAGGCTCTGTGTTAACAACAGCTTTATTATTATTATTATTTTTTTTTTAGATTCGACCTTCACAAGGCCGGTGTCCACCCTAGCTGACCGCATGAGAAACATTCGGCGGCGTGCTCGAAGAAACAGGGAGGATATGTTTCAGGATCTGCTGAAAATAGCACAGGAATCTGCGAGGGAGAATCGAGCCTGGAGAGAAGAATCCCAACAGACGAGGCAGAAACACAGGGACGAACTGATAAGCGTGACGAAGGAGCAAACAGAACTGCCCAAGAGCATGATTGCTTTGCAAACCCAGGCGATTAATGTACGGGCTGCACTCCATACAGTTCAGCCGTGTCTGCCTCCCACACCCCGTAGTCCTTCAAAGAATTTCTTTGAACGCCACCCGTCCCCCTGGTACACTGCAACATCCAGTCCCCCCCAGAGCTACTTTTTAGAGACCCGCAGCTACACCCACCTGTAACCCCCCCCCTTTAGATTTTAATAAAAACAGTGACAAATAATTTGAAGAGTGGCTTTATTTGTACACATTGAAAATCTCATAAGGTGCACCTGATGCGTCCTGGAAGTTAACTAGGGGAGGGCATCATTGAAATGGTCCCTGAGTGCCTCCCTTATGCGAGCAGCTTCTCCTTGGGCCCCCCTAATACTCCTAGTGGCTGGCTGTTTGAATGCTTTCTCGAGGCGCTGTGACTCCATAGCCCACCCCGGGGAAAACTTTTCTCCCCTACTTTCACAAATGTTATGGAGGACACAGCACGACGCAATCACAGCAGGGATGTTGTCCTCCGCCAAGTCCAGCCTCCCATACAAACATCGCCAGCGCCCTTTTAAACGGCCGAAGGCTCACTCCACAGTCATTCGGCAGCGGCTCAATCTATAATTGAACCGCTCCTTCCTGCGATCTAGGTTCCCGGTGTACGGCTTCATGAGTCATGGCATCAGTGGGTACGCTGGGTCTCCGAGGATGACTATGGGCATCTCCACATCCCCGACAGTAATTTTTTGATCTGGGAAGAAGGTACCCCCTTGCAGCTTCTGGTACAGACCCGTGTTCCTGAAAATGCGGGCATCATGCACCTTTCCCGACCACCCAGCATTGATGTCCGTAAAACGCCCCTTGTGATGCAGCACCATGGAGAAGTAGCCCTTCCTGTTAATGTACTCGGTCACGAGATGGTCTGGAGCCAAAATAGGGATGTGTGTGCCGTCTATGGCTCCCCCGCAGTTAGGGAATCCCATGGCAGCAAAGCCGTCCACAATCTCACGAACATTGCCCAACGTCACCGTCCTCCGTAGCAGAACACGATTGATGGCTCAGCAGACTTGTGAGAGGGCTAATCTGACGGTGGACCTCCCGACTCCAAACTGGTTTGCAACCGACCGGTAGCAGTCAGGAGTCGCCATCTTCCAGACAGCAATCGCAACACGCTTCTCCACGGTTAGGGCTGACCTCATGTTGGTGTCTTTACGTCGCAGGGCAGGGGCCAACTCTGAACACAGTTCCAGAAAGGTTGATTTCCGCGTTCAAAAGTTCTGTACCCACTGCTCGTCATCCCACAGCTGCATAACAATGCGATCCCACCACTCAGTGCTCGTCTCTCGCGACCAGAAACGGCGTTGCACCATGTGCAGATGAACGGTGAAGGAGCTGAGCAACACGGTGCTGTTGCTCTGCATGGCATCGATCAGCCCCTGCTACTCAGCGTCCTCGTCTGACTCGGAGCTCATTGCGTACTGAGCAACCAGAAGAGATGTATTTAGAATGCTAAAGGCAACAGTGGAGATCAGAGCAGGATCCATGCTGTCGCTGTTGTGATTGCTCGCAAGTAGTGCATCACTGCACTGTTGAAAATAGGCGCGAGTTGCTATTGGGAACGATGAAGAAGCAAGGGGAACACAGTGCACCACGGGAAACTGAGATTTTACCCATGGTGCTTTGCGTTCCTTTCCTTCATCCCATGATTCCAAGCGCAGATTGAGGGAAAACTGAACTGTGGGATAGGTGCCCAGAATTCATTGCGCTACACCGCGATATTGCAAAGAATTCTGTTGCGTTACAAGGAGCGACGTGTGTACGCGCTATCCCACAATAAAGATCACGTGTTTTTTATAGAGCGATTGCCATGTTGCGCTTTAATCTGATCGTGTGTACATAGCCTCTGTCATCCTCCAACACTCCCTGCTGCTAATCTTCCCTACTCTCCACTGCTTCTGACTGGAGCAATGGTTTTTTATCAGCTGGCCTTAATTGGTCTCAGGTAGCACTAATTAACCTGAAGCACACCCTGTTCAGTCTGCAGGGAACAAAGCCTGGATCATTTTAGGGCATATATACCTGCCTTCTTGGGCTTTCCTGCTTCCCTCTGGCCCTGCTGTCTCACAAGGCTAACAAATGTATTTATCACATGAGCTTTCATGGGAGAAAATCCCACTTCATCAGATGCTTTGGAATTTGCCCACAATAGTCATTAAACTCTGGGAATAAAATGATTTAAATATCTTAAAAGTCTTTCTCTTCCCAAAATAACAAGAAAAGTTAAGGGCTAGGCACACCGGATGTGTCAAACCTTAATCCTGCAAACACTCACAGGTGCTTAATCTCATTGAAGGGAAAAGATCAGATTACTTGTGTGTGAAACTGAGCAAGTAAATGTTTGCAGGACTGTGACCAGAATTAGAGAATTCTCTTGACTTCTGTGGAGCTGCCTTCATTAATACCAGCAGTACATAAAGACAAATAGGGCACAATTCAATGTACTCATACATTATTGGTGCATACTACTTTTTCCATTAAGCACATTTATATTTTGCTAATACAGTATGACTTTGTTTAACATTCACTGCAAGCTTTTATTTACTTATTTCTTTTCTCTGGGGAAGCAATTGTTGTTTCCATTATTTGACTCACTTGAAGTTTATAAACAAATATTTCATTATTTAGATGAAGTTACAAAGTCTGGACATAACTTCATCCAAATAATGAAATATTTGTATATAAATGTGTACAAATTTGTATATAAATATTTATCTTTGTACTGGTAAGTCTTTCAGTTTTCAAATAAAAAAACCATATGATAATTCAATCACTACATATAAAGAAACAAACGACTGAATGTGATAGACTTTATTGACCAATTCAAAAAATACATAATGATAGGGATGATTTTAAGAGGAAAGCCACAGGTGACTTCATGGTAAATCTGCTGAGTTATGGGATGTCATTAGAGATTCTCGCCAATAGAACAAGAGAATAACTGGTGGTTAAGGCACTGACTAGGGTTTAACTTCCTGACTCTGCTCCATATTTCGTATGTAATGGTGGGCAACTCATTCAATATCTTTGTAACCCAGCTCCCCATCTTCAAAACAGGAACAATACATTTTCCTTGGTCTGTTCACATTCTAAATTCTTTAGCAGCAGAGACTGTCTCTTACTATGTGCATACACGGGGGCAGATCCTCAATTGATATCATAGCCCTGATGACTTCCAGACTGCTATGATAGTCTAGCTGAGAATTTCTTGCAGCACCTCACTCACTGTGGCTCTGATCTAGACTGGAGCCTCTGGGTGCAACCATAATGCAAACAGTAAATAATAATAGTTTGGGTGTTTCTTTGTGCTGGAAACCATCTGAACATGACAAAATGCAAACATCCCTGTGATTGTTTTACCCCTCTTCCCAAGCCTATTGACTGACAACCAAAATGTTTTCATGAATTCAGACTCCATCTGCTTTGACTGTCATAAGAGTTAATGGTAGGTCCTCACTGGTGTTACTTGTTAGCTCTGTGTTCTTGGAACCAGGCATAGTAACCAGCCTCTGTGACTCACCCCCACCTCCGCTTGAACCAGAAACTAAAACCAATGACGAGGCAGTGGGAGACACACCTAAACCCCTTGGAACAAAGGTGATGGAATTAGGGCAACTCCCCTAGCCTCACCTACAGTGAAGATGTGAGCCATTAAGCACACTGAATGGACAGCAGAAACTTCATTTGCATCAAGGATGGAACCAGAATTAGCATGCTGAATGGAGAACCAAGCTCCAAGGCAGGAGTCGCACTGAACTCTGGGATTGGCAATGCATGGAAGCACTGCATGATGTGGGATCTCTGCTCCTGAGACAAATGAACTCATGTCTGCACACACCCAGCTCAGCAGTTATCAGACCAATTCTAGTCAATAGATCTTTTATTGATATCCAACATACTGAATCTGCCTGATTGCACTGTGAGCTCCCTTTGAGGAATGCCTCTTTTCCCCCCCCCCCCCCCCCCAGCCAGGAATGATCAGCTTCTATTGTCCACCTAACAAAACAACGTTGGTATACGCCCTTAAGGCATTATTTACCCCCAAACAGCCCTAGTGTTCTGCCTTGAACCATTGTTTCTTCCCTACAAAAATCCCTACCCAAGCTAGTTCAGAATTTAGTTCTGCTGCCTGATCTGTTCTGAAGCCTGGACCCAAAACCTGCATCAGTTCCACTGGGACGTCACCTTTTCCTTGCTGATCGTGGTGGGGGTTCTGCCTGTCTACAGCACTCCAGACCCTAAGCTGAACAGCCTGGTTCCTGGGTACCTTTGAGCTGCACTGAGTGGTGAGACACCCCTTCCCCCCCTTTTCTCTCATTTTCCTCTTAATCAAAATATAACTTTCTAAACTTGATCTTTGTAATCCACTTGGGCTAGATTTCCCCAATACTACAATTGAAACTGGGTAATATTGTAACTCTTTGATCATTTCTCTCTCTTTGTATGGTTATTGATATTGTAATTGTTTGGATATTTTTCTTTCCTTTTATAATTATTCATAAGTTTTATGTACCTGGCAATAAAGTAACTTTTGCAATCAAGTTGGTTGCCAGATTCTTTCCCTCTCCTCTGTGTTCTTGGCTTCCCTATATTGCTCTGCAGCAATGCTTCTTTTACCTAGCCAAAGATCCCTGTGATGACCAAAATCCTGTAAGGTCTGCTCATTAAGGGGGTTACTAACGTGCTGAACCTGTGGCATACAAGGGTGGCAGCTGAAAGTGCTGCTTTGACCCAGCCTGATTGAGTCCAGGGGCATATAAGGGTGGCAGCTGAGAGTGCTGCTTTGACCCAGCCTGATTGAGTCCAGGGGCATATAAGGGTGGCAGCTGAGAGTCCTGATAGACCCACTCCGCTCAGACGCACTTAGAAACCCAGTCCTGGGAAATTTAGGTCCTGCAAGGGTAGCTCCATTGGGAAGGGACTTGCAGAAGGGATCAGTAAGCTCCATATAGAAATACAAGTGACACAAGCAGTACATTAATAGGATTACACCTCCCCCTCTTCCCCAGGAAAGTAACCCTAATAAATGAGCATACCCCAAGTTTATGGGTAAATTTGGTAACAGTGGGGGAGGATTTTCAGAAAATAAGGAGTTGAGTGAACCTAGCTGTCCAAGATGCACCTGAATGAGGTTACCACCTTACAACTACTATCTGCAGCACATTCAGCAACAACAGGTGCAGCAAGGTTCTAAGGCTATGTACACACAACAGAGTTCTCCCACGAGAAATTGTTGTGAGACAAGCAAAGCGTTATAACTGTAATTCTTTCCCCCGTCCACACATTAATCCTTCTAATGCAAAGGAATGTTCACACACTCCTTTGCATTTTTGTTAGAAAGAGTGGTGCACGGTGGGCACCTACCCCACCATGCACCGCCCAGCCAGCCTTTAGGCTGGCAGCGGGGCTTTCTTGCCACCGAGATCGGCAGCAGGGAAACCCCAGAAGTGGGGACCCCAGTGGCAGCGGGGCTCTAGCCACCAGGCGGCTAGAGCCCTGCTGCTACGGGGAGTCCCTCAAGCCACCCGGAAACTGAGCGGCTTGAGGGACTCCCTGTAGCAGCCAGGCTCTAGCCGCCATGAGTGGCAGCTGGAGCTTGGCTCCTAATTGTCAATTTCACTGCTCTGCTAGAGCAGTGAAATTGACAAGTATGACAGCTCCGGGGTCCCAGAGCGGCCTCCATTGGCATTGACATTTATGGAGGCTGTCTAACCCGCAATGAGTGTACACACACACACACACACACACTCTATTGCGGGACAGACGATCCATGGTAAGCATTACCACGATTGTCTGGGTGGTTTACCTGTTGCGCAGCAAGAGGGCTGTTGCCGAGCAAAAGGTTACATTGTAGTGTGTACGCTCACAGCCTTATCGCGCCGTAAAGCTCCTTACTGCGCGGTAAGGTTGTAGTGTGTAGAAGGCCTAATAGTGTAGCCTGCTTGCCTGTGCAGAAGAGTTTTCCCAGCAGCTTCAGCTCAGATTGAAACTGACTAGTCACTTTCACTCTGCTGGCAAGCTTTTTTGTACAGGAACTCTGAAAGCTGCTGGTCTGGGTGTTCTTAAGCAAAGATACAGTGAAGATGAAAGAGACACAGAAACAAAGGGAAGAGGAAGAAAGTGGAAATACCTGCAGAAAGTGAAAGATACAATAAGGTGAAGAGACAATGGAAGACAAAAACCAAGGGAGATACAGAGTCCATAATCCAAAACCCCGTGTTTAACCAATGCTGGAATCCCACATAAAGGCATCATCGTTAAGATTATGCACCACAGACCAGAGACGACTCATGGGTCTCTTACAAATATACCATGTCAGTTTGTCTAATGTGGCAGAGTCTTTATTCTACAGTCCACTTGTTTTAGTTCAGGTCTCTTGTGACTGACATTTAATGGCATCCCAGGGAAGTTTGGAGGACCTATGTGCAATTAATTTGGTTTCAGTCCGTTCGTACTAGACAGGAATCCATAGCACAAACAAATCACCAGAAATAGTCCTGAAGTCTGCGAAGTGCTTGAAGGGCAAAAAGTGATAAATAACTATTACTATGCCAATGATAATTTGTACTCCTGCTGGCAGTCAGTAAGTACCAGGGATTGAATGGTCGTTCGTTTGGCAAGCCTTACAGAACAGTAGTGAGGCACACTGGTGGTTTCTGCTTCTGTCCACCTGTACCAATTTGGTTGGTAACTAGATGACTTTAGTCTACAAAGCTGTTGAAACACTAAACTAAAATAAAGGGCTGCATTTTCAAAGAGTTTATTTAGCACCTTGGATACGGAGGTCTTTTGAAAAAGCTGTCCATAAGTGTTGCAGTGGGAGCTCCTAAGTCCTGAGCAACTGTGAAATCAGGCTCTTATTTAATCATATATGTGAGAACTAAACTCTTTTGTAAATCTGGCCTGCACTCTACAGAGAGTTTGAAAGTTCACTAGAAATTATTAAAAGAGAGTTAGAAGGGGAAAATACATTAGACATTTAGTGTGTCTATTGACAGAACAGTTCTTTGTGAATTCAGTGTTGCAATTGTTTTATATTGCAGACTTTTCACGTTTTAATTTTTTCTTTTTGTCCTGATGGAAAACTGTGTGGCAGTATACACTGTCAACTCACTATGCTTTCCAGTAGAATGTGAAAGGACCCCCATATTCTATAAGTGTGTAAATCCCTTTCAAAATAAAAACGTAAGTTCCTAAGTTCCGTGTGTTATATATTATTGTTGTTAAAAATGGATTGACATATTTAAGACATCAGGCAACAGAAGCAAGTGACTACTAGTAGACAGATTTCAGTTTCTTTTAGCCTTTTTTCCATGCAAACAAAGCATGATGCTGGCCCTTTTGTGTGTTTGTTTTACACTACTTCCCATCCCTATCTGCCACACGCTTGGAACCAGCTCTGCATACTGGCACAAAGGCTACTGTCTTCCCATCACGCCAGTGGGCACAGTGTAAAGTTCATAATTTGGTGGTGGTGATGACATAGTACAGCTGATCTCACTCTTGCATTACTGACACTAACTACTAATATTTAACGTGACCTTTTGATTAAAAAAATCATAGTGTGGTTTACCCTCCTGTTGAGTCTTGTCTAGAACTAAGCCTTAGGGAACTTGGAGAAAGGGACTGTTTTTTTACAACATGTCTGTACAGAACCTGGCATAATAGGACTTGGCCGGGGTATGGCCTATATGAGCTACTGAAATATATATTATAATAATTTGGAATTGTCTACATCATCTGTCAGAACATCTGTAATTTTTTTGAAAACAGGATTTAATGCTAAGTTATTTATTAAGTTCTGAAACAGCAAAAGAATGTTATAATGAAAATTAGCTGAAGTCTGCCTATGTTAATCAGATTTGTGATGTGCAAACCAGTAATATAAATAGCTGGCACTTTAGAAGGGCCAATTTCACAAAGCTGAAAACAATTATGAAATAAATCAGTTGAGAGAGAACTCGAGAGATAATTTAAGCAAAAAAATGTGAATGATAATTTGGAACTATTTAAGAACATTCTACCAGATGCCACAAATCGAGAAAGAAACCATACTGTTTTTTAAAAAAAATCAACCTGGATAAGAGAAGAAGTGAATGCAGCCACGCATTTTTTAAAAATACATAAATGGAAGAAAGGGTAAGTTTATAGTAATGAATATTAATCAGAACCTAGGAACTGTAGAAAATTGATAAGGGAAGCAAAGAAGACACAAAGAAAAAATATATGGTCAGCAGAATTAAGGACAATAAAGTGTTGGGTTTTTTTAAAGTTTACTAAAGAAGTTAGAGTATGAAGTAAAAGGACAAGTAGAAATGCCAAGGTGCTAGCCGAAGGCCTAGCAAAATAATCCAAAACAGTACGCCTGAGCTGAATCAATGGTCAAGTTAGAGGAGGCAGGTTGCGAAAGTCTGACCTTACTGAAATTGGCAAGAAACAAGCTGACACTGCAATAATAAGTATAAAGAATGAAAAAGTATCTTGAGGAAGGAGGTGTTGGGTCAGCCTAGCGCCAAAGAGACAAGGAGAGATGTTTTGCCCAAACATCCCATGATAGGGATGTTTCAGCCAAATCATTGATATCTTGATGTATGGATGTTTAGTGGTATGCAAACCATAAGGTAATGGACAGCATCAGGAAGAGTGCATGGACCAATCAAGGTAATTTTTGGTATCAAAGAAAGTAGTTTCTGGTGCCTAAGGGGCCAAGCGAATGGTCCAAACAATGTATAAAAGTAGGGCTGGTCCTGCTTTGAGCAGGAAGTTGGACTAGATGACCTCCTGAGATCTCTTCCAGTCCTAATCGTCTATGATATTCTGCACTTGAGACTCATATACACCTCCCAGTGATGTTAATACAAATTCTGCATTCAGAAGGAAGCCAAAATAAGCAACAGAGATCTGCAGTGCAAATCAGAGGGATAATGGTTCCTTCAAATTAAAGTTAAAAGGAAACCATTTTAAAAGCCAGATTTTGTCAATAGTTATTAATGAAAACTACTACCCTCCAATGCTCCATGAGACAGTGTAACAACCTCATTTTTCTTTCATTAAATCTGTCTCCTTTTCTTCTATGCACATACGAATATATCTTAAGAGACATAGATCACAGTGTAGGCAGCTGTATTAAAACACAGGAGTAGATTCATCTCTGGTATAATTCCAATGTCTTCAATGGACGATATTGCTGAGGTCAGTTTGACCCACTGTCTCTTCCTCTTAAAGTGTCCCCTTTGCACTGTTGGGATCATATTTTTTCCAGTGTATTTACATTTAATTAATGTTTGCTCAAGATTAACAGAGTAGATACTTTTCATACAAATGCTCTTTCACTGGGCATAAGTTTCATATCCAGCAACACTTGAGGCAGTCAGTTACTATATCCAAGATATTAAATTTGAAGAGGATTTTAAAAAAAAAATGTGTTCACTCAATTTGCAGACATAAGGTGCTTCAGCTAAATAACAACAAATCTTGAACATCCTTTTCCTGCAGTTTATTTCTTCCCATCATAGAATAAGGGTTCCTTTGCACTGCTGAGATCTGTCCCCCATTTCTTCATTTTGGCACACCTACTCTCCACAGACTCTACGGTCTATGCCACGTCACTATTCTTCTAGCCAGGGCAGACAGTATTCTGGAGTTGTACTATCCTGCTTTTTAATCAATAACAAGGGGTGATGGTTATCAAAGTATGCAAGCACACACAAGGGTTCAATCAGCCTGTGGAGACTAGAAAATAAACTCAAACATGGGTTGATCTCACTTCAGTGCACATATGAGAACTAGCACAATACTGTGATTATTATTATTAGACAAGAAGCACCTTAAGGCCCCAGGCAGGGTGAGGGAGCTATTGTGCTACGTACTGTACAAACAGAATAAAGACAGTCCCTGTCCCAAAGAACTTAAATTTAAGATTATAAAACTTGACACAACAAATAAGTTTATCAAACAGTTGACAGAGAGTAGCAATGATAAGATAATGCGGTTATATAAGGCTAGCTAGTGCCAACAATGATGAAGTCAGAGTCAGCTGAAAGTTCATTTGTTTTAAATCTTGACCAATGCAAGTTTCCATTTAAAACGGTAAGTCATAGATGGCGGGGACCCAGGGCCTGGCCGCCACCAGTGGCCCAATGCGTCTTCGCCAGGGCTGGGGATCTGGGGTCTGCCCGGCCGTGGGACAGATCAGGTCCCCCCTCCTGGGACGGATCGGGCCTACCCCGTGAGACAGATCAGGTCCTGGAGGGCCCAAGCCCTGAACCTATTTTGGGGGCAACAATGCCCCTGGTCCCAGGCCCTGAAATTGCTAAGACCTCCCCTATCTGTGGACATAGTGAAGATGTTCCGTGACCAATCCCAACCCTGCCCTGTTGGGGGGGTGGGGCTGACAGGAGAGGGGAGAAGGAGCAACACAGCGAACTGGTGCATGCCTGGGAGATTTAAAATGCCCCAGACGCAGCACAGCTTCCAAGCGTATTGGCATCTGCCGTTGCCTTGCTGCTTTGCCACGGCTAGGGCATTTTAAATGTCCTGCCGCTGTTACCACCAGCATCAAAATCACTTGGACTTCACTTAACTTCCCCAGTAAGACTTTCCTTGACGAACCTTATTCCAAAAATAGATGAACTTTGTTCGAACATGCAGGCCCAAAATTCCCATTAAAACTTGAGTGATATTTTCAGTTTTAAGTTGTGTACATAATCATTATGTATCTTTTTTTCCCCAAGAAATAAACATCTTATATTTGTAAAATTGTATTTAATTCCGTTTCCTGAATCATTTTCACAGGAATGTGTAGGAATTGCAGAGTGCGCATTTGCCTATGGCCCTGTGATGTATTCCAGGAGCTGTGGCAGGGCTAGGGTTGCGTGGCTGGCTGTTTTACATCTCCCAGCTGCCCACATTCCACATGTGGGCCAGCCAGGTCAGGAGCGGCCAGGCCAGAAGGAGCTAGCCAGGTGAAGTGGTGAGGCTGGAGTGGGAAAGAGGGGATTGATGAGACACGCAGGGTGGAGGCATTGGCGAGGACCAAGGTGCCAGCAGCAAGGCTGGGGGAGACACAGGCCTGGCACAGAGTGGAGGGGGGCTGGTGGCGAGGCTGGGGGGAGGCACAGGCCTGTGGGGAGGTGGTGTGGAGCAGGCATCGGGGGGGAGGGGTGTTGCCTGGAGGCTGGGGGAGATGCAGTGGGGAATGGGGGCCCCTGCAACACCAGGGGGCAAAAGTTGAAGATGAGGCCCCCCCATGGCATGGGGGCCCCATCCTTGACATTTTCCCCGGGGCCCCAAATCACTAAGAGCATCCCTGAAAAAAACACAGATGTTACGAACAGTACAGCCAGTATATACCGGCTCTTTCAAGAAAGTTTTCATCAGATGTTCCATGTGAAGTAATCGATCCCTTTAGATGTCCCCTGGTCCACTAAAGGTTGAGTAACATTCTCTACAGACTCTGTACTATAAAAAACAAGGCTATCATAGCTCCATGAATACTAATGAGATTTATCACTGACAGTAATAAGAACAGAAGCCGCAGCTCTGCTCCCTAGGTGGCCACACGAATATTTTTAATTTCCTGTGTAGGCAGGTACTCTATACACCCCAATTACTACACAGCCACAGTTCCCTGACCTCCTAAGTCAAAGTCAGCTATCCTCCATCTTATCCAAAGTACAACCACCATGAAAACAGAAACAGTACAGCCAGAAGCAAAAAATTGCAATTATCCTTTTTTCTCCAAACTTATTGCTAGCAGTCAACCGATCTAATAGGTTTGCTTAAAGGGGGGTTTTGATAACAGCCTTCATTAAGGGCCAGATTGTAACCTAGGATTATGGGCACAATGGGCAAAGGAATAAACATGCACTCCCTTGCACCCTTGTACTGGTTGCCTGCATTGCACGGTGCTGTACAGCGAGGACAGCACTTTCCTGATGCCTTCCCTACTCCTACAAGCCATGGGGAGTGGGCAGACCCTTACAGCACGGTTAGGCAGGTGCATGGGGGACCGCACTGCTGTGAGTAGAGAATGGGCTACGGGTACATCCCCTTCAGAGTAAGGGGAAACCGGGAGGCAAGATTGCAACATGAGAGGCATAATCTGTCTTCCAGTCTGTTCCTGTGGTGGCATGACAAAGCACTGCCTCTTGCTCAGGGCTGATGGAAAAGTCCTGTGCAATTGTGCCCTACGTGAGCATGGCAACTTCTTAGTGAACAGGACTTCAGGATACACAAAATACTGTCATAACCCACCCTCACCCGCCATCAGAACAAAAAAGCGTTGACTCCTCTTAGCACTGGAGAGTCAAGACATCTGTGAAACAGTGGGATGGATTCCAATCTGCCTCGTGCATCACCCACAAAAATGGACAGCAAAGATCTTGTAATGGGCACTTTAGTCCCGGTGACATGCTTTCAGATTGCAGATGAAAGCTGTACAGCAGGAAGGGCAGTTGCGAAAGTTGGCCTGGCAGACCCCTTTGCACAAAGATCATCTACATGGGAATCACAGCAGCACAAACCCCAGGAAAGTGGGGCTGACTGGCTCAGCTAACAAAAAGGGAAGAAGGGATGGCCTGGGAGTAGACAGAGGAAGGCTCTTGAAACTGTGTTTGTACACTACCTAGCACGGTGGGGTCAGGATGCACTATTGGGTTTTAAGGCACTACTCCAATACAAATAATGAATCATCAATTCCATCATCTGTAGTGATGATTTGCCCCTGTGCCTGCAGGAGTCAGCTGTGCTGGAGAGAAGACTCAGCCATAGGGGAACCAGGTGATACTCCTCTTCTCTCCCTCGGAGTATCGCCAGGCTGACACACAGAGTTCTGTTTTGGTCACTTCTAACCAACTCAGGTGAATGGTGTTAACAACTAGGTAAATCTAACACAGAAGTCAGGGGATGGGGGGTAAAGGGGAATACAGTTTCCCGGTACCAATCAATACCAATTGTTCAGAGCTAATTTTCAGAACAGAACCACGTTAGTGTCCAGATATTTAGTCTAAATATTGTTACAGTTTATGTGATTCACTGTAGCAATACTGATATATACTGGTTCACATGTAAAACTTCTGGCCATTATTTACTCAGGTAGCCGTGACTTATTTCCAAGATTATGAAAAGTTTATCATTATTTATTATTAAACCTGAATCAGCAGTGCACCAGCTGCTTCCCAGTTCTGCTAAACATCTCATTTTCTTCTCCCCTCTGCCCCCAAATGATAAAACCAAGGAGGAGGCTTCTTTAAAAAGGAGTTAACAAATCTTACCTAAAGAAAAAGCAAGTCAGAGGAAGAGCTATTACAACTTGTTGTTCAGTCAATATGATCCTATTCTATTTGGCTTTGTATCCCACATCCATCACTGTGGTGTTGGATTGTCTACCCTGAGCATCACTTGTTCTGACAAATGACTTCTATCAACTCTAACCATCAACTGATCTGTGCAGTAAGGCTGAAAACCCCATCTCACCACTGTGTCTCTTACAACATGGTTGTTTAAGGACCAGGTTGTGGGGCAGCTTTTCCTAATGGGCCAGGATGGAGAACAGTGTGATCTAGTAGCCACGTATGGCTAAAAGTCTTCGTTGCCATTGTCCGCGGTTATACTCTAGTGACTGCGATCCTTATAGGTGCAAGTTTACTTGCTGTAAAATCTTACCAGGGCAAAAATTACTCTCTGTTTCTTTCCCCCTCAGAAGGAATGGGTTAAGAGGGGCTTCTTCAATTGTTCACAAGCCTTTCTTTGACACACTGTGATTCCTGATCCAGCAGCAAAATTCAGGCAGCAAACTATAGGCCACTTCCTTCTTTCACTGAAGTCAATGGGATCAGGTTCTGTGTTAAGGACCAGCAGGTCCACTGGATATCATGAATGTTTAATTTATTATCACAGTAGCACCTAGTGAGCTCAACCAATGAGGGCCCTACTGTGCTATGTATGGTATGCTAGGCGAGAAGCGTTCTTATCTGTGTTGTTCTGCATCCAACATGGTGTCTGTTTGGCAGTGTGCATGTGTCCCAGTGTAGATAACACTCACAACTGAAGAAACCAACACAACCACGGATCTTTGTAGAAACAAAGGTGCTAGGCTAGGCTTTATTGCAACGTACCACAATGGGAAGCGACCTATGTCAACAGGAGCGCTGACAGCATTCATACTCGCAATGCAACGGAACAGCTCAGCTGATGGCAGGACTCTCCATCATCCCCTTGGGCTGCATGAAATCTGGTCTCTGGGGTTCCTACCTTTATACACTGTTTGAACCATTTGCTCAGCCCTTTGGCACCAGAAACTACTTTCTTTGATATTTAAAACTACCTTGATTGGTCCACGCACCCTTCCTGATGCCATCCATTACATTTTTTGGTCCACATACCACGGAACATTTCCGTACATCAAGATGTCAATGATTTGGCTGAAATATCCTGATCATGGGATGTCTGGGCAAAACATCTCTCCTTATCTCTTTGGCTCTAGGCTGACCCAACACCTCATTCCTCAAGGTACTTTTCCATTCTTTATACATATTATTGCACCATCAGCTTGTTTCTCGCCAATTTCAATATGGTCAGACTTTCACAACTTGCCTCCTGCCAGCTTGACAGTTTAAACAGCTCAGGCTTACTGTTTTAAATTATTTCACTAGGCCTTCACTTGCACCTGGGCATTTCTACTTGTCCTTTCTTACTTTATACTCTAACTTCTTACTACATTAGGCAGTATATAAACCTAGTAAGTGACAGTAATGATCCTGCAATGAACTCTATGAGAGTGAGCCCATGTTTATGTGGAGCCCCACTGAAAACAGAAGATTGCATGGAGTTCACTAGACAACTGCAACCTAATAAATTTCTATAGTCTGCCTTCATTACCTCCCTAGTCATATTACTGCTGGAGAATTTAATCAGACTGTATCTATTTATTATGAGTGGCAGCACAAGAACAAGCTCCTTTGTTGATTGTATTTTGTGATTTCATGTGAGAGATGTTAAGGATTGCCAAGTTGCAAAGGGCTGATAACTGCAAATACATTATTATAAATACTAACGAGAAAAAAAAAGATGACCTCAGCTTAAATAACAGTGGTACACTGCCACGGTTTGATTAAAAATTGAAAATCATGAATGGAATATTGTGCAACACCAGAGAGTAGTCAAGAATCATGGTTAATGTAACAAACTAACTGCTAACAGCAACTCAGCTATGCTCATATAAACTTGATTTTCTTAACAGGTAGAACTAACCTTTAAAGAACAAACTGCTGAGGGACTGTTCCTTGCATCTAGTTAATTTATCTAGTATGCATTTAAATGTTGCACATGGATTGGCACCTTCACTGGAGTACACAGAAGGATCTCCCCATAATTTGAAACTATATCAGTTTTCAAATGCCCACATAACCCAAACTGTGCTATGTGCCATTATGAGGTTGCACATGTCATACACTGGAAAATAAAAGCAACAGACAGAATATGTCCCCTCCTACCCATTCTAGATTAATTCCAAGCAGCTAAATCAAAGTGCTCTATCTAATATCCAAAATATTAGAACGGATCTGAATGGCCAAATATTACCTCCAGTGGGATGGATATTGGCAATGTGAGAAATTCCATGAGTTTCACATTGCAGAACAAAGAAGGAGTCCTGTGGCACTTTTAGGCTATGTCTACACTTACTAAAATTAGTTCGAATTAGTAAGTTCGAACTAACTAATTCAAGCTAATGTTAGTTGCCATTCATGGCACTTGCTTAGTTCGAATTAGCGATCTCCATTGATTTCAATGGGCCGGTTAGTTCGAACTAAGAAATTAGTTCGAACTAACATGGCCACATTGGTTAATTCGAACTAACTAGTTCAAATTAACCCTTACTTCTAATACCCTAATTGAAGTTATTAGTTCGAATTAAGGAAGCCCTTAATTCGAACTAATTAAAGCCTAGTTTATCCATGGCTTTAGTTAGCTCGAATTAAGCCTCCTTAATTTGAACTAACTTGCCAGTGTAGACATAGCCTTAAAGATTAACAAATTAATTTATCGCATGAGCTTTTGTGGGAGAAAATCCCACTCCTCAGATGCTTTGAAGATGGGGAACTTAAAGGAGGGGAGGAAAATAAATGCAAAGAAGTGTAAGTCATAGGATCAGGTCAGGCTGTAACAGCAAATCAGAGCCATTGTTAAGATTTAAACCCTGGAGAACAGCATATTGAGGAAGGTGAGGTCAAATCACCTGTTGTAATAAGAAAAAAATCTTTACTCCTTGTTTAACCCTGAGGAAATAGAATCAAATTTACACATAAATTCCAGGTCGGCAGTTTCTCTTTGAAGCTGTGATCTGTTATTCATTTGTTTGAGCACAGCTATGAACAAGTCTTCAATAGAGTGAGCAGGGAGACTGAAGTGTTCCCCTATTGGTTTTTGAATGTTGTTGAATGTTGTTCCCCAGTGTTTGAATCTTAACAACTCTGATTTGCTGTTACAGCCTGACCTGATCCTATGACTTACACTTCCCTGCATTTATTTTCCTCTCCTTGGGTAAGCTCCCCATCTTCAAAGCGTCTGATGAAATGGGATTTTCTCCCACAAAAGCTCATGTGATAAATACATTAGTTAGTCTTTAAAAGTGGCTCAGGACTCCTTGTTTGTTTTGCTGAACTGGACTAACATGGCTACCCCTTTGAAACTTGTCACTTTGTAGAGATTCCAGTGTATCCTACCCTACAAATGAGAGAAGTTTGGAGGGGCAAGGAAGAGGCAGGGTGCATTGCTTTCAAACCTAGGATTCCTGGGGAAGACACACTTCAGTCCTTCAGAGAATAAACCTCTCCATGTTGCTCCTTTGCCTTCCTCCCACTCAGATAGCATGATTCCTGTGAGATTCACGTTCTTATTGGCTACTAAACCTATGCTAGCAGAAATTCCCTCCCCTTACCTTGCTTGTAGCAGTATTTGCTTGGGTGAGGTACTAGGAAACATTTTTCAAAAGCACATAAGTGATTTCTGAACCTGCAACCCATTTTCAAAAGTGATGTAGCATTTCAGAGACTGCTCCTGAGTGCCTGTCAGTTTTGAGGAGAAAAGCAGAATACAAAATCCCTAAGACACTTTTGAAATGCTGCCCAATCCAAAGGACCTTCCATTCCCCTATTTCTGCATCACCACAGTATGCTGCTGGATGACGCTGCTCTCCATTCAAGGTAGCAAAGGGAATGGTTGGTCCTATTCTTAGCAGTAACTCGAGCAAGGAACATTATCAAAAAAAGCCTCAGTTTCTCTCTCTCATCCACACCACGCAAAGAACCAGTAGGAGGAAATGTATCTGTATTTATACCATTTTTAATTGTGTTAGCATTTATTGACTTTTTTACACTTTCTAGGACCTGCTCCTTATATAGGAGAAACTCCCATTGACTTCGGTGGGAGTTCTGCAGGGGTCAGAATTAGACTCTTAATGACAGTGGTTGTAATGTGCCTGCATGATTTTTAATTTGTTAAGGGCAATAGAAAGGGTAAGATAACTCTCTTCACATAGGTAAAATGTTGTTATAAAAGAGGAAGGTGATAAATTCTTCTCCTTACTCATTGAAGACTGGACCAGAAGAAATGGGGTTAAATTGAACCTAGGAGTTTAAGGGAATTTTAGATTATACATTGGGAAAAAAACTTCCTAACTGTAAGGGTAGTTCAGCACTAAAACAAATTACCCAGGGTGGTTGTGGGATTTCTGTCACTGGAGATTTTAAGAAGAGGTTAGACAAACACCTGTCAGGGAAGGTCTATAAAATATTTAGTCCTGCCTCAGTACAGGGGACTGTATTATATGACCTAATGAGGTCCCTTCCAGGCCTACATTTCTATTCTTCTAATTTATATCAGAAGATAGATTGGTCCACATGTGCTTCCAACCTTGGACCTGGGTTGAACATTTCTCAAGCAGATCAGAAAATCTGGCTCTATCAGTGGAAAATTCAGACATTCTTTAGTTTTGGTGCTTGTACAAATTAGTAAAGCAAATGAATTTTAAAAATCCAATTTCAATATCCATGTTTATGCTCTTTGTTTTTACATTTCTCTCAGCTGTGACTCTGAAAATCAACAGTTACACCCAAGTTTGTCTGTAATTACACATTCGGGTTCTCAGTGCAGCAATGTTAGTATCAGACAATAAAGGGTTAAAAACAATGGCTGCCATTGGAATTCATTTTTAAATTGCAGAAGTATTTCTATTTGTTTCAGGTTTATAGAGTTAATTTTGGAGCCATATTTGAGTTGCCTGTGCCCATTAAATAAATAATTGGCTTACTTCAAACAGTGTTTCATTCTGTACTTACTAAACAGCCCTCTGCTATAATATACTCCAAAGAATATTTGTAGCAAAATAACATACGGATTTAAGATCAATGCTGCTCTTACAGATACCTGAAACGCCATTTGGTCTGCAATGTGTTAAATGAGAACAGACTTTGGGCTGTATAGTATATATGTTTGTTTGTTTGTTTGAAAGAGAGGAAATTATTTCAGAAACAAGCAAACCTGGAAAAAAAATCTGAAAAAAGAATCAGTTTGAGAAAAAGTACCTATTGGTAGTAGCATACATGTAGGGGAGCTATATATAGTATCAGAGAACAGAAAGGGAGAAAGTTTCTGTGTGATTTTAGGCAAACCCTCTCCTGACGTAACCTTACATAGATAATCTCCGAGCAGTCAGCACAGACTTCTGGCTTTCCTATTGGTGAACACTGTGTCAGCAGACATCAGAAGATAATTACTATTGGCCAGACAATTACAACAGGAGCCACTGTCATTTAGTGCTGATAGCATAAACCCGGCAGTCCGCAGAAATACAAGGAAAGAAAGTAGGGATTTTACTCAGTGAATTTCTATATTTTTTTCCAATCACTGACCAATGTTGCTACCTCAGTGACTGCAGATGTAAATCAGAATCCCAGCTCTAGACTCCATTTCACAGTACATCTGACTGCAGTGAAAATTTTCTTCCAACACATTTAAATGTACATTCTACATGACACAAAATAAATATAATAAATAATTAAAAATATATTAATTCCTCAGCCAGCTGTTTAGCTAGAGAAGCGATAGTCTGCAGACTTTGCTAATTTTCTATATTCCCCCATTCCTTTTTTTTTTTTGCAAGAATTTACAGGGTTTTTTGTTTGTTTTTGTATAACATAAGAAATCATCTCAACAAGTATTGGGCCCAATCTTGCTTTCACTGAAGTCAAGAATCCCAAAGTTTGGGCAAAGCAAGGGTGAGCAAGACAGTATATTTTGATATTTTACAGAAGCCACCAGCTATATTTAAAAACATACTTGTATCACAACATTTTTATGATGGCAATTGGACCTACTAGTCCTAAAAGCGTTATTTGATTCTATACATTAACTGCTGAATCAGTAATCTCACCTTCAGTGAGTGATGCATTACCAGATCTTCTTAATTAATTTTTAAGTGGGAAAGAACAATGGATTCAGAGGGGATAGCTGGAGGGGTGTATTTACATTACACACACACACATAAACACATTGATAGAAACACAAGAGATGTTAGCTCATACCGATCACCCCCTAGCCCCCCCAAAATCATTCTACCTGCATTTAAAAACACTAAGCTATATACTATATTGCCAATTTACACTCAGATTTCAGTGGGACTCTGCACCAGCACAGCTATTCATGGCAGGACTGGGGTTTTCATGAAGTTAAAAAAAATATGAAAATCTGGAGTTAAAACATGGAAGGCCTGATTTACCACAGTTACTCCCTCTTCACATCAATGGCACACCATTAATTTCAACTTCCAAGGGGGATAAAGTCTCCTTGTAGGTAGCTTGCTAGAGGCAGAGCTGGATGGTGAAAGAGTACCAATAGTGCATGTTCATATGAGGATTCTGGACTGCATCAGAGTCTGTGGGCAGCCCAGAATGGACCATTATGAATTAGAGTGACATCTCAGTCACTCAAGTGGCCCAGAATCCAGAGCGCATGGAAAGATGGTAAAGCCAATTCTGCCATACTCTTCTGTAGGCTACAACTTCTGTGTTGAGTTTCTGTATAAATAATATTGTATAAACTATCTGGATTCCAAACATGCTATCCACAATGCAGACGCAGTACATTCCCCAGATTCATTTCACCCTAACCATTCAGAACACTCAATTAAAACAATGCAGATTTATTTTATGTAGCTTGTTAAAGAATCAAGATATTTTTCTAACATGGAAATAGTAAATGCCACACTTATATGATCTTCTTTCTACCTCCATGTTATAGTGATGATGATGTATTCTAACTTAAAGAACTAGTGAAAATTCTAGCATAAAACCTCCCACCACTGGATTTTTTTATAGCAACATTTGCTAAAAAACCAAACATGTTTACCCCTGGAACATGCTCTTTAATATGCCTATTTTAGGACCCTTATGTTAATGAGACTGGACTGACAACTTCCTATTACACCTATAACAATGTCAAGAAGCCATTTAATACCCTTCCTTTGTGGATATCATCACTGATGTCACTCTTTTAGGCAGGGGCAGTCTTAGGTATTCTGGGACTCAGGGCAAAAGACAAGGATGGGGCCCCCCACATGCCACATGGGGGGGGCCATCCTTGACTCCCTCCTGCCTCACCAGGACTCCTGCTGGCCTTGCGGGGGCCCTCCACCAGGCCCCCAGATCCACCAGCAGCCCTAAACTAGCTGCAGCACAGGGCCCCTTTCCCCCACCCCCCGCAAGGCCCTTGGTGACTGCCCACACTACCACCCCGCTAAAACCAACTATGCTGTTATAAGATAATGAGGCCTTTTTTCCTCATGCTCTTTAGCTACAGACGTTTACCACATAAGTTCTCTTAAAAATTAAAAACACTTGATACATGACAAATTGTTTCACTAGGGCGATGAATTTCTTGAACAAGTTTATAATTCACTTTAATTAGAAAGAATTATACTAGCATTTGCAAGGAAATGCTCACAAGATGAAAAGCGTCTCAATGGACATGACTCCATTTCTTTTTCAATAATGTTCTTCGACCTCTCCCGAAACAAGTCTCTCCTGTTCTACAATTTAATATGAACTGGAGGTCTTAATTCATCAGTGCCCTTAAAACAGATGAAGTTAGATAGAGAAGTCTGCACACACAGGATGAAATCTCTTCAGTTGTAAAGCAATAGCATGAAAATATTTGTTCCTCCCTTAAACCTACAGAGTGAGAGTTTGATATTATTGGAATTCCTGAATGCAAACCTTTGCAGTATATTAAGGCACTTAAAGGGATTAGTGCTTACGTAGTATGTTACATCTTCAAAGTAATCTACAAATATTAACTAATTTGTCTTCAGAGCACCCTATCAGGTACGTATGCAAGTAATATTATTCTCATGTTACAAATGGGGAAACTGAGGCACACAGCAGCAACACAACTTCCTCAATATGACGTTCACATAACCAAGTGCAGTCAATAAATCACAGGAGCCTGACTTCCAGTCATGTGCTTAGGCCGTGTGGCTTCTCTAGTGGATTTATGAAAGTATTTATTGAGGCAACAATCTTCTCAACCCAGGTGTCAGCAATTATTTTTTGCCAAGCTCCAAATTTTCTGATCAAGGTATAATCAAGGTTCAGACTCCAGGGAAAATAATATAAAAATAACAATGATAATAATAAGTAAATAGATTTTGCAGTCAGTTTACGCATCTGGGGGTCCACATTTAGCCTGTGTCCCACCTATTGCCTAGCCCTGCCACCACCCCTTTATTTAAGTTACATCATGAGGATAAATTTCTCCAGGAGCAAAGAGAGAACTAAAGGCACAAGAGCTACTAAGCCCAATTATTTATAGATATATAGATAGATATAGATATCTCTCTCTCTCTCTCTCTCTCTCTCTCTCTCTCTCTCTATATATATATATATATATATATAAGACCTAGGAAAGTAAAAACAAAGACACACCAACAATAATCAAGCTGAACACAATGCTTCAGTGGGTACCCTTCTGCACTAATCTCCCTAATCATGTCTGTTTGAGGTCAACAGAGAAATCAAAGCATTTAATGGTCATTTTAATTCATTGCTGTTCTAGAATCCACAGGTGCCGCTGAGCCATCCCAAAAGCATCCCTGGTACTCCAGCAAGGGCCTTGGATCATTTTGCTTGCAAAACCGCAGGATGTGCAGCCTTAGCCTATAGCTGGCTCCTAGCCCCATCTATCACGACCTGGGAAATAGAGAAGATACTGTGGAAAGGGATGGAGGCAGGGAAAAGCCAAAGAGAGATAGCAAGGGATGTGAGGGGAGTGTGTGGTAAAGGACTGAGGGATGAGACACAGGATATGAGGGGAAAGACACAGCACAGAGGCAAAGAAATGAGAGACAGTTTGGGGGGCAAAGTACAACAAAACAAGCAAGCATAAGGGGCAAAGGAAGGGGAAGAGAGGAAAAAAAAAAGAGTACGGCACAAAGTGGGAGGTGAATGCAGAAGGTGAAGGAATGTGGGCCCAGTGTGCATTAAAAGTAAGATGCAGAAGGTAAGGGATGAGAGGTACAAAGAAAGTGGTGGTTGCAGTGAAAGGGGAAGGTGTGTGATGAGGTCAGGAGGAGAAGAAGTAAGGGGCACAGGATGCAGAGCCCAGAAGAGAGAAGGCTGATGGGCACAGCACACAGCTTCTCACTGTGAAGGGGGAAAAGGAAAGAAGAGCACAGGATGTGAGGTAAGGTGGGTTCAGCGAGTGAGAGGAGTACTAGGACACCCCAGTTAGGTGCCGCAAGAGGGGGTGGAAAGAGGGAAGGGCAAAGAAGCAAAAGTGGCAAATGAGGGCATAGGGGAAAGGTGCAGGAGAGGGGGAAGGTGACACAGGGGAATGCACAGCACCAGATAAAGCTGCTTTTCTTGCAGTCAAACTGCCACAGCAGAGGAGGCAGTGGGAAGGCTCCGAGCCAAGCACCTGGGTCTCTACTGTTCACCTGGCTGTGTTGCCAACTCTGGTGGTTTTCTGAGTCTCCTGCTATTTAATGCATTTGTTGAGGCCCCAAGCTCCTGGAAGCAGGTGATGAGGTGACACTCTTGGTTTTCATCCCTAACCAAAGGAGGTTTCTAGCTCTCCTGCTCGACCCGCAGGGCAAAGGTCGGTGGAAGGGAGCCAGGGGCGAACAGGAAGACCCCAACATTCACGATTTTGAAGTCTCATGATTTTTAAGGCAATCTCAGGGGGCGGAGGGAATTCATGGTTGGGGGCTGGCAACACAACACTGCCATTGCAAGGGTTGCCTGCTCTTCCTCCCGCTTGCAGGAGCCCTCGCTGCCTCCCACCCGGCATGAGCAGAGCGGCAGCTACTCCTGCACCCTGGCCTCCAGCCCCAGCTCTGCCCGCCACCCCCCGAACCCAGCCTAGGCCCCGGCGCGAGGCGGGTGAAAGGCGGCAGCTGAGGGAGCGGAAAGAGGTGGGTTTGAAAGGCAGGCGAGCGAGCTGGAGAGCGCGCGCGCGGCGGCGGCGCACGTGTGTGTGTGGCCGAGTGCCCGGGGGATGGCGGCTCTGCAGTCGCGGTGGCGGCAGGCCAGCTCGGCAGCGCCCGGCTGGAGGGGCTTTTAGCCCGGCTCCCACAGCGGTGGAGCTGCAACCCCCCCGGCGGCCTCTCCTAATCAGCCCACGCGCCCTCTCAAGGGGCTCGTGAGCCAGCCGGTGCCTGGGCAGCCCCAGACCTCCGCACACCACAGGCTTCCTCCATGCAGTCAGTCCTCCGCCTGTAGGACGCGCCGTGCGTTTGTGAGCACACACACAGGCACCGTGTAAACCCCGCCGGGCGGCTCCAGCGCCCTGTACCCTCCAGCGCACAGCTTGCAGACATCATGTGCTCTGCCGGCGCACATCTGCCGCCCCACTTCCCCGCCTGCCCCTACGCAGCTGAACTTTCCTCTTTTTAGCATCCGCTAGTGTACAGCCAGGTGCAGCCCCAGCCGTGCACACAAAGTTAACAGGAGCACGGCTGCGGTGCAAGTTTTCTTAGAGCCTCGACAATTCCTTGCGTTCAACTTTTCCTTCTGCATTAGAGTTGGAAGGAAGTAACAGGAGGGGGGACCCTGAGAGAGGAAATGAGGCGCACGTACAGAAAAAGTGCAAGGAGAAAAGGACACGAGATGGAGAAGGCGAGGGGACAGGAGCGAACGAGAATGAGGAAAGAGAAACAAAAGTAAAATGGAAGCAGGGTGCAGGGAACCGTCTTCTCTCGTTAGAAGAAATATTTTTATTAGGGGGATGTCATCGGTGTTACATAACTTTTTAGATTTACAAAAACAGGGCAGTCCCAGCCTTTGGACCCTTGTAGATCTTTGGTTGTGTGGTTATGTCACTGGAAATAATTCACACACACTAATAAGCATATGCACACACTAACTGTCTGCATATATTGGTATGTATATGTGTGTATATATAGCTATATACACACACTCACACATACGTACGTACACACGCCCCTACACTTCATTAGAGCCAGCAATATCTAGAGACTGGCTCAGCGATTACCCTGTAGTCAATTATGCCTAATCCAGCCATAGATATAAAACACACATGCTCAAAGAGAGACAGCTACAGTAGCTACTGGTAAATACTACATTAACCATCACCTACCAATTCTCTTGCATCCACTGGATGGCTTCATTCTCGTTGAATTGCTTTTCAAATTCGTATTCTTGCAAAGTCAACACTGACATGTTCATTGGACCAATCTTCTGGGGGATGCCTTCCTATGTCTAAATATAAATATATTATCTACAGATCTGTCTCTCTTCCCTTTAATCGCCCCTTTCTCTCTCCCCCTCTCTGTCTCTCTCAGCTATATCCTTGATTTCGCATTGCTTTTCTCCTCTTCCTATCCTTCTCCACCCGTGTCTGGAGGTCTCCTCCTCTCTGCTTCTGCATCCACCCTGAGAGGAAACGGAGGCGTTGCGGTCTTAGTGCCCGTCTACGATTAGCCCAGCCCCTGCTTGCTCACAGTGACGGGCATACGGCTGCAAGTGAAAAAGTAGCCCCTGGGCTGGAAAATTCTCCAAAATTTAGAACAAGACTCATGCAAAATCTGGGAAATCCCACCTTGAGCAGTAGTTGTTTGGGGGTTTTTTTGTATGTAATCAGGCTTACTTCCCTATGGCTTTGAATGAGATACTGCCCAGTTTCCCCATCCTGGAAGCTGATAACGACCTCACCCACTATTTTCAAGTAGTAAAAAATATCAATCTCTGTAAACATGAAGTACTGCTCGTATCAGAACAAAACTCAAAGCAGATTTTCTCAGAGACTGGATTTGAATATTAACATTTCTTTCTTTTCCACTCCCCCCTCCGGCTTGACTTTTTAAAAAGGCACCAAATGTATGTGTGAAAATGATGTGAGCATGCTGATCGGAACAGGAAATCGCCGCGCCGGGGGAGGAAGGAGAAGGATAAGATTAACTGCCCCAGTCAAGTTCTCTCTCCCTCCTCACTACTCCTAATTTGAATAATTTATTTCAATTAATTGGAGATAATCGTTCATCAGTCTGATTTTGCTCTGGCAATCACTGTTCAGTTTTCTACACATACCAACAGACATGACTGGCCAGAAAACTCAGCCAGGTCCCTAGATACCACGGTGATGGCCATACTTAGTACATAGAGTGGTAGGATGGATAGCACTAATATAGATACTTATATTTGCTGAACAGCACACATTATTTTATTCTTTCCCCCTTTATTTACCCTCCCCCGCCCGCACTCAATTGGAATTTGCACCCGCAAACAATTTAAGTAGATGCTATCAGGATAGACATAATGTGTGAGAGAACAAACTTCCTAAACTATTTTACAAACACCACCTTATTTTTCTTTATTAAAAAAGTTTCCTTCTATGCGGTTTTTCCCCCTTTGTCAGCTTAAATACGGAAACTAGTCACTTTCACCATTAGTCATTGTCATTTCCAAGGTCTCCAACACAAGAATGCACTAGTTCAGTGGGTTTCAACCGTTTTTCATTTGTGGATCCCTAAAAAAAATTCAAATGGAGGTGAGGTCCCCTTTGGAAATCTTAGAGGTAGTTTGTGGATTCCCAGGGGCCCATGGACCAGAGGCTGAAACACATGGCAAACATTGCTGGGGAATGTTTACTTGCAGCTTCTATCTTTTTCAGCCTCTCAAGCAATCTTTTTTTTTTTTTTTTGGAACAATTTTAAACCATTGGAGCATTTTATTGCTTGTAGGATTCTGATAAAGCTTTCAATTCTGAGGCCTACATATCTGGCAGAATTTGATCTGACAGTGTTCTTAGCAGATGAATTTATAGTTCTTTAGTTGATGGGCTGGATGCAAAGTGTAATAAATTTGTAGGGCTTCAGGACCCAGGAGACTCTGCAGTTGATGAAACAGACAGGTTCTCTAGCTGAATGTCAAAATGGACTGCACCATAGAGATCTGAAAAGGGGGGATACAGCTCTCCTATAGAGGATCTCTAAGGATGGTCAATACATTAAATAAAAACACTTAAATGAGAGTCAGCTGAAATGAACCTTAAATAGACAAGCAGGGGCTGAGATTTAGGTAAAGAGTTTAGTGTCTAAATAAAATTTTCAATTTGTTGTGCAATATTTCAGAAAGGTCTAAATAAGTTAGTGGATGCACCCCTTATTTTTTCCAGTTCAAGTAAACCCTGTCTCTAGATTGTTCTGTAATCGAGGTATGAATGAAGTGATGTCAGACTCGGTGTTGAACCTATGTGTGCGCAGGAAGGGGGAAGTGCGATGGGGGATGAATAAGGAGGGGAAAGCAGCAGGCTCAGTGCAATTGTATGTGGCAGGTACAGTCACTGCAGAGCAGGTGATCACTAGTGGACATGTGGTGGTAGCTGAACTTTTCTATATTCACTTCTCCCCTAGAGAGACACACTCACATACAAGAGCCAAGGTGGCTAGAACATGTGTGGTTTACGTGACTATTCAGAATACAATCTACATTTGGGATTCCAGGTTGCTAGTTGTTTAACCATGGTGTTTTTCATAATCATCATCTTTAGCACTTGCATGTCCATAACTTTGTTTTCATATCTTTCCAGTCACATCTGTCACATCCTGATGTCATCTGCACTGATCTCTCCACGTATGCACTCAGTCTGCAGGCTGAAGACAGAAGGCTTGTGGCATCAGAGAAATCTAGCCATAAACAAAATGATCCCACAAAGATCTGAGTGCTCTTAACTTGTATTGAGTTCAGTGAGATTGGAGTGTATTCACACTTCGTAGTTTTCAATGTTGTCAAGCCCAACCATTCAAAAATCATGAGTCAGACATCCCCCCCACTTTCCAATTCACGAGATACTGACAGCTAATTCTTACTATTTGCTGCCTGTTTTTTTATTTTAATTTTGATTTTTGGTTTTAAGATTTTCCTTTTTTCCCCTGGCAATTAGAAATTTACCTTTTAAAAAATGAAAACAGAAATCCTTGCATCATCCTCTGGATCTTGATGTGTGGACTTTAAGCAAAACACCAAGTATCACAAGGTACGTTAAAATAGCGATGGTGGCAACATTGAATTATTAGTCACTGTAGTGCCTGGGGACCACAAGCAAGATCAAGCCCCCATTGTGCTAGGGGCAATACTCTCTCCAAAGAAACTACAATCTAAACAGACAAGACAGACAAACGATGCTAGAAAGGAAATAATATTATCCTTATATGACAGATGGGGAACTGAAGCAGAGTTTAAGGGTGGGATTTTCCAAGGTACCTGTTGTTGGCCCAGCTCTGCTTCCACTGAAGTCAATAATAAAACTCCTCCTAGAGAGCACAGTTAGGCCAAAGGTAGGCACTTTTGAAAATCCCACCCCAAGCAACTTACCCAAGGCCATACAGGAGATACTTGTCAAAGATAAACAAGGAGGACTCAAACTCACATATCCTGAACCACAGCCATGTGTCTTGACCACACAGCTCAAGGTTGGACCCCATATTAGAATTATTTATCATTTAGCTAAAACTGTAGCGTTAGCGTACGTGATGCTTTACAAAAGGTAAGCTATACTAAGCAAAAAACAAAATACAATAGTCTTGACTGACTATGTAAAATTAAAACAAACAAGGAGTCCTGTGGCACTTTTAAAGACTAACTAATATATCGTATGAGCTTTCGTGGGAGAAAATCCCACTTCATCAGATGGTTTTAAGATGAGGAGCTTACAAAAGGGGAGGAAAATAAATGCTGGGAAGTGTAAGCCTCACAGGTCAGGCTCTTACAGCAAATCAGAGACATTGTTAAGATTCAAACACTGGGGGACAGCATATAAAGGAAGGTGAGGTCAAATCACCTGTTGTAATGATAAAAAAAATCTGTAGTTCTTGATTAACCCTACAGAAACAGAATCAGATTTTCATATAAATTCCAGTTCTGCAGTTTCTTGAGTTTTGTACTGCAGGTCTGATTATGGCACACATCCTAGCCCCAGGCAACCTGAATGTGGAATGTGGAGTTCTTTTGCATAGGAGAGCTGTTCCCAGCTTTTGCCCTTGGGGCAGGGAATCAGTATTTTGTTTTAAATAAAGGTAGAGTGATTAAGATAAAAAAGGGCTGGTGATAAGGCTATGGAATCTTATTAGACAGGAATCTGTCAGCGGAAGTGTGGGGTGGAGGTTGAAGAGAGAATTCAGGGGACTAGGAAATATATCCAAACCCTCCCCAAGGTTACATTCAAAAAGTGGAAGACATGAGATATCAATGAGCTGAGTTGATGATGGCAATAGAAGTTTTATCTGATAAAGGACTGGAGGATTTGACCCTCCAATTCTTTTCCTCCCAAGAGAAAGAGCTGCCCAGAGCTATGCCTTTTTATTTTCATTTCCTGACTGCAGTGACCCTAATATACCTCAGAAAATTCCGTTTTCTTAACTTTAAAATGTGGAATTTTCTTGGTGTTTGGTTTTAAATATTCTGAGGAAACTTCAACCTAATCACTGTAGTTTTGTGTTTAAGAGCCTTCTAGAAAGTAATTAGCCTTACACAGAATGAAACTGTGTTGCCAACTCCCACAATAATTATTATTTTCCTTAAAGCCCCAGCTCCTGGATTCAAGTGGATCTTGATTATTTCAGCCTTCATTCTTAAAGGAAAAGAAAGTTTCTAGCCTCCTGGCTCTGGAGAAAGCTTCAAAATGTTATTCCAGTGCACCCTAAAGACTCAAAAAGCAGAAGGCAACTAAAAAGAACCCCAAATCTATTTTTACATAATCTCATTATTTTAAAATCAATTTTAAGATTTTTGCTGAGCCTTTCTCATGATTTTTGATTACTTGGGGTTGGCAGGTACTGTGAAAGTGACTTGAAAGGGCCAGTTTCATTCCTATTTAAAGTCACTTTTTCATCTATTATTCCTAATATGGTAACATCTCCTATTACCCCATTCAGATTTAGTATAAATTCACAGGTCCTTTCCCTAGTAGGATGCTTCCAAAAGTTAATCTATTCCAAGGATGGTGAACTGCAGAAATAAGAAGTTTAAATAATAGAAAGTAATTTAGATTTATTTACCATTGTTTCAATTGTTGCATTCAAGAGTTTTTAACAAAGAAAGAATATACATTAAAATTCCACTAGCATCCCTTAAGTAACTTGATGCAAGATATCAGAGTATGATAGTATTAGAGATGAGTGGGTCTAATATTTATTTAATTTTCTTTCTTTATGTAGGAATTAGATACAGTGCTCCCACCAGCTAATTTCTGTGTTTTTATATGTAAAAAACAAAAACAAAAACCCAACCAAACAAAAAACAACCAACCAATCAAAAAAACCCATAGAACTTTTCAAGTTCTGGAATAACAAACAAGGAGTCCTGTGTCACGTTTAAAGACTAACAAATTTATTTATGCGATAAATAAATGTGTTAGTCTTTAAAAGTGCCACAGGACTCCTTGTTTCTTTTGCTGAATTAGACTAACACAGCTACTCCTTTGGAACCTGGAATAAGAGTTAAATTTGCCTTTCCCCCAGTCTGAAATGGCACCCCTGAGTAACAAGGGCACACCCTGTGCAGGGACACACCATGAATGTAGTACCTCTGCTGTCCTCAGTGATGATGGGAGTGCTCCTTGCTAGCACTGTCTGGGGCACACATTACAACAAAGGAGACATGAGCCACGCTATCCTTTGTCACTCCATTCCACACCAACCAGCAGCGCTACCTAGGAGTGCCTTCCTGAAGAACAGTGTCTTCTGGTGCTCTCCGTACTCCAAGGCTGGGCTGTGCCCAAAAGGCTACATGGTGCCCTCATTGCCTCAAAACAATATTGTGTGTGCATTTTTCCTGAAGTCATTGGCCACGCACCTGTCTCACTGCTCTCGCCTAGCGCTCTCTGCTGGGCCTGCTCCATCCTGCCCCACACAGAACTGGATTCTTTAAAGCTGCCCTTCTTCTCAGTCAGCTGCAGCACTGCCTCTGGCTTTGGTCCTCAGGCACACTTCTTGGACACAGCCCCTGTCTGCTACCTCTTCACAGACATGGAACCTCATGTCCAGCTGCCCCAGCCCGCCCCTCCCCTCCCCCGAGCATAAACACACACTGTCCAAAAGCTCCCACTGCTACATGGTGCCCTCATTGCCTCAAAACAACATTTGTGTGTGTGTTTTTCAATAAGACGTTTTTACATTGAAATGTGTCAAACCAATATCTTACTCGATATGAGGGATATCACTGTAGCTGATGCATCATGACACGGTTTAGTAAAGAAGAGTCCTATTTAATGATAAATCTAGCATTTTATGGCAATGTCACTGTTCTGATAAGGTGATCCTGTGTCCTGCAAGGATGTTTCCAGAAGACTCATGACTTTTTGCACATTGCGACCATAAAGCTACAGTTATTATGGGGAGACAATGCTTTCTCCACAGGTAAGGTTGTACCTTGTTTTCTGTACTCAGCCTTATTTTAATGTATAGATTTTACCGACAGAAGGGACCATTATAATCAATACCACTCTGACCTCATATAGGTCACAGAACCTCACCCAGTACTTTCCAAATCAACATTACTCAAGTCTTTTTTGAGCTAAAGCCACCTCCATGCCCCTAATTTTCTCCTAAAAAACACGAATCCACCTACAATTTCTCATGTGAGGCGACTGAGAGGAGAGACTTGTCTATAACAGGGGTCAGCAACCTTTGCCAACCCCTGTGCCAGCCCCTCCCCCTCAATCCTCAGCTGGTGCCGACAGCCCACTCATGGAGAGAAGCCACTTGGAGTGGCTCCTCTCGGCAGCGATACCATGGAAGGAAGCTGCCTGGAGTGACTCCTTTTGGCGGCAGAACACCACAGAGAGGAGCCACGCTGGGCGGCTTCTTTACACGGGATGTCTGGGGCATGGACATGGCAGGGACCTCCATACTGCAGCCGCCCCTGAAAGAAGCCACTTGGAGTGTCTTGTGGTGGCAGGAGTGGCAATTTCGGTATCCACAGAGGATGCCGTGTGCCACTTCGAATGGGCTTGTGTGCCACTGTTGGCATGTGTGCAGGGGATTGCCTACCCCTGGTCTATAACAACATTGAGGGAGGAGCTGGATGCGAGAGAGAGGGTTCACGCAAATCATTAGCCACAACAATTTGAAGTATCAGAAATTTTCTTTTTTCCCCTACCTCATAATCCAAGATAATTTGGATTAAGATTTAGTTTACTGTGCTGCTCTCTGGAAGGAGCAGGGTCTCTCATGAAAGTTTGCAAGAAATTTGGCAAGTTTGTGAAATTTGCAGATCAGATTGAAGGAACTTTAAAAAGTCTGAAGTTGCAGGTGAGTTGGAAGGTTATGTGAGATTTAGGATGTCTCCTGCACCCTTAGGCTGCGGAATTCTTAAAGTCTGTATCGCAGATGGCAAGATATATATGGGATAAAGATGATGGCTCTAAAATGCTGTCAATAAAACAATGGCAGGGATTATAGCTACAGTAGTGATTCCTGTGATGGTAATAGCTGCCACCCGGAGTTCTACCCAAAACATAATTCTTGCAGGGACCCTGTGCTGATTGTTACTGCTGTAGGCTGCAATGCTCCAGGAATCACAGCAGTATTTAGAACTGGTGCAAGAATTCTTTGGTGGATATAACAGCCACAGATTTCAAACCAAGTTGTAATCTGTGCAAGATATATTGGATGACTGAGATTCTCCCAAGTTTTTATAAGATTACCAGGAACTTCTGCAGTTTTATAAATCTCACAGGACTGCAAAGGTTAAAAGATCTGCAACACAAACTTTTATGAACTAACAAATTTATTTTTCACATGAGCTTTCATGGGTAAGATCTGCAAGGAATCCTCCTGCAGTTACTGTATCCCCCCCGCACAGAGTTCTTTAAGATTTTTAATTCTACATGAAGTCCTGAGAGTTTCTAAAATTCAAACAAATTCTGGACATTTACAAAGTCTGCATGGACTGTAGCAAATTTTTTAAAAAGTAGAGAAATTGTAAATATATATTACATCCAAAAATTATGCTAAAAGAATGGTAAGGCTACAAAGTCAAGCACTCAAAATTAGGAAATGCCAGAATTAAGGTTACCTAGGCAACCTTAATTCAGACCCTTTATGTGTATGCATTGTGACACGCTGTATTTACATGCTCATTTGTTATTTTTTTCCCATAGGATCGCGACCTTATCCAATGAATGGGAAATTATTCAATTATTCAATATTTCTTTTTATCCTTCCCATTCAGTATGTAATCTCAGGCCTTATTTAGTTAAGACCATACAAACCTTGCCCTGAACACAAAATTATTAATTTTCTCGTGAGTATTTTATGGTGCTCCCACCATCTGAGTGCTATTTAAACATTAATGATTTTATCTTCACAACAATTCTGTGAAATGAGGGGGTATCATTCCCATTTTACAGATGAGGAACTGAGGCACAGAGAGATTAAAGCCAAAGGGACAGTTTTTCAGAAGCATTTAAAGGTGCAAATAGTCACCTAATGGGATTTTCAAAAGTGCCTGATCAGTTTAGCCACTTAATTCCCATTACTAATCAAATACCTTACCCAGCCCCATCTTATCTTTCCTCTGTAGCCAAAAGACCATAATGTGTGCCCATTTTACCTTCTAATACTCCAGATCCTGTGTGTTTTGCTGCAAAGTCCCTGGATTCTGCAACTCTGACGTGGTTGTTTGGAAATTCTTTAGGAGCTTTATTTAAGTTAAACACTGGAGGTTTACAATGAATTAGACATGCAAATGAATAATACTACTTGCCTCTGGTTATTAAATTCAGTGCATTTTATTCTGTCACCACACTTTCCATTTTCAGTAGGCCACAGATTTTTATACTGACAAAGCACAATTACATGGCAGAAGTAGTAACAGAGAAAGATGAATGGACAGGGAAGAGGCGGTATTTTTAGCATCTGAGGATGTGTGGGAGGTGGTTGGGGACTGGGAAATAAACACGTTAGCTGGATATTTCTGCAGAAATAATCAGTGAAATAGTTAACACTACTGACATTTAAATAGTCAGCTTTGGGGTTCAGTTTATATCTGTGAGAGTTATTGTTGCAGAGTGTCGATAGACTCTGGCAGACATCCCTTCACATTCTATGCCTATTTTCAAGGTTTTCATCACAACCATCAGGGATAGAAACATTTTTTTAAATGAAAGCTTAAATTCTGTGAGAGAAGGTGAATTTCATGGCAAATTCTGTGGGTCCCATACACAGGCAAATACATGGGGTCCCATACACAATGTACATTCCATAGATACCACCCTTCCTTTCTTAGTCACCGCACTATAAACTACAAGTACCAACCTATCCTCTCCATAGAGATTAGAAATCGCGCTGAACAGATCTTATTTACTCTCTCAGTATGGCTCCAGGATGCCATGTAACAAGCGTTCTCCTTGGAACCTTCTCATTCTGCAAATACAGTCACAGACCCCAGAATGTTTCATACTCATAAGCAATAGATAAAATATTTCTCTTTTGTATCCCCTTCCATCTAATAAAATCAAACTGCTTTACAGGAACAAATTTAATATCATTTTGATGGGCAGGGATTGCTGTTTGCCAGAAGCTGGGAATGGGTGATAGAATGGATCTATTCAATGATTATCTGCTTTGTTCATTCCCCACGAAGCACCTGGCATTGGCCACTGTTGGAAGTCAGGATACTGGGCTAGATTAAACATTGGTCTGACCCAATATGGCCTGTCTTATGTTCTCACTACACCCCATGAGACCAATAAATATTCTTCTCATTTTTCAAATAGAAACAGAGATGAAGGCCAAAATGTTCAAACTTGGGTGCCTAACTATGAATTTAGGGATCTAACTTTATTCACTTATATTTGAACATTGGGGTAGTACATGAAGTCTGTGACGGAACCAGGAAGAGAAACAATGTTCTTTGACACCCATTCCTATATTTCAGCCACAAGACTGCATACTTCCTTTTCTCCCATATAATCTATGGTATTACCTGTTCTGCAGAGAAAACTCAGGAATTCTCACACATATTAGTTTTTCATAATTAACAGTTTAAAAAGTTGTTAATATACTGAAAGCTGCACCATAGAGTTAAAAGACTGTTTCCTGGGGTGTTGTGGTATGGGGAAGCTCAGGTTGTTTGGATCTGATATACATTATCCAATACATTTGGGTGGTGAGTGGGTGGGGTTAGAAGAGTACAAACGAGCTACAGCTGTTTGTACCACTTTACCTCTGTATGCGTTCAAAACAAATTTTAAAGTATCAACTCAATATTTCTGGTCTCTGTTTCTGTATGTTTTAAGGGATTTTCAAAAGTGCTCAAAGCCCATCTAGTCACTTAAATGAAGTAGCCAGATTTTCAAAAGTCTGAGAACAGAAGCTACTGATTGCTATGTAGTACTGAAAATCTGGCTGACCACGTTCTTTGAAGTTTCCCCCCCTGAGGTGGTAAATAAATATCAATAAATTAAATGAGTTGTTTGTATGGGGACTGAACTGAAAAAAATGTCCATCTGTTTTGTATCCTTCTAGCTCCTGCTCTCTGCTGATTTTTTACTTCCACAGTCAGCATAACTAATATTGTTGCATTCCAATGAACAAAATGGCTTATACCCTCTTCTAAAAATTGCTTTGTAATAATGCTGGTGCCAAATAGCTGCCTATGTTCTACTCTAGAGATGGCTGCTTTTCAATGTATTCAGACATTGATCCTTCTGCTGGATCTTCTAGCAAGCACCCCTGTCTCCATGTACAGACACTGGATGATATCTACAAATGGAGAAGTCCAGACTAGTGGATATGATTGTAGAATCAGTGTAATAGACACTGATCTGGTTGCCTACTTTGTCCATTTGCTATCAATAGTAGGAACAGGGCCATTACTTGTAAAGCATTTTAGAATCTTCCAGAAGGAGAGCCGTGATATAACAATGTTACTTTTCATTATTATTATTATTAAATCCAGTGCAGAAGCACTATGCAAAACCCACACACTAAGTCATTTACAATGACGGGCAGGCACAGTAAGCTAAATTACATCCTCAGTTGTACTGCACAATCCCTCTGGTTTTGATGGGATTATACAGGTATAACTGAAGGGTCATTGATTTTAGAAGGAGGAAAAGGGGTATTTTTAATACAATAAAATCTAACTTTCAAATATTAAATATATTATGTGTTAATGCACTGAAAAAGTTTCTTCAACAATGACTCAGCTTCCCTTGGAAAAATGCAAAGGCAAAGCTGACTGCTGAGCTTTTTTTGTTCTTTTGTTTGATGAATTCGGCTACTAACTTTAGTTAGTGATGAATGGAAGACAAAATGCTGCCCCTAGATTTGCAGTCACCTGCTTCAAATTCTGAAGTTCTAAGTAGCAAAATCATTTGTTCCATACCATCTGGAAGCTGTGAAGAAAATGAGGGAAAGCATATGCACATCTTGCACTTTGCATTTAAATAGTGTTGTGCTCTTCAGCATACAAGAAAGTAAGTTTAATTGTTGGGCAATTAAACTTTTAAAGACTATCTAGAATTTGAAAAGGTCACATCTAACAAGTGTGTCTGAGTACCTTCCATAAGAAGCAGATACAAAAATATTTATTCTCTCTCCCTTAGAGCAGGAACTAGCTTTATGTTAGCGTTGGGGTGTTTTAAAATAAAATAAGTATGGATGCTGATGTATATGGTTTAGTAGTGCAAGGGGGCTACCTCTTGTCAAACTTTAGCCCTGCCCACTTGATCATCCATCAAACTTTAGCCCCACCCACCGGCTCCCAGAAGTCCCGCCCCAGCCGGTGACCTGACATCCGGTCCCACCCTGACCACCGGACATCCCGCCCCATCCAGTCACCTGACATCCGACCCCACCCCCCACCCCACCTGTCAGTGGAAGTCCCGCCCCCATCAGGTCACCTGACATTCGGTCACACCCCCTGCCCACCTGTCACCAGAAGTCCCGCCCCATTGCATCCGGTCTCGCCCCCAATCTCTGACTTCCAGCTGACAAGGGTCACCTGATCGGAAGTGGGCATTGTGACCCTTTCCCCACCCATCGGGGCGCGTTTCACCCCGAGAGCGGGGGTGGCCGGGAAAGGGCACGTGGCGGGGGTGGGACGACCCTCCGCCAATCGGGGTCGTCCCGGAAGAGCGCGGCGGTTGGCCAGGTGGCAGTGCCGCCCCCCCGGGAAGTCTCTGGCCTTTTTAAAAGTGGAAGACCCCGAGGGTGGTTTCTTGAGACCGCGTGGTTCGCAGCTTGTGGAGAACATGGATGCCTTCGCCACCCCCATGAGACCTCTGCACTTTGTTTTGGCTCCAACCTTTAACAGCCCTTGGAGAAAACACTGCGACATTGACAGTTCGGAGGAGGATGAGGCCAAGATGTTGACGGACCCTGAAACCCAGGAGACCGGGAAGTGGCCTGATGAGCTTGACGGCCTCATGTTGTCCACCCCCATGAAGGAAGGCTCACAGGAGTCGGAGGCAGACAAGGCCCAAGTAAAAAAACCGGTGCAGGTAAAGGAACGATAAGTGATGGTTATGGAGGGGAATGTGGTGGGGGGGTTAAGTACAAACCAAGCGGCGTTGGGGACTTACAGCTCTTTTTTTTTCTGAAAATCTCTCGGCAGCTCGATGACGACTTTATACGGGCCTTTGAGAACCTACACATCAGCAGTCCTGTGTGAGCAAATGTATCTTGCTTCAGCTGTTTTTGTTCCTGTTTGAAACACAGCTCTGAGAGGGAGAGCGAACCGGCTCAGACTCCTTCATGGGCGGCATCCATTTTCACAGGGCGCTGTATACTGTTATTAATTCAAAAGAATCAGGAAGCTTTATTTGCTTCTGCCCAGATTCTGTCACCCTTGTTCAAACTGAGGGCTAATCTGTATTAGGTGCACTAGATTGGTGCAGATGGGTGCTGTAGCATATCTAATGAAGATGCTATATGTTGATGGGAGAGCTCTCCTGTAAGCATACTAAATTCACCTCCGTGAGCGGTGGTAGCTATGTCAGTGATAAAAGCTCGCCTGCGACATAGCTCTGCCCACACTGGTGCTTAGGTTGATGTAACTTGCGTTGGTCAGAGGATGTCTTATTCACACCCCTGAGTGACGTAAGTTTTACCAAAGTAAGTGGTAATGTGGACCTTTCCAGAATAGTATCTTACTTTTCAGGTAGTCCTGCTGATGTCTTCAAAACTCTGTATACAGAACTACTCCACATGAGCAAGAGTGGCAGAATCTGAATTTATGATTCCTTTAAATTTTCACCCATCAGCAATTCTCTAGCTGCAGACATCAGAAACTGACTTGCCCCTCCCAAATTGAGCAATGCTAATTCACTTCTATTCTTATTCCCTTCCCAGTCCTGTTCTAAGACTCACCTGTCATCTCCTTTTCCCTATCCCAAGAAAGCTGGGGAAGACAGATGAGTCATACAGCAATCAGGACGGTCACCAAATCCATGCTTTAAAAGGCTAAACACTGCCACTGCCCACCTTGAGCATTCGGATGGGGAAGGGGATCTTTAAATCTGTTCAAGAACTCTGGCAAAAGAACAGCCTGACTAACAAAGGATGCTCTGAATTGAAGTCTTCTAGATGCCTTTACTTCCTGTTACATGCTGCTGGGGATACCCAGAGCTGTGAGCTCACTGTGTGGCTCAGCAAGTGTGAGTTTTCCTGGCAGTTAGACTGTGTGCCAGCTCGCTGTCCCACGGGTCTGTCTTCCTCACCAGTAAACTCCTCAAGGCTTTACTGGCTCAAACCTTGACTAGTAGGTAACAGTCAGTGAACTCCAGCTGTTGAGCTCCTCAGAAACATTTCTCTGCAACGCGCAGCCCCTCATATAATGCGTATTAAGTTTGCTACTCTATTAAAGAGTCAGTACATCCTAGCCTATTAATTTAACTGGGGTGAATACCCCCTTCCTTGCAATCACAGCACCACATTGGTTTACAGGAGAAGTAAAACAAGTTTATTAACAAAAGAGCAGGGATTAACTGATACCAAGTAAAAGAGATAAGGCAGAGATGGTGACAAGCAAATAAAAGTGAAAACACATTTAAAAGTCTAAAATTTAATTTAGCAAGACACAACCTGTATTTTGATTGTTTCTTTTATTTGGTCTCTATTCCAGTTTTTTACTTGCCAACCTGGCCAGAAACCATCACAGAGATCGAGTTGCTTGGTGTCTTAGTCTCCTAAGCGAAGGATAAAGAGGGAGACTCTTTATATTCTTTGAATTCCAAAAGGGATTTTTTACAAGTAAGAAAAGGCTCTTTTGTGGATTGGTCTCCTGTCCATCTCTGGGGTGCAAGTGCCATTCTAATTCTCTGTCTCTGGAGTCCAGGATAACTCCCACCGGTTTAGTTCTACTGCTTTGTTTACTGCTAATATGTAAACTGAGGTAAACTCACATTACTTTATCTAGGACAGACCTGTTTATCACCTTCACCAAGGTCAGTCTCTCTTGTCTTAAACATGTTCTAGGTGACATCATACAGAGGGAATTAATCACTTCATATATATGGTAACACATGCATTTTATAAGTATATTAATAACCAGCATGTTGTTAGTTTTATATGATACCTCACAAGGCATATTTTGTACCAATATCATTGCGGTACTGTGTAGGATGTGATTGTGGGGATATGTAGGATCACACCTTCCGTTCTCCTTGACTCACTTCGTGGCTTGTTCAAGCCAGCATCTAGGGCTCCCTCCCCACTCCCCCCCCCCCCCAAAGACATGATAGGCTTTCTCAGCAAAATTAAAACGTACTATATTTAAAGTCAGTGTTAACAGAGAATAAAAATTGTATGTGATACCATCTATTTTCGTCATTATACAGTCCCAGTCATAGGAATATCTAGGTCTTGATTTGTGCTTTGTCACATAGGAGGACTACACTTACCAATGTGATCTACTGAGGCAAATGCATAAAGCTCAGGTGTGCCTTTGAACTGTGACTTTACAGCACAGCCCTGCACTGGACAGGGCAGAGTTACACATATACAAGCTGATGAGTACAGAATGGATGGGAATGGCTTCACTTCTCTGCTCCTCTTGGAGGGCTATGGACCCTGATTCAAAGGACAGGGAGCAGTCTGTGTGTATTCCTGAGTGCTGGGACAACAGTTGTTACTAGTGCTTATGTGGAAAATCCTCTCATCTGCCCCACAACCTGACCCATAAAAAACAGCCTGATGCCTGGAAAAATAATTTTGCAATCTTGCAAAGGTAGCTATTTTTCCATTTTCCACCACACAATATGATTAATCACTGAGAACAGGCAGTCACAGTATTAATAGAAATTATTTAAAAGAATGAAAAATAAGGGACAAAATCAGATCACAATTGTAATGGTGCCCATCGGGAATAATTCCACTGGCTGCAGCTGAGTTACTCTGGATTTATAATGATGCAAATGAGAATAAAAGTTGATCCCAAGTTATTATTACTGTGGAATTTGCCTAAAGCACCTACTCAGAAGAATGACAAAAATTACTCACTCAAAAGTGGTCTTCTAATAATGGTGGAACAGAATTATACACACTGGGTTAGCCCATCAGGAGACCACTACTTGAGCATGCCTGGTAGAATGTATAGAGTTGGTGCATTTGCCAGGGATCTTGGCCCTGCATCACCCCATAATAGTCCTGCTCACCTTTTTAGCTACACTCCTTTCTGAGTGTCCTGGTGGAATGGGCGGCTGGTGCCACTGCAAGCTCTCCTAGCAGATCCTGTGTTGCCACAGGAAAATAGAACTTTGGTACTCTAATCAAGTGCATTACATTTTGAGATACTTTGGGGTGATCTCGTAAAAAGTTATCTATTAAAAGGCTCTGGGAGTGGGGGTTCTCTCGTACAGGTCTCAGTGTATAGCTGAACTTCTGGTTGAACATAGTATTCATGTGGAGCCAGGTTGTCAAGAGTGTTCAGGACCCACATGGCTGTACTTTCAAAAGAGCTCAGCACACAGTAGACGGGGCGCTTTTGAAAATCTGATACCATATTTTCAAATAAAGAAAGTCGCAAATAGGAAAACTACAAAAGAAATATGAAAAATATATTTTATGAATCAATCCAGTGTACAATAATGTTTTCAATATCCGATAGTGCAACATGCACATTACAGTTCTTCATTTTGTAACAGTACATAATTTTCCTTTCAAAGATGGAGATAATTAAAAGAATAATGCATACACTATATAGTTGTGTATACTTACGGCGTATATTATTTATTTTATACAGCTACAATAAGGGAAAATAATTTAAGTGTGTTACTGAAGGATACCTTAAAATAGAGAATTGGTATGGGCTAGAAGAGAGGTGCAGATGGTTAAATGTACTGTATGTGGCTCAAATTGCTCCTAAGATTTATTTTAGGGTATGGAGATGCTGAGACACATTCTTAACTGGTGGGACCCATCATGGTGTAGGTTTGCCACTTTATGCCAACTGAAAATCTAGTCTGTCTATTAGAGACTTTGTGAAAGTTCTTTTTGCAAACAGCAACCCAGGAAAGTACTACATTTCCCTAGTAAAATGTATCCCTCTTCCATGCCTTTATGCATGCACATGCTATGCACTTTGAGGGCTGATTCTACTGGGTTAATGTATTTACCCCCAAATTAACTGAGTGCTTCTCAAGGCATGCTGGGGACATACTATTCCATGTGGCTTTAAAAAAAAAATTATGGTGGCCTATATGGAGTGATCTGAATGGTCTCAGTCCAGCTCCTCATGGACAAGTATTGATATTACAAAATTCATCCATACAAAGGGCACTACGTTGCAGCCTCAAATGCAAAACCAAAGACTAAATGACCATGAGACTGACCTATCTTGCCAGCCCTAGTGATCCTCCTGGGGCACTTCAGTGGGCAGTGCATTTCAGCTTGTGCTACCGTTCTCCATGCTGTACCTGCTCTGTAGATAAACAGGAGACTTTAAGGCTAGCAGCTCTTCCAGACATAAGGGAAGAGTTTTATTTGAATGAAACTTTAAAAGAAATTAGCATTGTGTTCATACTTAAATCAGTCATCTGACACTAACTGTTAGTTATTAGACTTCCAAGTTATTTTTTTCTGTAAGCTTTCAATATTTCAACTTTTTCACCCAGCTCCCGAGTCTGTTGATGCCACACCTTTCACAAGCCCTAAATTCAGACACAAAATCCAGGCCTTGATTTTAACTTAGCTCAGAAAACAAATGTGACTCACCAAATTACAATTTGTACAGAACAAAACATTATTTTTAAAAATTGTGGTAGCAAATTCTAAATAGAGCAGAAGGGAATCACATATTTCCATCAGCCTGCACATACATGCCCCAGAAGCTCTGAACTGTTCTTGACATTTTTCACTTCCAGAACATAAGTAAAATTTTGTGAGCACATTGGGCTAAATACATCTTTGCTGTAATTCTGACTTCAGTATGAGCTTTCACTGGGGCTAGATTTGGCTTGTGTAGACTTATCCTTCTGTGTTAATCAGTCTTCCTCAGACAGAATTTCCATTGACCTCTGTGTCATGTATAAAAGTCAGATTTGCTATTGTATTGTACTTGAAACTCAGTTGTCTATGAGAGTTTTGCCTGAGTGAAAGCAGAGAAATTGCCTGGAAAGCATCATGCACACCTGAGTGTTCTATAAACAACCAGAATAAAGTTGTGAATTTACACAAGGTTTATTGATTCTGTATTGTAATTCTTACTGTAGTATTGTAGAGATAAGCGAGAGGGTTAGGGGTAAAATGCTGGCCCCATTGAAGTCAGTAGGAAATCTCCCACACACTTCAACAGGGAAAGGACTTCAGTCATGCTTTCTACCCCCAGGAATTTACAATCTAAAGACAGACAATGTACCACGGAAAATCCAGAGTGAAGCAGGGAAGATAAAGGAAAATAAAGGGAATGGGAAAACTGCTTAAGAGAGTACAAACAGCTACAATCATCCAGTTTGTTACAGCTCCCTGTATCTTTCTCTTCTCTCTCTGTGAATGTTTTTAAATTAAACAACCATTTTAAATATAAATAATCTTATACATATATCTTGTAAAATAGAGAGATATAAAATACAGGATATCTTAGTATGATACAATCAAGCTATAAGAGAGAGAAAATAGTGCCAGAGCTGACATGAAAGATGCATTTACTTACACATATCTTGACATGCTGCAGACATGCCTTTCATGCCCGAGAACTGAAACAGAGAATTGGCTTGCTACCACCACTTTGCAACCCTGCAAGATTAAAAGCCCTCCCTTTCTAACAGAATAGAGCACTTCTATGAAGAAGTTGCTAAGCAATTTAATGCATCTCTCCACAAGGTTGAGTCACAGTAAATTCAGAATATGGAAATTCAGGTTTCTGACTTTTACAGTATATCTTCTGCCTGCACTCAGTTATAGGCTATAATTAAACACCACCTTGCTGATCTTTTGCTTCAGCATCTATGCTTCTCCCCTCTATTCATATAGTCATGAGCTGACTGAAAAATAGTGAACCTAATCCAGAGGTATAGGGTCTGGAAATAACCTTCATCTGAAATACTTCAGTGATGGGTGCAGTATAAGAATCCAAATGATTTTTTAAAAAAAGACTTCAAAATTAAAGGAAAACTATGTTAGATTCATGGGCTATGTCTACACTTGTAAATTTAGGTCGACTTTAGCTAAGTTGACTTAACTTAGTTAAGTCGACTTAGCATGTCTACACCTAAATTTTAAGTTGACTTAGGGGGGAACTTACAAAGTTGACCTAGAGCGTCCACACTGGATGCCTAGGTCGACTTCTAGGAGCTAGAGGGACCTAGAGCAGGTCCACAGTGGCAGGGGGGGCACCCCTTGCCCAGTGCCAGAGTGCTCAGCCTTTGCCCCATTGTACTTGAGTGCAATGGGGCAAAGGGGGACAGGGACCCAGGCAGGGCATAGGGGCAGGGTGGGCAGGGCTCTGTCCTGCCCTGTGGGGGGGCATGCCAGGCTTCCCCTGTGTCCCCCCCAGCAGGGAGGGCAGTGGGGGTGTCCTGGAGAGCCCTAAGTCAACTCTAAGTCGACTTAGGGCTACTGCAGGTCTACACTGGCTTAAGTCGACTTTAAAAAGTCGACTTAAGCCTAAAGTCGAATTAAAAGTAATTAATTAAAAGTAAATTAATTTTATTAAAATTAATAAAGTCAACTTAATTTTCATTAAGTCGACTTTATTTTCCTTAAGTCTACTTAAGCAGCTTGCTTAAGTCGACTTAAGGAAACTGTAGTGTAGACGCAGAGTAAATTAAGACGACTTAAGCAAGCTTAAGTCGACTTAATTTACAAGTGTAGACACACCCGTAGAGTTTATGGCCAAAGAGTCCATTAGTTCATCTGTTTTAGATCAATCTTCTGTATCTTACAGGCCATTGCATTTCACCCAGCTAAAGGTAGACAGCATGTTTCTCTTGAGAAATGATTAATATTCACAGGTTTTACTTCCCAACATCTTCCTTAAGCAGAAGCATTTCACTGAGGTTAAGGTACAGAACAGGTAAAATTAGTTTTACTTTTGACTTATTTAATTTGATCATTTAAATAGTTAGTACTTTTATAGCATGATTGATTTTATAGAAGTCTCATCTTTAAACAGCTGACTTGTACTTTTAAAATGCCCTTTTTTATCTTCTGAGATTGTTTTGGATCCAAAATCTCTTCAGTTTACTTTAAAAAGCAGTAAACAATAATTGATAAGAAATTAGCCAGTTGATGATGGTAGGCTAAGCGGCAAATGGGGAAAGCTGGCTGATATCTTGACTACTACTGGAGCTGGATTGTACCTTTTGCCCTGATTTTACACTGCTGTTAAAACTCCACACAGTGGAGTTACTCCTGATTTGCATCCATACAAATGAGAGATTAATGAGACTCTTTATCTCTAACATTCTTTTATAATCAATGAGATTGTTTATTTTTCTGTTTGTTTTATTATCTTGCATTGCGTTCTCTCTCTCTATTTCTCCAAACTAAGACTGAGCATGTGAGAATGGAGATTTTTCAAAGGCATATAGCTTTTTGCCAAAATTTGAGATTTTTTCCCTGAGAATTGCAATCCTCTCTCCCCCAACAAATTTCAAGCTTCTCTTCCTCAGCATGGGGATTCTAAAGTTTTTGAATGAAACAACTGTAAGAATTGTTCTTAAAATGAGCAAAATAACGTATGTTGCCCTAATCTTGTTTTGAATGACAACAGAACTGTTTTAGCTGAAACTTTACCAAAAAATTCAGCTTGAAGCAGAAACTCACAGAAAATTCCTGCATGAATGGTAGCTTTGCTGAACTTTAAAGAACTGAAACTGTGTATTGTAATGGAAGTGTCAGAGGCAACCTTAAATATAGGTGGTACTACTAGCTCATCTAGTCACCTTGTAAAAATGAATGCTTTTTAGTGAAAATATGTATTAGGGTAGCTGTCATTGCAGTAATTCAACCTTCCTGTACAACAATGGGCCTAATTTAAATTGTATGCAGATACAACTATAATTTGTTGTGATAGGAGCATTGAAGCATAAGGTTAATGATTCCAGGCATCTGATTTTGACAAGCAGAAAAATAAAGTGTCCACCAGCATGACTCTGTGTAAGAACTTTATTAGTTATGCCTGAAAGACCACAGATTTCAAAAAGAGCAGTGCAATGGCTGCAAATAAAATACATCTTTTAGTTGACAAGATTCAGATAATATAAGCCTATTGAACAGCACTCTCAGATTATAAGGCTTATTATGATGAGCCACTGGTTACAGTGGGGTAAAAAAACATTTTCTAACCTGAATAAACTACAGTTATAATGAACAGTTAGGACCAAATTAAGTATGGAATAAGTGGGCAAATTTCCAATTAAAGTCAGCAAAAGTTGGGTCTAGTTAGAATTGATCAAACTTTTATGAATGTCAATTTTCTTTGAAGGACTTTCTATGGCTATGTCTACACTTGTAAATTTAGGTCGACTTAGCATGTCCACACCTAAATTTTAAGTCAACTTTGGGGGGACCCTACGAAGTCGACCTAGAGCGTCCACACTGGACACCTAGGTCGACTTGTAGGTGCTAGGGGGACCTTGGACAGGTCCACAGTGGCAGGGGGGCACCCCTTGCCAAGTGTCAGGGGGCTCAGCCTTTGCCCCATTGTACTTTGGTACAATGGGGCAAAGGGGGACAGGGACCCTGGTAGGGCATAGGGGCAGGGTGGGCAGGGCTCTGCCCTGCCCTGTGGGGGGGCATGCCAGGCTCTCCCTGTGCCACCCCCCCGGTAGGGAGGGCAGTGGGGGAGTCCTGGAGAGCCCTAAGTCGACTTAGAGTCGACTTAGGGCTACTCCACGTCTACACTGGCTTAAGTCAACTTTCCAAAGTCGACTTAAGCCAAAAGTCGACTTTAAACTAGGTCTTAAAAAGTCAACTTAATTTTCCTTAAGTCGACTTAAGGAAAGTGTAGTGTAGACTCAGAGTAAATTAAGTCGACTTAAGCAAGCTTAAATCGACTTAATTTACAAGTGTAGATGCACCCATTGAAATTTTGATGAAAAAGCTTTGACAAATATTGACTAAATTTTCAGTTTCCATTTGGGTTTTTGGCTCTCTGATTTTCATCCATAGTACAGAGGTATGCATGAGGTCAGATTTATTTTACACATTCAGATTTTTTGTGTGACCTTTTTAAACTGATTTTTCAAAATGAGTTTAGTGGTCCTAAATATGAATTTAATGCTGCCATGCCTGCATAAATTGAAGTTCTTGCTTTGGCCCCCAATTCAGCAAGCTATCCTTATTCAGCAAAACACTTGAGCATGTGCTGATGTATGGTTGACCTAAAAGGTAAGTAAAATCCTAAATCATTGGTGAAACAGGACTTCAATCTACAGGATAGGTACAGCATAGGGAGCTTTAGTACATAATTCACCACACCACTTTATCAATGTGCCTCAATTCTGACCTCTAAGGGTGAGAGGAAACTTCTGTTTTCATGCATTAGAAAAATGTATGATTTCTATACCTGTTTATGTAGCACAAAACAATTTCTATAATTGTTCTAGGCAATGTAAAGGATGGATTTTCAGCTCTTTACAATCCCAATACCTGCATTACCAGTGTTTGAATGATTTCAATGTGGTCATCTTTTTCGATGTCAGTAGTAGTTTTCATCATCAGTATAAAACACAGCAAGCACAGGAAGGGAATGAAAGAAAGGGAAGAATAAATGGCTATGTCTACACTTGCTAAAATTAGTTTGAATTAGTTAGTTCGAACTAACTAATTCGAACTAATTTTAGTTAGTTCGAATTACCTTAATTCGAACTAGCGTGGCCACACTGGAACATTAGTTCGAACTAAGCAAGCACTGGCTTAGTTCGAATTAGCGATCCCCATTCATTTCAATGGTTGGTTAATTTGAACTAAGAAATTAGTTCGAATTAACATGGCCACATTGGTTAATTCGAACTAGTTAGTTCAAATTAACCCCTTAGTTCAAATACCCTATTCGAATTTATTAGTTCGAATTAAGGAAGCCCTTAATTCGAACTAACTAAAGCCTAGTGTAGCCATGGCTTTAGTTAGTTCAAATTAAGCCTCCTGAATTTGAACTAACTTGCCAGTGTAGACATAGCCAATGAGAGGATAATTCTGAAAATAAAATGGGAATAAAATGGTGCATGGAAGTATAATTTCAATAATAATTTTAATAAGAAGTCACTGCTCTGATTTGGGCAGCGCATAAACGTGAATCTCTCTCTCTCCCATATTCCAGGCAAGTAGGTCCTGAAAGGCGCCTAACTCCAGGAGAGGGCTGACTATGAATCAGAAGTGGAAAGAGGTGCCTTCATCCCATTCTGAGTTAGAACCAAAGTCCCTAGAGAGGCAAGGTTTAGGTCACAAACCTTGTATTGGCAGGGCTGGATTAACCCAGGGGCTGAAGCCCTGGACCCCAGCCTAAAACCCCTACCTGATCTACTCTCCCTGCCCCTTTCAGCGCCATCGGGGCTTGGGGGGGTGCTGAGAGCACTCCTATCCTGCCAGCACTGTGGAGGGGTGGGGCCCTGGGGCCAGAGGCGAGGCTCCGTGCTCCCACCCCACCCCTGGGCCAGTTGCACCTGTTTGCTCCGCTCAGGGGGCAGGGCCAGCTGTCACACAGTGTGGCCTTCCAAAGCCGGGGTGTAACCAGGCTGGGGACTAGGGGGACAGCCTGGGGTCCCTAGGCCGGTTAATCCAGCCCTGTGCATTGGCATTTCTTACTGGCTAGCTTCGGTAGCTCCTTGCCCAGCTAGCTGGCTTTTTTGAATCCCCTTGTTAGATGTCTAAGGCCTTGTACACACGATCAGTTTATCTCGCAGTAAAGCTCGTTACTGCGTGATAGCAACAACAGGGTACACACGTGCAACACAGCTGTTGCGCGTTAACTGCCTTGTTGTCGCGCAATCCAACAACCACTGGGACAAGAGTGGTAACAGCTGTTGCGGATCATCTGTTGCGCGTTTGAGCTCGTGTGTATGCTCACAGCGCAATGATTGGCCTCCGGAAATGTCCCAGAGTGCCAATCAATGCCACTCTGGGACATGGGAGCTGTCAACTATGTCAATTTCACTGCTCCAGCTGAGCAGTGAAATTGACATATGGGCTCCGCTTCAGCTGATTGCCACCCCAGCTGGGGGATGGGGGG
>ML685791.1:6159424-6244655 GCA_007922175.1 Pelusios castaneus
AAAGTGCACGTGTGTACACGAGAAAGCGCTATATTTATAGCGCTTTACTTGTCCCGCAATAACTTATTGCGGGACAAGTATTCTCGTGTGTACATAGCCTTACTCTCCCCATGCACTGTAATAAGAGTTTAACTCAGAGCTGAGTATTCCACTAGGTGGCAGAATGCCTAATGGTAGGTGTGACAATACAGCCTAACTCTTCTTTAAGGATTTAGCCCTAAGTGTTTTTTGTTTGAACTCTTATGTTCCTATTAGGAAGCATGGGGGACGGGGAGATGGCAGCATGGGAAGAAACATGTTCCTTCAGAACAGTGGATCCGGGAAGCAAGAAAGAAATAAAAAGTCACTGAAGACAGTTGTACCTTTGAACTAGCTCCTGCTTTTTTCAGGCAGCTTTAACAGAACAATGATAAAAGGAATCATGGATTGGGGTTGATAGTCATGGTGTTTCTATGGGATGGGGGGGAGGGGATGTGTGCGTGTAAAAATAAAGTTATATAAAAATGACACCTCAAATCAGCAGAAGATAATGCACTAATCCTATTCAGACACGTTCATTCCCACTGTGTCATTTATAGTACTGTAATCCTAGAACTGTAAGTAGTTCTATTCTTTCTTTTCTTCTCTTAAAGATAAAAGATCAGAAGAAAATGTATAAAGAGTGTCAAAAAATGTGCACTAAAGGGAGCAACTGATCATGTAATTAGAACAGGTCTCTTTTCCTGGAATTTAAGGATTTGGTAAAAACAATTTTACATAGTGGAGATTTTATATAGGATTTTTTCCCTGCAATGTACCTAATGCATTCAAGGGGGAAAGATCCCACCAATTTATGGTTAAATTACTCACAGTTGCACAAATAGCTTTTGTCAACTGTGAAACTGGATCATTTTAATGAAGATTTGTGAAGGAGAATTAGCAATTACAATGACAGCTGAAAACAGGCTTCTATATGACAGATGAATTGTTGATTTTTTCACTGCCTTTCTCTTCCCTTCTTTTAGTATCTGATATCTCGGGGCTCAGCTCATTTCTGGACTGCGTGCATTTTTTGGTTTGGTGCCAAAACTGAATTCCAACTGAGGCTGAATAGATTCAAACTTGTAAGAAAACTCACCAAATTTGACCTCTGAAACCACAGCTGGTGGTTTTCACAACACGCTACTCCTGATATAATTCTCAGGAACCTGACTGTCACCTATGGAGGAAGGGTTGCCTACAGGTAACAGCTAGTGTTACCACTACAGGTAACAGCTGGCTTGGTAGCTAGATCCAGATGTTGCTAAAATTATTGTTCAGGGACTCCTGCTTTTATTCAAAGTACAGCAATGCTCTGGGTCTGGCTTCTGAACCAAAGTGGTCAGAATCTTGCAAGAACATGAGATTTCCAGAATATTTGACATTGTTTATTTTTGACTAAACACTTGTTTAGACACTTCTTTAGTTTCCATCCATTTAAAAAAATGAAGTATTCTTCCACATATAGCACAGAGAGGTTGACCTTTAGGGTCTAATTTTATTACTTGCTATACTGGAGGTATACTGGAGGTATAATGGAGGCCACATGGAACCCTCTTGCAGACTTGGGTTAACTATGTAGCATACAAAGCTGTGTAAATCAGTGTTTTCAAAATTAGATGGAGAAAACATATCTTTTTTTTTAAAAATGCATCAATCTAAATAGCGCAATGCTTGACTGTCAAATTATTTCAGTTTCAGTGTAATTTCTTTTTCTATTGCCAACATCAATCCATCTAAAATTCAGAAAAATGATGAGTGATGACATGTAGAAAGTTAAACTACAGTTCATTTTGCAGTAAAACAATGGTTAATAATGGACTCAGTTGTAGTGGAACGTGTACTGTAGGAGGCATGTATCAGCTTTTTAGGGCACTAACATTTTCAGATACTGTGTACTGCAGGTTAAAACTCTATCTTGCAGCAATCTGTAGTTTTCAATGGCATGGCTAGCAAATAATTCATTCCCTTTGTAGTTTGGTAGTTTTAATACTAGTAAAATATTGACCGACTTCCACACTCTTAGCAGCTGATAATAGAGGTATCTGTTTCAGGGTTACATTCCGGTATTCATTTTTTTTTTGAAGCACAAAAGCCAATTGCTAATGAAAACAATAATTTTCCAGTTCTGTAAATTGGGATCTATTGCCAGCAGTTAGCAGAGTTAATGTAAAATAGAGCAGCAGCTCAGAAGTAACTGTGCTGGGAAACTGGATGGCTTAGTAAATAGCGACTAACTACACAATCTTAGCTTTTGGCCATTGGTTCATCTCCAGCACAAGTCAATAGTAACCAAAGACAGTTACCATTCAATGGCTATTCAGGGGCATATTTGAAAGGAGATGGTGTTATCAGTCTTTATCACGTGGACAAGTGTTCACATCCCAATCAACAAGCTGAGGAGGCACCTTGCATTGGCCCTGCTTGTATTGGACAAAATCATTGTTCATTATATACCTGTAGCCTCTGTGCACCCACTACTCCTTCTCCAATGAAGGTGGATGGGCAGTGGGGTGACAAGTGTGAGGAATGGGCAGAGCTTCGACTCTACCCTCGTATTATACTGGCCAGCACAGCTGAACTGGCATGGGGGGGGGCAGGTAATTTGCATCTGCTAACGGGCCGACACAGATTATTTCCTCCTTGCTGCAGGGGGGAAATAGGAACTATATCTCAGAGTCAGTTTAGTCCTGCTCTTCTGCAGGTTATACAGCTATGCGCTACCCCATACTCAGGGCAGAATGCGAAATGGCAAGCTAGCCCAGTGGTTCCCAGCCTTTTTCGTTTGAGGACCACAAATAACATTTTTACAGTATGTGGGGTGGGTTCTGAGTTATTACAGAGAATTGTTTCTTGGATAACTGGCTGTTGAGACTTGCCCACGTGCTCAGGGTTTAACTGATCACCATATTTGGGGTCGGGAAGGAATTTTCCCCCAGGGCTGATTGGCCTGGGCTCTGGGGGTTTTTCGCCTTCCTCTCTAGCACGGCATGGTTCACCTACCGGTGAATTCTCTGTATCTTAAAGTCCTTAAATCATGATTTAAGGAAGTAAATAACTCAGTCATAGGTTGGTGGCCTATTGCAGGAGTGGGTGGGTGAGGTCTTGAGGCCTGCATTTTGCAGGAGGTCAGGCCTTGTACACACGATCACTTTATCGCGCATTAACAATCATTACCGCGCGATACCAACAACAGCGAACACACGTGCAATAGGGCTGTTGCGCGTTAACTGCCTTGTTGTAGCACAATACAAAAACCACCTCGACGAGGGTGGTAGCAGTTAACGCGGAACAGCTGTTGCGCCTTTCCACTCGTGTGTACGCTTACCACACAATGATTGGCCTCTGGAACTGTCCCAGCATTCCAAAGTCGTCCTGTGTGGTCTTCCCCCCACCCGCTCTGTGGCTGTGACAAAACAGTCCCCGCCCTGATCAGATTCCCGGGATTTTCGAATTTCTCGTCTGTTTCACTTCCTGTTCTCTTCCTCGTGGAGTGGAGTGCAGCTCCGATCTTCAGTAGCAATGGCAGCCCGTCGTGGAAGACACGCACCCCTTTGGAGCACGGCAGAGGTGCTGGACCTGATCAGCATCTGGGGAGAGTCTGCTGTGCAGGCGCAGCTACGCGGCAGCAGGCGAAATTATGATACATTTGGCATAATTTCTCGGGTCATGTCAGAGAGAGGTTATGATAGAGACACTGTGCAGTGCAGATCAAAGGTGAAGGAGCTAAGAATAACCTATCACCGAGCGAAGGAGGCAAACCGCCGTTTGGGATCAGCGCCTGCTACATGCAGGTACTATAAGGAGATAGAAGCCATCCTCAGTGGGGACCCCACAACCAGTGCAAAGAGTCCCATGGACACATCAGCCCTCCCCATCCAGTGAATGCCAGACCCGAGCAGGATGAGGACGTGATCGAGGAGGAGGAGATGGAGGATGACCTGGAGGAAAGCGCAACAGCGTGTAGCCAGAAGCTCTTCTGCACCCCCGCTGAGACGTCCACCCAAGACATGAATTGCAGTGTGTCCTCTGAGGCGGCAGAGGGGGGTTCCGGTAAGTTTCTCTTTCGTGCAGCTATGGCTCCTGCTAAAATATCATTGTCCGGGGTGGGGGTGCTTGCTGTCGCAGTCCCCGCTGTGCACGCTCTTTACTCTGCATTCATTAGAAGTGCATCAACACAAGCAGTGATTGTCAAAAAATCATCTGTATTTAGGTCAGTAAAGGTTTCCTCGATGTACCTCCAGAGCCTACTACTCAGGTTAGATGGGAGAGCGTTTGTGTCTACGCTCCCAAAGACGGATACTCTGCCTCGCCAGCTGCAAAGCACAGCCCTGGGAACCATGGCAGCACACAGTGCAGCAGCATACGGTCCTGGCTTGCAACCGGTGGCATGTAAGATATGTATTCTAGCTGGCAGGGGCACTCTGAGGAGAGAGATATTGGGTTCCATCTGTGTGCCCTGTGCAGAATGCTAGCCCCCCAGTAAGCTTTCTATTAGGACGTACCTTGTCCGCTTCAGCGAAGCATAGGATGTTGACTGCCCTGCACCTTCCAGTGGAATGTGCTACTGGAAGGTTACATTGGTTATCTAGGCTCTGTGTTAACAACAGCTTTATTATTTTTTTTTTTTTTAGATTCGACCTTCACAAGGCCGGTGTCTACCCCAGCTGACTGCATGAGAAACATTCGGCGGCATGCTCGAAGAAACAGGGAGGATATGTTTCAGGACCTGCTGAAAACAGCACAGGAATCCGCGAGGGAGAATTGAGCCTGGAGAGAGGAATCCCAACAGAGGAGGCAGAAACACAGGGACGAACTGATAAGCGTGATGAAGGAGCAAACAGAACTGCTCAAGAGCATGATTGCTTTGTAGACCCAGGCGATTAATGTATGGGCTGCACTCCATACAGTTCAGCCGTGTCTGCCTCCCACATCCCGTAGTCCTTCAAAGAATTTCTTTGAAGGCCACCTGTCCCCCTGGTACACTGCAACATCCAGTCCCCCCCAGAGCTACTTTTTAGAGACCCGCAGCTACACCCACCTGTAACCCCCTCCCCCTTTAGGTTTTAATAAAAACAGTGACAAATAATTTGAAGAGTGGCTTTATTTGTACACATTGAAAATCTCATAAGGTGCACCTGATGCGTTCTGGAAGTTAACTAGGGGAGGGCATCATTGGAATGGTCCCTGAGTGCCTCCCTTATGCGAGCAGCTTCTCCTTGGGCCCCCCTAATACTCCTAGTGGCTGGCTGTTCGTATGCTTCCTCGAGGCGCTGTGCCTCCATAGCCCACACCGGGGAAAACTTTTCTCCCCTACTTTCACAAATGTTATGAAGGACACAGCACGATGCAATCACAGCAGGGATGTTGTTCTCCGCCAAGTCCAGCCTCCCATACAAACATCACCAGTGCCCATTTAAATGGCCGAAGGCACACTCCACAGTCATTCTGCAGCGGCTCAATCTGTAATTGAACCGCTTCTTGCTGCGATCTGGGTTCCCAGTGTACGGCTTCATGAGCCATGGCATCAGTGGGTACGCTGGGTCTCTGAGGATGACTATGGGCATCTCCACATCCTCCACAGTAATTTTTTGATCAGGGAAGAAGGTACCCCCTTGCAGCTTCCGATACAGACCCATGTTCCTGAAAATGCGGGCATCATGCACCTTTCCCGACCACCCAGCATTGATGTCCGTAAAACGCCCCTTGTGATCCACGAGTGCTTGCAGCACCATGGAGAAGTAGCCCTTCCTGTTGATGTACTCGGTTGCGAGATGGTCTGGAGCCAAAATAGGGATGTGTGTGCCGTCTTTGGCTCCCCCGCAGTTAGGGAATCCCATGGCAGCAAAGCCGTCCACAATGTCACGAACATTGCCCAACGTCACCATCCTCTGTAGCAGAACGCGATTGATGGCTCGGCAGACTTGTGAGAGGGCTAATCCGACGATGGACCTCCCGACTCCAAACTGGTTTGCAACCGACCGGTAGCAGTCAGGAGTCGCCACCTTCCAGACAGCAATCGCAACACGCTTCTCCACGGTTAGGGCTGACCTCATGTTGATGTCTTTATGTCGCAGGGCAGGGGCCAACTCTGAACACAGTTCCAGAAAGGTTGCTTTCCGCATTCAAAAGCTCTGTACCCACTGCTCGTCATCCCACAGCTGCATAACAATGCGATCCCACCACTCGGTGCTCGTCTCTCGCGACCAGAAATGGTGTTGCACCGTGTGCAGATGATCGGTGAAGGAGCTGAGCAACGCGGTGCTGTTGCTCTGCATGGCATCGATCCACCCCTGCTCCTCAGCGTCCTTGTCTGACTCGGAGCTCATTGCATACTGAGCAACCAGCCGAGAGGTATTTAGAATGCTGAAGGCGACAGTGGAGATCAGAGCAGGATCCATGCTGTCGCTGTTGTGATTGCTCGCAAGTGGTGCAGTGCGTCACTGCACTGTTGAAAATAGACGCGAGTTGCTATTGGCAACGAGGAAGACGCAAGGGGAACACAGTGCACCATGGGAAACTGAGAGTTTACCCATGGCGCTTTGCGTTCCTTTCCTTCATCCCATGATTCCAAGCGCCGATTGCGGGAAAATTGAACTGTGGGATAGGTGCCCAGAATTCATTGCGCTACACCGCGATATTGCAAAGAATTCTGTTGTGTTACAAGGAGCGATGTGTGTATGCGCTATCCCGCAATAAAGGTCACGTGTTCTTTATAGCGCGATTGCCATGTTGCGCTTTAATCTGATTGTGTGTACATAGCCTGACTGTTGTGAGAAGCCATAAATGCATTCTCTTTGTTAAGACTATGATTTTTGGTGTTTAGCAAACTTATGAATTCAAGTTCTGAGGCTTGTCTTTTGAAGGTGTTGTGCAGGTTTCCTTTGAGAAGTCAAATTTAGAGTGATCGTTTTGTAAAAGTTGTTCTCCCATAGGTCATAAGGTGTTTTTCTCTTATCATTTTTCTGTGTGAATGAACTCATTCATGACCTATTACAAATATCTGTAACCCACTTGCACAGCCCCCTCCCCTCATTTTTGTCCTATGATAGCAGAGGTGTTAACTGGCTATTTCACCTGGAGTGGTCTCTTTAGAGTGACAGATGTCCCTATTTAATAGGGACAATCTCAGGGCTTTGTTTTAAATAGGCATTTATTAACTCTCGTCCTCTGTCTTGATTTTTCACACTTACTATCTGCTCACCCTAGATTCGTACAATGTGTTAGCATAACCACTTATGCTAAACAATCTGTTCCACCTTGTATTTAGCTGTGACACTCTGGCCTCTAGAACTTATGCCGGCAAACGTTTGTCATTCAGGAGTGTGAAAATAACACCCCATTCAGCTGGCACAAATTTTGCATCATAAGCACTTATGTGGACAGCGCTAGGTCAGTGGGAGATGCTCTCCCACTGACATAGCTACTACTGTTAGGTGGTTTTATGACATCTCCTATCGACATTTCATGGCTACACATACGCTTTTACATGCTTTCACAGTGACACAGCTGTACTGATACAGCTGTGTGTTTTAAGTGTAGATTCACCCTTGAAGTCGATTTCCCAGACCTGAAGAAGAGCTCTATCTATGTAGCTCAAAAGCTTCTCTCTTTCACCAACTGAAGTTGGTTGAATAAAAGATATTACCTCAGCCATCTTGTCTCTCTAAAGGGAAATATCCTTGACCCATTTAATCCTTGGCATCAGTGCAACGAGTCAGCAATAGCAATCCTGGTTTTGTTTGCTAGGAGCTGAACAGAAGCCATCAACAGATTTCCCACAAGACACAGATCAGGCAATGGCTGTTTTACTACCACGTAACCCGGGAACTAGATTTGCAAGGATTCACACCTGACTATTTAGTTCCCCTACAGAGGTTTAAATAAACATCTAAGTTCACTGATAATTCAAACACAGATGATGAGGGGGCAAGTTGAGGGACAGCTATTAAAAGGAAACGAGAGCTACCCTGGTCAAATATTTCATTGAAACCATGCCTTTGTACAGTTCCAGAACTGTTTGCACATCCATCAGTGTGAAAGCACTGTGTTCTCTAGTGGCCTGTTTATGGTATTGGCTCCATGGAAACACAATATCTACTGAGCGGCTGTTTTCAGATCAAAACTGCCATGGAGTGCTTTTGATATTTAGTGTGGGGGCTGATGTTCCTTTGCTGTATCATGCCATGATGACCCATGGCCCAATCCCTCATGTCTCCTTCAGGTTGCTGAGGCTTTATCTGAGCCTGTTCCTAGATTAGAAACAAATTCTATATATGCTAGTAGCCATTTAATGGTTGAAAACATATCTAGACAGATAACAACACTTTCTAATTTAAACAATTAACTTTAAATACATGGGAATAAACCAAAATACACAAGAATGTTTGCACAGGCCAAGAGAGTAGGGTTGAGGAACACCTAGTAACATTTGCATTTTGGATTCTGCAACATTGCTAAACATTTCAAAATTCACTTAGTAGCTTCTTTTACTGTACTTCCCTGGCAGACATTCTGTGTATCTCTGCTAATTCAGTGGAAAAGGGGTGGAATCATTGTTAGGAATGATTATATTGCCTGGCTGCTTGAGATTCTATAGAGTCCAAGAAACAGAAAAAAATTATAATAAAAAAACCTTACTAGTTGTTTGCATAAAACTTCCCTTTCACCAAATGGGGACAAGTGATACATGGTACTGTTCAGAAAATTAAGCTTTGAGAGGTTAATTTACAGTCTGACATCTATGCACAAGCTCCAGCAAAAGCCATTGGAATCCACTTCTACAGCAGCGGAGGCAGATGGTGGCCCAAAAGTTACTCCTTCACACCTATATATTATTATACATATGTAAATGAGACAGGTAATTTGAAGGAGGGTCTGGTCGTGCTGACTTTCTCCAAAATCCTGAAGCTCCTCCTCTTGTGGATTATTATTTGTGTTACCATTGCACCTGTAGAGGTGCCATTTTGTGAGGGACTCCAAAGATCCTAAGGACTCCAGTGGACCCAGTTGTTTGTGGATGCACGGTGCACAAAAAACACACCATAAAAAAGAAAAGAGGTTTCAAGAAAACTTTCCTCCCATCCCATCACTGGATCTCTGTGCTAGGGCTAGATAAAATTACTGTCCTTGCCTTCAGGGGTCTGCCAAACTTCCAAAGTTCAGTGCCAAACAGCACTAAACTTCCCAGGGAAACAAGATACTGGAAGGGAGAGGGACACAGTCCCAAACTGTTTTCCCTAAAAGGCCCCATTCAGGATGCTGGAACCTACGGAAGGATGACTATGTTCCCCATGTTTCTTGAGGCACTTTGTCTGCCTCATTGCCTATTGCTTTGCCTCTGGTGCAGTGCAACTCTTGCTCTACTGAAAGCACCAGAATATTTTAGCCCTTTTTTCTGAAATTTAAATATGTATTTACAACACAAATATCCAAAAGAATATTAACTTTCTAAGCAGAACCAAAATCTGCAAGATACTTACCAGCACCTCTACTCCAGAAAAGCAATCACCTTTCACAGATATTGTAGAAACACAAACATCTAGCATTTACACAGATTGACTCTGATCTCATAGTGAGCTTCATCCAGGCAGATCTCTGAGCTTACAAACAGCTTAAAGGAGATTCTAGGACACTGACAATAATCAGTCATCATCACATATTAGCCATTTCAAGCAACTGAGACATTCAGAGAAAAGCACAGTCTGCTGGACAAATGAGCTGGTTTTAAATCCTGCTCTAGTACTGCAAATGCAAAATGTCAATGACAGAATGGTAGTGGCAAAACTGAGTCTACTATATATAGCTGGAACTGGGTTTTCTTGGGGTAAACCACGGTATCACTCAGAGAGGAAGAACTACACCCAAGTATGTCATTAAGAGAATAAAGGTGGAAGTAGTAGTTCAGAATAAAAACCTATTGCTTTCTTTACTGTAAACACAATAAACCTGCTAATACAGATGTATTTTTTACAGCCTGCTTCTGTATCTGCCATCCTAGTATACAGAGATCTTGCCTAGGATAAATAGTCTTCAGGTGTTCTTCCTGATGGATTTGATTGCCTGAGGTTACTCATAGATCAGAAACTAAATGTTCAGGAAGTTTTTAATAAATGGAGCCCAAGGAAAGGAAAGAAACATTTATGCAGGCAGTATTAAAGCAATAGTATATTTTCTTTTTTGTTTTTGGTTCCCCCCTTCCCCCCCCAAAAAAAAGCATTATTGTGCAGGAATTAAACATCAGTTTTAAAACAGGAATAAAATAAACTGGAAGAAGTTTCCAAACTAAGGGGTGTTGGTTACAGGTGTAAATAGGGATAAATTAAGGCTACCCGGAGTTTAGATACACCATGATGTGTCTCCATCTGTTGCTTTTTTCCTCTACCAAGTCAACTAGATGGCTGCCCTCCTCAGCTCCCCCAGTCCCATAATCTTTAATTCTTTGCTTGGATCACTGAAAGACGTGAATTCCAATATTTGGACAATGAACAACAGAGACAATTATGACTCATGTTAAGTCTCTTTCCTAAAAACCAGTCATCCCATTGCCATTAGCCAAGTAGCAAGACTCTTCTCAGTAACAAATACTGGCCCCTGTATAAATCAGAGCAGTTGCAGGGTAACTATTGATAAATATCCTTTGCTTGGCTATCTATTGCATCTATCTCAGGTAAAACCAGGCAAGGATCCACTCAAGCCCAGAAGTGGAATTTAGAATCAGTTGGCCTATTCTGAACCAGTAAATGCAAAAAATAATAGTAAATCATGAGAGATGTAGACCACTGCAGAGTTTGAGATAAAGGTTCTAGGGTTGAGATTCTAGAAGTGTTCTAAACTAAGTGAACCATTGTAATCAGATTATTATACAGATCATTCAGGGTTTATTTTCTGATAGCCTTTAAAAGAGTTCAGAATTACCTTTTAGGTCCTGTAACTTTTGTGCGTCTGTTCTGAGTTGTCATGCTTGTACTATGGGAACATGCTACCAGTTTGCAATAAATGGACTCTGAATGCCTGCACAAGGTCTGTAGTATGTGAAGGAGGCCACAATATTGTGAACCATGCTGCAATGATTTCTCTAACAAAAAAGGGTTTAGTTCTGTTCACATGAAGTCCTCCTCACTGTGGAGACTAATGAAGATTGTGAACAGGAAGGAAGTGCCTCCTGTAAGGCAAGCTACATGAAAATTATGCTTGTTGAACAAATAGCCAAGTTTTATCCCAAACTAGAACCTACAACCAAGTCAAATGAGAGTTTCTAGAGCAAACATCTGAACAAGTCATTAATCTTCAACTCCTCATATTGAAGATTTCCCATAAAAAAACTGGTGTCATCCTCACCAACAGCCCCTTAGCTAGATGACAACCTTCAGTATGATAGCTGGATGCAGACCAGGCTATATCTTGTCTAGGTGGAAAATATGAAATGTAGCTCATGAAGTCAGTAAAAATAGTAAACAGAAATGGGAGGGATAATATACTAATCAAAATGGCAGTCTACTACTAAGAATACTAGTTCAAGCATTAATACATACAATGATGATAGTATAGTCTTTAAAGGGTATTGTTATAGATGGCTGTATTATTATTTATTAATTATTATTATTATTATTATACCTCAAAATGCCTACAATAGATATTTTAAATAATTGTCTGGATTAGCAAAAAGAAACAACATAAGATCTTGAAAATATCATTAATCCACTCTTCATTTTGGGGAAAAGTTTTATGATCTCAAATATATTATGCCACAAGAAGGTATTTTCAGCTTTCCAAAAACTGTTTCTGTTTTTGATCTATATTTGGGAACCCTGAGCTAAATTTGCACCTGGTATAACTCCACTGAAATTAGGACTAATAATATAGACACAAATTGTGCTATTATCTTTGCAAGAGCCTTTATTAAGTCCAGCTGTTGTAACTTTAATTAGACCAGTATCCTGATCCTGGACTTAATGCTCCCAAACACTTATGCAATGTGTAAGTGTGTATATATGTGTAAGTGTTTGCAAGATCAAGTTCTATCCAGTGCGCTAGAGTATTATTGCAGGGCGCCGAATAAAAGAGGGGCACAAAATTAAACAAAGATAAAAGATTTTAGGCTTACAGAAATCAGAGGCATAATCTAAACACGTCAAAACAATTTCTTGGAGTACTGGACCCTAATTGATATTTATGAGAATAAAACATATATTTACCTACACCTCTGTTGGCAGTTTTCAAGGAAGACTTCTCATCCCTTTGTCAAAACTGCAACATTAGTGAAGGATCATTGCACTGCTCCATGCATACTCGGCTTGTCCTCAGCTGACACATGTATTCTAGGGAAATAGTTGCAAAAACTTCTGTGAAATAGAACAATAGAAAGACCCATTTACCACCAACTCCCCACCCCCATATTTTGATGTCCTGGTGTTGCCTAATCCATGCTCATGGCACAGAATCAATCAATGAAATAAGATAAGTAATGCAAAGATACATTAAAACTCATTGCCAAAAAACTTTGATGTGGAAATTCAAACCAGCAATCATCAAACCCTGACTGCAGGAAATCTGCAGACTTATTCTCCTCCCTTCTGACAAAAAACACACACTACTCCTGCCCCTGCAAAAACCACACAGCAGCTTGTCAACCATATAGACAAACCTCAAGCTTTGGACTCATATGGACAGATTTATATTATTTTATGGAAGAAAGTTAGGATTTCTGCACATAGTCATTTTTGGGATCACCATGAACACCTAGAAGCACATTGTTTACACAGTACAAATACATAATATGTAGATGTTCCAAAGGGGTAGCCATGTTAGTCTAGTTCAGCAAAACAAACAATGAGTCCTGTGGCACTTTTAAAGACTAAGGCCATGTACACTCTACAGGAATAATCGCGCAACAAGCCCGTTGCGCTTTAAAAGTCACGTGGCTTTTGTAGCACAGGATTGTGTACACACTCTGCCGCTTGTGATGGAACAGAATCCCCCCCTGCAATTCGCAATTTCACAAGAAACCCAATTGAATTGTGGGAACCTATCCCACAGTTCCATCCATCCTGATTTGACGCTAAGAATCCTGGGTAGAAGGAGAGTAGCGCTGAGCACCATGGGTAAAGTCTTGGTTTCCCATAGTGCATTCTGTTCCCCTTGCGTCACAAGAGTTGCTACTAGCAACTCACGCCCATTTTCAACAGTAGCGCATTTCTTCCCGGAAGTCCTTTGACAGCAACATGGATCCAGGTCTGATCTCGACTGTCACCTTCAGCATAATGAATACATCTTGGCTGCTGGCACAGTATGCTTTCAGCTCTGAATCAGACCAGGATTCGGATGACCCTGGGCTGGTGACTGCCATGCAGAACAACAGCACTGCATTGCTGAGCTCCTTCACAGAGCATCTGCACACGGTGCACCGCCGGTTCAGGTCACGAGAGACAAGCACCGAGTGGTGGGACCGCATCATTTTGCAGGTGTGGGATGATGACCAGTGGCTACAGAACTTTCGAATGTGGAAAGCCACATTCATGGAACTGTGTGAGGAGCTAGTCCCTGCCCGGCGACGCAAGGACACCAAAATGAGAGCCACCCTCACTGTGGAGAAGCGTGTCGCAATCGCGCTGTGGAAAATGGCGACTCCAGACTGTTACTGCTTGGTCATGAATCAGTATGGAGTTGGCAGGTCGACCGTCAGGTTAGCACTTTCACAAGTGTGCAGAGCCATTAATCGTGTTCTGCTCCGGAGGACAGTGACGTTGGGCAACGTGCAGGAGATCGTCGATGGATTCACCGCCATGGGATTCCCGAACTGTGGAGGGGCAATAGACGGCACGCACATCCCTATTCTCGCTCCGGAGCATCTTGCAACTGAGTATATTAATAGGAAGGGCTACTTTTCCATGGTGCTTCAGACACTCGTGGATCACAGGGGGCGTTTCACGGACATAAATGCGGGGTGGTCGGGTAAGGTGCATGATGCTCGCATTTTCCGGAACACGGGCCTGTACCAGAAGTTGCAGGCAAGGACCTTCTTCCCCGATGATAAAATTACTGTTGGGGATGTGGAGATGCCCATAGTCATCATAGGAGACCCAGCCTACCCACTGATGCCTTGGCTCATGAAGCCCTATACTGGAAATTTGGATCCCAGCAAGAAGCGCTTCAATTACCGGTTAAGCCGGTGCCAAATGACCGTAGAGTACGCCTTTGGGCGCTTAAAAGGCCGCTGGCGCTGTTTGTACGGGAGGCTAGACTTAAATGAGGACAACATTCCAGCCGTCATTGCGGCGTGCTGTGTCCTGCATAACCTCTGTGAAAATAGGGGAGAGAAATTTCCCCCTTCATGGGACGTGGAGGCTGAGCGGCTAGAGTTTGCCTTCCAGCAGCCAGCCACTAGGAGTATCAGGGGGGCACAGCTGAGAGCTGTCCGCATAAGGGAGGCACTTAGGGTGCATTTTAGTGATGGGGACTCATAGGACGCATTGCATCACTGTGCAGTAGTGTTCCCAAGCACTACTGGGTGCTGACTGGGGGGGACAGTATTGGTGGGCGTGTACTGTACTATGCTTGAATGAGTGAATACTAAACATGCAACAACTAATCTTACTGTGTATCAATAAAGACACTGTGCAATGTTCAAGTGATTCAATTTTATTATTATAAAACATTAAATATTCACAGTAAGCAGTGCCTGCAAAAGGGGCTATAGATGCATGTAGGTGCGTGTCTCAATGCCATAGCTTGGTGCAGGAGTGGATGTAACATTGTACCAGGAGGGTCCCTGGGCTTCAAAGAACTGCTTTGAGGGAGAATGGGGCATGGGGGACAGAAAGTGCTGCTGTGGCTGCAGGGGGAGGCGAGCCTGGAGCAGCTGGGTCTGCAGACCAACCATGGTCTTCAGCAGTTGGGTCTGCTCCTGTAGGATGCTTATGAGGACATCCTTCTGCTTCTGCCTCTTCACATTGTTCTCTTTGCGCTCCTGCCGGCACTCCTGCCTCCATTGTCTAGTCTCCCTTGCTGATGCCTCGTTGGACTGCATCAGCTCCTGGAAGATATCCACCTTGCTCCTGCAAGGCCTCCTCCTTATCTGTCTCAGCCGGTCAGCTGGCACAGACCACCGACCGGCGAAGGTCGTTTCTAAGGAAAAATGAAACATCATAAGTAGTGCTATTGTTCTCACTTTGGTTAAGGAGCCAGTAATATGCTCTCCCGCCACATTCCGCTGTGTCCACGGGACAGGGCATTGCCGGGGACTGAAAGGGTTTTTGCAAAGGGAGGTTCGGGTTGCCGAGACAAGACACACAGCTCCGTGAACTATTTGCAGTGGTTTGGGCGATTAGTTCACATACGGCACTGCCATGGAAGCCGATATCTCGCTGCTTAGAGTGCCTCTGCAAGCCAGAATGCATATCCTGCATGTCACTGGTTTTCAGCCAGGACCGTACGCAGCAGGCTTGTGTGCAGCCATGGTTCCCGCTGCTGTGCTTTGCAACTGGCGAGGGAGAGTATCCCTCTATGGGGGAGGGGAAACAGTTGCTCTCCCATCGAATTTAACTAGGAGGCTGTGGAAGTACATCGAGGACACCTTCAGTGATCTCAATGGAGAGGATTTGTTGGCAATTACAACATGCATTGATGCACTTCTCATGTAATGCGGGGTAGACCCCCCCATCCAAAAAAGAAAAGAAAGGATGAAACTCAGAACGCCTATTTCCTGCCCGCTCTTCATTTGCCTGCAAAGCTTATCCAGCTAGCATAGAAGCCACTTCTGATGAAACTTACCAGAGCTCCCCTCTACTGCCTCCGAAGACAGTATGGAGAAGGAATCTGGGCAGCACGGGTCAGGTGGCGTGGAGAACAGCTCCTGGCTCCCTAGGTCGGCTGCACCGCTTTCACCCTCCAGGTCATCTTCCACCTCCACGTCCTCGTCGACGAATTGCTCATCACCGTCTGCTCCAGTATCCTTTTCATGGGGTGGGTGGGGTGGGGTGCTGACGTGTCCACAGGAGCTTTTGGGGTGGTTGTGAGATCCCCGCTCAGGATTGCTTCCAGCTCCTTGTAAAATTGGCATGTCGCCGGCGCTGAGCCGGAGCGCCGGTTTGCCTCTCTAGCTCTGTGGTACGTAATCCGCAACTCCTTCACCTTTGACCTGCACTGAAGAGTGTCTCTCTCGTACCCCTTCTCTGCCATGGCCCGAGAAATCTGGCCAAAAATATCGAAATTCCGCCGGCTGCCACGTAACTGTGCCTGCACAGCAGCCTCTGCCCAGATGCCTATGAGATCAAGCACCTCGGCTGTAGTCCAGACTGGAGCACGTTTGCTGCGCTGAGTCGCCATTCCTCTTGGAGTACACAGCTGCAGCTGCACTCCACACCAAGCAAACAGGAAGAGTGAAGAATTCAAAAATTCCTGGGAATGATGGGAGAGCGGGTACAGTCACGTCACAGCCACAGAGTGCAGAAGGAAGTGCAGAAGGGATGGAATTGGAATTCTGGGACATTTCCGGAGGTTTCATATTGCGCGGCAACTGTACACACATGAACTATCGCGGAACAACTGTTCCGCGGTAGCCGCTACCACCCTCGTTTTGGTGGTTTACATGTTGCGCGGTAAGACGGCTGTTACCGCGCAACAACATGGATTTGTGTGTGGACGCTGTGCCTGTTATTGCGCAATAACGAGCGTTATCGCGCAATAACTTTGCAGTGTGTACAAGGCCTAATTGGTTAGGGTTAGACTAATTTGTTAGTCTTTAAAAGTGCCACAAGACTCCTTGTTTGTTTTGATAGTACATACATGTTATTTTCAAAATAGCAAGAATAAAAGCAAATTGAAATGACAGCCAATAGTTTTCTAATTTTATTTGCCCCTTTAACTTGGTTTCTTTAGTATTAGGATCTCCTGAATAATCTATTCTAGGTTAATTTGACAGATTAGATTAATGGAGTAAACTCTATTGTCCATGCACATCTTCTAAGGGGAAACAACAGGTTATAAAAAAAGCTTTTGAAATAAAGAGAGATAAAAATCCCCCACAGATACGGATCATATGGCATACACCCACCTGATCTTAAGGGGTTCTCTCTGTTCTATAGGTAGATAATACTCTTACCCCTCCTCTAACTTAAAAAATTCATTTCCCACCCAAAATCTGCTATTTATATTTCAGTGCTTGTGAACCAAAATATTTAACATGATAGAAAGTAGAAAGGTAAGCTGGAATCTAGGCAATCATTCTTATTTTTTACTCCTGTTAAACAGAGAAATCCAAACTCTGAGGATTAGTCTCTGACTTTAAAAAGAGCAATCCTTGGAACAAAAACTGATTTTAGCACATCAGTAAATTTACAGTAACTATGTTGATTCCATAGAGCCTTACTCTTGTCTTTCAGAGTCCCTCTTACGTTCTGTAGTGATACCTCAGTCATTTTATTCTGTGAATTGTTGAAATGTGTTCTATGTAAAAACCATAGTTGGTTCTTTGTACAGAGTTATAAGTGTGCCTGTACATTCAAGAATATAGCTGTTGCCTTCTACTGAGGACAGCCTTGGTGCAGTGAGCTAAAAGATGAGAAGGAAACTATATAGTGGTTTTTAAATTCTGATTTAAAAACTAAATTGATGCAATTTCCTTTAAAGAGACATGGGGTGAATAAAAAAAATCTCATTAAATGATTCTTGCAAACAAAAGCTGAAGAGAGCATTGTTACACAGATCAACCAAAAAAGGACTTTACCATAATGGCAGGAATCTAGTAAACATAGGGACAGTGTTACTGGGCCAATTAGATCAGCCAATATTGTAAAAATACAAAGGTCAAGCCAATTACAGTGGCTGGTAGCACTAGGAGAATTAATTAAATCCTAAAAAAATGATTTTCTGAAAATGAAAACAGAGGGAGAGAGAAAAGAAAATATAAAGTTAATAGACAAACTCAGATAAAGTGTAAAAAAGAAGAAAAACAAATTAACACAGGAACACAAATTAAAGTTAACAAAGGAAGCATTTTTAGCAGTAGCTCTCGGAATGCACATTCAGCTTGCAACAGAGAGATTCACAGTTTACTGCTGTGACATCAAAGTCTCTTGTTTCCTGAGCATGTCATCATCCATCAAGCATGTGAAGTAAATCTTACACTAGATGAAAACCTAGTCATGTAAAAGCTGAAAGTGCTTGCTGGGTAAAAGCTACAGAAATTTCCCCATCTCACTCAGAGTTCCCCTTAAAAAGTGCTAAAGAAGTGCTTAGAAGTGCTAAAGCCCATGATGTCCATTATACATAGGACTTTTTGCTATTTCTACTGATATCGAATGGAAATAGGGTGACTAGATATCCTGATTTTATAGGGATAGTCTCAATATTCAGGGCTTTACATAAGAACGACCATACTGGGTTTGACCAATGTTCCATCTTAGCCCAGTATCCTGTCTTCTGGCAGTGGCCAATGCCAGATGCTTCAGAAGGATTGAATACAACAGGTAATCATCAAGTGATCCATCTTGTCAGCCTTTCCCAGCCTCTGGCACATAGCAATCCCTGACTGTTCTGGTTAATACCCATTGATGGACCTATCCCCCAGGTACTTAACTAGTTCTTTTTTAATCCCCGTTATAGTTTTGACCTTCACAACATCCTCTGGCAGGCTGTTGCACAGGTTGACTATGTGCTGTGTGAAGAAATATCTCTATTGTTCATTAAAAACCTGCTGCCTGTTAATTTCATTTGGTGAAGTTTTTGTTATTAGAAAGAGTGAATAACACTTGTTGCTTATTTAGTTTCTCCACATCAGTCAAGATTTTATAGATCTCTCATATCCCTCCTTTTCCAATCTGAAAAGTCTCAGGTTTATTAATCTCTCCTCATATGGAAGCTTTTCCACATCCCTAATCATTTTAGTTGCCCTTTTCTAAACCTCTTCCAATATATCATTTCTGAGATGGGACAACCAGATCTGTACATGATATTCAAGATGTGGATGTATGATGAATGTACAAAAAGGCAATACAATATTTTCTGTTGTATAATCTATCCCTTCCTAATGACTCCCAACAATCTGTTAGTTTTTTTGACTGCTGCTGCACATTGTGTGGATGTTTTCAGAGAACTATCCACATTGACTTCAAGATCTCTTTCCTGAGTGCTAACAGCTAATTTTGACCCCACCATTTTATATCTAAGGTAGGGATTATGTTTTCCAATATGCATTACTTTACATGTATCAACACTGAATTTCATCTGCCATTTTGTTGCCCAGTCACCCAGTTTGTTGAGAGCCCTTTGTACCTCTTTGCAGTCTGCTTTGGACTTAACTATCTTGAGTAGTTTTGTATCATCTGCAAATTTTGCCACCTCACTGTTTACTCCTCTTTCCAGGTCATTTATCAATATGTTGAACAGTACTGGTCCCAGTAGACTCTTGGGGGACACCATTTGCCTTTCTCCATTCTGAGAACTGATCATTTACTCCTGTGCTTTATTTCCTAACTTTTAACTATTTATTTATTCAGGAGAGCACCTTCCCTCTTATCCCATGACTGCTTACTTTGCTTAAGAGCCTTTGGTGAGGTACCTTGTCAAAGCTTTCTGAAAATCTAAATTCATTATATCCACTGGATCATTCTTGTGACTCCCACAAAGAATTCTAATAGATTGGTGAGCCATGATTTCTCTTTACAAAAATAATGTTGAATCTTCCTCAACCAATCATATTAATTAATGTGTCTGATAATTCTGTTCTTTACTATAATTTTAACAAATCTGCCTGGTACTGAAGTTAAGTTTACTGGCTTGGAATTGCTAAAATCATCTCTGGAGACTTAAAAAAAATTTGGCATCACCGTAGCTATACTCCAGTCATCTGATACAGAAATTGATTTAAATGATAGGTTACATATCACAGATAGTATTTCTACGATTTCACATTTGATTTCCTTCAGAACTCTTAAGTGGATACCATTTGGTCCTGGTGATGTATTAACTGTTTAACTAATGAATTTGTTCCAAAACTTCCTCTAAAGAAATCTCAGCGTGTGGGACAGTTCCTCAGATTTGTAAACTACAATGAATGACTCCTGTTTGGATTGTCCTTCACATCCTCAGCTATAAAGACCATTGAAAAAAATTCATTTAGTTTTTCCTCAATAGCCTTGCCTTCCAAAAGTGCTCTGTTAACATTTTGATTGTCCAGTGTCCCCACTGATGGTTTAGCAAGCTTCCTGCATCTGATGTACTTAAATTTTTTTTGTTATTTTTGAGTCTTTGGCTAGCTATTCTTCAAATTCTTTTTTGTCCTTCCTAATTATATTTTTATACTTCACTTGCTTCTTTCTATTTTCCTCAGTAGGAGTAAACATCCACTTTTTAAAGGATGCCTTTTTGGCTCCAACTGCTTCTTTTACTTTGTTGATTAGCCATGGTGGCACTTTTCTGATTCTCTTACTATGTTGTTTAATTTGGGGTATACATTTCAATTGGACCTCTATTAAGGTGTCTTTCAAAAGTTTCCATGCAGCTTGCAAGCAATTCACTTTTGGCACTGTACCGTAATCTTTTAATTTCAGTTTAACTAACTTCCTGATTTCTGTGTAGTTCGCCTTTCTGAAATTAAATGCTACTGTGGTGATCTACTATGGTGTTTCCTTCTCCACAGAGATTTTACATTTTATGATGTTATAATCACTATTACCAAATGGTTTAGCTCTGTTCACCTCTTGGGCCAGATCCTGTGCTTCACTTCCAACTAAATCTAGAATAGCCTTTCCTCCTTTGGTTCCAGGACTTACTGCTCCAAGAAGCAGTCTTTTAAGGTGTCAAAAAACCCTCTCTCTGCATCCAGTCCTGAGGTGATGTGTTGAATTTCCCCATTATTATTATTATTATTATTATTATTGAATGTTTTTTATTATTATTATTTTTATAGCCTCTCTAATCTCCCTGAGCATTTCACATATCATGAACCTGGTCAGGTGGTTGGTAATATATCCCTACTGCTATTTTCTTATTATTCAAGCATGGAATTATTATCCATAGAGATTCTATTGCAGTTTGATTCATTTAAGATTTTTATTTCATTTAACTCTGTTTTCTTTCACATAGTGCCATTCCCCCACCAGTATAATCTATTCTGTCTTTCCAATGTATTTTGTACCCTGATATTACTATCACATTGATTATCTCACTCCACCAAATTTCTGTGTTGCCTATTATATTAATATCCTCATTAAATACGAGATGCTCAAATTCACCCATCTTAGCATTTAGACTTCTAGCATTTGAATAAACTCTTAAAAAACGGTCCGTTTTTAGTGTCTGCCATAATGTAAGTGAATGGGACGCTTTTTCATTTGACTGTTTCTCATCAGATCCTACCCATATTTTATTCTCTTCCATCCTCTCCTCCTTACTAGGTTAGAGAGAATCTCTATTAATAGATCCTTCCCTAACTGATGTCTTTGTCTGAACCATGTGCTACTCCATGCCTGTTGGATTTCCCCCACCCCTTAGTTTAAAAACTGCTGTATGAACTTTTTAATTTTACGTGCCAGCAATCTGGTTCCATTTTGGTTTAGGTGGAACAACCCCATCCTTCTGTGTAGGCTCCTCCTTCCTCAAAAGATTCCCCAGTTTCTAATAAATCCAATCCCCTTCTCCTCACTCCCAGAAAGTCTCCTCTATGTACCTCTCCATCTCCCTTAGTTCCTTCAGTTCAGCCACCCTGGTCTCCAAAGCCAGGATGCAGTCTCTGAGGGCCAGGAGCTCCTTGCACTAAATGCACACATACAGCACCCACCCAATGGGTGCCATCATACATGCTGCATTCAGTACAATAAACTGGATAACGCACCCCGTTGCTGCACTTTTGCTTGTGTTCTCCTTTTACTCCTCTGGCTCTTTCTTTTATTGTTGTTTCTTTTTTATTGAGAGGGAGAGGAGGATTAGTGTCTTTAATTTACAGAATGTTAATGAAGGGTATCTACCCATTCTACTCTCCAACTCCACCTCAGAACTCCCTCACAAAACTCCCATGTTAGTAGCCCCTGGTCGCTTTCCCTTATAGGTGCCTGTTATCTTCTACAACCCCTTCTGATTTTTCACTCTTGCTATTTGGCACTCAGATACTAACTACAGTGGGCAAAATAAAGTCCTAAAACCGAGAGATAAAGTCAGTTCTTATTTGCAATGGGGTTGATTTTTCGTTCTGAGTTATTTTCAAAGTTCAGTATTCAATAAGTTAATTCCCTGTATTTACCTTTTTTAATGAAATAGTAACAAATGTTAATGTCATAGGTCAAAATTAAAGCACTCTCTTATCCACTCAGGCTTTTGAAAAAGGAAAAAAGATGCTAGGGAACATTTTCAATATAGCCTAAGTGACTGAGGATCATACATCCCATTATTAAAATTCACTAAGAAGTTCCATGGTGTTTTAAGCTTCTAAGTGCTGAAATGACTTCTGAAAAGCACTGAGGTGCTTTTCAAAAGTTTGCCCACTATCTTAAGATGTTAAACTACTGGTTTTTAGAGCAAATGGAGATGTTAGGCCAAATTCTTTGCTGGCAAAATCTAAAGTAATCCTTTGCTTCTTCAAGAATTTAACATGTAGTCTTCCAAAACAACAACTGCGTCTTTATCTCAAGGCTCTCCAAATGGAAACATGTCTATGGTTCTCATTTCACCCTTGAAAGATGAACTGTAGAGAGCCTTAACTTGCATGATTTCTAACTGCTAGGAAATCCACATTGCTATCCATCTAGGAAAAGTGACAGAACTGTCAATAATGTTCCATTGTAGATTTGTTTTAAAGAATGTACCATCTAAATACAAATTTAGACAAAGATGATCGTTTTCATGTCAGTGTCCTTTTCAATGTTGAGCAGATTAAAAAGTGAGTCTACAATCATACTAAGACAAGTACAAGAGTACTGTACTCACAAGAGCAATATAGTAGAGATGGCAATGCAGAAACCTGATCTACAAAGAGGAAAAAATAGTTTCCCACCATTCACAAGCCATCAATGCTGAGCCTACAGGCCCATGTGTGACAAACTACTTTTGGGGCCAAAATCAGATGCATTTTTCATACAAAGTATAACAAAAATCTGTCACAATTTTGTTAGGAATTTGGGCAGATAAAGCATAGAGCCTATTTTCATAATATTAACACATGAAAGACAGGAGAACAAATGTTTTCAATAATCTCAGTATAAATCCATTATAATTCCAACTAAATCAGTAAAGTTACTCTGGATTTACATGCAAGAATGATAAATTCATTTATTACACAGTTTTGGTGAAACCCTGACTCCATTGAGGTTAAGGGTAGTTTTACTCTTGACCTCAAAGGGGCCTGTAGCAAGCTAGTCCCTGCTCTCTTTGTTTCTTATCACAGAGTCTGCTCCCTTGGGTTCCAAGGAAACTCATTACATCAGTCACTGTACCAATCTGGTGCTCTTTTATTTAAAGGACAAAATTCCCAGTACCTCTTGATACTGTAAACACTCTAGGATGCAGCTTGCCCAGGTTCAACTACCAGCCTCCCTGATCTATGCTACTAACTATACCTCTTTCTTTCCTGGTGTCTTGCCCAGGTCTTTATACTTTCCTGGATCAGATCCCCAGGTGTTCTCCATGAATCATTAGGCTCTGCTGTGACTTAGCCCTCATTACCTCACACCTGTTTGAACCCCTTTTACCACTTTAGTTAGGGCTTACAGAACTCTTGTGAGGTTTATTCCTTCTGCTCCACTACAGGGCTGGATATTTTAACTTTGGGAATAGGTAGTATGCGTGTATGGAGAGGAATAGACTTCAGTGCTGAGATTTCAGCGCTCTAGAAAATCAGGACACATTTTTAGGTGCCTAAATATGGATTTAGGTGTCTAATTTTAGTCACCTTGATTGTTAAAAATCTTGGTCATAATGCCTCGTCACTGTTCTCTAGCTGCATTGAGGATAGTATTTCTCTTCTATAGTTAGGAGCAGTCTCTGGGGTTCAGTGGCATTGCTTGGCCTGCCTGAGCACATTTTGGAGAGTGTTCGGCGCCATGCCTGGGAGCGGGGGCTGGTGGGGCCATTTAAAATCAATTGCTTTGTTCCAGGCAGGGTGGGAAATGTAAACGCTACCTCTGTAGGAGGAAGCAGGCTTGGCATCTCCTGGCTGGGTTCCTTTTCAGCTCCAGCAACAGTAACTGGGCTGGGGGACCTTGGGAGCTGAGTAGGGGTGAGGGCCTCAGGGTTGGGGATGAGGTGTCTGGGGCAGGAGATGGTACATGGGGTTGGGGGGGGTGAAATGTTCTGGTAGGGGCAGTGTGTGGGGACTGGGGATGGTGCATGGGCCTGGAGGTGAGGTGTGCAGGTCCTGGGGGAGAGTGGCATAGTGAAGGTGTCTGGTGCCTGGGGGCCAAGCCCACATTTGTGCTCCCCTAGGTGCCCCATGCCACTCCAGGCCTTACACCCTGCCTCAGCTGATGCCTCACTGCAGCCTGATGCCTGGGGGGCTTGCCCCCCCGCACCTCCCCTGTTGCTATGCCACTGCTGGGGAGCTGGGGGTGAGGTGTGTGGGGCCAGGGAAAGAGTGCAGGGGGAAGGAGGGGCTGTTGGAAGAGCGTTGGTGTGGGGGGGGGGGGGAAAGGGGGAGAGATCCAGAGCCTGTATCCCAACTCTCTAATCTAAAGAGCAGCACCTTTGCTGGGGTTGCTGACGCTCATGAAAACCAGAATTTCCAAGGCCTAGCTGCTATGAAAGTGCATTGGGCTGGAGAGTACTCTGAATAAGTGAGCAGGTTCATCAACACTCACTATCAAAAACAATAAATGAAGAAATTGTCAATAGTGACCATACATCAGTGCCATCTGTTGGCTGCTTGGTCATCCAAGTGAAATGAGATGGTTTAGTTCAGTTCCAAGTGGACAGATATTCACATCACAAAACCTACCACAGTTGACACCAGCTGGCACAATTGTTAAAGAGCTAGCAATTTCTGCATGAGAAGAACTCTTGATTTTCCCTTAGATATAGTCCTTCCAGGCTGGGTTTGAGGTATATAGGAAAGCTATAGTAAGTAAGGTTGCAATTCTGCTGCTTGTATTACACTTGTTATATGAATAAACAGAAGACTCTGGTTTATGGGACTGACAATCTGGCAGCTTTCACTACTACAGACACAAAGACAAAGAATTAGGACTAATCATATCACCTTCTTCTACAATTAATGTTCTGTAAATGGCAGGTCTGTATGTGGTGATGTTTACAAAAGTTGTCACAACTGGCAAATCTTGTATTTCCTAAAACATTTTTGAAGAGAAGTGCTTAATAGCAAATGAACCCCTGAAGGGTTTTATCTAAATTTGCACATTTCCTCATCCCTCCAACCCATCTGACTAGAGTGTAGAGCTATGTAAATAACTGGATTTTTATCTCAATATTCATCACAGAAAGACAAAAACCTGTTTGCATCAGGTCAAAAGAAACATTTTGTTTGATCCATTCAGATTGTTTTTAAAAAATGTTTGTTTATTTTAATATAATTGAACCACATTTTGAACAGAAAAATCAAAACATGTTTATAAAATGTCACAATGAAACAATTTGATTTTTTTTCAGATTCTTTTCCCCCAACTGAAACAGTTTGGCAAATTCATCATGAATTTGCAAAATGGTTTTAGTCATCCTGAATTTGCACTTTTCAGAGAAGAAAAAGTTTTGGCTTAAAAGATTTCACCCAGCAATTCTGGCATGTCTCAGGTACGTAGGATCTTAGCACAGTAAGACCATATCTTATTAAGGTCTTGATTCTAACAGCAGCACTTACAATGAGTCATGCCATAATTGGTGAGTAGCTCCTGGAATAAGTTAGGCTAACCCTAGAGTTAAACACAACTCAAAAGAAATAAGGTTGGCAGAATCTGGCCCTAAATGTTGAAATGGCTTAGTTGCAAAACTCTGTTTTTCCTTTATTTCATATTTTCATGAGCTCCTTCAAAAACCAATAATATCTGATCAGCAAATGCAAACAAAATCCTACACATCTGATATTCATAAATGTTGTTGATTCTTAGTGGAAATTGTCATAACACCACTGAAGTCAGTTTTTCAACTAAATGTGAATTAGAAACTAAGTCAATGGAACTATGGCACCAGCTGAGGATCTGTCCCAATGAATTTAAGAGGTAAAGAAATATAAATAGATATTTGATTTTGGAACTTGCTTCTCTTTCTTGTCTGCCAGAGACCAAATGTGTTACCACACTAACCATGATGCAAAGTTTTTGTCCTCCTTCCCCCCTTTGTTCAAAGCTACTGAAAAGGGTTGAAATGGATGTATTTGAGTTGTAATTTCTAATACAGGGGATAGATACCTGGAGCACTAGATGGTAACCTATATATTTTTAAGTTTGCAGGAAAACAAAATGAGATGTTAATATATATGAGCATTCACACAAGTGTTGCACACTGAGATCAGAGTTCTTGGAATTCTCACTTAGTTACAAATTTGTTTTACAGTTACCAGTTCAATTCAACTTGCAGTATTAATAGGGGCTCCAGTACATCACCTACTAATTTTGTTACAATTGTCCTCCCTGATGTAAAGTAAATCAGTTTTGCATTGTTCTGAAATGTGAACTGCAACATTGGGAAATGCCCAGTGCCTCAGCTGCCTAACTCAGCCGGGGGAGCTCAGGGGTTGTGGATGAGAGTGTTCATCTCATGTATCCTTCCGTTCCAGCTGCTGGCTCTGTTCTGGCGAGCTGGCAGGATACTGAAATTGGCAGGATTGTACACTCTAGGCACTTCAGAGAGCAATACACCTTAGTTTTAATGCCTGAAAGGAAAAGGAGCTGGCGGGGTTATTGCACATACACGGGCACTTGCCTACTCTGCACATGTGGTGCTGTGATTGCAATAAACCCAGTGTCTTGGGTTTGCCCTTCGCCAGCTGCCCGGTTCAGAGGCTGAGTTAGTAATAATAATACTTAGTATTTACTGTGTGTTGTACTTCATATCTTGAAAGTTCTTTGCAGACATTTAGTGCTAATGTCACAAGAAGTATCAGACCGGCCAATACTTTTTATGTTGTTTAAGCAAAGTAACTTTTTATTAGCGGGATAAAATTTCAGAGCTATCAGTTTTGATACTAGGGGCCAGATTCTGCTCTGAGGGGTGTGCAGGCGTAACTGTGAGCAGGGTTTGGAGCTAGAGCATTTAATTCTGTGGTAGGGCTTCCCCTCTTGTGGCAGACTGTGGCATGACAGATGTGCCTGCCCCGGGTTATACCTACATGTATTGCACCATGTAGAGTACATACACTGCCGGCCCCCTAGCATTGGAAGAGCTCTCAATTCACCGAAGCAGCACCTTTTGGTCTAGACTGCTATTTTTAGCACTGTAGCGTCCCATTGCATCCCCACTGAAGAAACTTTCTCTGCCACAGGAAAAGGCTGCGGAAAGATTCTGGCAGAGTGGAGGCAGCCAAGAAAGGTTCCAGCATCTCCTCACTGTCAGAGCCTCTCCGCTGCCAGCGCCTTTCATTGTCACATGGAGCTGCCCTGCAATGTGCGGGGACACATAGCCTACACCGTTGCCACCAGTGTAGACAAAGTCTCAGTTTTCCCTTCGTCTGACCACAAAAGGAACACAGTCTATCTCAATGGCCAATTCAAAAGCTTGCCTTTCGACAATATTGCTGGACACGTACAATATTGCTTATTGCTGGACACGTACTATAGTCTACAGCAACTTGATGATAAATCCATTTCCCCTAAAATCCTAATGTGCAACAGATTCACAGCAGTTTCCCATGCCCTGCTCCCAGAACATCATTTCCGCCTTTCCAACAGACCATCTCCAATCTCTTTTTTCCTCTTGTTCCAGAGCTCCATTCTCCAGGCCGTTTGCTTCTCTCTCACAACTCTTCTCCTGTAATCTGAAGTCAGGTCTCTTGTGACAAAGCTCCCCACTATGTTCACTCAGGCTGCCTTGCATGTGAGTCTAACCCCTGCTCATGGAACCTCTCTTCGGGGTTGTTCTGGTGCTCAAGCCCTCTCTAAGGGGGTTTCCCATGGTATTCCACTCACTTAGGACTCTCTGGCTGTGTCTACACTTGCAAGTTAGTTTGAATTAAGGAAGCTTAATTCGAACTAATTTAAGCTTTCGGCCACACTAGGCTTTCATTAGTTTGAATTAAGGGGTTCCTTAATTTGAACTAATAAATTCAATTATACTTTTCAAACTAACCCTTAATTCAAATTAGTTAGTTCGAATTAAGTCAATGTGGCCATATTAGTTCGAACTAACTGCTTAGTTCGAATTAATCGGCACATTGAGCTTAATGCAACTGATTAATTCAAACTAAGCAAGTGCCATGCATTCTCTTTCTGGAACACTGGGAAAGAGTTCTTTGAACAAATGGGTCTTCTAAAATAGAAGTACCAGAAAGTCCAAGAACTCCTTATGACAGATGTGCATGGGCCTGCTTGCTTTTCCAGGTAAAACTGTCCAGGACATTTCATCATTAACCCATAAACATTCAAGCATAGCAAACTTAAAAAAAATGCATATCTAACAAGCAGGCATGGACTGTTTCTTGTTTATACAAGCAGGCTGGGCAGAATACAAATGCAAAAAAGGAAACCACCAAATAAATGTCTTCATAATGAATCTCTGCCTGGCCTTCACATTTTCTGTTCTTTATCTTCCTATAAGTCACTTTGCTGTTTCCTTTCCTTCGGTTTGCTGGTCTTTTCCCTTGCATTGTTAGTTTTCTATTCATTTCTGTTCAGTGGAATTCAGCAACCACTGTGATTACTGATTATCCTTTCTTGCTGAAGGGATGTAGTTGGTTGAGAAACCACTACTGGAGAAGCATTTTCAGCCATATACTGCCACTTGCAGGTCAAAGTAAATCTGCATTTGTTACACCCGAAAATGGATAGATGAAAACAAATATGTATGTACAGATTCAGGGCATGTTTTTAATGAGAGATAGAGATTTATACCATGTGGGAAACATCAGATCTGCAGACAATTACCCTAGTGGGAAAGGGTGTCAAATATAACCCTAGCCTAAGTAAAACTTGCCTGTTGCGAGTTGAGACAGACAGGATAGAATGGACTCTGTTCTCTCTTCAGTAAGTATTCATGTTCCACTTCCATATGTATGAAAGGAGTTGATGAGCATGCTGAATGGCAAGAACAAACCTCAGAGCCTTTAGTTTTAAGCTGCAAGGCAAACTTAACTGCCTTATAGAGAGAGAACACCTTTTGTAAACATTTTACATAACTAGGGTGCTATGAGGCATAAATAAGGGCAGTGACTGAATTAACGAGGGATGAAAAAATTGTTATGGAATTATTCGGTAATGGAAATTGCATTTGTTTCTTGATGTAGAACTTAATTGCTCTATTTTTTATCTGTAGCAGCTATATGCAATTCACCAACGGATTGTATAATTAACAATCCCTGACTGTAATGAATTGGTGCATAAGCCCAATTTTCCAAACCTTTCATTCTTGCACTTTCTGTAATTCTGTAAATGAATTGTAAAAATGTTTACTTTTCTTTAAAAATCTTCCTTGCAAAGAAAAACAGAAAATGTTCTAGGAACTTGGCAATTGCTCACAATGACTGGGACCACTGCTGAGAATTACTCAGCGTTGTGAGTTATCAAATAAACAAAAACAATTTTTAACATGTAAGGAAAATAAATCATCATCACCAAATATATTTTATTCATCTACGTTGAGAAACATAGTTCAGTTTTAATATCTATTAAAATACCCGAAAGAAAATGTATATTTGTTAAAATAGTGAAGTATTAGTAACCTCAAACTTTCCTTTGTGTTCTTCTGTTAACTGTTCTACAAACGTGTCTGTAGCAAAGGGGCGTGGCCTCCCTTGGAGATGGACAGCCAGGGCCAGCCTGCCCCGAGGTGGGCGGAGCCAGAGGCAGCTTGTCCATCAGGCCAGAAGCAAGGAGGGGAGGGGGGAAACAGGAAGCATAAGAGGGAAGCCCCAGTGCTCAGTTGGGAGGAGGCAGCTGAAAGGGAAGGGGGTTCCTTTGCTCTCCTCACAACCCCAGCCTTACCACTGCCTGGTCGAGAATCTGCGTGGGGCCCTGACGGTCGCCTGGATCTGCCTGTGACGTTTGCCCATCGGCCGCTGCCCAGTGCTAGGAGCCTGGAGGACTTCCTGGAGCTGCCAACACCCCAGAGGTCAGAGGAGCCCCCAGATCCTGGCCCCCAGCTGGCTACCCGTGACCTAGACAAGCTGCCCCTTGCCAGCGGGGATGAGCCGCCCGAGGCGGGCTGTGACCAGACCTGCCATCTCCCGACGCCGCCGAGGAGTTTTGTGACCTACCCCTGGGCGATTACCCGGAGAGGGCTGACAACGAGAGCCTGGAACAGATACCAGTGGGGGCGGGGGCTGGAAGGAGCCCAGGAGACTTGGAGCCTGGTCCTAAGTCAGCCCGGCCAGGGACTGAGCTGGCGTGTTGCGGTGGGAATCCCGCTGGCTCCATGGCAGAACCGTCTGCCACTGTTAGGGAGCTGGACTGGGTTGCAGTGGAGTCGGGTGGGCCTGCGTCCCCCTCCACTCTCTTCCTGACTTTCCCCTGAACCGTGCACCTGCTCCAAATTTATCATACCTACACGTGCTGATTCAGAGACAGTTTGTGTCTGTCTGCCCCACCCGAGGGGCCAGAGACAGTTGGGGCTGTGCCCTAGAGAGGAAGAGAGAGAGAGGCCAGTCGCCCACCCCTTAGGAGGGCTGGGTGGCTGCCTTACAGTGTATACTCAGTTTATCATCTTCAGTTTATTAGTTTACCTGCTCTCTTTCATATCCTGGGATCAACACAGCTACAATCCCACTGCACAGTTCAAATGGTGTCATTCTAAACTTACCAGATTCAGGATATTTGTTCAAAGATTTTAAAAGCTGAGCAGAATCCTGCATGTTTTAATTCATGAAGCTCATGTAGTTGCAAACACTAGGCCAGAGCTATGTTTCTGTGACCACTCATGATGAGCATTGCAGAGGTCTCAGTAATTCTACATAAATTTGTGTAACCAGTGGAAATGTAATAATGATCTACAATTCCTTATGGGTGAGGAAAGGAGTTAATCATGCAATTGTTTGCAGAATACAACAAATAAGAAAGCTAAGAAGAGCATAAATTGTTTTTAAAACTTATCTGGTTTCTCCTTTTGATTACCACAAAGTCACTCTAACTAGTTCCAGCTCCCCTTTACACCCCAGAATTCACCAAAAGTATCAGAAAGCTGTAGCTGAATTGTATAGACAAAGCATATTTAAAGTTTGAGCCATTAGATTATAACTTTCTCCTCTGGTGGGTGGATGAGCAATTTCAGTTTCCTAGAGCCTCGGAGGGCCTCAACTCTCTTGCTGTTGCAACATGATTGGCAGCCCTCCAAACCATGCGTGACACAGGACAGCCCCTTCTGCCAAAGAGAAGTGCTGTTGCCTCAGGTTTCGACAGTGGCAATATCCCCCTGCCACCACAGGAGGATTCGGGGGCAGCACTGATCCCCCTCCACTGCCAGAAACCCCCCTGCACTGAGGCTTCGCACTGCCCCAGGAAAATTCAGCTACAGCAACCCCCCTCCGCTGCCAGAAGCCACGCTCCGCCGAGGCTTCCTACCACCACAGTGAAATTCCATTGCAGTGACCCCCTCTGCCACCGGAATCCCTCCCTCCACCAAAGCTGACCTCTCGCAGCCGAGGCTTCCCACTTTAGGGAATTTGACCACTGCCACCACTTCCGTAGAAGTATTATTTTGGCATCAGAATGAGTTGTGGCTGATGACTCACTTGGCCTTACGCCATGATACACTGTTGGGTCATGACACAGCGATTGAGAACCACTGTACTAGAGCCTATAATCACCAACACTAGCCAGTCCAACCAGCCCAGCCCTTAACTTTCTCCTTTACCCAGCTTGGCCATGGCCTTCCTTATTTTTGTGTATTTGTGGCTAAACTTAATACAAAGCCATTAACTCTAAATCCTACAGCTAAAGTCAATAAGAGATTTTCATGAGTAAAAACTTTGACTTGATTGGCCTGGGCTCTGGGGGTTTTTTGCTTTCCTCTGTAGCACAGGGCGTGGCTCACCTGCCGTTGAATTCTCTGTATCTTAAAGTCCTTAGATCATGATTGACCTTAGATATGACCTCAGTCATAGGTTGGTGGCCTATTGCTGGACTGGGTGGGTGAGGTTTTGAGGCCTGTATTTTGCAGGAGGTCAATCTAGATGATCGTACTTGTCCCTTCTGACCTTAAAGTCTATGTCTATGTCTACACTTGCTAAAATTAGTTCGAATTAGTTAGTTCAAACTAACTAATTCGAACTAATTTTAGTTAGTTCGAATTAGCTTAATTCGAACTAGCATGGCCACACTGGAATGTTAGTTCGAACTAAGCAAGCACTTGCTTAGTTCGAATTAGCAATCCCCATTCATTTCAATGGCCGGTTAATTCGAACTAAGAAATTAGTTCGAATTAACATGGCCACATTGGTTAATTCGAACTAGTTAGTTCGAATTAACCCCATAGTTCGAATACCCTATTCGAACTTATTAGTTCACATTAAGGAAGCCCTTGATTTGACCTAACTAAAGCCTAGTATAGCCATGGCTTTAGTTAGTTCGAATTAAGCCTCCTTAATTGGAACTAACTTGCCAGTGTAGACATAGCCTATGAGTCTATGAGACCCTAAGAATAAAGCAATCATTAGGGATACTTGGTATAGTGTTTTAAAAAATCCTCCAGCTGGTACTATACATCAATAGCAATCAGTTGAAACAAGGCTAGTTTCTAAACTCAGAAAGTAATGGTAGCTTTGCCAGAGCATGGACTTCAAGACTGGGACCTCGGTGATTGAACAGAATATTCAGAAGGTCATCAAAAGACCCAGGGGGTTCTGTCCTGTGACCTCTTCATTACTGCCAGTCTCATAATTTTATTTCACGTCTCATGACATTTAATATTTTACTGAACACTCAGCTTTTGGAGAATCTCAGCTTTCATATGACTAGAAGGTAAGCTTCTAACCTGCATAGTTGCTTGAAAATGTGACCCAAATACACACTCGCTGTTCAGAAGTCAAAAGCAAATAAAAAGAAGCCAAGGTTTATAGTTCAGAACGTTTGCATGATTTTTAAGTCAGCCATGATTTTTTGCAGCCTGTCTCATGATCTTTCAGCATTTGGGGCTGCCAGTACTGCTTCTTCTTATTACAAGTAACAAAGCGAGGACAGAATGTGCCTTCTTAATTCAGTCTGTTAATGAAGGAGGACCCAGTTAGTTTAATGCCAGTTCTTGCAAGGTGTGAATCCCTGCAACTCTCATAGATTTCATTGGGAAGCTGAGATTAATCAGAACTCCCTGGAAGCTCAAGTCTTTGATACTTTAAAGAACAGGGAATGTATCATTTGTTTTGTTGTTTTAATCTTAAACTTTAGGCCACTGCCATGTCTGTTACTTTGCCAAACAAATGACTCTGTAACTATGGTAAGTGGATAGCTCAGCAGCCTGGGGTTTATTTTAATAATTCAGATAAATTCTGGCACTTCTCAACAATTGCCTAGACAACAAGATCTTACACGTGACTGAAATTCTTGCAGGAAAACAAGTGTGTCCCTATATTAATGGGATGTGGGAAGGCCAACTCTGACATTTTCTTAATCAGATGTATAATTTTTATCATTAGCAAACTGAAGCAGCACACATTTTCCTGTTACAAATGCAAATGTAACATTTGTCTGGATCAGTAAATAGTTTTCCACTGCAGTGTAAACAGACTTGACAGTTTAAATCTGTCAAAAATTGCAGTGATAATTATGCAAATACCATACAGTACCAGAGGAGGTTGGTTTCTTAAATATTCATGCGGGACTATTTATGTTTTAATTATAATAGCAAGATACATAAGATTAGAGGGGTACTGACCATGAAATAGCCACAATGACCTTATTCTGCTTGAGTAGTGAGGAAAAAACAGATCTTTTTTTTTTTTTTTTTTAGTAATTATGATACAGTAGACAAAAAATGCTGCCATTTTTAGGATTATCTGTCTCCTGGACCATGGCTGAACAGCCATTGCCTCACAGGGTACCAAGATAGGCCTGTAGCAGGATAAACCATGTAGAGCACCAGTTCATGCCAATGCTAGTATATGCTATGATGAGTACCTTTTCAGAATATACATGCAATTCATAGTTCCCTGAGGACATTTATAACAGTAATAATAGGCTTTTGCAAGTGCATGTGCTGTATTAGTGATCACACTCTGGAAAATTTGGATCCATCTTGTACTGATGTACATTAAAAGTCTCCTCATTGACTTTGGGACTCTGAGGGATTTACTTTCATGTGTAATGGTCAGTCTTCAGTGAAAGATTATGGCTATACAGCAGCTGAAATGTTGAAGGAATGCAACAGATTTCTTAGTGCATGTATCAATTTCAGATCTTTAGCTCTTCTGAACTATTTATGACGCGCTGCTCTGTCTTCTGTAGCTTTACTGTGATTGTAGTAGCAGTCACATCATTATGTGACTAATATGTCTTAGCTATTTGGAAAGCTATCCTTCCATCTAGACTGACATCAGATTAGCAAGTGGTGAACCAGTTTGACAAACAAAAACTGAACAGAAACATTGCTTGCCTCTCAACCAAACCGAATATTAGACTAAGTGAAGTGCTGCCAAAATTTTAACAAAGGGCTCTCTCAAAAATTTCCCATCTCAACTGTTGAAATTTTTCCCTTTTCCAGGCAACTGCTTCCCCGTCTCATGTTACCCATCTATGTTTCTTGGCAATGTCCCAGGTAGATATAGTTTAAGGGGACTACATGGTATCACACCTAAAAGCATGAATTGCCATAGCCACAGGAACAGTGGGAGCATTCAGAGAGTTGAACTATTTCTCAAGTGTGGTCATCTTTAGTATTTTGAGGTGTGTGTATAATTTTTGGGACCTTTTCTCACAAGTATAAACCAGTTCTGTCCATGCTTATTTATTATATACAGAGTCAGCATAAGAGTTTTAGGGAAAAGTCAAGGAAATGATTTTGGGAGACACTGGAAGGTTAATTAGAGGCAGACTGCAGCCCCTAAAACCGATGCTTATCCAGCTCTACTCCTGCCATCACAGTACTGGCCGACAATGCTGGGGCACTGGTGCCCGGGGGGGGGGGGGGGGGGAAGGGGGGGGCCCTGGGGGCCCGGGGCGGCCGGGGGGCCCCCGCCCCCCCCCCCGGCCCCCCCGGGGGGGGGGGGGGGCCCGGGGGGGGGGGGGGGCCCCCAATGTGGAGAGCCTTGGGGCCAGTGGCAGGCCGTGGCTCTCCTGACCCACTCCCGGGCCTGCCCTGATGTGGGAGTGCTAGCCGGTGCATGGCCCCTGTACTCCAGGAGTGGAGTTGGTTGGTTCGCAGAGCGGCCTCTGGCGCAGCCCTCCAGGCAGGCTCTGCAGCACCAGTGGGCTGCTCCAGGGTCCCCGGAGGCCAGCCACGCCAGCCTGAGCTGTGGGGCCTCAGCATGGCTATGATGGTGGGAGCCAGGGCCCTAGGCAGAGGGGGCCCATGGTGGAGAGGCGTAGGGTGGGGGCTCCATGAAACTGGGCAGCCCTGTGGCCCCTTAATCCATCCATGCCCCATATGCCTCCTGCTGCATAAGTGGAGACCAGAGGAATGCTACTTTCAATCTTAGCAATAAATATTAGTGTCAGTTTACATTTTTAAGGCAATTACCATGAGAGAAAAGGCTAACAACTTTGTTTTATAATGAAAGGTGAGATTCTCCACATCGCAGGACTGATATCCCCTTTAAGGGGAGTCTAGACTTGGGCTACCTGTGATGAGCTAATTTAAGGGGAACAAACCTGTCTACTCAGTTAATTGGATAATGACCAGCCAAGCTTGATAAGAAGCCATCAAGACTCCTAAGTGAGAGGCCTCAACGAGGCGGAAGGCTGTGCAACAGCTTGAGCCCAAAGGAGAGACTACAGTCCAGAATTGAGAATCACAGGCCCCAAGATGGAGGGCTGTGCAACCCCTGTGAGGCATGGGGAGAGGTACTAATTCAAGATCATTTTGGGATTCCATAAAGGAGAACCCTAATAGGGGAATTTTGTCTTGAATTCTTTTGGGCTGTGTAGAGTTCTCAAGGAGTCCTGAGAGAAGGGAAACCGAGCAAGGGAGTGCCTGCAGCACTAAGGCTGTGTCTACACTTGTAAATTAAGTCGACTTAAGCTTGCTTAAATCGACTTAATTTATTCTGCATCTACACTACAGTTTGCTTAAGTCGACTTAAGGAAAATAAAGTCGACTTTATTAAACCTAGATTTAGTTCGACTTAGGGCTTAAGTCGACTCCCTAGAGTCAACTTAAGCCAGTGTAGATGTGGAGTAGCCCTAAGTCGACTTAGGGCTACCCCAGGACTACACCAATGCCCTCCCTGCTGGGGGGGTACAGGGGGAGCCTGGCATGCCCCCCCAAAGGGCAGGGCAGAGCCCTGCCCACCCTGCCCCTATGCCCTGCCAGGGTCCCTGTCCCCCTTTGCCCCATTGTACCTAGGTACAATGGGGCAAAGGCTGAGCCCCCTGGCACTGGGCAAGGGGTGCCCCCCCTGCCCCCGTGGACCTACCCTCGGTCCCCCTAGCCCCTAGAAGTTGACCTAGGCGTCTAGTGTGGACGCTCTAGGTTGACTTTGTAAGTTCCCCCCAAAGTCGACTTAAAATTTAAGTGTAGACTCACTAAGTCGACTTAAATTTCCAAATTTAAATTAAATAGTCTAAGTCAGCAAGGGGCACTATAAGGCAGGCACTCCTTTATAGAGCACAAAGTCCAGACTTGTAAACAAGGAGCTCATACGAACCTCCTCAAGCTAAAATGCCCTTAACTATTTTTCAGGTTGGTGCTCTTTGAACAAGGGCTCCATTCCCCCACTTGAGACCAGCATAGCTGTTGCGCCAGCCCTGTCCCCATGGTTTCCCAGTCTCTCAGTGATAACAGGCCGTTTGTCTCTAGTTCCTCATAACGTCAGAGGGTGTGTTTGTCTCCGTTCAATGCTCTCACTTTCAGATAACCTGCTGTGCCAGTGATGAGCCCATTTTAAGACCTATCAGCCTTGTCGCTGGGTCCTAGTTCACTCGGGGAGTGCACCGTCCACAAAGCACATGACTTTGCTTTTCAACTGGGTTAACTGACAACAACAGCCTAGCAGTCAAGTGGCAGCTGGTGTTAGCAACCTTTGTGCTGGGATTTGTAAAGGTGAAGAGGAGCACCAAGCCAACCTCAAAGATATAAATTTGAGAAGATGTCACAGCCTTCTGCAAGATACCACTGTAAATACAGCCAGCCATGCCTGTTAATGGGCCCCAAGAACATGCAACTTATTCTCAGAACTTTTAATATACCTACAATTATGGACAAAGTGTTCTTAGGCAAGTTCTATTCATCTGTGAATTATCCTTCACCATGGAAAAATAGTTAAAAGGTCATTTTATAAGATAATATATTCTTTACATCAGTGATCATGTTAATTATTGTCCATTCCAGATGAATTCCTCAGCTCTGTAATATACTGCTGACGTTTCAAATCTCTCTGTTTTATCTTGCCTTATCATTCTCTTTATATCGCTGTCAATGAGACCTAGACAATTCAAAACAGAACTGAACACCAAACGGCCATTAAATATGGCCACCACTTTTCTAATGCTTATATAAACAATGACTTGCACTGCCAGCAATTATCTTTACCTGGTTTGTAGTAACTGACCATTTTTAATTGCTACTTTTATAGTAAAGATAATTAGACAGGACAACAGTTTGAACAGAATAATTCAGTTCCTTTCTTTAAAATGTTGATATGAAAGCTGCACAATGGAAAAGTGAGAAATATTGCAAACATTACAATTTTCCAATGTAAATTGCATTATTAAACTATGACTTCATTTTGTGAGTGGAAGCAGATCACTTAAAATAGCAATAAATGATATTTAATCTGCAATATGTAAGTAATATCTATCTATATGGCACCCATCTTATTAGTTACTCTTTGTATTGCAATAGCACCCAAAGAACCTAATCAAGGTCAGGGACCCATTGCGCTAGGTGCTGTACAAATACATAACAAAAGACAAATAGGTTTAAAAAAGAATGGGGTGCAGTGTAGGAGGGAGGTCAATGTTTAACAGGGACATGTACAGGGGTTAGAGTAAGGGGGAATGCACGGGAACGCAGTTCTGGGGCCCACAAATTTGAGGGGCCAGAGTTCCAGGGCCCCTAAAAATAGAAAAATTTGGCGGAACGAATGTTCCGCCCTGCCCTGGCTGCTGGCAGGTCCTACGCCCCAGTGTTGTTAATCACAATACTTATTGTGTTATGCAGTGTTTGTTAGTTTGTGACAATAATTGCTATAGACATACATGCCATATAAAATTATAAATATTTTTGTGGAGCGATAACTGATGCATGTGGTACTGAGAAGTGGTTGCAAATGCCTACCTGGGCTGGGGCCCGCACATGCATGAAGAGGACCCAGACAATATGGGAAGGGGGCCTGGAGATTAGGAGGGTTCTGGGGCCCATCAAATTATATTTTAACCACTGCATGTAGTATACAGATTAGTGCAGGAGGACTCCCCTCTCTTGTAGCATGTTTCAGGGGGAGACTTCTCCTACAGCCTTTGGGGAGGCAGAGATTCACCAGAAATCACTGCATAATTGTTATCAATAACAAACAATCAGCTTAATCAGAAGCAGTGCCCTACCATCAGTGAACAAATAACCCCTGTGCCTCTTACTACGGTCACTGATGACGTGGTCACGGATCATAGCGTCTTCTTTCCTTTGGGTTCTGGCTGATTCTTGCATGCCATTAGTTTGAGTTTCCTAGAAGTCATGCAGAAAGGTCCAGGCCTGTGTCCTAGCCCTAAGCTCAAACTCTCAGTCTGCTCTATCCATTCCTGCAGCCTGTGAGTTCCTTTTCAAATCAAGTCCTCCTCCTCCTCCTCCTCCTCTAATCAGAAGACAGCTGGCAGGAGGGATGGGATTTTCTGCCAGCTCTCTAGTCCACCAGGCTGGGTTCTGGGAACAGAGCAGAAAGCTGGCTGTTTCACACTCTTGATAGTGGGTCTGGTGCTCTGTGCTAGCTATGTGCACAGTTAAATGATTTTTAAATGATAAAATGTAAACATGTAAGTAAAACAGCATAAGAATCCCTATCTGTGGAGCAGTGCAGTATCTCTGAGGCCAGCTACAATCCAAGATTTACAAAGATATAGGGCAATTATGCCCAGAGTATGAAACAGTAAAAACATTATTGTGCTAACATTCACATTAATTTGGATGCCTTCAGACCATCCGTTTAAAATCTTCTTTCCTCAGAACAGTTCTGATACTGCGTACTGATAGCTGGGTTTTGGTATCTCTTTTATAAACTTTTACATTAAGCGCATCATGAAGACAGTGAGCTGACTAGTTAATTAGTCCATCAGCTTACGAAACGTAAATGGTCCTATGCACCACAAAACTACCCAGTGCATAAGTGAAACAAAAAGAATTTGTACTGCCCATCAGAGTTTGCATATATCACGCATTTGGCTGAATGTATTAGTTACAAAAAGTGCCAGGAGTTACATAATGACGAGCCAATGATCATATCAATAAGGCAAACAATGTGTAACATAGTAAAGCATCCAATTACCCATTTGTACATCTATAAGGCCCAACCTAGCTCATAGTAAAGTCAATAGACAAACTCCCACGGGAACTGGATGAAGCCCATTATACCTTTTCTCCAAGATTTTTCACAGTGTTGAACTGAATTATGCAGTTCAGGCAAACAGAAGTTAGATGATTTGGCCAAGATTACACAGGAAATCTCTGGTAGAGCTGAGAATAGAACTCCAACCTCCTAAGTTTTAGTCCCTTGCTTTAACCACAAGATCGAACCATACTCTGCAACCACATAGTTCTCCTAAAGGCATTTACTTTGGTTATCAAGTTCAACTGTAAATGATGTGTGCGAATGATCAAGTGCAACTGGCTTTGTAGTCTTGTTCTTGAGGTCATTAAGACAGAGCTTTGCCAACAGCATGTGAGTTAGCACAGCTATTTTCCTATATTTAGGTTAGAGAATTAACTGTGGTATCTCAGAAACATTACTGTGCAGAATCTGTGATAAATACAGACTATTTAAAATGGTCCCCAATGAATCTGGAGACTTATATTTTTAAATGAGCATTTATTTAGAAATCAGAGTGACTGCCATTTCAAACAGGCTTTCAAACACAAAGGGCCACATCCTCCAGTGTAGCTGAGCAGCTCTCACTAAACTCAAGGAGAGGAGGTGGAATAGGGGGTTTTCTGCCAATTTCCACCAACCCTTCCATCCTGGAAGCCGCTGGAGGCTACTTTGGTCCCCGGCTCACGTGAGCATAGCCACAGGGCATACATGATCTCGGTGTACACCCCTCTGAATGCCTTCTGTGTTAGTCAGCAAGAAGTAAGCAACAAAGAGCTGATTATGCTGAATTTACACCACACAGTGATTCCGCTCTGCAAGCAGAACCTCAGACTGGCTGGCTTAAGCCTGCTTTCTACTCCTTTTGTACTGCTGTAGTAATATAAAGAAGATGCGGACAGGGGCAGGATCTGGCCCAAAGTACTTACTACCGAGATAAAACTATTAAGCCATTTACATCTGAATATTTCCATACATCAGCTTTGAAGTTAAACCTTTGTTCTTCACCCATAATCAAATCTGTGCAATGTAGATGCCCATTTGCTAAAATATGGCTGGTGGGTTTTTTATGGGCATTGTGATTTATGTAGCTAGGCAGTGCCAAAATAGCTTCCACTGCTTTAAAGGACAGCAGTTAACCCTGGGAAAGGGATTTAACACTTCATGATTAAAAAGGTAGGCGAACGGGGAAAATTCCTTTTAAGAAAGATGATGTACGTGTAAAGAATTGGTACTCTCTAGTTCCCAACAGAAAAACCTTAAAACCTGCCCTCACAGCTGGCATTGACTGGCAATCTGGTAGGCAGCTTCAGCACAAAGTCTGAGGATTAAGCGTTAAATTCAGCCTGTGTAAAACATGACCACATGGCTCACTGCACAACAGAAGTCCAGGGCACTGATGGTAACTCTGACCTTTGGTGGGCATTTGCAATGGGATGGATTTCATCCCTGGGGCCAGACTGGACCAATGAGTCACAGATTTGAGTGGAACCAGCATTCTAGAGAGATACTGTAGGCAATGCCTGCTGAGATTTCTTGGGAGTGCAGTTCCTGAGTTCTCATTTGTACCTGTCCCATTTCACTGATTGGCCTTCCCACCCATCCTCCTTCCTTCTGGAGAGGCTAGGAAATAGGAGGAAACTAGCCTCGAATAGCTCTTGTGCTCAGAAGGACACAAGAATTGCAGTTTTCACTGGCCCCTGTATGTCTGCTCGGAGCTCCACTATGAAAGTAGAAACAAGATGGTTGAAAGTCTGTGGGTTAAGTTTAAGGGAGAATGCAACAAGGGGGATGTTGTGGTGGGTGTCTGCTACAGACCGCCAGACCAGAAAGAGGAGGTGGATGAGGCGTTCTATGGACAACTAACAGAAGTTTCCAGATCGTCGCAGGCCCTGGTTCTTATGGGGGACTTCAACTATCCTGATGTCTGCTGGGAAGATAATACAGCAGTGCACAGGCAATCCAGGAAGTTTTTGGAGAATATTGAGGACAACTTCCTAGTACAAATGCTGGAGGAACCAACTAGGGGCCTTGCACCTCTAGACCTATTGCTCACAAACAGAGAAGAATTGATCGGGGAAGTAGAAGTAAATGGCAACCTGGGCAGCAGCGACCATGAGATGGTAGAGTTCAGGATCCTGATCAATGGAAGGAAGGAAAGAAGCAGAACACACACCCTGGACTTCAGAAAAGCAGATTTTGGCTCTCTTAGGGAGCTGATGGGCAGGGTCCCATGGGAGGCTGATCTGAAGGGGAAAGGTGTCCAAGACAGTTGGCTGTATTTTAAAGAAACCCTGTTAAAGGTACAGGAAGATAACATTCCGATGTGCAGAAAGAACAGCAAATGTGGACGGCGACCAGCGTGGCTTAGCAGGGAACTCTGCGGGGAGCTGAAACATAAAAGGGAAGCTTACAAGAAGTGGAAGCTTGGACAGATGACAAGGGAGGCATATAAAGATATTGCTCGGGACTGCAGGGATAAAATCAGAAAGGCCAAAGGACAATTGGAGTTTCAGCTAGCAAGAGATGTGAAGGATAACAGAAAGGGGTTCTATAAGTATATCAGCAACAAGAAAAGGATCAGAGGTGGTGTAGGTCCCTTACTGAATGGGGCAGGCATCCTCGTGGAGGATGATGCGGAAAAGGCTGAAGTACTCAATGCTTTTTTTACTTCAGTCTTCACAGGGAGGGCCAGCTCCCAGGCTACTACACGGGGTAACGCGGAATGGAGAAAAGAGTGGCCCTCGGTGATGGAAAGTCAGGTTAGGGAACTGTTAATGAAATTGGATGTGCACAAGTCCATGGGGCCGGATGAACTGCATCCGAGGGTGCTGAGGGAGTTGGGGGAAGTGATTGCAGAGCTGCTGGCCATTATCTTTGAGAACTCATGGCGAACGGGGGTGGTCCTGGAGGATTGGAAAAAGGCAAATATAGTACCTATCTTTAAGAAAGGGAAAAAGGAGGATCCGGGGAACTACAGACCGGTCAACCTCACCTCAATCCCTGGGAAAATCATGGAGCAGGTCCTCAAGGAATCCATCCTGAAACACTTGGAGGAAAATAGAGTGATCAGGAACAGTCAACATGGATTCACCAAGGGCAAATCGTGCCTGACCAACCTGATTTCCTTCTATGATGAGATGACTGGATTTGTGGATGCGGGAAGAGCCGTTGACGTGGTATACCTTGACTTTAGCAAGGCTTTTGATATGGTTTCCCACAGCATTCTCGTCGGCAAGTTAAGGAAGTATGGGTTGGACAAGTGGACCGTAAGGTGGATCGAACACTGGTTAGATCAACGGGCTCAGCGGGTAGGAATCAATGGCTCAATGTCTGGTTGGCAACCGGTAACGAGTGGAGTGCCCCAGGGGTCGGTCCTGGGGCCGGTTCTATTCAACATCTTCATTAATGATCTTGATGATGGAATAGACTGCGTGCTTTAGTAAGTTTGCGGATGACACCAAGTTGGGGGGAATGGTAGATACTCTGGAGGGCAGGGACAGGATCCAGGGAGACTTGGACAAATTGGAACACTGGGCCGAAAGAAACCTCATGAGGTTCAACAAAGACAAGTGCAAAGTCCTGCACTTAGGACGGAAAAATCCCATGCACTGCTACAGGCTAGGGACCGATCAGCTAAGTAGCAGCGCTGTAGAAAAGGACATGGGGGTTATGGTGGACGGGAAGATGAATATGAGCCAACAGTGTGCCCTTGTTGCCAAAAAGGCCAATGACATATTAGGCTGCATCAGTAGGAGTATTGCCAGCAGATCGAGGGATGTGATAATTCCCCTCTATTCGACACTGGTCAGGCCGCATCTGGAAAACTGTGTCCAGTTGTGGACAAATTAGAAAGAGTCCAGCGGAGGGCAACAAAAATGATTAGGGGGCTGGGGCACATGACTTATGAGGAGAGACTGAAGGAACTAGGCTTATTTAGTCTACAGAAGAGAAGTCTGAGGGGAGATTTGATAGCAACCTTCAACTACTTGAAGGGTTGCTTGAAAGAGGAGGGAGCTAGGCTGTTCTCGAGGGTAACAGAGGACAGAACAAGGAGCAATGGTTTCAAATTACAGCTGGGGAGGTCAAGGTTGGATATTAGGAAAAACTTTCTCACTAGGAGGGTGGTGAAGCATTGGAATGGGCTATCTAGGGAGGTGGTAGAATCTCCATCTTTGGAGATTTTTAAGGCTTGGTTAGACAAAACCCTGGCTGGGGTAATTTAGGGGGAGTGGTCCTGCTTTTTAGCAGGGGGTTGGACTAGATGACCTCGTGAGGTCCCTTCCAACCCTATTATTCTATGATTCTATGATTCTACCAAGGGACTACAAAAGGGATAAAGCCCACTTTGCACTTTCCTGTCTTGTGTACTGAAACCAGCCACAATTGAACAGTTACGGTGCGTCTACACTTGTAAATTAAGTCGACTTAAGCCTGCTTAAATTGACTTAATTTACTCTGTGTCTACACTACAATTTCTTTAAGTCGGCTTAAGCAGCAGCCTAAATCACCCTAACGGAATTTTAACTTGACTTTATAAAACCTAGTTTAAAGTCAACTCATTGGCTAAGTCGACTTTATTAAGTTGACTTATGCCAGTGTATACGTGGCTTAGCCCCAAGTTGACTTTAAGGGACCCCAGGGCTACCCCACTGACCTCCCTGCCAGGGTGCCTGGCACAGCTCTGCCCACCCCGCTCCTGTACCCTGCCCCTGTCCCTGTCCTGCTCAGCCCCCATGTACTTTAGTACAATGGGGAAAATGCTGAGTCCCCTGGCACTTTTAAAGGGGTGCCCCCCCCCTCCCACCATGGACCACTCCCAGGTCCACTTAACCCCTAGAAGTCAACTAGTCCTGCACTTAGGACGGAAAAATCCCATGCACTGCTACAGGCTGGGGACCGATCAGCTAAGTAGCAGCGCTGTAGAAAAGGACCTGTGGGTTATGGTGGACGGGAAGATGAATATGAGCCAACAGTGTGCCCTTGTTGCCAAAAGGCCAATGGCATATTAGGCTGCATCAGTAGGAGTATTGCCAGCACACTAACCCCAGTGTGGACACTCTAAGTTGATTTGGCAAGGTCGACTTTAAGTTGACCTAAATTTACAGTGTGGGACATGCTAAGTCGACTTAAAGTCAACTTATTTTGACAAGTGTAGACATAGTCTAAGTGAGCAGGGAAACTGAACACTCTCTTTCCTCTAGCCATACCCTCTAGGTCAGTGGTGAGAGATACTGGTCTAAAATCAGGGAGAATCTCTTAGAAATGGACGACTTTGGTCACCAGGACTACAGAATGGGCATCTTATTACAAGCCCTGCATTTATACTACGCTGATCCACTTGCTCAGGCAAAAGCTCCCACTGCTGTTAATGGACACTTTGTCCTAGTAAGATCCTGAGCCAAAGCCTCTGAAACCAATGGAAAATTGTCCAGTGACTTTAATAAGCCTTAGATAAGGCCCAAGATAAGGGCTTCAGAATGTGGTCCTTTAGTTACACAAGTGTACAGATATTGACATTTAAATGACTAATTTGTTGCTTGACAACTTACGTGGAGCATTCCAGAAAGTGATGAGTCCAATTTAAAAAAAAATAGGTCTGCCAAGAAAAGAAGCATCATCCAAAGAGAGAAGTATAAACAACTTTAATGGAAAGGTTTGTGTAAACATTGGCCTCCCAGACTCAAGGCATAACCCAAAACACAAAGGAAGTGGAACGCCTGCAATCAGAAGAAGGCAGATTTAACTCTTCATTGGATTTGCTGAAATGGCAAGCAGGAGAATCTGAAGAACTAAGGACCTCTAAAGTCATTGGAAATGATACACATTTTATTTAGGGGATTTCCCATGGTGAAGAGAAACAAATAATCCAGGAAAATAGGTCTTTTTGTAGGAGCTATACTGCAGGTAAACACATACATTCTCTTCATAAGTGAATGAAACTGGCTATTCACTTGTATTCACACTTAAAAGGGGATTAATTACAGCTCTGCTTTATGCAAAATAAATATCAGATGATTTAATTTACCAAAGACCAAATTCCATTTACTGTATCAGTGAGCAAGAGAGTAGGTGGCAGAGAGTGAGGGTGTAAAACAACACCTCCCCTCACAGCGCTTGTGTAGCAGCCAAGCACAAACACAGTCTCTGCACTCCCCAGAGCCCTGGGACTGCTCCTTTCTACAACTCATAGCAAAGAGAACAGGCAGTAGGTGAGTCCCTGGCTCAGCTCTTGCCCTGGCCAGCAGAGCTGAACAGATAAAGGAGGGAACACACTGCACCCTTTAAAATGTGGTGAAGTGGGTGCACTCCCCCTATGTATCCAGGACCTGGAGAGATCATGTAATCCCTGTTGCGGTGCCTGCTAGGTGTTAGAAAGGACAGCTTTGTGCTATCCCCCAGTGCTTTTCAGGGACAATCTGACCTCAAGAGATTTTTTTTCCCCTGCTTTACACATACAGGACCATTGAGACGAGTAAGCATTGAAGGGGATAGTGGACTGTGTGTTTTCACCCTATTGTAACTTGCATGTTGATGAATTTAATGAAAGTGATCCTGCCCAGCATAGGCGGTCTTAGCCTATGGGCCTTCATTTTATACGATGCTCCCCTGCCAGTAGGAGGTAGGGCAACATCAAGAGGGGCATGTCCTGCAGGTCAGCTCGAGAATTTCGGCCACGGGAAAGGCTATGAGTTCAGGTTGAAGTCAGAGAAAAAGTCTCCATATTTGAGGGACTTTCCAAAATAGCCTGAGCTAAGCAACTCTGCCTTGCAACATACCCTTTGAGCGATTTTCCAGAACAGCCTGAGCTAAGCAAGTTTGTCTTGCAACATGCCCCTTAGCTGGTAGCATTGCGGTTAAACATTTGTGCAAGATGTACCTTTGGAGGTTGGAGGGTGGGCCTCTCAAGAGTAAAAAAAATCCCCCTCAAGATAGAATTGCTGGATGCAGCAGCTTTTATTGCATAGAATTGCAAGTTTTAGTTATATAGCAATTTCCATGGCCTAAAATTACTCAAAAATTGCTAAGAGCAGCAAGAACAGTTGAGAAAGAGGTACATGTGTGGTATTAATGAAAAGTCACTGACTAAGGGCAAAACTCGCTGACCAACCAAAGCCCAGGGGTGCCAGTCAAGAAAGGAAAAGTGACCGGTCGAAAACAACTCCAAATAAGGATGATGGAGGATGAAGAAGGAAGGCTTCTCCCCACCCTGATCAATTTATCCATAAAACAACTCGACTCGGTAGTGACGGAGAGGAAGGCCAACATCGACATAACGGGGGTCGGTGCGCACCCGAAGCTTCCTCACTTGTCCAACTCTGGTACCTGGGCTCACTTGGACCTGGCCAGTGTCGAGTAAGCCCTGCGTCTGACAGGTATGAGTGTGTTACAATGTGTGAGTGTAAGAACATTGTGATTTGTATTTTGTATTGTATCTTGTTCTGCCTAACTTACGGATAGATTGTATTGGTCAATGGGCCTAGCTTGCTTTGTACTACTGCTATATGCATCTGAAGCTGGAGGCCTATCTAAATGAGCAGGACTTCCTTATTTTTGGAATAGACCTTCTCGCTTATTGCATTTTCTGTGTTGCTTTATTAGATGGACTATTAATTATCATTACTAAACTGTTGCTTAATTATTTTTAGAATTGTATCTATACACACTGCCAATAAACGTTACATAAAAGGTAATTAACACTAAAGGAGTGTCAAAAGTCTCTCTCCCCCTTCTCAAACCCCCACATAACAGCTGGTGGAGAATGCGGGCATTGATTCTCCCACCTGGCAGTGGGGTTCGTGGTTGGGCGGGAGGGGGCTGGCAGTGGGGTGGGAGGGCTGGCAGGGGTTCACAGTAGGGAGGTGGGGAGCCTGGTGGCGGCCTGCAGTGGGGCTGGGGAGCCTGGCGGTGGCCTGTGGAGCCCTGTGGCAAGGGGGCCCCACCAAACTGATGGGGGGGAGGCCAGAGGGTGTAGGGGCTGGTGGGGGGCTGGGGAGCCTGATGGCGGGTCTGGTGGAGGGCAGGGAGGAGGTCTGGTAGTGGGCAGGGGTGCCCTGGGGGCTGGCTGGGGAGCCAGCATCTTTATGGGGCTGGTGGGGAACCGTGGCCATGATGGGGAGTCAGTGCAGCTGGTGGGGCCCTGGCACAGTGAAGGGAAAAAGTCAAAGATAGGGCCTCCCCATATGGTGTGGGGAGCCCCATCATTGACTTTTTCCCTGGGCCCCAGAATTGCTAAGACTGCCCCTGCTGCCCAGGCCAAAGGACGCAGTTCTGCTACATAGAGTACAAATGTGTGTTCATCAGAGACTCTGCTGGGCATCAGAAGTGTTTTCCTCCCTGGTCCCCTGCAAACCTGGGTTTCAAAGTACTTTAGGATGGCTGGGGAAGCACACAGGGAGCTTAAACTTCCCCATGAAACTTTTTTTTTTTTTTTAATCACCATTGACCAGGCTGGCAGTAAAAATCACTATTGTGATTGTGGAGGTGTGGTAAGTGTAAATTGGAGGCACACTGCCTCGATAGAAGCACTTTGGGGCATTGTACCTGAGGAAGCCCAATGCCCTTGGGAATGCAACCATAGCTAGATCCTTCAATAGCAGTCAGCTTGTGTCCCCAGACAACCCATCTCAGCTCCACCATCAGCAGCTCTTCTATCTCAGCTCTTGTATTCAGGAGCTTCCCCCTTCCCCTTTCTATTTATTCTTTATAATAGAAGCCAATGAACACTTTATATACATCCTTTGGGTTTTCAAACAGCATAAAGATAGTACACAGCGATGAGGCAGGAACTCCTAAATTCTTATCCCAGCTCTGATACAGCAACAATTTCGCCATCATTAAAATGGGGATAATAGGTCAATATTTCACAGTAGTGTTGTGGGAATTATGTTTTGTATTATAGTACTCTAAATCCTGGGTATTATTATATACAGGATCACTGTTTATCTTATATATCACAAACCCTAATCCTTTAGTAGCCATTCTCAATTCCAGCTGCTTTTTCTCAATACTGGTGCTTTCCTTTTCTCTTACTTAGCACCTGTCGGACAAAGATTTAAATAGGGTAATATTAACTTTCTCTCTCTGAACTACCTAAGGAATTCACCTCTTAATTTACTTCCTGTTCACTGCTAACTAAGCAAATTTGACTTGTTGATTGTTGGTCATATTGTTTTTAACCATCACCTCTATTCACAAACTCAGCACTTACAGGTTCATCATCTTTTCTTTTTTTCCTCACCTAAAAAATGAAGATTCAAAAACTGCTTGGCACTATTATAATTGGAGACTAGGCAACTTCTTACCTCCCTCCCCCTTTGCCTTTTATTCTCTCTGTATTTTTGCAGAGGGAAAAAAGAGTGCCATAGCTGCACCTCAATTATAAAATTCACTTTTAAGAGAGAGGAGTTTTGATCAACTGATTTTGAGTCATTGGTGCTATTGTCAGAAAACATGTAGCTCCATTTCCCTTGAAAGAAAGTCAGCTACTTTTCCTGATATCAGAGTTAACCTATTTCTTATCCCAAAATGAAACAAAGGAAATAATTAAGGTTAAAGAAAGAGATCCAATTCTCCTGAAGTATGCCTAGTATTGGCCTGTTGCCATACAAAAATTCTAGTAGCTTTTTCTAGGGGGATCAATTTTGAAACCAAGATCGCTTCCAATATTGAAGAATTATTTTCCTCGTGGAAATTCCTCCAATCAGAAGCAGTACTGTACGGCAGGAGTCGCCAACCCCCGACACATATGCTGATCCTCACCGGCACATGGCACCTCTCAGGCTCCCCTGCTTGTCCTGCTCCTCAGCAGTGCCTGTGGCCATAAGAGCCGTGCACCGTGGCTCCAGGCCCCTGCTGGCTGCGCTTCCCCACTGGGGTGTATGGCCAACAGGGAAAACGAAACTGCAGCATGGGACTCCTGTCCCCTGCTGGCCCTGCCCCCCACTGAGGAGTGCTGCCACCAGGGGACAGGAGCCCCACACATGGGGGCGGGGCCAGCAAGGAAAAGGAGTCCCTGGCCCCATCCTGGGTTCTTTCCCCCCACCCCCTCGGCACCTCCTCAGGGTGCGGTTGGGGAGGCTGGCACAGGGGTTGACAAAAGTTGCTGACCTCTGCTCTACGGTTCCCTTAAGTCATTTCTTAAAAGCTGGGTAAAACAAGTTTGTGGCTGGATATGGATCCAAACTTTTAATAAGAACATAAGAAGGCCATGTTGGGTCAAACCAAAGGTCCATCTAGCTGGGTATCCTATCTTATAACAGTGTCCACATGCCAGGTACTTCAGAGGTGAGGAACAGACCAGGGCTAATTATTGAATGAGCCATTCTCTGTCATCCGCTCCCAGTTTCTGGCAGGGTTAGGGACATTTAGAGCATAGGACTGCACCCCAGACCACGTTGGCTAATAGTCATTGATCAATCTATCCTCCATGAAGTTATATAATTCTACTTTGAATCCAGTTATAGTTTTGGCCTTCACAGCAAATAGCACTACAGTTTTGGCCTTCACAGCAGTGAGTACCACAGGTTGACTGTGCATTGTTTAAAGAAATACTTTCTTTTGTTTGTTGCTGCCTATTAATTTCATTGACTGACTGCTGGTTCTTGGGTTATGGGAAGGAGGAAATAACAGTTCCTCATTCACTTTCTCCACACCATTCACGATTGTATAGACCTCTCTCATATCTCTCCTATATCAAATCCCCTGTTTTCCAAAGGTTGGTGGTGTTTGGATCTGAAGGCTTGGTTTGGGCACCTCTGGGTTTTTAGTTGGGGTCCATCTCTTATTCATTAAAAGGTTAATCATCTAACACATCAAAGATGTACCAATCCCGCAATTTGCGCAAAATGGTAATAAATTCTATTTCACCGTCCTTATCAGAATTTATATACTTATTCTAGTTGCAGCATGTGTGAAAGTCCCAAGAACACCGATGATATTTTTCTGTAATCTTTTTGTCAACAATTAAAATAACAGCTGATGAAAGAGTAAAGTTCAGTAACACTTATCAGCGCAGATAATGAAGAAAGCAATTCCAGTAATTTGTTTTAAACTGTCACTGGTGAATCATGTGTAAACAATTAACTTGTAAGGATAAAAGAGACTCCTTAATTTTAGTATTGTACCAAAAATAAAATGTATTGAAAACTAAAACCCAACAGCAAACTAAGGGTAAACTTGTTGCTACATACATTTAATATGCTTTTATCTCTACAAATATCTGGATGGCTAGCCAGTATGTAGGTACTTAGGGTAGTAGCAGGAGGAAGTATGGACTCCTGATGCCTCACCTTTGTGCACCAGAACAGGGCCACCTACATTCCAACTTTGGGAGCTCAAGGGAAAAAGGAGCTGCATGCCAGACATTTTATCCGGCTAAGAATTGGATAGGGAGTAGATGGAACCGTAGCTCTATTCCCACCTTTCAAACAGTGGTCAGCAGAGTGGGTTGGCTGTTCAAAGTTGTGTCTGTTACATTGCATAAAGGGGTGTTGTGTCAAAGCATCAGGAAATAATTTCACTTTGCACACCTAGTCCTCTTATGTAGATAAGTGTTGGAAATTTCTGTCACAACAGAGTATGACAGCTGGAGCATATTCTCATGGAAATGAGACAGTAGCACTTGAACACAGCCATAAATAAAATGGATAGGGTGAAATCCTGGCCTCATTGAAGTCAATGGAGTTTTGCCACTGAATTAATTGAGGCCAGGTTTCCATGCAGGTGATGGTCTACTTTTGCAGGACCAGTCAAGATAAAGGAAATTTGCTTGAGATTAATGATTGACCAGGTGAGATTGATGTCCTAAAGGGCACTGAACCCGACTTTGTTCTCCTCTAAACTGGTGTACGTCTGAAGTAACTGCATTGTTTCAAGTGGTCATTAATCTTTAGACAATATCCCTGCCAGATTTTCTGTTACCATTATAAAATAAATATATTATTTAAAAATAAAGCACCCACTTTGGACAACTTTCTATGATTTTTCTTTGACTGTCTGGGCACAATATTCAGGTGTTGCCATTGAAGGCAGTAGGGCTATTAACCAGTTCTCAGACTATAACTAGGCATTTGGATGAATTAGATAGGAGGTATTTTTAACACTTCACCTGATTGCGCCATACACTCCTCACCCACTTGCTATTCCTTCAAGTTTCTCAAGAGGAAACCTGGCTCTTTCTCAGCTTGCTTCCCCTCCCACAGACTAAACATCAGAGCTCCAGCTTATCCCACTGCCATATTCCCACCTGTCTCAGCTGCCCTGTCTCATCCCACTGCCTTCTCAGCTGTCTACTTCAACTGTCCACTTTGCCCGTCTCCTTTCCAATTCTCCTATATATACGTGCTCTCTGCTCTGTCCTGGCAATGACAGCGAGTTGCAAGGAGATAAGAAATATGAGGACGTCAGTGAAGGTTTCCATGAGCAGGGATATAGAAAAGATTAGAATTCATTCCATGAAAGAGTTCTGACCCATCTTCCCACTGCCCTTATCACTAGATCTAGTCCCTCAAAGCTGTCAGTCATTCATCAGAAACTAGACACTTTAAGGGTTAGAACAATCATGCAGAAATATATACATAATACGTTAGGTCAGTTCCAGCACCTATTTCTAGCAAGGGATATTTTGCCATTGAATTGACTGGGAGCAGATCAGACTGCTACAGATTTAGTAGAAGAGGGGTTATCTATCTATTTATTTATTTATTTTGGCTGCTCTATTGGCCACCTTTGTCAGATATTAATTAATCAAGTGTTCGTTAATGTATGAAAAGTAGACTTTTGTAGCCAATTAGTTCATTTTTATCATCCATTTATCATAGTATTATGTGATGTTATGATCAATTCATATGCTATTTCATATACAAACAATGAATGCTAAATAGATTTAACTGGTAGGACTACAGAAATATAGAATTGATAAGTATTTAAGAGTGATGAGTGTGTATTAGGTGTATAAGTAAAATATGGCTGAAACACAAGGCCTACTGGCTGAGACCTGTAAGATGTTTTCTTAGCCATACTAGGCCATAGGCTTATCAAAGCCTGACATGGGTGGGTGACCTAGGAATAACTTTATGCTAGCAAGGTCACAAGGTTACTGCATAAGATGTGCCAATAAATGGTTATGGAAAAATAGATTTCAATAGACTGCAGTGTTTTGTCCAAGACCACGAGACAACTGACTGTAACATTTTTGAATGTTTGTCTTGACAGAAGGGTACATGTTGTGCATAGATACTGAGAATAAGAGGAAGTACAAGCAACCTATGAAAAATGGGGCACCCCAGTGTTCATGGGGTGTGAAACACATTAGGACAAGAGGGTTAACAGCTTCATGTATATGCATAAAGTATTAGGTGTGATCAGAACTATAACATTAAAGAGGATTCCTTAACTGGGTAAAATTGGGAAGACCTAGGGGATGACCCTACAGGAAACCCCAGCAGGAACCATCCCTCTAGCAATGATCATCTATTAAGAGATCCATCAGACCATAAAATATATTTGAATATGTGCACATGACTACACTTATAATTGTGGCACAGGATTTTGCAGGAATTTTACATGCATGTGTAATTGTAATTTTACTTATTGCTTTAATAAAACTTGTTGTAAAGATAAGACTTTGTACTTGTGTTTGTGTCTGTAACCATTATCCTTGGACTTTGTATGTTTCTAGAGCCTACAAATTTGAGAAAAGCATCAGAGGCAATTTCACTCTGTTGAGCTTGAAACTGGAGCCGAATACATGGTGGCATAATACATAACTAAATTCACTTTAAACAAAAGAATAGGCTACACTTTACTTTTGTTGCTAAAACTATATTAAATTTCTTTATGAAAATAAAGATATTTTTAGAAATAAAAGGCATCATCAGGCTAAATTAGAAAAATACATCAATTTATCCATATATCTGTATCTATTGTCACTGTTTTCAAGGCCAACACACATTTATTTGGCTCCCTGTCTACAAAGCCCACTGTGTCAACCTAGTCACTGGCTAAATGATAACTATTTCAGGTAAACAGAGACAGAATGACTGAATGGAATCTGTGGAAGATATTTAGCAGCCCAAGGGGGTGAAGGGCAACTTTTATTTATAATTTGGGCGTATACACAAAAAAAGATGTAGTTTTCCCCTTATGGAACAGAATTTAAAAAAATCTTTACGAAGGGTGGCTGTTTTTATCCATGCTGCATTCCAATAATGACCGATTCTAACATCCCAATGGAATGAAAATGAATTTTCAGAAAAATCCTTCCTTTTTGTCATTTCACTTCTAGTCACAGAGTCCAGACACCAGTCACCTGAACCACGGCGTGTCAGGTGCAGTTATTTTTAGCAGCATCAGCAGCAGCTGGGAGTTAACCTGACCTACACAACTTGCAACTGTGCAGTTTCCAAAAGGCATTTAGTTTTGTTTAGGTTTTTTAAAGCAGTCTCTGTTAAGTGAATGGTCGGTTTGAAGATAGGAGACTAATCAGGTAGATGTAATGGGTTGAATTTAAGGAGAAAAAAAATAATGTTGACAGCAGGGGGAAAACAATCCTGACAGTGGTTTCCGTTAAACTGTTGATTAATCGACTAAGAAAAGTGAGGAAAAAGCTCATCACTGAGACATTGAAAACTAGACTAGGAAATATACTATACATCTGACACTGTTCCCATAAGGGGAAAATGATTTATTTGACTTTACCATAATAAAAGTATTTTCCAACCTTTTAAAAAATTTTGTGATACCACCAAGGTTGAACATTTATACAGGAAAATACTGTGAAGACGGTTTGTAGAAGGATCCCATTTCCTCTCTGTTCAAAGCAGGGGTGTAGCCAGCCCCTGTTTTCTGACTAGGCCCTTGAAAGTGCAGGGTGTGCCCGGCCAAGGGCAGCTTCCTGAGGGAGTGGGAGAGGCACAGCGCCCACGTCGGCAGAGACACGAACTTCGCTGCTTCTGCCACAGGGCTGGCCGGCAGCTTGCGGCCGTAAGTGGAGCAGAGGCGCCGGCACCTCTGCCGCACTTGCAGCTGCTGGCTTCTGCAGTGGCCTCGAGGTTGTGACGGAAAAGTTCACACCACTGTTGGGTGTAAGGTGGGGGGCCTCAGGGCCAAGTAGGTGGGCCCCAGCCAACCCGTGGCTTTGCGCTTGGTCCAAAGCTGGGAATTGCTTTAAATGGACATTTATCATGAAGGAGGTGCTCTTCACTCCAGATTGCATCAAAAAAAGTGATGGAAGATCTTCAAGGAGACTGGAGTCATATTTGGAACCACAGGAATGGCAGTAAATAGAGTGAACATGATGAGCTAACAGAATAAAGCTACTTTCCATGAGGCGGATGAATCTAGCTGATAATGGGGATGCAGAATGTTCTACTCAACTCTTCAAAGGAGCAGAAGTGTATGCAAGGCTGAACTTGCTCTAATGGCACCAGTGAGGCAAAATCACAATCCTTTATGACTGGTCATCTGCTCTCTGCTAGGGCACGTGATTCTACTGTTTTCCCTATATTGCTAAATTTCATTTTCTTGAGGAACGACGGTGCTAGATATCAGCCCCTCCTCCAGAGTCCTGCGCTTAAAGTTATCCGACAAAAGTGATTCATGGAACACAGAGGAGAATCTACTTCTGTGCTGCAATAAGTCACATGTGGGACCAGTGGCAACAAGATTTCTCCTCTGGATTACTTTATAAGGGTATTCCAGGAGACAGTTAACAGCCTGATCTAGAATGGAAAAGGACCTAACTGACTGCTATACTGCAGAATAAAAATTGGCACAGTGCAGACATACGACTGATGGTGGCAATGGCAGTAAACAAATATCAACCAACCAAACACTGAACTGATCTGTTTGTTAAAATGAGGCTGCAGTTCTGCCTGAAATTCTAGCTCTAGCTTGAGGTATAACACTGCATTATTACTGAGTTACCAAGGGCACAAAACACCACCACCACCACCACCTAATAAATATAATTTAAGATTCTCCAGATAATCTTGCACAGAGGTTAGACACCCAAATCCATATTCAGACATTTTGAAAGTCAGTCCATTTATTTATTTGCATGCCTAAATATGTATGTGCCTATCTTCAGGCACTTAGATTTGAAAAGTTTAGACGAATGTTTCTCACAGGACAATAGGGAGAATCTTGCACAAAAACCTCTTTCTGTACTATGCCTGACTGAACCTAATGTTATAAACTCCTCATTTTCATAGGCTTTACATTCATTCATACGTGTTGGAGGAAGATGAGTGGGGAAAAAAAGTTTGGAGAACCAGAGAAAGCCTTCTCTACTTAATACAGAAAACATTTAAAAGCTCATTTAAAAAAAAACTGCTCTGAAAAATATCCTAAATACCATTAAAAATCATGTACACTACCATAAACAGACACACACAGATTAAAAAACAAACTCTTACCATCTAGGTAAGAGGTAGCCGTGTTAGTCTAGGTCAGCCAAACTAACGAGTCCTGTGGCACTTTTAAAGACTAACAAATTTATTTATCACATGAGCTTTTGTGGGAAAAAAATCCCACTTCGTTAGATGCTTTGAAGGTGAGGAACTTACAGAATGGGAGGAAATTAAATGTAGGGAAATGTATGACACAGGATCAGGTCAGGCTGTAATAGGAAATCAGAATAGGTGTTGGGATTCAAACACTGGGGAACAGCATACAGAGGAAGATGAGGTCAAATCACCTGTTATAATGAGAATAAAACCCATAGTCCCTGTTTAACCCTGAGGCAACGGAGTCGAATTTGCATATAAGTTCCAGTTCTGCAGTTTCTTTTTCCTGAGAAAAATCCAATCTATTGGTGAACTTCCAGAAAATACCATCCTGGCCACAATGGATGTAGAGGCTCTTTACACCAACATCCCGTACAAAGACAGATTACAAACCATTAGAAGAACCATCCCAGATGATGCCACAGCAAACCTTGTGGCTGAACTTTGTAACTTTGTACTCACCCACAGCCATTTCAGATTTGAAGATAGTTTATACCTTCAAATCAGCAGCATTGCTATGAATACCCGCATGGCCCCACAATATGCCAACATTTTTATGGCTGACTTAGAACAACGCTTCCTCACGTCTCATCCCAAAGCATCTCTGCTCTACTTACACTACACTTCATCATCTGGATCCACGGTAAGGATGCCCTTGAAGATTTCCACAGAGATTTCAACAATTTCCACACCACAATCAAATTGATCCTGGAACACTCCACACAGGAAATCCACTTTCCAAATGCTACAGTGCAAATTAGAGATAGACACACAAACACCACTCTATATCAAAAACCTACTGATCACTATAGTTACCTACATCCCTCAAGCTTTCAACTAAGATATACCACACGATCGATTGTCTACAGTCAAGTCCTAAGAGCCGGACTCTCCACGCTGAAGGCCATGGGGCCTAGGGCCCTAAGGCCCACCTGGGTGAGCTTAACCTGTCTGACTGTACCTTATAGGTGCTAGCAGCAACAGCGACTAGTCAGCTTTATCCAGCTCTGCTTTGCTCTGCTCTATACCGCTCCACACCAACCTCCACTCCTCCAACCACCACCTCTAACAGTCTCCCCTGCTACCTGCAACAGAGGCTTTTTATCTGCGGTGGCCAATCATCCTAATTGGCCTCAGGTGCTCTAACTGGTGTCAGGTGCTCCAACTGGTCTTAGGTGCTTTAATTGGTTTCAGGTGCTCTAATTGGCCTAGAGCAGCCCTGCCCTAGCTACCCTAGGAACAGGGATTTACTAAGCCTGGGGCTAATATATCTACCTTCCACTACCCTCCTGTAGCCCTCAAGCTTGACTCCATCACAACTGCAACATGACTCCACACCCATTCTACACTGCAGTGTGGACGGGGGCAAAAGGCATGTTCCAGATCACAAGTATCAGGAGTCCTCTAGGGCCGTTCTCATAAAGTATGGATCCCTTTGCTACCTGACTCTTACTCATAGGTGAAGGCCTCTGATCCCCTGTTGTCAGGGTATTAGATTATGTAGAGCCAGAAGACTCACACAGCCTTAGAAAATCAAATTTATAAAGTGAAAGTAAACACCTGGTTTGAAGCATATTTCTGTTCTCACTTGTGAAAAGGTTAGAAGTAGAAATCTGGAGTAACTTCACTGAAGTCAATGTATAACTGGTGTAAGAGGAGTATCAGTCCATAGTCAAGTTTATTTTCTATATTTAGCTTAAGCTAGGATAAATTCTGAATTTACTGTAAAGTTCTATCTGGTATTATACTGCTGTGCATCACCCAAGAATCCAAATGCCTTCAATGTAAAAATCAATGTGTTATGCACAGGTGTTGATAAGCTCAATTATATCAGCATCTATGTTGCCTCTAAGCTGTGCAAGTGTGTGGCCGCACAGCGGCCATCTCATTCCTGCGCACCTATCACGGAGGCCCGCACAGCCTCGACCCTGTGTCTCTTCTCCCCAACCCAACCAAGTGTCATTTCTCCCCAGCCTGATGATCCCTGCATCTCTTCTCCCCAGCCTGATGATCCCCACATCTCTTCACCCTTCTCCCCAACCCGGTGATCCCTGCATCTCTTCTCCCTTCTCCCCAGCCTGACGATCCCTGCGTCTCTTCTTCCTTCTCTCCAGCCCACTGCCCCTACAGAACCTCTTCCAGGAAACTTGGAACAAAGCCTCATTTACTTCTAAATAAAAGATCTTCTGGTGATGATGCTGTTAAGTTATGAATGTAATTTGATTTTGACAGCAAACTGTTATCTATTTCTGAAGATCAAGAGTTATGAGCTCAGTTAGAAGATGAGCTACAGGGCTGTAAAAGCTGTAAGTGATTGCTCAGTTTGACACAAATATTTATATTTGTCATCTCAAAAAGTGTGTATATTTCCAGAAAATATTTTCAAGGATTATTAAGAAATATCTTGAGACACTAATTGCTTTTTTCCAAAATTATTTTTGTGGTTGTTTTTTATATTTAATTTATGAATTGCTTTATCTAAAAATAATTTAATGATGTGTGTGCATGTTTATAGTTATATGGATAATACTGGGTAGCAAAGTATCACAGGCTAAAAATTTCATCATCGTATTCCAACACATCTAACTTTTCTCAAATTTATAGTAATGACAGTAATATAAAAACAAAACAAAAATCCTCCCACTAAATTAAAAGACTCGGGGCAAGAGGAAAGTGCATATGTAATTCTTAACACCAACAACATAGCTTTATCAGTAGCCAGAAGGGGGATCATTTTCATTAATCAAAACATACTAAAGACTCTCTGCTGGTTAATTTAGAGCCCTCAGAGTGGCCGTTCATTTCCATTACGAGATCAAAGATCAGATAGCTCTGCTGTTATGGCATCAGAGCCGTCCTCCTAACAGGTTGTTTTTATAGCTGACTGTAGTGAGGTTGTCCAACCCCGCGTCTCTTCTCCCCAGCTGGTAGAGGCTAGATAAGCAGCAAGTGTCATCGTCTCACATTTGTTTAGTAAATTAATAAAACTACTGTATTTCAGTTTAACATTTTTATTAAAGTTTGAATGAAAAGACAACATTTATGCATTTCTTTTGAATTAATGTACTTAGGCATGCTGATGCTATCAGTGCCAAAAAACTGTTGCCCATGTGGTGCTATGCCTCACAAATTGCCGCTCAATGAGTACCATAACTTGCTCAGCTGCATCATCTGCTTAGAGGGAACATTGATCAGCATAGCTGTATTTATCATAGCTGCTTTATTTTTTTCCCTACATCTATGCTCTACAAGCAATATTATGTTCTCATGAACTGATGATATAAAATACAGCATCCTGGGATGCCTACTCCAAACAACTTAATTCCTTTGATTTATTCATTTATTTGAGTGACACCCCAAATTATAAAAGAACGTTGCTTATTGCATGGCCAATAAGAATGCTGTGGACTCCTCTGGAGGTAAGTCTGGCTCAGGATCTAGTAATCTTTATGCACTGAGAGGACAATTTAATTAAGGTAATCAACTTCAAAAGGAATACTCATATAATTGTTGTGTCATTGATGAGAAGCAAGTTAACACAATGGAAAAGCCCTCTCTAAGTGGACCCTTCAAGGTATGCTTTGTCTATACTCCTTACTGAGTGGCCATGCTGCTATTATCATAATCCTTGTCCTACTACTTTCCTTTCTCGTTTTTCTATTATTTTTACTTGTTTTGTTACATCTGAAATTAGATTATAAACTCCTTAGGAACCAGCTCTTTCTTATGTATATTGCCTAGGATACTCTGGGGTGCTTAAATAGATAATAAAATAACAACAACAAGCTTCTCTACAAAAAAGACTCAGAATCAAACTCCTTGGCTATGTCTACACTTGCTAAAATTAGTTCGAATTAGTTAGTTCGAACTAACTAATTCGAACTAATTTTAGTTAGTTCGAATTAACTTAATTCGAACTAGAAAAAGTTAGTTCGAACAAAGCAAGTACCATTCATGGCACTTGCTTCTTTTGAATTAGCAATCCCCATTCATTTCAATGGCCAGTTAGTTCGAACTAAGAAATTAGTTTGAATTAACATGGCCACATTGGCTAATTTAAACTAGTTAGTTCGAATTAAAGCCTTACTTCTAAAGCTTTGCATAAAATCTGGGCCTGCAGTTTGCGGTACAGGACATTTCTACTTTTTCAGTTGCTGAAACAGTTAGGGCCAAAACTTGGTCCTCTTGTAGTCAATGGAATTTTTACCTGACTTAAAAAAGGGACAAGAATTTGACTGTTATTCTCAAAACCAGAGACTGTATTGTTCAAGTGACATGAGTTCTTGAAAGTCATCAACTAGCCTTTTGAACTTTGTGTTTGGTTGTTTTAGGACAGCATGTTAACTAACCTTATCCATTAAATATGGGTGGTTAAGACCCTAGTGAGAGAGCCAAGGCATGGATCCTGTAAAATTAAGAGAGTGAATTGGTGCATAAAATCCTCTCTGGAACCAATAGCATCAGTGGAGAAGCTACTGGGCAAGATAACAGACGTGATAAATAAATTCGTTAGTCTTTAAAAGTGCTACCTGACTCCTTGTTTGATAAGCAGACATAGTTCCACAAAAGATTCAGTCTTCAAACTTGATCTGGTCAAGTCACTATTTGACTTGTTTTTTAAAAATTTATTTGATGTTGGATATTAAGGATGTAACTTTCTATTACAGCCAATTACCTTTAGCCTTTTAAAAATATAAAAGGTACTCTGATTGCACTTTTTAAAATGTTGAAGGAATGGGGCAAAAAATAGCAACATAGGTAGACTTGTTTACCAACTCATTTAAAAAATAAAACCATCATATTCCTAAGGTTTGGAAAAAGGTAATGTCATATAAATGACCCAGTGGCATATTTAATATTAGTTTGGAATGATGGTAAAATTTGCAGTGGAACACTAAATTAATCTGTCCTAATTAGGCCAACTCTACTATCATGTGGAAGCCTTATTCTTGTTACTTATTCAAATCCCCTACATCCTCTTTTCACAAATGAAAGGCTGAATGAAATTTCCACTAAGGTTTTTAGTAAAGTGGGGAAATCAATAAACCTTCCCTCATTTTCCAAGAACTTAGAAGGCTGATGCTAACTAGGGTTGTTTCCTGTGTTGCCAAAATAACTTCTGGTTTTAGCCACCCAAAATAAAAATGCTTGAGTCTTAATGCTAGGACCACAGGTCTTGTTTCTAAAAGGACCTGTAAACTTTCTTCAGAGTACTAGCAGCAATTCTTCATCTTATTTATTTCCAAACTACCCAGGATGGCTGTCTTAACCTGTTAGTAAGCTCATGTCATCTGTCTGACTATGCCAGTACAAGCAGCTTGTTTTTCATCTAAGACAAATGCCAGCCAAGTAGCCTACTGATGCAATGATTAGATGTTTGAACATTACCAGGAAGACCTTTGGACCATCCTTTGGATTCATCTTGGTATAAAAGGGCCATGGGAGTAAAAAGCTTATTGGTAGTTTTCAGTATCTGCTGGTGAATTAGGCTCTAGCCCTATGTTAGCCTAGATTAGCTTTTCCAATTGTTATTGGGGGTGATTACCTAGTCAATCAGTTTTTGCGGCTACTGTGTCACTACAGGTTTACCTCTTTGGTTGGGCCAGTGGCATCTGCAGTGTAATGAGGTGACAAATGCTTGTTTCTTCTTTTGTACTGCTTCCTGCTATTGCACCAGGAGGTGTAGAATCTCCTCATAGTTCTCTTTTCCTACAGGATGTTCTGCTAGAGCACAAACATTACTTCTCTTCTGATACAGCACAGGGTCATCTCAACCTGCAGTCACTTCTCTCAAGACAGCTTGCATAAGCTTTTCTGGTTAAGTTGACCAGTGTGGGTTTTCAGTGATCCTGGATTTGTCCGCCACATAAAGTTCCACCACAGCATAATTCCTTTTGCTCAGAAATACCAAGTAAAGATACTTAGGTTGCTTACTGCAGCTCTGTACAGAATTAGAATGAGAGAATGACTTATTCTAACCAATCCCAATGGAAAGCCCAAACCTCTGACTAGAGGCACCATTTTTTGTTGCATGTATCAAACCCCTTCCAGCCTTGATGGTCAGAGACAGACCAACTTTTCCCTCAAAGTCGGCTTGCTTCTCTACCAGCATCAGCCTGTCTTTTACAAAATAGCTGGAAACTAACTGTTCCATTTCTTGTCTCCCTGGGTTCTATATTAACCCCTTTTTCCCTTTCATTATGCTGGGTTCTATATATTTTACTATACCATTAGATGGCAGCTTAGCCTACATGAAAGAAATTGGTTTCCTATGGAAAAGGTGATTTGGATTTTTGTTGGTAAATGTCAGTAAACAGTAAATTCCCCATATTTACACTCCATCATAATAGAAATATATAGAAAGGCAAAATAAGAAAAATGATCCTTGGGCGCTTAACAGAGTTTGATTTAAGGATGTTTTGTATATTTTGACATGTAATGTTGACAATTTCTATGTTGATGGTTATAAAGCTTTAAAGTTGCTCATCTCATTATTTATTGCCATGAAATAGTTATTGTCCAATCCCTACTATTTTCTGATCCCCCCATAATTTTTCACTATTGTAAAATATTAAGTCAATAAACATTCATGTTATCTGTTGAAATTACAAAACAACAACAACAAAAATCAAAATCAAATACTGCCAACTCATATTGATGGAGCAGTGTGGAAAAACTTGCAAATACACATCTCATCTTCTCTCCATATACAGGGGTCGGCAACCTTTGCCAGCCCCTGTGCCAGCCCCGCCCACTGCACCCCCAGAAGGTGCTGGGGGTGGGGCCAAAAGGACTCTAGGTTGGGGGGGCGGTAGGGGTCCCTGGGGGGGGGTCGGCTGGGGTCCCTGGGTGTAGGGCTGCCAGCTGAGCCCTGGGCCGCGCCGGCCCTGAGCCCCAGGATGCACTGGGGGAGCCCAAGGGGCGGGGCCAGTGGGGGGGGGCCCAAGTGGCCCGTGTGCTGCTCAGGATTGGCCCGCGTGCCAGGGGTTGCCGACCCTGCCATATAGTATACAAAAGGACTCAAGTCTTCCTATAGTGTGAATTCTATAACTTTTTCCTCCACCAAGCTCTAAACTCATTGTTAAATGCCTTTAAATAACTATGATTCAGTTTATATAATAACACTGATTTTCTGCATAATAGCCAAATGGCATTGTTTCTGCCTCTGAATTTTATTTTATTTTGCTTTGTTTCTTATTTTCTCAGCTTTATAATTCTGACTTATAAAAGAAAACAAATGCCAATGCATGAGATAACGGACTTGGAAATGAGCTGGAAATATGTTGATTGGGAACTCCTCTGTGATTTAATATCTAACTGCTCAAAAAAGTTTAATGGACTTTTCTTTATGCTTACATTTAACTAGGGTTATCTATGGGGCTTTTCATAGTACCACAGATACATTCAATCATCTTTCTGCAATTCTGCTTGATATCTGGTGCACCTAATAGTAGCATCAGAATATAAGGATCAATGTATTTAAAGAGATCAGTGTCCCATCTAGTTCATTATTCTGTTTTTAACAGTTACTAGATGCTTCAGGGAAACATGCAAAATCCCTTCCATTAGTCAGCACACGAGTGCCACAGGTGAACTATGTTATATGAAGTGTTTCTTTTATTCTGTTTAAAAAGTATTGTCTTTTTAATTTGTATATTTCCTTGTTCTTGTTTCATGGGAAAGGTAAACTGAATTTACTAAGCCACCCGATATTTTTATACCATTATTGTATACTTTTGCTTTTGCTTCCAAATTACAAGCACTTTGGCTATGTCTACACTGGCAATTTAAGTCGACTTAAGGAGGCTTAAATTGACTTAAATTAAGCCACGTCCACACTAGGCTTTTGTTAAATTGACTTAATAAATTCCTTTCGTTGACTTAATGAAAGTTTATGTTGACTTTGTTACTACCATTCATTAAGTCGATGGTGTGGACGTGGAGTAACCCTTTATTAAGTTGACTTAAGGGTGGTTAGGTCGACTTAACAAAGTGGACTAAGTCGACTTAAAGCTAAGTCAATTTAGTCCATTTTGCTAAGTCACCTTTAATAAGGTCGACTTTAAGTCGACTTTTTCTAGTGTAGACATAGCCATTGCTATTGGCTTTCATGGAGTTATTCCTGGTGCATACCAATGTCAGAGAGCAGAATTTGGCTCATGGTTTTTAATCTCTGAATATGGATTTCTTCTTCTACTTTTCCCCACCCATGTCTTGAATTATTTCTCTACCTGCCTTGTCTTTTTTTTTTAATAAGATGAGAGGTGCTCACAGCTGAATACAGCATTCAGGGATAAAAACATACCACCAAGTGATTGTAAGGTTCTTCATATTAATCTCTATTTCCTGCTCAATAAAGCCTAATATTTTACTTGGCTTTGCACTGCTGCTGCACACTGAACAGATGTCATTACTGAGCTGCCAACCAATTTCTTTTTATGTACTTATTCATCCATTCACACTCCAACCTCCCCCACTCTTCCAAAAGCGAAAACTGCATGCTTAGATGAGTCTTACACCATGCTCTGAAGCTCAGTGGGCTCAGGTTCTGACTGATCATTGTGGGTAGTGACCTCTAGATCTCCCCTACAGAAAAAAATGTCTCACATATAATACTTAGATAGGCTATGTCTACACTAGAAAAGTTAAGTCGACATTGTTAAATTGACTTTATAAGGTCGACTTTAAGTCAACTTAAAGTCGACCTTATTAAGTCGACTTAACAAAGTTGACTTTTTTTTTCTAGTGTAGACATACCCCTTGTCAACCTTATTAAGTTGCCTTAATGCTTTAAATCGACTTGATAAGGTCGACTTAGGCGCTAATCCCCATCCACACTGGCTTTAAGTTGACTTAAGTTGACCTAAAACTAGGTGTTATTAAGTTGACTTAAGTTTTCCTTAAGTCGACTTAAGGAACAGCTTAAGTTGACTTAATAAAAGCCCATGTGGACAGGGAGTAAATTATGTCGACTTAAGCCTCCTTAAGTCGACCTAACTTGTAAGTGTAGACTCACCCATAGTTAGATCTAGGGACTGTTAGCATAAACACATCATACGAAGATGAGTTATGCATTGGAGATGATGTTCCCTGCTCAGTATCTTCCTCCCTTTCTTCTGTAGTCTCCAGAGGCAGTTCAGAAACTGGTGGGACAGATCGTGATGGAAATCTGGTTCTGTCTCTGTAGGGCAGAGGTGGCCAAACTTACTGATCCCCTGAGATCTCCCACCCCACTAGCCAGAATCCTCTAGCCCCACCAGCCTGCCCCAGGGCAGAAGTCCTGAATTCCCCACCCCAGTCAGGTGGGGAATGGAGGGTTATAGGAGTTTTTACAAGCTGCAGTTTAACTATAAAAGAGTAGCATGTGGCTCACAAGCCACAGTTTGGCCACCCCTGCTATAGGGGTTTAAACATTTGCTGTAACCTATTCTATAGGTGGACTATGTATCCCAGTTGGGCCATTGAATTGGAAATTATATGGGTGGCCTGAACCACTGTGGTCCATATCATGATTGTCTATGGTGTCTGGTACGTGACCTATATTTTGGAGATTTGGGTGTGGTCTGGTAAGTGAGGAATGTTGGGAGGAGAGAACTCCTTCCTTTCCCTCATCCTGATCTCCATTGGAAAATGGTATGGGGGAGAGAGCCTTGTCAGGTGTAATGTACGCTGCAGAGCTGAGCTATCTGTGCCGAACAGCAGTGATTGAGGAGTAGATGTTATATGTATATTTCTCTGATAGCAGCAATGTCATTTTGAAGTGCGTTTCTGTCCTGGTGCTGACATCGGTATCGTGATTTTCATCAATGCCATCATTGAGATTGGTGCTGTAATTGTAGTCAGTGATGTCTTCGAAGTAGATGCTGAGGTCAGTGTTGGCTCTGTTATCAGTGTTAGTGCCCCTGATGGCATTGGTGCCACAGTCAGTCCTATAATTGTTGTTGGGGATGAGGTTAATGTTACGGGTTTGATCAGTGAAACTGGTCTCTGTACTGCATGTTTTGTCTATAATGGAGGATGTCGACTCTTAATTCTGCACTGGAACATTGAGAGTCCTTCGGAGCTGCTGAACTGGTGGTACTTGAGGAACCCTGGTGCCTCATATGTATTTAATCTTGGCACAGTTGGTATTGCCAAGAGAGATTTTGCTGGCAAGCTCTACTTTTTTGCCAGTTCTCCTTGAGCTGGAGTTGAGGGGTCTTTTTTGTGAAGATTTTTCTGTGGTTTGAGCTTTTCTGGACTCTTGACAATGAGGTTTTCTGATGAGAGTCAGAGGTGGGTCTCAATGACTTTTCCATTAAAATGAATTTGAGTCAGAGATTCCTGTCCCTTCTGGCTCTGGACTTTAGATTCTTACAATGGGTACATTTCTGGGGTATGTGCCCCTCACCCAGACAATGGACACATTGAGATTACCCATCTGATTCTGGAATCTCATCTCTGCAGGACATACATCTTCTAAATCCTGGTGAACCAGGCATAATAGCAGGTTCCCCAAGGGAAAAACTATTCTCTGCTATGAGGAAAAAAGAAAATTTAAACTGGGTAAATGGGGAAAGGTAAGTAACTAACGACTAAACCAATACTATATAAAGACTACTACTACTATTACTACTACAACTGTCAAGATGAGCTAAGGGAAGGAACTGCTGAGAGCTCCATCTCAGACTGCAGATGATTGAGAAGAAACTGAGAACATTTGTTCATGTGTGGGGACAATTAATGTGTGACCCAGATGAGCACTGCTGAAAGAAATCTCCAATTGAGGACGCAAAGATGCGTTAATACCTGAAGTGAAGCACACACATGGACACCACTCCAAGATGACTTCATACTTTTTTTCACCTTACTTTGAAAGCCTGGCTTAGCTGAGTGTACACCATAGCCTGAGAGTCCCGGACCCGCTCAGCTGTGCATTTCTGTTGTGAGCATTACAAACATCTCATACTTTATTCTGCAGTATTTCCAGAATCAAGACAACTTAAGAGGTGACACATGGAGCATTGCAATGTCGTTCAAGTAGCCCTGCTGCAAGTCATAGAACGAAACAATTTCTTGTTGCTGCTGGCAATTGTGCAGCAGCTGAATACAGTGGAGTGCCATTTCTGGTCCCAGAAAACAAGTACTGACTAGTGGGACTGCATTGTTACACAGATATGGGATGATGAGTAGTAACTGCAGAACCTTTGAATGCAGAAGGCCACTTTCCAGGGGCTTTTGTGCATAGTTTTCCCCAGCCCTGAAGCACAACAATGCTAAAATGAGATATGCTCTGTGCAATGCCAGACTGTTACCGGTCAGTGGGGAATCACTTTAGAGCTGGTAAATCCACTGTGGGAGCTGATGTGATTCTGCTAAGAAGGGTAGTGACTCTGGGCAACATGCAGGACATAGTAGATGGTTTTGCCAAGATGCGGATCCCTAACTGCAGTGGAGCGAGAGATGGAATGCATATCCCTATTTTGGCACCAGACCACCTTGCTAAAGGGATACTTTTCAGTGATGTTGCAGGTGCTGGTGGGGGTATTTCACCAACATCAACATGGGATAGTTAGAAAAAGTGCATGATGCACACATCCTTCTTTCCAGATCACAAAATAACCATTAATGAAGTTGAAATGCTAATAGTGATCATGGGAGACCCAGACAACCCCATGCTCCACGGCTCATGAAGCTGTACACTGCTCACCTGGACAGCAGTATGGAGTAGTACAATAGTAAGCTGAGCAAGGGCAGAAAGGTGGTGGATGTGCATTTGAATGTTTAAAGGGTCACTAGTGTAGTTTGCTTACTAGCTTAAACCTCAGTGAAAGCAATATCCCTATTGTTAACATTTTTCAAGTGAACTAGTCTCATTTTTTCTGCAGAGTGCCACAGAGACAAACATTTATAAGAACCATGCAGCTGAAGCTCTACCAAAAACCAATCACTACAACAACCTACTTAAGATCTTACTCTTGTAACCAAAGCTCTCTAAGGCTATGTCTACACTTGGAAATTTAAGTCGACTTTAACTAAGTCGACTTAACAAAGTTGGCTTTAAGTCAGCTTAGTGAGTCTACACTTAAATTTTAAGTTGACTTTGGGGGAACTTACAAAGTCGACCTAGAGCATCCACACTGGATGCCTAGGTCGACTTCTAGGGGCTAGGGGGACCTAGGGCAGGTCCACAGGGGCAGGGGGGGCATCCCTTGCCCAGTGCCAGGGGGCTCAGCCTTTGCCCCATTGTACATAGGTACAATGGGGCAAAGCAGGACAGGGACCCTGGCAGGGAGGGCATTGGTGTAGTCCTGGGGTAGCTCTAAGTCAACTTAGGGCTACCCCACGTCTACACTGGCTTAATTTGACTTTAAAAAGTCGAATTAAGCTTTAAGTCGAATTAAAAGTAGGTTTAATAAAGTCGACTTAATTTTCATTAAGTTGACTTTATTTTCCTTAAGTCAACTTAAGCAAGCTGCTTAAGTCGACTTAAGAAAACTGTAGTGTAGATGCAGGGTAAATTAAGTCGACTTAAGCAAGCTTAAGTTGACTTAATTTACAAGGGTAGATGCAGCCTAATAGCCAAATTCAACCTGATGGATTGAAGGATTTAATTCATTGTGAGATACTCTCGTATCTCATAATATAGGGCACACAGAGAATATACAGGAATTTGAAGACTAATGAAAGAGTATGAATGATAGGCCCATGACTTCTGCTCCTATGGATTCTTAATGCTCTGAGGAATGGAAAGCCAAATATTTTCCTGGCGTAAGTCCAATACGTTTGGTGAAGTTAAGCCAGGTATGAATCTGGCTCCCTAGATTTATGCCTGTTGTGCTTTGCCATACACTTTTTTTAAAAAAAACAACACTTTATTTCCATGGCTTTGACATTACCCAGAAGAGCTCTTGTTTATTGTCATTCTCAATTAAGGATCCTATGGAAGTACTACTTTTCATATTGAAGAACTTCAGAAAGCCTCTCCATCCAGCACACACCAGCATTACAGCCCAGCTTCTCATTGTGATTAATTTTTAAAAATTTTTTTAAATCAAATTAGAAACTATGAGCAAAATAGGACCAAGAGTTCTGAAATCCTTGCATATCACTAAACATTTGGAAGTATTTATATTCATTCTAGTATCATGAGACCAGCACTGAATAGTGATAGCACAGCCCTGCCTTGCCTGCACAGAAACTAGCCCTAAGCCCTAGCATTATGATTGTGCACAGCACAAGCATGCCTGTCACAAGTGTATGGCACCCAATTCCAAAGCTAGACCGTAGTGACATTCTGCCCTGCCACATTAAAGCAGTTGGAAGGACAGGATGGCTGGGGCCCTGGCACTGCCTCTCAATGACAATATAGATTAAATCTCAAAGTAAAGTGAAATAAAAAAGTAAATTTTAGAACATAAGAATGGCCATATTGGGACAGACCAGTAGTCCATCTAGCCCAGCATTCCATCTTCTGACAGTGGCCAGTGCCAGACACTTCAGAGGGAATGAACAGAACAGGGCCATTTTGAGTGATCGTTCCCTTGTATCCAGTCCCAGAATTTGGCTGAAAGGAGTCTCTAGGGACATTTAAAGCATGGGTTTACATCACTGATGATCTTGGCTAATAGCTATTGATGGACCTATCCTCCAAGAACTTTATCTAATTCTTTTTTAGCCCTGTTACACTTTTGGCCTTTACAACATCTCATGGTAATGATTTGCACAGGTTGACTGTGCATTGTAAGTCATCTCTTTTCTAAGCTGAACATAGCCCTAATAATTTTTGTTTCTCTTCTCTGCACCTTTTCCATCTAATCACCACCTGTTATATTGGATACATCTTTGGCAAGTGGCACCATTTTATGGGTACCTGACATTATTAGTCCTGCCTCAGTGCCTTCCAGTCCTACATTTCATTGATTTTGAGGGAGATAATTGGTTCACCATTTTCAATACCTTTCTAGTTTTCTAAAATTAAAAATTGATCATACTACAAAAATCTGACATGCATTTCCCCCTTCCTGTCCCAAGAAGGTAAAGCAGTCAATTGCATTGTAGCGCAAACTCGTCTTGTGCTCAGATCTTCTCTGGAGTTCAAAGGTGGCCTCTGGAAAGGTTCAACTATGTGAGCTTGAGAGACACCTGATCATCTTCTTCCCTCCCCACTTAATTTAGGTGTCTTTGTGTCCTCCACACTCAATTACCACACTTTTGGTAGGAATTGTTTGTTACTGTCCTCTTGTGATAAGGTTGCCTCTCCTGGAAGTACCCCTTGCCCATAGTACATCTGCCTTAGTTTCCCCAAACAAGGACTCTACACCAGGTTCTCTTGCCTGAATAAAACACCATATGGGAGCCAGTTTATTACAAAACATATTGCAAATCAACCCACAATTGAAGTCCCCAAACATAGTCCATATCCATCCCACAGTGCATGTGGTACTTGAAACCCAGCCCTTCCCTGCAGGATCCCCAATAACTTCTCTATGATCATCTTTACCAGGTAAACCTCCCTCACTTCCTCCTTGCTCTCTCACAGTTCCTCTGGGCCCAGCTCTCCTGTCCTTGAAACAATCAGCAGTTAAGTTCCGCCAGGGCTCTTCTGCCCTCAGTTCTCACTGGCCTTTAGCTTTAACTCTCTGGCTTACAGCCTCAGATATTGCCTTGCCTCCTTAACTGGTCAAATGGGAACACCAGCAAAGAGGAGTTGGACCTACTTAATTCACAGGAGCCAAACTTCCTGTAACATCCCTCTCTCTCTTGAGCTGGTGGAGAGGCCTCTGGTTTTTTAATCCTTGGCTAGCTCAGTAGCCTGGCTACCTCCTGGTGCCATCCCATTCTGCTTCTACCATAGCTTCTTCACTAAGATGTCAACGGGGGAAAACTTTATTTTTGATATAGAAGGGACGGGACGGCCCAAAAGCTAAATGGCCTAAATCCCCCATCAGAAATTGTATACCCATATTGGGCCATAACTATACCTGACATTGACTTTTCAGTAAAAAGATGAGCAGTGACATAGCACTGCTCAAGCATAATTGAATGTAACAGCTTTATTAATTTCTTCTATAAACCAAATGCATTATTCTTTGCTACATGCTATATTAACAAATACGTCATTGCTTGTTCATTTGTTATGGTTATATATTTTGCTGCTGCTCTTATTTTTGAGATGTAACAGAAATAATAATTTTTGAACTGTCCCTCACTCTTCCCTGTAGGTGGTACAAATACTTGTATTTTTGCTTCCCATAGAGAAATCTGCACATCTTTGCATAATTACAATAAATTAACCTGCTGTGCAACTTTTTCAATAAAGTTTAACTAACTAACTTTTTACCTTTAAAAACAAAAAAATATACAATGTGAGCTGAAATCATAGAACCTTTTTTGGTTAAATAAGCAGAACGAAAACCAGAGACATTTAATAACTCACTTTATAAGTGTTTAATGAACCACTCTATTTCAAGACATCTTTTTTTAAATATCTGGTCTCTCTTTCTTCCTGTTTCTTTAAACCAAAACAAAGAGGGAAAGTAAATATTCAGTGTTAAGACCATGATGATCAATGTTGGCTCCTATAACCCAAGCTATGCTCTTATCAAGTTCATTAAAAGGCACAACTTTCCTAAATCATGTCTAATTTTGACCAATAGGGAAAAATAAATGAAAAACAATAAAATCTAGCATAATACAAAACAGATTCCAATTGTATACTTGATTATTGCATTATTTTCCTTCCTTCTTTAGAGCTGTCTGAAAAAATCTGAGTAAAAGTTAACTTGGAGCTCTCCAAACATATAAACTTCTCTTCCTTTGGCTTCTGTTTGAAAACTTTGATTTGGACACAAGATACGAAGTTACTTACACTAAACACCAACCTGTTTTGTTGATCTTGAGGCTAGGAATCTCATACACTGGGTCTGAGTGGAGGGTGGTGACATTTGAAAATGAATCAGGAGTCCTGTGGCACTATTAAAGATTAACATATTTATTTATTGCATGAGCGTTCGTGGGAGAAAATCCCACTACATCAGACACTTTGAAGATGGGGAACTTATAGAATAGGAGGAAAATAAATTCCCATTCTGTAAGTTCCCCATCTTCAAAGCATCTGATGAAGTGGGATTTTCTCCCATGAAAGCTCATGTGATAAATAAACGTGTTAGTTTTTAGAAGTTCCACAGGACTCCTTGTTTGTTTTGATGAATTAGCGTACATGGCTACCCCTTTGAAACGTGTCAACATTTGAAACTGAGTAGACAAAAGTGACTTGTAAGGCTGTGAGGAAAGCTTACCCCAGAAGAGCCTTTTGCACAGCACTGGATGTACATCTTTAAGGACTCGTAACAACTGAATTTAGGGCTTATGGCTAGCCACCTGGGTGAAACTTTATTCAGTTCTTTTGTATTCATTGTAACAAGGAAGAGTTAAGCAATACAGCTCCTTGTCAATTTAAACAGGAGTCATGCAAGCAAACTGCTGCACCCTATTCTGAATAGAAACACTGTCATGCTGAAATAAATAAACACAGGACCCACTAGTTCTGCCTCTGGACCAAGGGAAAAACAGGTAACAGCAGCTGGAAACTGAACGCTTCCATTCCACCCTTTGAATTCCTCCACTACGAGTATTAAAAAAATGTTGAAACTCATTTGATATCTAGAAAATAGTTTCTACATTTGGCCTGAAAGTGGAATCCTACTCACAGGAGTAGACCTTACTCTCAAAAGAGCTCTTGCTAGATCAGGCTGTATTTGGTTCACATTAGCATGGGGTCGGTTATGGAGAAGAAGGTTCTCTAGTATACAAATTACATTGTGAGCCACATTTTGAGAAATGTCTCCATCAGCTCATAGCACACAAAACACTAATTGCATTGGCCAAAGAAGTAAATATATCCCTGGCTACCTGTTTGTATGTTCAGTTTTAGAAGATCTCTTGGAAAACTGGTCCCATATGTGTGACAACAGCAACAGTGGAAAGCTTGAAAAATAAGGTAAAGATCTATAATTTTATTGCCAGTTCTTCTTCCTCTAGCCACATGGCATTACATGGTAAAACGACGACTCCATAACTGAGCAGAAACAACTGACTGAAACTAGAAAGCTTTTTTTTGGGGGGCGGGGGGGAGGGGAATCTGGAGATTTTATTGCACAAAATTTGCGGTGGAAGTTCAAGGAAATCTTCGATTGCTAAAACAATAACAATAGGAAAAAGTAAGAGGTAGTGGCAAAGGTTGAGCCTTCCTAGCAGTTACAGCAATATCTGTGAACTCTCCTTCTGAAAGCTGCTGACAGAGCTTTGGCATATGGTCATCCCCTAACTGCTGATTAACATAGCGCTGTTTTATATTTAACGTAGAACAGAGCAGGAGGAGTAGGGGGTGGGGCTGCACTGCTTATAAGGCAAATATAGTACTCACAGTGTTCTTCTGTGTCAGTTTCCTCTGTCTTCTTCCACAGCTGTGCTCCTTTTGATCAGTCACTTTTTCTTTAGCTCAAATGCGTGTTATCTTTAATTAATTGAGTGCCTGGTGGAAAGAGAGGTGGGCAAGACAGAGACAGAAAAGATATAACTAAACCATTAAAATACAAACCAAGTCTGCTGGGTTTACTAAAAACAAGCAGTGCAGAGGTGCTTAATAAGGTTTTTTTTTTACAGTTAATGTTTAGCTGTGAGAGAAGACAGGCGAGCACAGATGCAGGGAATGGATTTTGAGGATAAGAAGTCGAAGAGGTATTGCATGAAGAAAAAGCATGTGGCCATCATCTGTGCAGTGGTGGCTGCAATAGGTTTAGCTGTGGGGCTTGGCTTGGGATTAAGCACACCTGAGCCCTGCCAATCTTCAGGAGACACAGGACGGCCAACAACCACTGCTGCCCCTGGCACAGTGGAGCCACGCTACTGCCCTCCCAGAGATGATGCAAGTGGAGAATGGGCCAGTTTCAGGCTACCCAGTTACATCTCCCCAGAACACTACGAGCTGGAAATGAAGCCTGAGATGGATGCAGATATTTACACAGGGACAGTCAACATTTCCATCAAGTTGGGTAAGCCTAGCAAGCACTTATGGCTTCACCTCCGAGAAACCAAGATCACAGAGATGCCCATGCTCCGGAAATCTTCAGGGCAGCAGATTGCCCTGATAGACTGTTTTGAATATAAACAACAAGAATATGTGGTGATGGGGGCAGAAGAGGTGCTTTCTGACAGTGATACGTATCTATTAACTCTGAAGTTCCAAGGCTGGCTGAATGGCTCCCTGGTTGGATTTTATAGAACCACCTACACTGAGAATGGAGTGACCAAGTAAACCCATTTTTTTAAACTTTGACTTTCACATCTATTGCTGCTTGCTCAGACCTGATCTCTCCCTCTCTAAACTTCTTATTCCTCTCTGTCACCAAATGGCTTACATTTCTGGGCTCTTTTTTAATTTTCCTGATCCTCTCAGGAAGGTACAGCATTAAGAGTGCCCAAGCAATCTCTGGGCAGCTGCTTATAAGGGAACAGGGGCTGGAGTTTTTTATTCAGAAAAAACATTTTGGAACTGAATTGGCCATAGTCTAACCCCAATTTTTGCAACTCACATCTGGGAATTGTATGCAGGGACTGAGGCCTCTATGTGTACTTTATATGTGTGGTCCAGGACACAGCATATAGCTCTATATGTTGTTTTCAATCAGTCCCCAAAGTAACAGTCTTTCAGTGAAATACCGACTAACTGGCACTGTAATAGCTTTCTTGACATAACCTCCTTGATGTTGTAAGACAGACAAAAGTCAGAATCAGATCTCCACTTTTCCTTCCCCAGCTGGTTTAAATTACGTGCAGGTCTGAAGTTTGGAAGATGTGTATGATGTGACATATTTCTGCTCCGTCTCATCCCTTGTAATCAGATCAGTTATTAATATGTTGCAAAGGTTTAGCCACAATTAAAGAACCCAAATGTGTTTCTTTGAGGGCTCAATTAACCCTTTCCCTGCCTCAGATCTCCACTACTTCAAAGGCAGGGCTTGAAAAATCTGCTGGCAAGTGGTAAATTTTCCCTAGTACGTCTATGTTAGGAGAGGGGAACTAAAAACACCAGTTTCTGCTACATTTATGATTTAATTTTTGAAAAGTCACATCTCCAGCCCTGATACGTAGAAGATAACCCTGAATCTGCAGACAGGCTGTTGGAATACTTCCGAGGTTTTCTGAGCAGCAGCAGATGAAATTAAGAACTCTAATTGGTTTTCATTGTTGCCATACGGAATCCTGTGGTACAACAAGCAGAAGTCCTGTCAGCTGCTCTCTGTTGCTGACGGGCAGTGCCAGGAGCAAAAGTTCTGGCAAGGTTGGAATCAAGGGCGCAGAGAAGAGCAAAAGTCAACTGGGTTGCAGCAACAGTTTGAGCTAAGAGGAAACTATCTGGGGAGCATTTGAGTTGGCTCTTCAGCTCTATTCACGCTCTTCAGTTGCTCCCTTATCAATCTAATAAAGTACTCAGGGCCCTTATCGCCCTAGCATGTAACAATCTCATAACCATTAACAAATTTACTCTCCCAGCACACCTGTAAAGTAGGGAGTTATTTCCTGTTTATTAAAGGGGAAAAGAGTGACAGGCAGATAAGCGATTTGCCCAAGGGAGCCACAAGGTGTCAGTTTCAGCAGTAGGAGGGAAAGACGGAACAGCAGCTTGAATGTGGAAGCAGGGGGCACCCCATCTTCATAGCAAGAGTGTGTAGCAAATTGTAGGAAGGATGCGCGCGCATGCACGTGTGTGTGTTAGAGACAAAAAAGAACATTTTTAAATGTTAGAAGGACATTATTAAGGATGCAAAATAAAAGGCTAACAGACTAGGAAATGCCTAAACTAAAGATGCCTGCGTAGCCTTTATTCTGGCCTTTGTTCATATACATTATGTTACAGTCTTTAATTACATTTATCACACAGGAGCACTGCCTCATTCAGTAAAGGGTGTGCTTAATTAAGGAGCAATTATTCATGATTTTGTTTTCTTCTCTTTATTCCATGTGTTGTGCGAGGGCTTATTTATTGCACACTGTTGAAACCCAGCTCCAGACGTGGAACTACTCATTTCCCCTTGGGTATTTCTGTGACACTCATCATTATTGTATGAAAGTGTTTCACAAATATTAATGAGTTTATCATCACAACAGCCCTGTGAAATCAGGCGCTATTGTTAATCTCATTTTACAGATGGGGAACTGATGCACAAAGAAATTAAGGTCAAAAGTATCCACTATTTAAGATGACCAATTGGAGACATCAGTATTTGGTTTTTCAGTGTATGTAGCATTAGATAGCACTTTATATATTTAAGCACAGAAACCAAGGGCCTCAGCTGAAACTCTGCTCAGCACTTCTGCAAAAGTGAAGCACCATTAATGACCACCTATAAAGAATTCGGTTTAACTGACTCGCCTAGCAAGACATAGGAACTCTGTGGCAGAGAAGGATACATTCCAATACTCTAAGAATGCTTGCCTTAATCATCAGGCCCTCCATTTTCTTCTTACAGTTTCCCTGCCTCATTCATTACACACCTTCCAACATCTGCAATAAATGAGGCAGGGATCCTACAGACAAGTCTCCTTCACTACACAACCCTGATTCATTCTCCAAGCAGATCCATTCTGTGCATTGAATGAGGGTGAGTTCATCTGGAAAAAATACTATCTGATCATATAATTTAAGACTATCACAATGTATGCAGACAAGACACCTGAATTAAGGTTTCATAGGCAACCTTAATTCTAGTATTGCCTAACTTTAAGCACTTGACTTTGCCACCTTAATATTTCTTCAATATAGTTGTGTGTGTATAATCTCCTAAATTAAAAAAAAAGCAAATTGAAAAGCAAGCAAACAGAAATTCCATCATGTGGAATCATATTGACACTCCCAAGGTTGATCAGTAGGGTTGGAAGTTTTAGATAAACCACACAGATGTCTGCCACTTGAACTAATAGAAGAACTGATAGCAGTAGTAGATACTTATCCTTTATGTGGACCAGCAGCTGAGGGGGGATGAGACAGAAATTTTGCCAGTGGCTTTCACAGATATTTGCTGCTAGCAGAAAAAGGGCAAAGCTCAGGGATCTTGGTTTTCATTCCAGACTCTGGAGGGCACTGTGCTCTAATGCAGTGGTTCTCAAAAAGAGGTATAGGTACCCTTGAGGCTACACAGAGATCTCTCAGGGGTACATCAACTCATCTAGCTATTTGCCTAATTTTACAATAGGCTAAATAAAAAGTCTTAGTGAAGTCAGTACAAACTGAAATTTAATACAATGACTTATTTCTATTCCTCTATATACCATACACTGAAATGTAAGTACAATATTTTAGTCCTATTGATTTATTTTATAATGATATTGTAAAAAATGAGCAAGGTAAGCAATTTTTCAGTAATCATGGGCTGTGACATTTTTGTATTTTTATGTCTGATTTGGTAAGGAAGGACTTTTTAAAGCGAGGTGAAACTTGGGGGTACACAAGACAAATCAAACTCCTGAAAGGGCTATAGTAATATGAGAACCACTATTCTAATGGGCACTTTTGTTTGTATCCTTCAGCTGGATTTCTTCTGTCCTGTCTTCTTCAGTTTGTCCCTGTCCCAGGACAGATCTATACTGCCTGCCATTTTCAGCAGTAGTCAAATGGAGATATGCAAGTTACTAAAAATAACTACCATATCTGCGTTCCAACCTCCCTGCTCCTGGCACATCCACTGCGCTGAGTTGCTGGGGTGGTGTTTAGAGATCAGCTTCCTGATTGGCTGAGACCCGATCAGTCTATCAGGAAGTTTGAACTGATGGTGGCAATCAAAACTAGCTCCCAGTCCTGTCTCTCCCCCACTCCATCTATCAGTCTCATGCCCCTCACCTATTCAGGCCCAGCTTCCTTGGCTGGCCAGCCCCAGTTATCCCCCCACATCCTGATTTCTACTTAGAGCTGCTTCTGCTCATCCCAGCTTACTTCCATCAGCTTCACTGTTTGCCAGTCCCAATCTCCCTCAAGTTCTTCATCTGATCTCAGATCCCCCACCCCAAACATACTCTTCCCTCTCTGGCTCCCAGTCCTACTCCCCCTGCCCAGTGAGTCCCAGTACAACCCTCCCAACTCCCAGTTTCTCTCTTTGCCCCCCTTGACATCACCCTACAGTCCCAGTCTCTGCACACATGGTTCCTTGTCCTCAGGTCCAGCTCTTGTCCCCTTTGCAATCAAATCAGGCCATTTCCTCCTCCTCCTCCTCCTCCTCCTCCATGTCACCTGTGCCTGGGATAATGGGGGCAAGGGTTTGTGTGGGTATTGAGAGCACAGGAAAGACAGGCTTAGTGCTTTAAGTTTAGGTATCCAGCCTCCACATGGGCCCCAGCAGCCCAGAGCTGTGACTGCAGGGAAAGATCTGCAGGCCTGTTCACAGCACGCTCAGTGAATTTAGCAGCTAAACTCTAACAAGCCACTGTGGAACATATGCAAACTACCACCTTTCAAAAGCTGATAAAGTTGACCAAATTTGGGCAGATTTTCATGGGCATGGCACAGCCCTGACAAAAAGGCCACTCCCCTTCCCCTCCAAATTGCAAGTCCCTGCTTCAGAGCATGAGGGCACTAGAGATTCACAAAGGAAAGACCACCAGATGTTTTTAAATAGGCAAGCAACTTATTTTTCCCTCATTTTGTTCTCAGAAAGAAGCAGCTAAGCAGCTGAACTATTTTGACTGAAATTTTTCAGTAAACTTCAACCTGAGGTAGACACCTGGCATAGAAGATTTCAGATTTCCAAATAGTAAATGTTTGGAAAAGTTAGAAGCAAGTGGAAACTGGTCTTGTAATGAGAAGAATTGGATGACATTAAAAATATGCAACAGTACCAGACTAGCCTATATTATGAGAGAAAGGGAACTGGGATGGGAACTGAACCAGCTGGTACTTAGCCAAGTCCTGCTTCCCTCTTGAACAGCCTCAGAAGCTGTGGAACTTGGCTGCTGATGAAGAAGAGGAAGAGTGGAAAAAGCCAGCTGGGTAGCTTCTTTTGCCAGGGCAAAGGATTGCTTAAGCGATACTGCAGCTCCTTTTGTTTATACAGTGGGCCTGGATCCAGACTTTACTATATCCCTTGGATCCATCTCTGGTTTTATACATTCAATATTAGGTCCCAGAGGAAGGAAGGTTCAATAGTTTGGGGACTGGCCTGGGACTTTGGAGACGAGCATTTAACTCTCTTCTTTGTCATAGACTTCCACTATGACTACGGACAATCAGTCTCTTTGTGCTCCATCTGTAAAATGGGGATAATAACACTTCCCTATCTCACAGGTTTGTGGCGAAGAGCAATACAATAAACAGACTGCGAGGTGCTCAGCTAGGTGACTAATGAGGGCTATAAAAGTACCAAATAAGTGTCCCAGCCTAGAGAGTGACAGATTTTTCAGTCCTCAGCTGCTCTCAAGAGATGTGAAATAACTCCTTTCTTCTCTTTTGGTATTACTGATGATACAGATGGGGCAAAGCAGCTGTGTCTTGGCTATGCATAACTAAAACCTGGCTCAGATCTGAGTTCCCTTTTATTTAAAGCACTAAAGCACTGTGGATGTTGAAAGGCACAAAAGGTGCTAGCTGAGGCACATCTCTAACTGAGAAAGAAACTGATATTCAGGCTTTTCTTAGTTAACACAGATGGGAAATATTTTTCATTCAATCCTTGAATTTTCTCTATTGAAAAGAAAGCAAAGGAGGTCGCTGCAGACAGAAAACACATTTTGCTGTGACTTTGTGTATCCCTTGCTAAAGTGCCAACATTTTCCTGGGAAAATGATGAATCTATGTTAACAAAAAATGTGTGAAAATCCATTACTTAACTGAGGGAGGAAAAAAAATTTCCTTCTCTCATCCTCTTTTTAATGAGAAATCTGTGTGTGCTTTGCAAAAAAAAAAAGGGGGGTGGGTAATTTATCATCACTCGATATGTAGCAATGTTTTATTTTGGGATCAACAGCTGCATGCAGTCATAGGCAGATCTCATAATAATCTTGGTATATTTACAACTTTATCACTTCTGGTTCATGTTTTAAAAACCTAGATTACAACATAAACTTCAGGGACAGACTCCACCTTATAGGAAAGGGAGGATTTTTATCTTGAAACCAAGTTACACGATATTTCATTTTTTTCTTTAATTACCACTTGTCTGCACAGGGGCATGACCTGGTCTAGAGGTCTCTGAATCACCCCCATGAATTGTAGCATTGAGACATTGCATCACTGGTGTTTGTTTGCCCACCATAACTGCATGAGGATATATGGATTATCACCTTATAAATTAACAAGAGGTTCTTGTCCTATCAGTCTCGAGGAACAAAGATAGAAGTGTTTCCAAATATACAGGAATTTTTTAAAGCAATAGCTATAAAATATTGCCCTGGCGATTGAAGTTAACCTGGTTGAGAAATATCTTTCAAACCCTACAAAGAGGAACGAAGGATATCAAACAACTTACAAAGCAGAAGAAACTCCATCAAGCTCAAGTTATTTTGAGAAGGTTAAATAAGGTGATAGTCATTACACTTCATCCTCTAAGAGCATCTGAGTGATTGTCCAAACAAATATGAATATTAAAAACCAAGACGTATTACTTCATCAGGCTTCCAATCGAGATAAACCTTGCCTCTATAAGTTCTTAAGGACCAGTTTAGCATTTAACCATCTTAAAGGAAAGCCAAAGGGAATAGAAATATTGAGAAAGTGGCTGTTAAGTGAGTTTGTAGTCTTGGTGGTGATCTGTAATTTATGAGTACTTTTAATTACTTTTTTGGAGAAAAAACAGACCAAAACAAATCCACATTTTACCATAATGTAGCCTGAGCAGCCATAGAAATGCTGCCAGAAAATGCACAGCATTCAAAAATTAATTGAAAAGATATCTGAGATGCATTCCCCCATCAATCAGAACAGAGAACATGCTCCACCACTGAACAGCATGCTGACTGGGGAACTTGATTTCAGGCAGGAGGTAGTTTCATACTAGCCTTGGCAACGGTTTTTAAATGAGCCCATTTTGCAACAATTCCCTTAGTCCTTTCAGTCTACATAAGCCCCCTTCACTTCCAAGCTAAAACACCAGAAACACACTGTAGCACTGATTCGTCGTCAGATGTTCTACCCTGTTTCAAACATTTCATGGCAGTGCACAACTCATTACTGTGGAGTAAAGTTTAGCAGCACTTGCAGGCAGGTGTGCAGGGTAATCTCAGGGTAATAAATGCCTATAACAAGAAAGCATTGGGCAGTCAGCTTCAGTATTTTTTGAGGGAGGAGTTAAGCAATCACTGAGAAGCCTTTAAAGAGGACTTTCCAGAAGACGCTCAAGTCCCAATCCTGAATGAGCTCTAGGCAGACATGATTGGTGGAGCTTCCTGTGCCACAGCACTCCATTCATTCAGAGCTCATTGCTAGATCAGGGCCTTAGTTTCCTTTCAGTTGATGAAATTACTAATGTTGACTAGTGTGAAGTCAATGGGATTACTCACATCGGTAGGGTGAGCAGGATTTCCCCTTACTCTAGGTGCTTGGGTTTTATTGCTCCTGCTCTTAAAAAATATTTGAGAACATCCTCCACTGGTGATTAGCAGTTTTACTTGTGTTTAGTTAACTCACCAAAATGCCTAGAAGTCACAACCTTTGACTATATTGAAGGGCTATAAATATTTAGGTTGCATCTTTTCAAATTAGGCCCTAAAAATAGAATTTCTACAGTTTGCAGTGTTACTAAACAATTATGCTTGTACATGGAAATAATGTAAAGAATGTCTATAATGAATGCTTAAGACAATGCAACAATCTTTTGTTTATTTTAAAGGAGCATAGCAGCTACTGATCATGAGCCAACAGATGCACGGAAGTCGTTTCCTTGCTTCGATGAGCCTAACAAAAAGGCGACTTACACCATATCTATCATCCATAAAGAACCATTCAGAGCTCTCTCAAACATGCCAGTAGAAGTATGTATTTCACAAATGTACTAAATAAGTAGAATGCTTATGTAAAACAGCTGAAAGAGTAATTCAAATCTAAACACCCTGGTGTGTTAACAGATCATTTGTCATCTCAGACACTATACAGATTAAGGTTAATTAAAATTTATATAAAATAGGATGGGATGTTTAATTATTCCTAGTTGTGTATTACTGGCCACAGAGGCTCAGCAGCAGACACAACACAGCTATACTTATATGCAGGAGAGACTCATATCTTCTCTTAAGTTACCTATCCCTGGGCTTCTGCATACAGAGATCTTGTGGACTTGCCGCCTCTATTGACCATATATAAATTATAAGAAGTGTTGTTGTAGCCATGTTGTTCCTGGATATTATAGAGACAAGGGAGTGAGGTAATATTGGACCAACTTCTGTTGATGAAAAAGAAAGCGTTCAAGCTTACATTGATGAGCTACAAAGGGATCTCACAAAAATGGTGACTGGGCAACAAAAATGATAAATGTAAAATAATGCACATTGGAAAAAATAATCCCGATTATACATACATAATAATGGGTTCTAAATTAGCTATTATCTCTCACGAAAGTCACCATGAAAAACAATAGAGTCCTGTGGCACTTTTAAAGACTAACAGATTTATTTATTGCATGAGCTTTGCGATAAATAAATCTGTTAGTCTTTAAAAGTGCCACAGGACTCTGTTGTTTTTCTACAATAGACTAACACGGCTACCCCTTTGAAAGTCACCATGGATAGTTCTCAGAAAACTTGTAATCAGCATGCAGGTTAAATCAAAAAGGCTAACAGAATGTTAGAAACTATTAGGAAAGGGATAGAAATTAAGACAGAAAATATAATAATGCCACCATATAAACCCATGGTGCTCCCACACCTTGAATACGGTGTCTGGTTCTTGTAGTCCTATCTCAAAAAGGATATAGCGGAATTGGAAAAGGTTCAGAGAAGGGCAACAAAGATGATCAAGGGTTTGGATTACTTCTGTATAAGGAGAGACTAAAAAGATAAGGATTGTTCATCTTACAAAAGAGACAACTTAGCAGGGATATGATAGAGTCTATAAAATCATGAATGGTATGGAAAAAGTGAATAGAGAATGTTACTTACCCTTTCCCACAATACGAAAACCAAGGATCACCCAATGAAATTAATAAGCAGCAGCTTTTACATAAGCAAGAGGTAGTATTTTTTTCATACACTGCACAGCTAGCCTGTGGAACACCACTGCCATAGAATGTGTTTTGTTAGCGAAAAGTATAACTGTGTTCAGAAAAGAACTAGGTAAATTCGTGGAAGATATGTCCATCGATGGTCAGGACAACAAACCCATGCTTTGGGGCAACCCTAAACTTCTGACTATCAGACGCCAGAAAGATAGGGATTGATCACTCTGTAATTGCCTTGTTCTGTACACTCTCCCTGAAGCTCTGTTATGGGCTACTGTCAGACACATGCCACTGGGAAAGGCGGACCATGGCCTGACCCAGTATAGTTCATATGTTTTTATATGATAAAATACATCTTTTTATTTTGAGTATAGAAATGGCTTAGAAACTTATTTATATTTTAAATGGACTACTCTATTTTTGTAAAAAATGCTGATAGAGTTTCTAGGAGCAATTTGAGTAAGTTGAAAGTAGGAGCATAGTTAAAATATTTTGGTAAGATATTCAAAGCCTAAAAGACTTCATGGAGGTTTTTCCAAAAAGTTCAGCTGATCAGTTGCTTTCCACTGAAACTGTGTGAAATTTACTTCTGAAAGAATGGGAAATTTGGTGATTTAATTTGAATGTTTCTTGAAGTTATGGGTGTATTCATTCTTAAAAGTTAATTGTAGATGGGAGATATAAGTACAGAGCTGGTCAAATAATTGTAAAAACAGACTTGTGAATATATAAATAAGTTACTTTAATTTGTTTCACTCTTGCTTGTGAAATCAACACATCTGTTATTCCTGTAATGGCTGTTAGTCACAAAATTCTCAGAAGCTTACTGCATTTCTACTATAAGGCCTTCTCTATATTGAAAATGCTGCATTGATCCCCACGGATCGAAGCAGTGGGATCAATTGAGCGGCCAGTGTAGACCTGCTCACTCAATCCTGGAAGCCTTCTTCCGTTGACTCAGTAACTCCACCCCTCCAAGTGGAGTAATACGCTGTCGATGGGAGAGCCCTTCAAGTCGATGCAGCCAAGTAAAGACACCGCAGTAAGTAAGAATAACTAAGTTGATGGGAGATACGCATTCTGTGGCATGCAGATTGCATATCTCCTGTCGACTCTCAGCCGTACAGTGTCGACTAGGCTTAAGTATAGCACCTGTTATTTGCCATTGGCCTTTTAACTTTTATAAAGAGTCAGACAACCAGGGAACAGAAAATATACCACATGACTAGTAACAAGTAATGATAAGTGAAGTAATTTGCCCAAATTATTCAGCAAGTACTTAAAGATCCCAAGTAAACTTGCTAAAATCAGGACTGGTATGCAAGGGATTAATAAACCAAAAATCTGGCCAGCCCTAAGAACAAAAGGATGTTTGTACAACCGCCTGTAAAGCAAACCTAACAAGCTTTACAGCACTAATTACTACTGTATTGGATTCAGGCTAAATTCAGTTACATCTATACTACCTTCAGGAAAGTGGTACATGTTTCAAGTAGGGCAGAGTTTCACCCATTCTTTAATTTCACCAACATTTTGTTTTTATGGAGTCATTTCAAGAAGGCTAGCTAGAAAACATATCAAATGGGACCCAAATATACTGAAAAAACTCATTTTAAGATTATGTAAGCACTGACATGCATGATTCAATTTCTTAATGCAAACAGTTAGAAATAATTCCAAAGGGGTAGCCGTGTTAGTCTATTGTAGAAAGACAACAGAGTCTTGTGGCACTTTTAAAGACTAACAGATTTATTAATCGCATGAGCTTTCGTGGGAGA
>ML685791.1:6245622-6287970 GCA_007922175.1 Pelusios castaneus
CTTTGTCAGACGTCTGACGAAGTGGGATTTTCTCCCACGAAAGCTCATGCGATTAATAAACCTGTTAGTCTTTAAAAGTGCCACAAGACTCTGTTGTCAGTTAGAAATAAGAAAACTTAGTGCATGAAAACAAAGCCCCATCATATACATTGCACCTTTAAGAAAAGTCACTTTGCATGTTCCCATTTGATGAGCTGAACAAAACCTGAGAGGCAGTTCATCATTCCTATCACTATAGTTTATATATGAATATTTTATTCTTTTATATACGTTTGCAGTTTTCAAAGGTAACAACTCTTTTTCTACTTTTTCAGCAAACCGTTCAACTGGGTGATGGCTGGAACAAGACAACTTTTCAGAAATCTGTCCCAATGAGCACATATCTGGTGTGCTTTGCTGTGCACCAGTTTAATTGGGTAGAAAGAAAGTCTGCCAGTGGAATTCCTGTAAGTCCAATTTTCATTCTGAACACATTCCAGATTTGAGTTTCAAAAAACATAAATCAGCTTTTCATATTGTATTGCTCAATTTTCCCCGTCTTTGAGTCTATATGATGCAGGAAGTCAAACTAGTTGATCATGATAGTCCCTTCTGACCTTAAAAGCTGTGAATATATGTGTATCTCATGTCTCTCTTGCCTAGTAATCAATTACATTGAATAATGGAGTCATAGCACTGCATTATTGTGTAAAAATGCATAACGTGCTACAGACCTTAATCATAGTAGGAATGATACAGACACATTAAAAAAGGAGTGCCTGTCTTGAACAGGTAGAATCTTAGGACCAAACCTCACTGAACCAAGTACATTTGGACTTGAATCCACAAAACTGAACTGGTTCCTGTAATTTTGGTGTCAGATTGTATCCAAAAAAGTCTATTTTCCAGTTCTGGTTTGGATTTGGCCAAAATCTTGTAAGAACAGCTAGATTCCTTAGATTTTTTACTGTTCAAAATCTTGTGGAAACAGTTCATAAGATTTTATCAGATTTGTTGAATCTGACCTAAAACCACAGCCAAGATTTAGCCTTTGACCCAAACCCTTATTTAACATCACCTTCATCTGGAATGCTCAACCCCTGTTAACTAGTTATTTGTCTATGATTTTCAATGTGACATAGAAAAATTATTTCCAAGTGGTGTTGTTGTTATTTCCCTTCCTTTACTTCTAAGAATCTGAGTAAACACTTTTGAAGTAAGGATGTTTCAATCATTTGCTCAGGGTAATTTATTGCTCTTCTAGAGAAAATATTCCCTCATGATTGAGAATCCAGATTATAATCCCAATGCTGCCATTGACTCACTGTGTGACCTTCCTTGGGCATGTCACAACTTTGCCTCTGTTTCCCAATTTGCAAATCAATCCCTTCCTATTTTATAGGGTTCACTGACATGCAGCTCTGATGCTTTTCACAAAGAATCCCAGAGTCTCATCCCCCTTCTTAGCAAATATCTAATAGCACAGTGCTGGGGTGACATCTTGCTCTAAAACTGTTTTTATACTATACCACGTATTTGCAAACCTTTGTGTATGCAGAGGTGGATCACAAATAATTATAACTGTACCACATTTGTTTAAATATGTGACAAGAGTACATTTTGTGATAGGATGCATGATCCTTGATTTTTTTTTAAAAATTCCTTTGTAATCATTAGCAAAGGGTCTTCAGCCCTGTAGAGCCAGGTTCTACTGAATCTCCAAGATAAGCTGTTCAACCTGCTTTCAAAGTCAGGACTATGTTTATCTACCTAGACACACACACTCTAGAGTTTAATCATCTACACAATCAGAATTTGCATGAGTCTTTTGCAAAATTTATTCAGGGAAAAAGAAATGGAATGTAGCAAACACACACACAAAGTCTCTTTTTTATATATACAAAAGCCCTCCCATTCTATGTTCAACTACCACATTCTAGGCTATGAGTTAGGGACTGACCTTCGTTGTTTTTCAGGGAGGAACATTAAAGGCAGCATAATTATGGTACGGTAGTAGCTTTTCTGAATAAAAGTGAGTATCTACACATTACAAATAAATAGGTACATATACGAGGGGTGTAAAAGACTAACTGTGAGTACGCGAAGTAGCAGCAGGAGGCTTCCAACCAACAAGAACAGTTGGGCTGCTCTTGCTAGCAGGAAAGTGTGGAGTGCAGCGTGGAGGGGACTAGCCGTAGCTGGGCTCAGCTCAGCTCAGCTCCCTGGCTAGGTCTATGCTAGGAAAAGTTAGGTTGACTTTGTTAAGTCGACTTTATTAAGTCAACTTAAAGTCGACCTTATTAAGTCGACTTAACAAAGTGGCAACACTTTAAGTTGACTTAGTCCACTTTGTTAAGTCGACCTAACTGCCCTTAGGTGGACTTAACAAAGTGGATTTATGCGTCCACACTGGGCTTAGAACGACCTAAGGAGGCTTAAGTCGATCTAATGATTGGTAGTTATTAAGTCGACTTAACCTTTCATTAAGTCAACTTAAGGATTTTAAGTCGACTTAATGAAAGCCTAGTGTGGACGCGGCTTAATTTAAGTTGACTTAAGCCTCCTTAAATCGACTTAAATTGCCAGTGTAGACATAGCCCCTGTGAACAAGAGCTGCCCAGCTACCAGGGAGCTGCAGTTAGCAGCTCTCACTTGGCAGGGAGAAGCTGAGCCCATTACAGCATCGCACCCCCTAAGATTTAACAGTTTGAACATTCTATCTTTAGAAGGTTTAAGTGGACTTTTAATGAAACACATTTTTACATCCCTTATGCATACACACCTCACTCATATAATACTTGGAAGTCTGTGTGTGTTGTGGGAATGTCAATAACAGCACAGGTTTCAATGAAAAAACCCCATCTAGTTTGGGCTATAGTTTTTACTTATTTTATTTACATTAATCAATAAAAATGCCAAGGGGTTTGTCTACACTAGAAAGTTTTGTGTTTAGCGAGGTGCCATTGCTGCCTTATCTATATCTAGTGTGGATGCAGTTATATTGGTAAACGTGTTAATACCAGTATAGCTTATTTTAGTTCTGGAAGCAGAATAAACTATACAACTATAATGCACCATTTAATCAATAGCATTGATTGTCTAACTACTTCAGTTGGGGAGGGGAGCGGGGGACTGAAAAGTGCCCCTCCCCATAATAGTTATACTGGTAAAACTCTGAAATGTAGACCAGGCCTAACCATATTGATCAGCACAAAGGGACAAATGGGACAAATAGATTGACAAATACATTCAAAAGCAAATTCCAGCATTCGTTGGATAAATTATTGGCAAAAAATCATTTGACTATCTCTATTAATTATATAGCAGCATAAGACACTGAAGTTCTGTAACACAATATATTGCTTTTTATTTAAAAAAAAACAAACAAATTTCAGAGAAGTCTTACATTATACAATAAATGAATGCTCTTAAAACTCTTTTGGGATATCTTCTGAGTTGTTAGCCTGGCAGAGATAAGGTGGATGGACAGGATAATGAAAAAAATGCCTGCAGTTTTAAATGATCATAAGGAATCGATCAATTACTTCACATCAGGTGTTAAATCTGTGTTTTGAGTTTCATAAAGGGAGATTACACAAATCAAACCTAAAAGTAGATTCTGATGGGTTCAAGAGGTTTTCAAATTTGGATCGGCTAGGGGGAATGAAGCATGCTAAATTGAATAAAGAGATTACTGAAGTGGAAGTTACAGACAGTAATTGCAAACTAACCCTTGGGGAAAGCCCCGGGCCTTCATGAAAACCCAACTGAATTTTAGTAGTCCCCCTCCCCACCTTTGTTATATTCCTGGCCACTTTTTCTTGGAGGAAGTTTAATTTCATTGTACTGAATGAAGTCTATCAACTGCCAAGCACTGCCTTACCACAGGCCAACTTCTTTGTCCATTTCAAAGGCTAAATTCCTGACTAGACACAGTTAGGAATTTTTCAAAGGAACATTTTTCCAATCAGAAAATTCAGATTCTTTCATGGACCCATATTGTTTCTGACAAAACTTTCGTCTGGAAGTCAGTGGGTCCAGGATGGAATTTATGGCATAAAGACTACGAAAGAGAAAGAGGCAGACACTAAAATAAGCAATAAGTCCAATAGTCAGGGCATAGTCCTGGGATGTGGAAGACCCAGATACAAGTCCCTGCCTGATTCAGAGAAGGAATTTGAAAATAGGTTCTCCACATCCCAGAGGAGTGCCCTCACCATTGAGCTACGGCTATTTTGGGTTCTCACTCTTCTTATTTTGACCATAAATTCCATCCTGGACCCAAGAAACTTGCCAGATAAAAGCTTTGTCAAGACAGATACTTTTCTCAGAAAAGTTTTGATTTTGATAAATTGACATTTTCTGAAGAAAATTGTTTTTCCAAAAAACACCCATCCAGTTCTAAGAGTAATTTTTTGCAGGAATAGGTTCTTGGTCCCTTAAGCTTGGGGATATTGCTAAATAGTAATACAAAATTAATTAATTACCAGGTGGCTGCAGCAATTCCTGATCGCTGATAGTGGGGGTGTGAGAGAGCAGCACTTGATATATCACTTTTCTCCTCCTCATTAAAAACCATCATTTTAGATTTAAAATGTTAATGCAGTACACAGTACATACACCTAAATATCCAAATGTATTGCACAGGTAAGAAGAGTGTTAACTAGCCTGTCGTTTGAGAGATAAAATAAACAAATCCAAGTAAGAAATATCACAAAACACACACATTACCTCATAAAAGCCAAGAGCCTATCCTCATCATACCAACTTTGGCATTTTCTATTAAAATATTACTCTTCCAAGCCAAGACCTAGGCATGATACTCTGCAGATGGCTTAGCGGTTATCACGCATGCATATGTACTGCTTTACTACACTGCCAGTCTATTTTTATAATATTAATGTCAACAGTCAGACAGAGTTTAGTCTGCAAGCCTACTAAAAGCAGTTTCCTACACTTATGTGAACCATGAAAAACTGAGAACCTGTCTGCCAGTCCAGGACTGGAGAGCTAAGGGCAGCCAGAGCCGGGGAGGAAAGTGAAGGAACCATATGGCAGAACACACCTTATTATTACTTCAAAAAGGAACAATATGTATCCAATAAATGAAACATATGTATAGAGAGAAGAGATGAAGCTTCATGTGATGTCCTGTCCTGCTAAATGCTCAGGGGGCTCTGTGCTTCCCCACGCGTTATCCCCAAGTGCAAAGCTTTTGGGCTGCGTCTACACTTGTAAATTAAATCGACTTAAGCTTGCTTAAATTGACTTAATTTACCCTGCGTCTACACTACAGTTTCCTTAAGTCGACTTAAGCAACTTGCTTAATTCAACTTAAGGAAAATAAAGTCGACAATGAAAATTAAGTCGACTGTACTACACCTAGTTTTAATTCAATTTAGGGCTTAAATTGACTCCCTAGAGTCGACTTAAGCCAGTGTAGATGTGGGGTAGCCCTAAGTCAACTTAGAGCTACCCCAGGACTACACCAATGCCCTCCCTACTGGGCAGGGGCACAAGGGGAGCCTGGCATGCCCACCCTGCCCCTATGCTCTGCCAGGGTCCCTGACCCCCTTTGCCCCATTGTATCTATGTACAATGGGGCAAAGGCTGAGCCCTCTGGCACTGGGCAAGGGGTGCCGCACTGCCTCCATGGACCTGCCCTAGGTCCCCCTAGCCCCTAGAAGTCGACCTAGGCATCCAGTATGGACTCTCTAGGTCGACTTTGTAAATTCCCCCCAAAGTCAACTTAAAATTTAGGTATAGACTCACTAAGTCGACCTACATTTTCAAGTGTAGACATAGCCTTGATGCCCAAACAAGGTACCACAAAGGTACCACAACAGAGAGCTGTATGTCCATCAGCTCAGGATGTGCCAGATCCTTGATCCAATGCCCTGAAATGTTCAGTTGCAATCCGGCACTTGTAGGTTTGTTAGGGGAAGGTGTTCTCTACTTCTTCTTTCCTATACAAGGCACATCTATAGCAGATAATTGGATTTAAATTTTGAACCTACTCTTGTTTCAAGGAAGCCCTAAAATACCAAAAGACTAGAGGGAGAGAAACAGCCTTCTTTGTATATTTATATGTTTTGTTTTGTTGCTGCACTTCCTGTCACATACACTAGTTTTAGGAGAGCATGCATGCCTATTCTTTCCTGGACTGTGTCTATCAGTAACAGCAACAAAGTTTAAATGTTTTAACTTGGGGAAGCTAAACCTCCAAGAAAGTGAAAAGCATAGCTGATCTTCCAAGCAGTAACACATACATTTTCAAAATCTATTCAAATTTGATGTGACAGGTTCCACTAATTACTGGGAAGTGAGCTCAAAGGTAAAATTCTAATTCACCTAAATTATGGTCCAATGTCCATTAATTTGTTGAAAGCAGAAGAATAGCCTGAAATGTGGGTTAGCAAAATATAGGCTAGGTTTGTCCATTGTTGTTATTTTTTACTTATATAACTCCAGAGATATGCATGGTACCTTACAAAACAAAGACACAGGTACCCAAAGAGATTTTTCTGAGACTGGACAAAAACAGGAGATGATAGAATGAGACTGATTTGAAAGGATGAAGAAAATAAGCTCATAATGTTTTATGGATGAATAGGCACAGAATTGGGAGTGGTTACACGTGGATTTGATCTATAAGTCTCCTCAGATAAGTAGTTTAGGGAAGAGTCTTCATGTTAGGCTTAATCTTCCAGTGAAGAAAAGTCAACCACATTATCATTCTCTATGCTAAATTTTCTCCCACTAAAGCTGCAATAAATACATTTGTTAGTCTTTAAAAGTGCCACAGGACTCCTTGTTTGTTATGCTAAATGATGCTGCAGTGCTAAGCACATTTTTTATGTGTTTTATATAACTGGGAGCTGCTCTAATTGTATTTCTCTCCTTTGTTTTACAGCTCAGGATCTATGCACAGCCACAGCAAATACACACAGCAGAATATGCAGCAAACGTTACTAAAGTTGTATTTGACTACTTTGAACAGTATTTTAATATGAGCTATTCCCTTCCAAAATTAGGTAATTATTGCCATTCTCTCAATTTATTATCACTGTTCACTTTCTGCTTTGATTCATTGTTATTTCATGGAAGGAAAATATAGAAATTTTGTTGCTAATGATTGCTTAAATTATACCAGAATCTGCTTAGATTAAGACTTTATAGTTCTAGACGCCCTAGTACGTCAGACTCAGGCTCAGACCCAGTCAGGACATTCTCCTCCTTTCAATCTGGCAGCTGAATCCAAACACTGGCACTAGCACTGCTATTTTAGAGTATCCAATTTTAAATAACGAGAAATAGTGGTGACATCAACAGAGAAATAATATGGGCTAAATACAGCCAGATGCAGCTTGAGATAAACAGGTTCAACTCCAAGGAACTTTTTGGATCAGAGTCATCAGTGACATAAATGATGCAGGTCATGTGATTTGTTCCAATTTGTGTGCACTCATTTTCACTGGAGCTGAGTTGGGACCCACAGCAATAATTTATTTTCTATAGATGGGTTGATTGAAGATCCCAGAACTAAACAAAACCAATCTTGATACAGAGCCAGATTTTGCCTGTAACCCCTGTATTTTAAGGTGTCCCCCCAAAAAAACCCACTAGATCTAAGCTCCCCTAAATTTGGATATTGGATTTCTGGAGCTGATTTGTGCAATTTGAACCAAATGGGGATATCATTAGAATTGTGAAAGGACTACCAAACTCTGTCATAAAATCCAAAATAGAGTTTACTAAGGTTCACACACTTAACACAGAAGGATGGAGAATTTAAACAAACAAACAAACAAATAAATAAATAATAAAAAGTTAGGACAGCCAGAGGAATTAAAAAAAAACCAAGATGTGCTAAAATCTCTGAATGTTTTGACCTTCCTCTCCCCCAACTCCTAAATATCAAATGAATCCCTATAAATTTTCATCTACGCTACAAATTGCAACTAAATCAGAAGAGCTTGTTACAACACAATTGTTCTTTAGAAGCTGGTTCCACTTTGTGGATCCATTTAGACTGGATCTTATCTGTACCCAAGCTCACATTTCCATAACATGTCTGATGCTTTATCTCAGTTAAAGGACACTGATTATGTCCCATCTACATGGCAAAGTGGAACTCTTTCCCCTAACTTAATATTTGTATTGTAGATCAGCTCAAAAATTTTACATTGTGCCACTCAGACTGTCAATTTGCAGGGGACAAACATCCCAACTTTCCAATTCAAAGCCAAAAGTCCATTTTCCTTCATATCTTTTTGATATTGTCCCTTCAGAATTATAAATTGATTACATCAGAAATGAAGAATCAAAGGAGGGTTTTAACAAAATGACTATTTTAAATAAATTAATTTACTATCACATCAAAGATTCTAGCATCACTATTTTTCTTGAGTTTCTCCTTTTGGATCTTTGATAGACTGTATATTGTGTCCCATAGACCTTGTCAGGTTGACCAGTATGATCAGTGACCGAGCTGGCTAGAATATACAGGCATTGGTAATTACACCTGCAATTTGTAATTAGAGATGTGTGAGAGACTTTTTGTCCATTCTTGAATCCATTTGTATTTTACCCTAGCCCACGTAGAAGGGCTGCTGTCCTTAGTCACAGAACAGAATAGAAGACCAATTGAGTCCATAGTTCTCTTTTTAACTTGTATTGATTATGGAACATGAAGAAGTGACTCCACAGATTGCAGTGAGAAGCAGCAAATGTTGTTCATTACATGGGGGATTTACTTCAGTTAGTAAGTCAATAAATATTTGTTATCTAAGATGTTGACAAACAGTGATGTGCCTCATTATGCTACAAACAGTTTCAGATGCTTTATTGCCTACAAGATAGCCCTAGAAAATTCTATGAATTTCTGGAGTCAAACTTAAGTGCTGGATCACAGGTGTATTTCCACATGTCCCAAATATCTGGGACAAATATTTGGTTATTGTAAATTGCCAGAGCTACATTAAAGCCAACGGAGCTATGACAATTTACATCAGTTGACGATCTGTCCCACGGTATCACTGAGCACCCTAAACATAGGAATAGAGATCCTAGAGTTCACTCTGGCATAGCAATGTGTAATATAAAAAACTCTCAAATGGTGAGCAACAAAACAAGCTATTATCTTATGTTGTGAATAATCAGATAGATGTCCTCCTACCAAAAAGAAAAGAAAAGGAAAGAAAAGAATCACTAAAAAAAAATCTTAAATTCAATGTTTACCCAGATCTGGCTTTTTTCCCCCCCAATACAGATAAAATAGCTATTCCAGATTTTGGTACTGGTGCTATGGAAAACTGGGGTCTCATCACTTACAGAGAAACAAATCTACTTTATGATCCCAAAGAATCTGCTTCATCCAACAAACAAAGAGTAGCAGCTGTGATCGCCCATGAGCTCGTTCATCAGGTAGATCTTACTAAATATGTAATGTTTTTCAAGCACTGGATGCACACAGTACCCATACTTCATTAATGAATATGAAAATAATCATTCAGACATTTATTTTCAGGTCTTCTAAGCATGGTTAGGCTACACTTAAAAATAATTGCACATTGTTAGTTTTACAGGACTGGAATTATAGCAAGTGGTATTTTCTGAGAAAATTAGATATGTGGGATCTGATTTTCTGCCAGCCTCTGAAAAATCTGCCTGCAATATCTTCTCTTTCATACCTACTCACTCACTTACCCTCACACCCACACCATTTAGATGTCCAGATGTGTGATTGAAGCTTGCAAATGGATGCAACTGTAAACTCTGGAAGTGTTTGAAAATTTGGCCATATAAAGTAAATCAAATAAAGAGGAAGAAATTAAAAATACTTCCAGTGGTATATGATTCAGTACTAATTACCACTGTTATATGTAATTTCATAATAAAAATGATTAATGTGAGTAGTTTAAGCACTAATGTGCATCATCATCTGAATTCCCATTACAAAAACTAGCTTTATGACAATTTTTTCTTCCTGGCAACAGGAAGAAATATTAACAAATGAATGTACTGCAGGAAGATTTGTAAGACTATAATATACACATTACTGTAGCTAACACTTCATATTGAATGTTTACAATTATAGTGGTTTGGAAACATTGTGACCATGGACTGGTGGGACGACTTGTGGCTAAATGAAGGATTTGCCAGTTTCTTTGAGTTCCTGGGAGTAAATGCTGCAGAAGCTGATTGGCAAATGGTAATTATTTCTGTTTTGTTTTTTTATTTTGGAATGGAATGAAAATTAGAGTCACGTCACAGATCTGGAAACAAGGAAATATAGTGGATACACATACACTTAATCATTGTGGTGCAGAGATACATAGAGAAAGGAGATACCATAACAAAGTGATCTTCAAAGCATCTGATGAAGTGGAGATTTCTCCCATGAAAGCTCATGCGATAAATAAATGTGTTAGTCTTTAAAAGTGCCACAGGACTCCTTGTTTGTTAAAGTTATTTGTGTGGTTGTATATTACTGATCTCTGCTCGATGGCATGTGTAAGGACTTACCCTGTTTCTAATTGTCCTGTGAACTAGGATTTGGTCTGAAACTAGTTTATAAAATGTGCAAAGTTCTGCTCACTTGACGAGAATAACATTTTGATGAGTGAGTAAAATATTAACTTATCATCACAGTAAAGAAACAGGAAGTGAATTCTGAGTCTGCCCATGGCAATTTTGCAAGGTGGCTAGAAGTCCTATTCCTGAATGATGGAGATTTTTCTTTTATTCTGATAGATTGGCAAATAGATGTCTAGGATGAATTTATTCAGATCCAAATCCTTTTCTACAATTGTGATTCCAGCTCAGAAGGGGGAAATTAGTTCTCCAGATCCAGCTCCTACAAGTGTTTTAAGCACTATGTCTTAGCACCAGGCTCAGAGCAAGTCAAATCAAAATAATGCTGATAATAGTGGTGATTATAGATAACCTGTCTATCCTAAAGCCTCCGACATTGCTAACAGTAGAGCTGAACTAATTAGATCACTGTATGATTCTGCAAGAAAAAAGAAAATGAGTGCTCATATATATCAATCATATCATATTTATCTATATCAATCATATATATTTTTCAATATATACACACACTGAGGACTAATAACTTCTTGTTTGAATTAGGTGACTTTCATTTTCCCCCAGAAAGAGATGCTGTGGCCCACTGATTATTTGGGGTCAACATATTCATATTAATTAAACCAAATCAATGTGAGATTCGAGGTGCCATAGGCATTCCTAGTTTTAAATAAATATACTGATCACTGATCATTTACTTTAGTGTAACCTTCGGGTGGGCTAAATTCATTTAGTTGCCCTTCTCCAGTGCCCCACAGAAATCAATCCCAACCCCTATGAGGAAAGCAGCTGGAGACCCAGGATCCAGTCTGTACAGGACTCACAGCGAAGCTTGCTCAGAGCTACACTCACACATTAAAATACTACTAAAACAAACATAACAATGAACTTTATTAACTACTAACTAAATGAACCTTATCCTAAGAAAACAAACTACAATTAACCAAGAACAATCCCTTGCATGAAAGATACCCAAGAGTCCCAAAGTCTGTGTGGAGTTCACCCAACTCTCAGCTACAGTCTCTGTTCCAGTGTGGAAGCTTGAGTGCCAAGAAATAGCTGTCCTCTTCTTTCTTTGCTGGGATCCTCTGTAGCATTCCATGCAGGCTTTCTCTTCTCCTCTGCAACCAGCCCTCAGTCCCATATGCATGTCTGCAAGGTCTGTCGCAAATGACTCCTTTACATGGAGAAAACATCTTGTTCACTCCTGGCTCAGCTCCTCTCCAGAACACTGAGCACATGGTCTCCCCTCAAGGCAGCTCCTGCCTGCTGTCTGCTCAGGCTGCTGCTCTCCAGTCATCTGACTGACAACATCACATCACACCAGCAGGGTACACTGTGGAGCATGTTCAAATTGCTACCACTCCCTGCTTCTGGAAGTTTCCAGTTGTGGGTCGCTAATCTGCCCAACAACAGTAACCCACCCTCAGCAGGTCTCTCAGAGATAGCCTTTTCAGGCATATGGGTTACATTAGCAGTAGCCAGAGGAGCATATCTGAAGCTCCAAAGCAAATTCAAAAAACCATAATGCACTCTTTCATATGTGCAGTGCAACACTGTCCTGTATGTAGTGGGGAAAATCCTTCCTTACCCTAGATCAATCACCTTACGTTCTGAAGTATGAAATTCCATTACTTTAACTTTAACATACATAACTACATGTTGTTATTGATCCTAAAGCTATGTAGCTCCTTTTTAAACCCAAACACAGCATTCAACTAAAGCACAGAACTGTATTCCAGTGAATTATAGAATAGAAATTTATATAGATCTTTAGTCTCACTCACCTATTAATCAAAAATTAGGGGAATATGGGTCTAGATCCAGGTTACTGGATCTGACAAAGAAAAGGATAATCAGGGACAGTCCAGACTAAACCCTACATACTCAACCTGACCTCTGTATCAATCTGTGCTAGGTCTAAAAGCTGGAATTAGTAATAGTTTCTCTTTTCTGCCTTGCTGAGCTGTTTGTGTTTTGTTATCCATATGTGCAAACAAGATTCTGTAAGAGGCAATTTATCAGAGTGGAGGACAAAATGTCCCCAGGTTAGAAATATAGTGATAATGCACAAGTCATTCTATAAAGGAGAAGTTTCATTTTGCATTCCTCCACCATTGACATTCCTTCTCCCCCCCTCCCCCATACACCAAAGGCAGGTCTGAAGCTTTCATTTAAAGTTATAAATTAATTGTTTTTTGAATTACAGTCCTGGTTTTGTTTCTGATGTAATGTTTTCTGTTCACCAGCTTGATCAGGTGTTAATTGAGGATGTGCTGCCTGTATTGAAGGATGACTCTTTGTTGTCTTCTCACCCTATTGTGGTCAATGTGTCATCTCCAGCTGAAATAACATCTGTATTTGATGGTATATCATACAGCAAGGTAAGAGAGGCCTTGCATTATAACCTTGACTGAGGGCTTGTCTTCACTTGTAGTTATGCTGGCAAAATTTATATCACTCGGGGTGTTATTTCCCCCTTACACCTAAGAGCAATAAACTTTTGTTGGCATAACCGTGTATATAGACAAGACTAAAGGGGGTATAAGGAGGAGACAAAAGGCAATGGAGCTCACAGACAATCAGCCTGTGTCTGCATTAGTTCCTCACCATTGCTAACATTGTTTCTGGTTACACAACTGTGAGAGCAATAGTTTAGCGAGGGTTCCAGGCAGCCATCAGCATTCTGACTACTGTACCATCTAAATCTGCTCATAGCATGTGATTAAAGTGTCAGCAGCCCTTGGCACTTTGTCCCCCCCAGAGTTCCCATTGCCAATGATGGAGCTACACTAGCATGTCCAATTGACATAGTGCTGGTAACAGTGACAGAAGCCAGCCACCTATCTTTGGGTACGTTTACACTGGAGGCTCTGTTAAGTCGACTTAACCAAGGTTGACTTAAAGTCAACCTAAAGTTGACCTTGTTAAGTTGACTTAGAGACTCCATAGCCCTGCGTCTACACTGGCAGGTGCTAGGTCGGTGGAGGAGTGACCAGGAACTCTGCAAGGGGGCCTCGAGGCCAATTAGGTCAACTTAAGGATATTCCCCATCTACACTGGCTAAAGTCAACTTAATAAGGTCGAGTAAAGTCTTAGGTCGACCTTAAGAGGTGGTTATTAAGTCGACATAAGCACTTCCTTATGTCAACTTAATAAGCACCCAATGTGGATGCAGAGGTCTGTAGGTCGACTTAATCATCCTTAAGTTGACCTAAGGCTCCAGTGTGGACGTACTCTAAGATAGGGAACCTAATGTTGCTGAAACAGGGTTAGAGAATGGAATTTTTTTAGGTAGGGCCACAGCTTTTAGTGGCAGTATTTGTAGGAGCAAGGCAAGGATCTGACCCAGTGGCTTGTTACTGAAAAAATATTCCTGCCATTTACAGTTTTTAGTATACTTCAACTGTTTGGGTTAACAACTTCTTGCCCAACTGTACAGCTCTTTCCTATTTGAAGCTATAGCTAAGGTTGCCTCAGCACTTCTCAAACTTCATTACACTGTGACCCCCTTCTGACAACAGAAATTACTACCTGATCCTGGGTGGGGATGGTATGCAGGGGAGATGGTGGAACCAGAGTCTGAGTCCCATCACACCAAGAAGGTGCGGGGCCTGGAGTCTGAGTACTGCCACCCTGTGCTGAAGCCCTCAGGTTTTGGCTTCATCCTGAGGTGGTGGGGCTCAGGCTTTGGCTGGAACCCTGGGCTCCATTGAGTCTAATGCTGGCCCATTTTGGGGTCCTGACTCATACTCTGAGAACCACTCATTCAAATTCTTGGTTCACAATGTACTCCAAGAGAACAGAACACTTAAACATGTCACTTAAGGGAACACTTAAGGAAATGCTTAAGTCGACTTAAGAAAAGCCTGGTGTGGACGCGGAGTAGTGTAAGCTGACTTAAGCCTCCTTAAGTCGATTTAATTTGTAAGTGTAGATGCACCCAAGATGGTTGAGATAATATCTTTTATTCTGTTGGTGAGAGAGAGAAAATTTTGAGCTTACAAGCAGCTTTTCTTCAGGTCAAATGTATGTGTTCTGATTAAACAGAGATTGAGTTCCCAATGTTACGTTAATTGTCAACTGTCAAACGCTTTAGATAAAAGACAATTTGATCACAGCTAGTATAGTGACTCCACAGTTAAAATTATTTTGAGAATTGCACTTGAATTATTACACTCCATCTTGCTCACAGTTTAATATATTATATCTTCAGATGACAATTGAAATTTCCATAACTTTTTTGAGCTTTAATATTTTTTAAGAGGAAATGTTTGAAAAATGAGCTCTCATAGTCTTGAGTCTCACCATTTCTGAAAAACTAAGGATCTGTAGGCACCAAAAATTCCCAATATACATATGTATTACCACAAAATATCTCTGGAATAGGCTAACAATTACTAGGATATGCTAGTAGCAAGTATGTTTACAAAAAATAAAATAGAATGATCTACTTAGCTGGTGTAAGTCAGTGTCACTTCATTGACTTCTGTTAAACTGTGTCAGTTTACACCAAGTGAGAAGCTGGTCCAAATAAGAGAGAAGTTATGTGAACAACTGGGTTTATACTTCAACTCCATTGTGTACCAACCTCAAGGGAATCACAAAAGGTGGTCAAGAGGGTTCTGAGGATAAGACACACCTTTCTACATAGTTTATAAATATGGCCTTATAGTTTGTATCATTAATCAGTTCTGAATCTTGTCAACCTCTACAATTTTTATAACAAAGCTATTTTTGTATTGAGGAAGCGCTATCTGCTGTCCAGATTGAGAACTGCGACAATAAATAGGAAAAGAACGTTTCCAAGCTAAGGTCTTGTCTATTGCTGTTTGAAACCACAGCTCTACATCAAATCTTGATATGGAACTTTTTGTGCAGGGTAGCAGGGTCCACTCAGCCAGTCAGCATACAGCAGGCAAGTGCGCTGCGCATTCACACCCTGGCTTGCCACACACAACGTTTTTGTGTAGACAGTGCTAACTATTGCATAAATCTACTCAGTGTTAACAACCACTCCAATGTGATGCTGGTTTGTCCAAACTGTCATTCCTAGTAATATAAACACGGTGTCAAGGCTTACTAAAGACTGACAGAAGCATTTGATCTTCTGGGACAGTTGTTTTGTTTTTTAAACAGTTCAAAACATTCTTTCAACTTTCCTTTTTCTTGTCAGGGAAATAAAATGTACTAACATTAAAGATGTAAGTTGAGTTTTGTTTTTTATTTTCCTTTCCCTTTCTATATGTCTATCCCATTTTCTCTCTTCCATCTGTCTACTATTTCTCCATTTTTATTTCTCCTTTTCTATCTTGGTGGCTTTCCCCACCCTCTTCTTTTCATCCTATCTCACTTTCTCTGCTCATGCTCCTCAAAATCTCTTCTTTAGTATGTCACAGAACTAGTCAATCTGCTTCAGAAGCTGGTATTTTTATGCCAGGTGAGCATACCAGTCTAATTTAAGTCTTAAATAGGGTAAATGTAGAACCTAAAGCTGCAGATTTACAGCATTAGAAAGGTTCTAATTTCTTAGTCAAACTCTCACAACAGGATTTGAAATGAGAGCAGGGCATGTGAGTATGAGTGAGGGAGAATGTTCTGCAGAAATAAGGAACTAAATTTTTATCCATATAGATTACTTCTATTTTTGTTGTATCAAATATTCACTCTAGTGAAGTCTTTTAGATTAATGAGACTCTAGTTTTAAAAAGGTGTGAATTGACCTTTCTTTTTGTACTCAGGGAGCATCAATTCTCAGAATGCTTCAAGACTGGATTACACCTGCAAATTTTCAAAAAGGATGTCAGGTATGAGCTACAGTAAAACATGCCAGAAACAAATATAAAATGGGTGAACTAGAGTGCCTAGTGGTAAAGGAGAATATTGATATAATAGGCATCACAGAAACCTGGTGGACAGAGAGCAATCAGTGGGACACAATCATTCCGGGGTACAAAATATATCGGAAGGACACAACAGGTCGTACGGGAGGAGGAGTGGCACTATACGTGAAAGAAAATGTAGATTCAAATGAAGTAAAAATCATAAGCGAATCCACTTGTTCCATAGAATCGCTATGGATAGAAATCTCATGCTTCCATGACAATATAACATTAGGGATCTACTATCGGCCACCTGACCAGGATAGTAAGAGCGATGATGAAATGCTAAGGGAAATTAGGGAGGTTATCAAATTTAAAAACCCAATAATAGTGGGGGATTTCAACTATCCCCATATTGACTGGGAACATTTCACTTCAGGACATATTGCAGAGATAAAATTTCTCGATACTTTGAATGACTGCTTCATGGAGCAGCTGGTATGGGAACCCACAAGGGGAGAGGCAACTCTAGATTTAATCCTGAGTGGAGCGCAGGAGCTGGTCCGAGAGGTAACTGTAGCAGGACCGCTTGGAACTAGTGACCATAATACAATAGCATTCACCATCCCTGTGGGGGGCAGAACACCTCAACAGCCCAACACTGTGGCATTTAATTTCAAAAGGGGGAACTATACAAAAATGAGGGGGATAGTTAAACAAAAGCTAAAAGGTAGAGTGACTAAAGTGAAATCTCTGAAAACTGCATGGGTGCTTTTTAAAGACACCATAATAGAGGCCCAACTTCACTGTATACCCCAAATTAAGAAACACTGTAAAAAAACCAAAAAAGAGCCACCATGGCTCACCAACCATGTGAAAGAAGCACTGAGAGGTAAAAAGACTTCCTTTAAAAAGTGGAAGTCAAATCCTAGTGAGGCAAACAGAAAGGTGCACAAACAGTGCCAGCTTAAGTGCAAGAGTGTAATAAGAAGAGCCAAAGAGGAGTTTGAAGAACGGCTAGCCAAAAACTCCAAAGGTAATAACAAATTGTTTTTTAAGTATATCAGAAGCAGGAAGCCTGCCAAACAACCAGTCGGGCCCCTTGATGATGATAATACAAAAGGAGCGCTTAAAGATGATAGAGTCATTGCAGAGAAACTAAATGGATTCTTTGCTTCGGTTTTTACGGCTGAAGATGTTAGTGAGATTCCCAAACCTGAGCCGGCTTTTGTAGGTGACAGATCTGAGGAACTGTCACAGATTGAAGTGTCACTAGAGGAAGTTTTGGAATTAATTGATAAACTCAACATTAACAAGTCACCGGGACCAGATGGCATTCACCCAAGAGTTCTGAAAGAACTCAAATGTGAAGTCGCGGAACTGTTAACTAAGATTTGTAACCTGTCCCTTAAAATGGCTTCGGTACCCAAAGACTGGAAGTCGGCTAATGTAACGCCAATATTTAAAAAGGGCCCTAGAGGGGATCCCAGCAATTACAGACCGGTAAGTCTAACGTCGGTACCGGGCAAATTAGTTGAAACAATAGTTAAGAATAAAATTGTCAGTCACATAGAAAAACATAAACTGTTGAGCAATAGCCAACATGGTTTCTGTAAGGGGAAATCGTGTCTTACTAATCTATTAGAGTTCTTTGAAGGGGTTAACAAACATGTGGACAGGGGGGATCCAGTGGACATAGTGTACTTAGATTTCCAGAAAGCATTTGACAAGGTCCCTCACCAAAGGCTGTTATGTAAGTTAAGTTGTCATGGGATAAAAGGGAAGGTCCTTTCATGGATTGAGAACTGGTTAAAAGACAGGGAACAAAGGGTAGGAGTAAATGGTAAATTCTCAGATTGGAAAAGGGTAGCTAGTGGTGTTCCCCAAGGGTCGGTCCTAGGACCAGTCCTATTCAATTTATTCATAAATGATCTGGAGAAAGGGGTAATCAGTGAGGTAGCTAACTTTGCAGACGATACTAAACTACTCAAGATAGTCAAGACCAAAGCAGATTGTGAAGAACTTCAAAAAGATCTCACAAAACTAAATGATTGGGCATCCAAATGGCAAATGAAATTTAATGTGGATAAGTGTAAAGTAATGCACATTGGAAAAAATAACCCCAACTATACCTATAATATGACGGGGGCTAATTTGGCTACAACGAGTCAAGAAAAAGATCTTGGAGTCATTGTGGATAGTTCTCTGAAGATGTCCGTACAGTGTGCGGAGGCGGTCAAAAAAGCAAACAGGATGTTAGGGATCATTAAAAAGGGGATAGAAAATAAGACTGCAAATGTATTATTGCCCTTATATAAATCCATGGTACGCCCACATCTCGAATACTGTGTACAGATGTGGTCTCCTCATCTCAAAAAAGATATTCTAGCACTAGAAAAGGTTCAGAAAAGGGCAACTAAAATGATTAGGGGTTTGGAGAGTGCCTCGTATGAGGAACGATTGAAAAGGCTGGGCCTCTTCAGCTTGGAAAAGAGGAGACTGAGGGGGGACATGATAGAAGTATATAAAATTATGACTGATGTGGAAAAAGTGGACAAGGAAAAGTTGTTTAAATACTCCCATAATACAAGAACCAGGGGTCACCAAATGAAACTGATAGGTAGCAGGTTCAAAACAAATAAAAGGAAGTTCTTCTTCACACAACGCACAGTCAACTTGTGGAACTCCTTACCTGAGGAGGTTGTGAAGGCTGGGACTATAACAATATTTAAAAGGGAACTGGATAAGTTCATGGTGGCTAAGTCCATAAATGGCTATTAGCCAGAAAGGGGTTAAGAATGGTGTCCCTAGCCTCTGCTTATCAGAGGATGGAGACGGATGGCAGGAGAGTGATCACTTGATCATTGCCTGTTGGGTTCACTCCCTCGGGCACCTGGCACTGGCCACTGTCGGTAGACAGATACTGGGCTAGATGGACCTCTGGTCTGACCCAGTACGGCCTTTCTTATGTTCTTATGTTCTTATAAACCACATGGGGCAAAGGGAAAGATTTTACTCAAAAAATTAAATATGGTATGTTCACTTTGGGTGTTGTCATTAGAATTTTAGATAACTATTTCTGTACTAAAACATTTATTCCTAACATTTCTATACTAAAATTTATGCCAATTAATCAACATTTTATTTTTTGCAGGAAGTAGAGACACTAACTCCTTCAAACATATCTGAAAAAGCTTTTAAAAAATAAAAGCTAGGTTACACGAATTCCCAGCATGATGGTACCTTTTGGTCATGATATAGAAGTTATGGAACCTTTTGCAATGGGAATAGGTAGAAATGTTAAGTGGAAATTCACACTCAGAATGAATTGAACAGTGGGGTAGTGCGTTTGTGTTTTGAGGCCTGCCAGTGATGACCCTAGGCACATGATAATCTGACAATACCCTCCTGTTTTCTCCTGAACCACCTATCCCAATTCTCATATCAACAGTCTTACGACTTTCGTAGGCCCTAGGCATGCAGGGCTGGTGGGCGGAGCCTTCTGGGTGGGGAGGGGCGGGGCCGAATGGCCACCCACAGCCGTTACTGTGTGACTGACTCTGACAGATGTGGGCTGGGTGAGCAAACATGGCGGCATCGGGGAGTAGCAACAGCCTGGGCCAGGCAGATAACAGCTATGGGAGCCAGCTACCCTGGTGGAAAAAGAGCCCAGGCACCCTGGCCACGGCCTACCTGGTCATATGCAACGTGGTGATGATGGTGGGGTAAGAGCGGCCCCATTCCCACTGCAGCTGGGGGGTCCGTTCCCCTCCAGCACTGGCCTTCCCCCCATCAGATTTGGAAGAAGAATTTATTGACAAGTTTTCATAGGCCCTAAAAACTTTGGAGGCCCTAGACACAGTGCCTAACGTGCCTAATGGATAAGACGGCCTTGACTAGAACAATCACCCAGCTAGTTATCAAAACACTGCTGCATCTTCCTAATGACAAGTACCTCCAGACTACTCAGTTGTGCTATGCTGTTTACAGAAATCTATGTGAGGGCTTTACAAATCTTGATTCACCTGGCACCTGCACTACTTGAAGTTGACCCTAAGGCCAGTTTCAGAGCAATTAGGGAGGGCAGGGTCTGAAATTGGAATTATTCCACATTTATGAGCCCAGATGAACAGTGCTAAGTAAGAAACACTTGCTTTGGGAGGGAGGGGGGAAATAATCCCTTACTTTAACCCTATAAAGAGATATCATTGTTAGGATACATGACAACTACCGCACATACAAAAATAAAAAATGAAGAATTTGGGGTCTTCTCCAAAAATAGAGAGCATAATTATTGTCCTCTCTAATACTATGATCTGAAATCTTTAAAGAATGAATCATGATGCCTATGGGCCCTGGGTTATTAAATATGTTCTCATCCCCAATCACCCACACCAAAAAAGCCATCCAAACAACCCTCCTTCCAATCTCCACCCCAAGATCTCTGAGTTGCTAGAGAAGGATTTTTCTGGAAACCTGTCACTATTGCAGCTAGTCCTCTATGCGAGTTTTCAGAATAAATATCCCTGAAACTTATTTACATTAGTGTTCTCATCCCTGCTCCGAAACTAGGGCTAAGATACAAAAGAGCTGGGAGAACATCCTGGCTGGCCAGCTGACTGATTATATTGAGACCAAGGCAAAAAAACGTCCATATAGTCAGCAGGGAGAGTTCTATAAGACAGGAGCATTCAGTCCACACCAAAATAGCACAGGCTGCCATGATAAATGCTTTCCTTTTACCCACACTCCTCTAAAAGCACAGAAATAGCTGTGACTGAGATTGAAACAAACAGCACTGACCTACCTAACATTCTGTAGGCAGGCTATGAAAGTTAAGATCATGCCATACTTGATGTGTCACAATCTCATAGTAGCACTGAACTGGGGGATAGCATGTTCAAGCATTCAGTATTTAAGCATAATGGCAAATCATTAATGGATAGATAGTAATTAGCTAATTTTTCCTTTAAGAAGACTTTGATTAAAGAATGCAGTTGTCCAAATCATCATAGTTCAGCTCTGATAATTTTCTTTATTTGTGACCTATAAGACAAATTTTTAGTAACACTATAGTTTGTCCACTCAAGTAAGCAATAAGGAAAAAATCCAAGGCCCTCTCCAAGTATTAATACAGTGCACATTAAGTGCACATTATCACGTTGGAGAATATTGACTCCCCAATGTCACTGGGTAAAGAATAGATCTGTCCTTTGGAAAGTACTGAAACTTTATCGGATTAATATGGTTCCATTTGATTTACCACAGAGATACAGGACTGGCATGATGCAAAAACTTTATTTCCCCATCTCAAATGTCCCATCAGTGAGCAACTGTGTTTTTGCTGATTTCAGTTTGTTTTTAAATTGAGACATATAAATTAAAACATTTAAAAAACAAACAAACCAACAAACTTGGCTCCCAAAAGGAAGAAGAGGCTAGTTCTCTTATGGAAAATGTATAAATTAAACCACACTTCATCCTGGCTGACATTAAGATCTTAGAATACTTTCACACCTGCTACATTTTCAACAGCAAATGGTGTTTGTAAGTCACATGGATTAACATTTTGGACACTTATAATTCACCGTGCAATCATTTCTCAATGTTTCTGGCTTTCTCTAGGTCAGAAGAGTGGGAGCAATTGTTCCTACCTTGCATTTTTACAAGGAGGAGTAGGGCATATTCCTGGGGTCTCTTTAGTAGAATAACTAGTGGATCCTGCATTTGGAAAGTGTTTCTAATGTTCTTCTGTGCAGAAAGCAATGAAATGAACAAATGTACACAAACCTCAAAACCTTTGCTGGCTAGGAACTCCACCGTTCTTTGGAAGGTATTCTCCGTACTGGTACTACAGATAACATGACAATATGTGCACTGTTTTGACAGGTGAAAAAGGAGGACATGAAAATATTAACAAAAAAAAATTCTTCCATCTTTTCCTAGGATTACCTAAAGAAATACCATTTCCAGAATGCAAAGACAGATGATTTCTGGGAATCCCTGGCACAGGTATGCTCTGTAACAATTAATATCTATGGCTATGTCTACACTTGCAAGTTAGTTCAAATTAAGGAAGCTTAATTCGAACTAACTTAAGCCTTGGCCACACTAGGCTTTCATTAGTTCGAATTAAGGGCTTCCTTAATTCGAACTAATAAATTCAATTGCTTAGTTCAAACTAACCCTTAATTTGAAATAGTTAGTTTGAATTAAGTCAATGTGGCGATATTAGTTGGAACTAACTGCTTAGTTCGAACTAATCAGCAGATTGACCTTCATGCAACTGACTAATTCCAACTAAGCAAGTGCCCTGCATGGACATGGCTCGTTCAAACTAGCATTCTAGTGGGGCCATGCTAGTTTGAATTAACTTAATTTGAACTAACTAAAATTAGTTCGAATTAGTTAGTTTGAATTAACTAATTCGAACTAGCTTTTGTAAGTGTAGACATAGCCATTACTATTAAAGGTTTCTGTGCTCATCTTACAGAGCAAGGTTTCCCAATCTTTTCTATATTGTGAACCTCTTGTTACTATAGATCATAGCCCAGACAACTTCACCCATCCCAGAAAACTCCAAATCTCTTCCCTCTAGCAAGAGCAATACTCATTTTTTACATAGAAAAATTGTTTGAGGGTAGATTGGAACAGGGAACAGTGAGGGCAAATGGCTAAAGCAAAGCAATCCTTCACCCGTGTACATGATGAACTTCAACCTATCCATTTCCCCAAATCAGTCTTACACATAGCCATCCCCATTCCCCTAACATGATTCTCTCTATAGTAAGCTTTTCTCTACTGCTTACCACCACAGTACCTAAACACTTAGTAGAACTGGCATTTTACCATCTTTAGATTCCTACTGCTCTATCTCATTCCCCTCCAGACACTGAATCTTTCCTTGTTCTCAAATTCTAGCTCTTTCCTCCTACCTTACTCCCCAGTTGCCTTCTCAGGTCTAGCTGTTTCCTGCCTCCCTCAGTTCCTAACTCATCACGTCTTCATTTTTCCCTCCCACACTCAGGGGCCCAACAGCCATTTTGTCCAAGTTCTAGATGAGTGTCTCCTCTTGCCCTGCTCCCAGGCTCTCTCCTGCCCAGCCCAGCTCTCTCCTAGTTCTCTTCTCCCTCTGCTTCTCTCAGCACCTTCTGGACCTGGAGAACAAGACCTTAACCTTGGCTTTTTTCTACCCATCATATGGTGGTATGATGGGGCACTGGCAGAGCCATGGCTTCCATCTGGGAGGCAACTGCCCTTGAGTCTGTGGGTGAAGGAGGAAGGAGGGAGCATCTCCTCCATCATAATAGCAGTCCCTAGTGCTGGCTGCTCTCGCCCTTCCTTCCTCAGTCACCTACCAGAAATTGTATGAGGGGTGTAGCCACCTCTTAGCTTTCCTCAGAACACCAGGAAGGGCTGGTTTGCAGTCCATACTTTGTCAATTATGTACCAGTCTGTGGTAGGCCTTCCAGTGTTCTGCTCCCTCCTCAGAAGGCAGCAGAAGAGGAAAATCATTGAGCTTGAAGTGTGCAGAGAGAAGCGAGCCACAAGGCAAGGGAATTTTCTTTGCCCTTCCTATGGCCCAAACCCTGCTCTTAACCCCATTTGCTTTATAAGTATTTAAAAATGTCTCTGTTGACAGCTTTTTTTTTCCTCCCTGTTACATGCTCCATGAAAGAGTTTGACAAAAATATTTTTGAGCTAATCTTGCTCTCCCATTTGCTGAATTGTTAGGAACAAAACCCTAATGAGGAAAACCTGTTCCCTTTCTGATCTCTCATCCTCTCTGCATGAGAATTTTATTCCCTCTTCAGTATGTTTTAGCTTTTTCTGTGTCACCATCTGCTGTTACTCTTAGGCAAGTGGTAAGCCAGTGAAAGAAGTGATGGACACCTGGACCAGGCAGATGGGATACCCTGTATTGAGTGTGGACACTAATATGAAGGTCATACAGAAACGTTTTCTTTTGGACCCCTCAGCAAATCTTTCTGAACCAACTTCTCCATTAGGGTAAGATTTTACTGTATATGCTTGTCCCATTGGCAGACAGCAGAAAGAGATGCTGTAGATTCTCTCTCTCTCTCTCTCTCTCTCTCTCTCTCTCACACACACACACACCCCTCCCTGCTTTGAATATGCAGTTACCCCTTCCAAAACATTCCTTTAATAGTGCTGCAAATGTTCTTTTAATAGTGCTGCTAGGTAAGTACGTGGCTGCAATACAGCATGTCAGGGACACCTCGATACCCATACTTAACAAGATATGTACATTGTATTTAATGCCCAAGGGAAGTATTTATATATATGATCTCTGTAACATATAAAAACATTAAAATAAATAAATAAAATCACTCTTCTAAGTGCATTTACAAAATGAGTATTAAAATTTCTTATATCAGTTTTGTCCTGGAGGAATGAAACAGCTAGGCTTATGGCCAACCCATACTTCCCACAGCAATAATTCTTCAAAAGACAGATAACAAAAACAAAGTTAGAAAAATATAAATCTGCTAAAATGTTTTTACTTACAAATATTAAATAAGATCTGATCTTTTTTCCAGTAGGTAGCTAAGATGTAAATGTAAATGTAAAAAGTGTGTGTTCATTTGATCCTGGATTATAATGCACTAAAGTCAGAAGAATAACAATTTTTTGTGCGTAATCTGTCACTATGGTATCTAAGATTATAGAGAAATGTTTCTGGGCCAGATTGTGATACTTTACATTAAATAGTACCTTACTTCTATACTGCTCCCATTGGCTTCACTGAGATTTACGAATGAGTCGGTTACTACTCCATGTATTGCAATCTGGCATTCAGTGAGTGATGGAGGAGTCAGTGTGGTCTGAGACACAGAACACAGGATTGGAACAATCAAGAAGCCTTGAGTTATAACTCTGCTTCTGACACAGATTAATTGTCTAGTCCTGAAAGAGTCACTTAATCTGTTTCAGTTTTCCTTAGCTGTAAAACAGGCATAGTAATACATAGCCACTTATCCTGCAGGGGTGTTGTGAAGGCTAATGTCTGTACAAAACTTTGAAGATCTAAACCTTTAGGTTAATGCTATGATCGTCCATCTACATGTAATCATATTCATTAAACTAGATGCTCTATGATCTACCAAGTTAGCATGATGTGCCAAACTACTGCTTGATGAGGTTACATTTCCAACTGTATATAATTATAATGAACACATTTACAGTATATAATGGTACAGAAATTACCAAGTCTACCTACTACCCCTCTGTCATTGGTAAATATAATCATTCCCATTTTATAGAGGGGGAAGGTTAGGCACAGAGACATTATGGCCTCCCCTTCAGAAAGGTACATGTTAACTTTAAGCATGTGTGTACTCTAATGGATTGCAAAAAAATGGTTTGGTCACTGGAACGATGCATATGCTTAAAGTTAAGCATGTGATTAAATACCTTGCTAAATTAAGGCCTAGCTGACTCATCTAATACCACACATAGTCAATGCCAAAGTGTGGACTAAAACTCAGTAGTCCATAGCGCCCAGTTCCACTCTCAATCTGCCAGAGGCATGAGAGCAACCCTCTCTATAAGAGAAACACTATCAGATACTTCAAATCTTTTATTTTAATTTGGAAACCAAATATTGTCCTAATTGTGTTGGGTTTGTCCAATAGCAATAATCAAGTATCTATTTTACCATGTCTGTATCCAAGATTTTTGTACACTGCTTTTGCTTGGAAGATGCTCCAAAGCAGTTTATATTATATTTAAATAGCAAACTGTTGGTAAAAGACCAGCATTTGTTATCTGTGGTATTTTGTCATATATTAGTGGATATCTAGAGATAGATAAACATGTATGTACATATGTATAAACCGAATATGAAGAAATAAATTTATGCAGTGTCTAGCACAGTAAAGCTGGAGCCTATGGGTGCTACAACCATGTAAATGTATTATCTATTCATAAGAGTTGATAAAAATAATGTTTTAAATACATTATTTTAGGTTCTCTTTCAAAAGCTTTTTTTTTTTTTTTTAAATATTTTCAGTTACACATGGAATATCCCAGTGAAATGGAACACTGGGAACGAAAATGGATCTTTGTTGTACAATAAATCAGACTCTGCAGGTAAACTTCAGTAATGTTTCATTTAAGAACAACAGTACACTCAATGGGGCAATCATGCAAAGCTTTAAAAATATCCTTAGTAAGATCTAAAAGAAAGTTAACTTTTATGCTCCTCAGTGCTTTGTATACTTTGCTTGGCAATGAAGGAGTTAAGATCCTTCCCTAGAAGAGGAGATCTTTCACATTCTGATGGAGTAGGACAAAACCCAGCTACAATTAGAACTGTCTTTTGAAATACCTTCCACAGTTCATCCAAAGTGAAAAATACTATGTACTAATGGCTGAATCAATACCTATTAAAGTAAAAGAAGTCTGAAGTCAGACATGGGAACAGGCACTAAAGTGAACTTTCAAAATTTCTGACTATACTGGGAGTAGTTTAACATTTGAGAGTAGAAAATCAGTCTCAAGATCCAGAGGGGTAGCCATGTTAGTCTACTTCAGCAAAACAAACAAGGAGTCCTGGGGCACTTTTAAAAAGACCAACAATTTATTTATCATGTGAACTTTTGTGGGAACAATCCTACTTCCTCAGATCAATTTCCATGAACCTCAAGGCTTGATCAAGGACTTGGCTTATTTTGGGGTTTAATTAATCTGTAGTTATAGGAACTGAATCAAAGAAAAGGAAGGGAAAAAGGTTGCATGGACATAAAATGGAAAAACATACAGAGGACAAATAGGTAAAATATAAAATCAAATTAACACAAGCCATAACACTGAGAACTGATACAGGCTTTGGAATAAAATATTAATAGGAACGATTTGTGATTTTTTTGCAATAAGCAATTTTCTTTATGCTTATTCAAAACACACTAGTCTCCATTTAATAATGGATAATAATGTTTGCCTACAGATTCCACACTGTTACCACAGTTATTTCCCATTCAAAGCTAAAAGCTGGCATCAATATCTTTACCCTCTGCCATTTTAGAGCAACCAAGCTAGAATTAAGCTTTGGGTCCTTTGTGGGTATTGGCTAAAACCAAACATGACTTTTGAAGCAAATGTATTTCCAATGACTGTATTTCTCTCCAGCAATGTATTTATACAGATGCAAAATTTTAATTACTATTTGTTTAATGCTACAGGAATCACTATCACACTCACCAACCCTGCTCCCGATTCTTTGCTGAAGATAAACCCAGATCACATTGGATTTTATCGTGTAAATTATGAAACACAAACTTGGAACAATTTAGCCAGTAGTCTGTTTAACAAGCACCAGGTGAGCAGGATGAAATTAACTGGATTTGGTTACAAGGCAGTTGGTTTCCGGGATCTAGTGACAAAGTTTCTTCTACAAAACAAACATATTTTTGTTCTCTTTTTCTTCCTCCCCCTGTGCAGTCTTTTTCTTCTGCTGACCGTGCTGGGCTTTTGGATGATGTGTTTTCTTTGGCAAGGTAGGTTTCATAATGAAACTAGCTCATTATTGACATTTTAAAATAGTTTTCATGTCTTCACAGTGGTTTTTATATTGGTATTGTCTTGGTTTGAATGATAAGAATGAGAAATTTTAACTGAAAGAATTAGGTCTTAGTTTGTCTTCATCAGCCCCTTTTTCTCATATGTTTTACTCCATAAGGAACAAATTCAAATGTGTGTGTATAACTCTCATTGGCTATATCTACACTTGCAAGTTAGTTTGAATTAAGGAAGCTTAGTTCGAACTAACTTAAGCCTCGGTCACACTAGGCTTTCATTAGTTCGAAATAAGGGCTTCCTTAATTTGAACTAATAAATTAAATTGCTTAGTTCAAATTAACAGTTAATTCGAACTAAGTCAAATGTGGCCATATTAGTTCGAACTAATCGGAAGATTGACCTTTCTGCAACTGACTAATTCGAACTAAGCAAGTGCGCTGCATGGCCATGGCTAGTTCGAACTAGCATTCTAGTGGGGCCATGCTAGTTCGAATTAAGTTAATTTGAGCTAACTAAAATTAGTTTGAATTAGTTAGTTCGTACTAACTACTTTGAACTAGCTTTTGTAAGTGTAGACATAGCCATTGATATTAGTTATAAATGTCCTTACCTGTTCCATATTAGGGTCTGATTTGACCACAGAAACTGAACTCCCATTAATGGGAGCAGGATTTTATTTCCTATCTCTTCCTGCAGAACTCTTGGGAAAGGTTTTTGAGCCTGATGTAGCTCGTAAAGCAAATGACAGAAGTGTTCTATATGAAGTCATGCTCCCAGAGGAAACCAGGTATCTAGGAAGTATCACAGAGGGTCTGTCCCCCTGTATGTGTCACCATAGATATCCCAGGACCACTTGATTTCTCTTTCTGAATCTTGGGAAGTTAGGCCACTTAATGAGACATAACCTCTTTGTTAGTCACAAAGCTATGTGCAGCTTTTCAAGGTTTATTTGGTGACTAAATGGCATTGTCTACCCTAGAATGGTAAGAGAGCTCCTTCAGAGCTGCTCTGCCCTTGTACGTGACATCTAATCATAATAATCCTTCAGAATGTTCTTTGGAAAGTGTTTATGTTCCATAACTTTCCCCCAAGTTTATTATCTTAGCCCTTTTAAAGAGCATGGTGCTATAATAATCTCTTTAGCACTTTAATTGCCGTTATCATATAATACAGACAATTCCTTTTGCCTTGGGATGAAGTGAAGGGTTCTTCTGGGACTACAGTTGAGTAGCTGTGTGTAAAAGAGATAAATACTGTGAGAACTGGAAGGACTGTTGATAACAGAGTTCCATAAAAAGCCAGGAAAATAAAGATGGTTTAGGCTGGGTTACTACATCCGTGAAGAATGCAATTGCATAAGCAAAATATATGCACAGTTTTTCATCTAATTTACTTGTAGTTATCAGAGAGATGCATGCAAAGGTATAGTTATAACGATTTGGTCTCAAATGTGTCTGAATTACACACACAATCACAGCAAGTGTGTGCATGAATTGTACACCTACTTCATTTAAAATCAAACTCTTCAGTATCATGTACAATACAAAAACCCCATCTCATACAAGATTTCATGATTATTAAATATACTAGTTAGATATTCAGGGCTCGTTTGTCCCCTCTGTGGAACTCACATTAACATATGTTCTACATCACTTATATTCTGCATTACAAATACTAGTTCATCTTCACAACAACCTTATAAAATGGGTATTAACATCCCATTTTGTAGTGAAGGTAACTGAGATGCACAGATGTTAAATGATTTGTCAAAGGCCAAACAATTAATTAGTAGTATTAGAATTTCCTGCCTCTCAATCACGTGATCAAATCACTAGCTGCTCATTGCTTCATGCAAATATAAACTCACAGCCTTAGTATGGAACCCAGTTATAAAAGCAGTCCTACTGAATTCATTAGAATTTTCCTCAACATGAAAATTATTTTCCCATGCTTAGATCTTTGGTGTTTATTTCTAGGCCATTAAAAAAAAAAAGAAGAAGATTTGTGAGCCCCTTTGTATTCCTGGCTCTGGCCTGCTGATTGATCCTGGGCAAATCACTTTAACCACTCTGTACCTTGGTTTCTTCCACTTCAAGATGAAGAGAAGCACTTTGGCTATGTCTACACTTACAATTTAGTTCAAATTAAGGAAGCTTAATTTGAATTAACTTAAGCCTTGGCCACACTAGGCTTTCATTAGTTTGAATTAAGGGCTTCCTTAATTTGAACTAATAAATTTGATTGCTTAGTTCGAATTAACGGTTAATTCAATCCATTAATTCGAACTAAGTCAAACGTGGCCATATTAATTCGAACTAACTGCTTAGCTCAAATTAATCGGCAGATTGACCTTCCTGCAACTAACTAATTCGAACTAAGCAAGTGCCCTGCATGGCCATGGCTAGTTCGAACTAGCATTCTAGTGGGACCTGCTTGTTCGAATTAAATTAATTCGAACTAACTAAAATTCGTGCGAATTAGTTTGTTTGAATTAACTAATTTGAACTAGCTTTTGTAAGTGTAGACAGAGTTTGAGATTTACTGATGAAAAGCACTATGCTAGCACTAGATATTAAATTAAATATTATTTACTGATTTGAAACCACTTATTCTAGTAACCATAGTATCAGAAGATTTCCTGCCTTTTACTATCCTCATGAGTGCCCGTTCCATAATATAGCACATTCCCATGAGGGAAAGTAATAAGAAAGCCATAACCACCCCTACTTTTTACTGTTTGGGGACAGGAGAAGAAGATGTTGCTTCTGTTCCTTCTCAGAGGAGAAAGAAAAGGCTTTCCAGAACCCCTGATTAGCCCTATCCTCTTAGCATGTCTGTAGGGCAGAGTGGATGACAAGAAAAGTTCTTCTCCCCACATTCAAAAGGACCGGCATAGAGAACACTGCTTGTCTGGGGGGCTCACTCCGTCATCCTCTCTTCCTAATAGAGAAAAGGTAGACAATGTTGTACTCAGCTGAGGAAAAATGAGGAAGAAATGATGAGTGATTTGGTGGACTGGGGAGAGAAAAGGGACGAGTGCTGGAAAGGGAAGAAAAATGAAATCTAAGCCAAACAAACACTGAAAAAAGTAGAAGGCTAATGTCTAACTTGACTTCTGAAATTTGAACTGGAATAGATTTACTTATAGAGGGTCACAAGTTTCTTAGGCAAATCCATCTGCTTTCTACAGATTGAACAATAGGGCCAACACATCATTATAAAAAAACCCTAACCAACCAGTTTCTAAAGTACACAAGTAAGATTTTAAAATACTTACATGAATTCCTTATGAAACCCTCAAGAATGATGCAGCCCTAAAATGTGATTACAATTAGTACTCAATATGTTAGACTTTTCTCTTTGTTTCAGTTTCAATTGAAGCAGGATTTGTAAATTTGTGTCAGTTGTCTGTTTTCCTTCCTCAGGGCTGAACTTTTGAATTATTCTGTTCCTCTGAATTTAACAAAATACTTACAATCTGAAGAGGACTATTTACCTTGGCAAAGAGTTATATCAGCTGTATCTTACCTCAGAGACATGCTTGAAGATGACAAAGAGCTCTACCCCAAGTTTAAGGTGATGCAAACAATTAAAAGTCTTGTTTATAATCTATTAATCTTACAGTTCAGGGCTATAACTATGATAGTATTGAAGGCTTAGTCATTTTGGCTATGTCTACACTAGAAAAGTTAAGTCAACTTAATAAGGTTGACTTTAAGTCAACTTAAAGTCGGCTTAATTAAATCGACTTAACACTTTAAGTTAACTTAATAAGGTCGATTTAGGCGCTTATCCCCATCCACAATGGCTTAACTCAACCAAATAAGGCCGACTTTAGCGTTAAGTCGACCTAAAACAAGGGGTAAGTCGACTTAATTTTTTCTTAAGTTGACTTAAGTCCAGTGTGGACACGGCTTTGTTTAGGTCGACTTAAGCCTCCTTAAGTTGGCCTAACTTGTAAGTGTAGATGCACCCTTTCAGAGTTGTTTGAGCTGTTTTAGGTATAATTTCAACATTAAAAGATGTATATTATTATACTCAACATATATTTGGTTATCTGCTTTATATAAGCATCTGAATTATACAAATCCATTGCCTGGGACTATATACTAGAAATAAAATCAGAGTGCTCCCAGTTACAGTTGTCATCTAGCATGATTGTTTTTTTTGCCAGGGGTGTCCTGCATACGACAAGCAGTATTGTTCAAGATAGCAAAATTTCTGATGCCTTACCCACACCACAAAAAGTAACCATATCTCAGTGACGGTGTCACCAATCGTTATAGCTGACCTGGGCTTCAGTGGTCAGCACAGAGAAGCACAAACTGTAGTAAGCATTGTGTCAGGGAACCACACTAATCAGAGTTTCTCTTAGTTTATACTGATGGTTAGGCATCATAGTGTACACATCCTGAGGATGGTAGGACATCATTTTTTTCAATATTTCATAACATTGCAAAACAAATGTGCAATATTTGGTTTATGGGGTTTTGTTGTTGGAATTTTAAAAAAGGCAAACTATGCATATGATAACCTTGCTACGTCATGTAATAAAAAAACCCTTCTGTATTTCAGGCGTACTTTCGTAGTCTAGTTAAACCCACTGCAAGTAAGCTGGGTTGGAAGGATGATGAAACTGGAAACCATGTAATAAGGTCGAGAATTTATTGTTTACACCATTATATAGAGATTCAGAGCATTGAAAACTGGTTAAATTCTGGTTTTTTAAATTTTTTTAAAGGCTCCTTCGTGCAGCTCTTTTAGGATTTGCATGCAGTATGGATGACGCAGACGCTTTAAACAATGCATCTAGCTTATTTTATTCCTGGTTAAATGGAGCAAGGTGAATATTCATTGTTTTTTCATTCAGTTAACAGCACTGTGCATGATATTATAATGCAACTCAGAAAAAGATGGCCAAAAAAAAAAAAGAGATTGCTTTATGTTTTTCAGTCCACCTGTAAATCTCCGGTTGTTGGTATATCGCTATGGCATGCAGAATTCCGGCAATGAGACATCATGGAACTACATGTTTCAGAAATACCAAAGTACTTCATTAGCTCAAGAAAAAGAGAAGCTGCTATATGGTCTGGCATCAGTGAAAAACATCACCCTTTTGGACAGGTTGCTGAAAAATAGGCTGAAAGATTTAATTTCCAGGGGAAACAGTGCTTCTAGCCCCATCTACTCACTGTTATACATACAGGATGACAGAGCACAACAGATTGTCAAATACTGGCACTCTAAAATCTGTCTTATACTTACCAGAGAATTTGGCAGCAGTTGACAGGAGATATGCAAGCTATATAAAGTAGCTTGTGAATCTCCAATCAACTTCCTAAAGTCTATTCTGTGTGCTGTCTCCACCACTCTGCGCCAATGTGAAGTGCATTCCTGTTGACACAGCAGTACTCTTTTTTCTGGGGGTAGATTTATTAAGTCGATTTCTGGATTGACTGAGCAGGTCTTCACTTCTGTTCAATCAATCCCCCCCCCCCAAATCCATCTGATGGTGGCGAATTTGCCACCATCAGTGAAGACATCCGTAATAGATCTCCCTGAGATATGCTAATGGTAACTAGGTAGAGTCATTGATTCCTCCCTTGAAAAAAAACAAAAAAACAAAAAAAAAAAAAACCATGGGCAGGTGATCTTTTTAGCCCTTCATCTCTTGCAAGCAAAGATGTACACTAATTAACTTATTATTAGTTAGTAGGACAATAACCTCCAAGGTCCCAGTTTGGATCTGGGCATCATTGTGTTAGCATGTAAAATGACAGTCCCTACTCCAAAGAATTTACAATTTAAGGCAAGATTAAACAATTGAGTATAACCAAAAAAAGAAAGAACGGGAACAGTAGAGATGAGGGTTACAGTAATACAATGATGACCGAGGCTAGCACTGTGTACAACTTGACAGGTGCACATCATTTAAGGTTATTTCATAATTAATCCCTACACGGTCATTATCACTTCTGTAACTAAAACATGGATTATTCAGACAAATCCAAAACTGCAGAGCAAAAGCAAACAAACAACAAAATCTGCACTGGAGGTAACCTACATGTGGAATTGGGCATTTCCCAGAATCAAGCTTTTTAATAAAATAAAGGAAAAAATACACCATTGGGAAAGTTGGCTCTGCACTCATCCACGTTTACGGAGCTGAAGAACAGAACTATCAGACCTAAGAGGTACCTCTTTGCAGCCACTAATGTAGCTAAAAATAGCTCCCTAATGTTCTCCCTAAATATTGGTCTGTGTGACAGTGAGTCCACCTATTTTACGAACTTATTGGTCACACCCCGACCGTCTGCATTATGGACCTTCTATAGTTCACAAGAATTCATCCTATTAGATGAATGAACTCGATCTCATTTCCTGGGATAGAAAAACTGAGATATAAGGTAACATTTTCAAGTGACTTAGGAAATCAATGGGAACTAGATATCTCAATATTTTTGAGGATTTAGGCCCTACACCCCGTTGACTTTCAGTGAGATGCCCAGAATTTAATTTGTGCTTACCTCGGCTCCAGAGCCTCTTCTGTCAGTTGTGTGCAAGGTGTGACCTTGCACATATGATATTGCACAGTCACACTGTGTGCAGAAAGCCACCATTATTGCTTGATACCAGTACCTTTTTAAAATAATGTAATTACTGGTGATGCTTACTTCACTTTTGAAAATCTTATTTTAAATATGTAATCACAGTTTAGGCCAACTTATTTCATCTTTAAAATGCTCTGGAAAAATAAGTCTCTAGTGTTATATTTCCATAGTAAAATACAAATATTTTTGCAGAGCTGAGCTGTACCTACCAGACAGCGGTTCAGCAAACAGTCAAAGACAGGGAAAAAAGTGAAGATGGCTTTCATTATTTCAGCCTTGGAAAATACATACTTGAATAGTTTCACAAACTTTAATGAAAGATTTTAAAGTCTGTTTAATTGTTTCTCATCTGGTTTCTCACAGGTATCTAAAATATATTTACAACACTAGTCTAATTAAAAGTCAGGATGTATTCACTGTCCTGAGATACATCTCCTATAATAACTATGGCAAAACCATGGCTTGGGACTGGCTACGGCTCAACTGGGAATATTTAGTCAGCAGGTACGTTAACATCTTTTCAATGTTTTACCCTGAACTCTACCTCTCCTGCTCTTTTTATTTTCTTCTCTCACCTTATGTTAGTCTCTCCATACACATCAATCCAGTTTTCTTCATGGGAAGAAAAACTTGCTTTCACAGAAATGGGAAACAGCCCACAAAATTGCAAGTGGCTTTCAGAAACCAATCCTTTGGACAGAGAGAGAGCTGAAAATGTTTTAATATTACTATTGCAGCCTGTGGTGGAAAAATGAGTTACTTACTCTGAAAATCCTACAGTAAGTTTCCAGTCTGAATCAAAACTTGCTGAGTAGCAAGGCAGGAATTGCTTTGTTTGTTACCTACCTACCTCCTTTTTGGACAAAGTAACTAGCTGTCAGATATTTGAAACACTGCATAAAATAGAAAGCACATTAAAGGCCCTAGTTCTGCAAGTTACTTAAGAACTAGCCTGACTAAGTATGTGAATAATTCCATTCATTTATGGATACCCAGCTTTTCTGAGAATCTGGCAATTAGCATTTGATCCTAGGAAATAATGAGCACCCTAAAGAGTTTTCACCACATTCAGCCCCTTGCAGGTTAAAGACCCAAAGCCCTTAATCTGGGTGGGGACCTAGTAGTGGAATAACTAAGTGAGGCTATGTCTACACTTACAAAGTTAAGACGACTTAACAAATGGCCTACACTTTAAGTCAACTTTGTTAAGTTGACTTAACAGCAGTGATAGCCATTATATTGGCTTTAAGTCGACGTAATAAAAAGTTGACAGCGTTAATCCCCATCTACACTGGCCTTAAGGAGTCGATTTAAGGCTTAAGTCAACCTAAAAGTAGGTGTTAAGTCGATTTAAGCTTTCCTTAAGTCAATTTAAGAAAAGCCCAGTGTGGACATGGCTTTGTTTAGGTCGACTTAACGTCCTTAGGTCGACTTAACTTGCCAGTGTAGACACACCCTGAGAGTGGCAGTAATTCCACAGCTTCAGTCACTAACACCCTGCAAGTGACGTGAATGGGCTGCAAAGACCAACCAATAGACTTGAGCAGAAGCTACAGAAAGAATGCATTGTAGCCCACAGCCCTAGGTAGATTTTGCATTAGATTTAAGAAAAAAAAAAAAAAAATTCCAGCAATTTCACTTACATAGATCCTGCTCATTCTGGTTTTCTGCAGGCACACTGAATGTCACCCATAATGAGCTGTGATCGCTGACACTAAGTTGCAACAGTACTAAAGGAATCAGGCAGCTTTTTTTGCTTTAATATTTACTCAAAAAGCCAAATATTTTTCTAAAAAAAGAGACAAAGCACATGATAGTTTCCTAGAGGTGTTCTGTATCATGGTTTGGGCTTTTTGGATCATATCTATATGGTAAAGAATTATAATTGAGGAATAAAAAGATGTAAACAAAGAAGTTAAGACTTCTGCTACAAGGTATAATTCTGTCCCACATGATCACTAACCCCAAGGCTAGGAGAAAATTGTAGCAAGTTCCACAGAATTATTGGAGCATTATTTTATGGACTCTTCAGCGATCATTCTCCATTCTGTCCTAATACAAAGTATTTTCTTTATTCACACTAATCTACAATGGAGTGTCTTCTAATTTCCTTATTCCCCTCTTATAACAACAATGCAGTCAGCTTCCAGTCTTTCTTCTCTTTATTCATACCAGGGGTGTATCCAGGCCCTGTTTTCTGGTTGGGCCTCTGACTCTCCAGGGTCGGCCTGGCTGGGCCTGCATCCAATCATGTGACCAGAAGCTTCCTGATGACACTCCAGTTCCCTAGCAACTGGAGGAGGGTGGTAGGGGAGAGGCAGCCTGATCCCTGCTGTGTAAAGACTGCAGCAGTTTCCTGGGCTGGAGCTGTGTGGGTAGAGAGCAACCTGCCCCTGCCCCTCTGCCCACAGCCCCATGGACGCCCACTGCTGGCCAGTCCATGGTTGTGATTGTGGCGGCAAAGCTCGCACTACTGCTGGGCACTGTGGCGAGTGGGGGTTGGTGAGCTTGCTAGCCAACTGGGTAGGCCCACACCCACATGGGCCCACCCATAGCTATGCTGCTGATTCACACTGATTCCTGGGTTAGTCTTTCACTCCTACTAATAGAGTTGTACAGTGGAAAGGAAAACTAGTTGAAACTCATGAACCTGCACATTTGCAGAAGTCTTTTGATCATACACAGTTTTATCTCCATAAAGAGATATAGTCATGTGAGGGTGTTGTAATGGAAATTTCTCTCAAGGGCTGGTTTGATTCCAGGAAGAAGATGCTGTTCTTTGAATATATGTGCAGCAGAGATTTTTGCCAAGTATCGCTAAACTGCAGAATAGTAAAAAAAAAAAAATCTTACAATATGTTTTTTTCAAATATTTCTGATAATATCTAGAAATGTGGGTAAAAGCTATTTCATCAGGTTAAAAGATTAAGAACTAAAAGTTTATTAAACAATAAAGGAACAAACATCCCAAAACATCTTATTTTTATATCAAATATTATTTATTTTTTCAGATACACTATCAATGATAGAAATCTTGGCCGAATAGTATCAATAACCCAAATGTTCAACACTGATCTTCAGCTCTGGCAGGTACGGAGATGATACCTATAATCATTTTAAGCCACTAAGGTGTAAGATCCTCCTTGGTAAGAAACTTTCCTTTTTATTCTCAAAGGGTGCGTCTACACTGGCAATTTAGGTCGACTTAAGTCAACCTAAACAAAGCCACATCCACACTGGGCTTTTATTAAGTCGACTTAACACTTGGTTTTAGGTTGACTTAAGCCTTAAGTCGACTCCTTAAGTCGACTTAAAGCCAGTGTGGATGGGGATTAGCGCCTATGTCGACTTTATTGAGTTGACTTAAAGCGTTAAGTCAACTAAATAAGGTCAACAAGAGGCTATGTCTACACTAGAAAAGTTAAGTCGACTTTATTAAATCGACTTAAAGTCAACCTTAAGTCAACTTAACTTTTCTAGTGTAGACATAGGCTAAGATGCCTACCACCATTTTGAATGCTATAAAAATAATTATTCAAATGCTACCAGTCGAACCCTGAAGTCCTTTCCCAAATAAAACTTTTCCTGATTACAGGAGCATAGAATTGGGCCTTATAAAAATTATTTGATGCTAAGTACAAACAAAAGTATTTGCTGTCTGTGAATTTGTTTTGTTTTCTCTTTTCAAGATGGAAAACTTCTTTGAGAAATATCCTGATGCTGGAGCAGGAAAAGCACCCAGGAAACAGGCTCTTGAGACAGTAAAGAACAATATTGAGTGGCTAAAACAAAACAAGGGAGAGATAGAAGCATGGCTAACAACTTAGCACAGCTAATAATGTTTTACTTAAGCATCAGAAAAAATTAAAAACATCTTGTCTTAATTTTATGCACTTACCATGTTCTTACATGAACATTAGGGAGCCCATTTACAAATGCTGGTTCCAAATCCTACAAACACTTATGCACTTGAATAACTTTACTCATGTAAGTACCTACTAAGATAAATACAAGACTACTTGTAAATGTAAAGTTGCTCCTGTTATAAACAATTGCAAGATTGGTCTCCGGTTTATTAGGATGGTTTGTGCTTATGCCTCACCCACTCCTTTGAAAATATCTACCCCTTTGTTTATGTAGAAAGCAGCCCATTTAACAGAATTTAAAACACTCAGGGATTCCGTTCCAAGTGTATATTACAGGTAGTTTACTCCAAAAGAATTAAGCAGTGATATGTACTTGTGTTTTTACAGGTATAAATATATAAAATATTTAAACATCATGTGTGATTTAGCTTTGCATTCATAGTACTGAAGAAATGTAAATTAATCTTGTTTCCTTGACTGATTTTTTAAAAAATTAACTACTGGTATTGGTAACACTTACTCTGACTTAGGAAATAAAATAATCATGGTTAAAAGTATATGTGTATTGACCACCACTGCTTTTTTGGAAAATATCAATCTCTGCCTCATAAAAATTTCAGAGGTGATTAACACACACCTTGAGAAACCTCAGAGGGGCAAATTCATCCCTGTACTGAAAGTGGGGCTGGCCCAAAAACATGGGGAAAAGAAGAAGACTCTGCTTCCTCTATGCAGGAACAACTGGAGGCCAATTTTATCCCACAGTGTGAGCCTACTAAGTAGCCTGAGAGATGGACAAACTTATGCCACTATTTCAATGGGCCACTGCAGGAGAGCAGAATCATTAGGGAGTAAAAGCACACCTCTTTTCATCTGGAATGTCCCCCTGCATGGAGGAGGGAGAGTGAGGCTGCTGAAGAGGTGGCACAGAGCTGACTCTGCACCAGGAATAGAGAAATACACGAGGAAGAAGAGCCCTCTGTCAGGTTGCTCCTGTCTTCTGCCACCCCTCCAGTCCTTTTGTTCCACTTTAGCTAGTGCAAAGAGGAGACAGAACAATTGTGAACCTGGAAACAGCTGTGAAAGAATAAGCAATTTCTTCACTTTCAGAAGCTTGAGAATCAGGACTGATGCTTCCTCTGCTTTATTGACCCCTTATGCATTTCATGTCAAATTCACCCTAAGATGCACAGTAGCTTCCATGGAGGTCAGAGAATTCTAGTGATCTCTAGTCAATTGCTATCTGAAAGGAAAAGTGTTCACCAGCATTCCACAAATAAACATTAAGGATTTTAACTTATAGTTACAGCCAAGTGCTGATATCTGCTTCCATTTGTGATGGGAACATGGCAAAGAGCCAATCAACTTCAGTGCTCTGACTTTGCCCAGAAGTGAATGTGAATGAATCAAAATATGCACAGACCATGAAGAAAATATTTCAACTTCCCCCTAGCTATCCTAGTTCATATTTCTATTGAGTCCTGCCAGGTTACTGACTTAGCAGGACAAGTAGGTATCACTAAGGGCCTGCGATTTGATGACTGACTAAAGTAAATAAATATGGTGGCTCTTCTGCAGGGGGTTGATTTAATGTTAGGACACTGCAATATGGAATACATTGTAACATTCCCTGGCACAGGGCAGTTTTCCCCCTCCACACTGCCTATTTTTAGCCAAATGTTGGCTTGTATTCCCTTCTATTCCCTATTGGCTTGTATTCCCTTCTGTACCTGAGCCAAAGGAGAAAAAAGGTCTATTAAAACTCTGATGTTGAGAGCTGAGTGTTTTAGCTTGACCTTGTTCTTTTAGATCTGAAGGTCCTCACATCTCCTAGTGTGCCAGCTATCTTATAAGTGAGGATTCATCTGAGATTGAACCCAAGACCTTCACCATGAAAAACACGTGTTAAGCAGCCAACCTCTCCAAGGCTAAAGTTAAGTCGACTCCGTTAAGTTGACTTAACAAGGTTGACTTTAAGTCGAGTTAGAGTGGCTACACTTTAAGTCGACTGAAAATCGACCTTGTTAAGTTGACTTACCAGTTGACATAGCCATCCACACTGGCTTTAAGTCAACTTAATAAAGTCGACTTAGCACTATTCCCCGTCCACACTGGCTTGAAGTCGACTTAAGGCTTAAGTTGACCTTCAGAGGTGGTGTTAAGTCAACTTAAGTTATTAAGTTGACTTAAGGAAGTGCATAAATCGACTTAATAGAAGCCCAGTGTGGACACACCTTCGTGTAGGTTGACATAAGCATCCTTAAGTTGACCTAACTTGCCAGTGTAGACACACCCCAACTGAGAATTGGGAGAGATACCTATCCTCTGTGGATCAGCCACAGAAGGACACCCATTCCATATACTGAGCAACAGGATACATTTTCACCTATCAAAAGAGAAGAGAATTAATTTTACAAGATGGTACAGCTCTATTAACACCAAGACCGGTGTTCTAGTTAGTTTGTGAAGTTTGTCTGAAAAATATGGATTTTTCTTTTTTTTTAATTAAGAGAACAGTCATGAGAAAAGGTAAGGCAGCTTGTCTAGTAAGAAAAGAAGATGATGATTTCCTAAAGATGATACAGTGCAATACTGGACACTGATATGAGCAGCAGCAAAAAAAATTGACTGTTTCCAGGGGAGGACCAGGATTTTCTCTCCTCAATCAACCACAATAAAGAGTGTCATTACATTAGTAGATATACCAAGAGACGCTGGGAAAATCATAGTTTTTCAAGCAAGAACCTAATTGGCTCTCACTTGCTGAGAGAGAAGAGTTCTAAAGGCTATTCACGAAATGCATCAGGCAGAGAAAATTGAACCTTTAGCCAGTTCTTGTCCTTCAGCCATTGTTTACGGTTAGGAAGGAAGATGAGAGCTATCAGTTTTTGTGTGGATGACAGAAAATTAAATGGTCACTGGGAACTCCCTCATGACCTCTGGGCAGGCCAACAAATGCTCCCTTGCCTCAGTTTCCTTCTCAGTTCCTCAGATGAACTCACTACACCCTTCAGAGTATATAATTAGCCCTTTTATGGTTTTAATTTAATTATTTAATTTATTACCCAAAGCCCCAAACCAGAATCCTCCCAGCACAGCCTAAACAGTAGACTCATAGGGTGCATCTACACTTGTAAATTACGTCGACTTAATTTACACTGTGTCTACACTACAGTTTCCTTAAGTCAACTTAAAGAAAATAAAGCCGACTTAATGAAAATTAAGTCGACTTTATTAAACCTCATTTTAATTCGACTTAAGCCTAAAGTTGACTTTGGCCAGTGTAGACCTGGAGTAGCCCTAAGTCAACTTAGGGCTACTCCAGGACTCAACCACTGCCCTCCCTGCTGGGGGGGGGGGGGGGCCCAGGGGGGCCTGGGCTGCCCCCCCGGGCAGGGCAGAACCCTGCCCACCCTGCCCCTATGCCCTGCCAGGGTCCCTGTCCCCCTTTGCCCCATTGTACCCATGTACAATGGGGCAAAGGCTGAGCCCCCTCGCACTGGGCAAGGGGTGCCCCCCCTGCCCCCATGGACCTGCCCTAGGTCTCCTTAGAAGTTGACCTAGGGGTCCAGTGTGGACACTCTAGGTCGACTTTGTAAGTTCCCCCCAAAGTCGACTTTAAATTTAGGTATAGACATGCTAAGTCGACTTAAATTTACAAGTGTAGACATAGCCATAGACTTTAAGGTCAGAAGGGACCAGTACAATCATCTAGTTTGACCTCCTGCAAAATGCAGGCCTCAAGACCTCACCCACCCAGTACATTCATCCCCAACAGTCCAGCACCAAGCATGGCTCTGCCCGGCATCTCACCATGCAGCTCAGCTCCCAAGGATAGCTCTGGTATCTCTCACCATGTCTATGCCAGCTCCTCTAGTTGAAGTGTTACTCTACCTTATTTCCTATCCAAACGTGATACTAGCAGAGCCTGAAGATCTC
>ML685791.1:6287980-6324674 GCA_007922175.1 Pelusios castaneus
ACCTTATTTCCTATCCAAACGTGATACTAGCAGAGCCTGAAGATCTCACACAGCTGAGCCCTACACCCAGTCCATTTCTCAGTCTTCAGTCTTTTCTGGCCTCCGGCTCAGACAGCCAGCAGGTATCTCCCACTGCTGCTCTTGGCCTTCAGTCCTCTCCAACCTTCTCTGGCCATGCTTAGCTCTCCAGCCAGGGGAAGAGTTTGTAGCTGACCCTCTGATCTCCTTCCCACCTTCTGCTTTCATCAACCTGTTATGGCTCCACTGCTCAACCAGGAACCTCTCATCAAGTCATCCTTTGGGGCACCCCTCCCTGAAGATCTCAGTCCAGCTCTTCTTTTCCTCTGAGCTCTCTTTACGTTCAGAGCTAGGAGTCTCACCATTATGAACTCTCCCTCTAAGTTGTCTTTGAGGACTCTAGAGTTCTGAACTCCCCTCTCAGATTCTGAACACTCTATTACCCCAAGACCAGCCCAACCCTCCTCATTACACCAAAGGAGGGCACACCTGGACTGGAAAAGGAGTGGGGAGCCCAATTTCATTTAAGAGGCCATTTATCCGGATTCAGTCACTTACAGGATGTTAGTTCTTTGCCAGAAACACATACAGTTGGTGCTATAGTAGGGTAAGACAACAGAGTCTTGTGGCACTTTTAAAGACTAACAGATTTATTAATCGCATGAGCTTTCGTGGGATTTTCTCCCACGAAAGCTCATGCGATTAATAAATCTGTTAGTCTTTAAAAGTGCCACAAGACTCTGTTGTCTTACCCTACTATAGACTAACACGGCTACCCCTTTGGAATTTGAATAGTAGGGTAAGTTTGTTTTCCATGTTGATCTTAGGTGACTCTGCACAGGTGGAAGTGGATCCAAAAAACAAGCTGAAGGCTTCTTTCACAGCAGGATAAAGGCTAAGGCAATTTCAAATGTCCTTTTAGATTATGCAACATCCTTGGACCCTTTAAATGGCTCATGGAGAATGTACTCTGTGGCATGCACCTCTTTCAGACTGTATGTCATACACGGATAACAAATCTGGTACATGCTAAATGTTTTGGTCAGGATTTGCATTTACAAATGGTCTGCGATAAGCCTAAGAATGCCAATTTGAAACTGTATCCAAATAAATGTGAGCTGTTTTAAAAAGAGATCAAATGACCAAGGGAAAGTTATCAGTGAGGAAGGAATTTTCACTGATAAAGTTAAATGAAAGAGTGCAGAAGTGGCTGGCTCTTTAGCGCTACACAACTTTTTCTGACTCTGTCGTTCCTATTACACTAGGTTCATTGAGTTGCCAACAGAGCAAAAGCTATTGCATACAGTAAGAAAGAGAAATGTTTTTGATAATTTCTCAAGTGTGCTTTGGCATTTGCAGAGTTAAAACAGGCACTTGGGACTCTTTTAGTATTACCTTACTCTGCCTTAGACATTTTTATATTAAACAGAAATGCAAGTGCTTGCAGAATGAGAACACTTTGGGCCCTGAAGGCTGCAGAAATTATAGGCACATGAAGATGTTTTGTCTCACTGATCCTATTGAAGGGTCAACTGAAGAAGAGAATAAGGAATGAATTGCACAGCTGCATCTTCCTATTCAAACAAGGCTGAGAGACAACAACATGACTTTGTAGTGGGAACAATTCAGTGAAATAAAAGTGAAACAGGTAACCTAATCTATCATATCAACAACTAGAGGAAAGGCCTGTTAACTCCAACCCCTTCCTAAATATCAGAATACAAAGGGAAACAACCAATGCACTCCAATTCAAATATTCACTGCTGAAAAACAAAATGTTTTTTAATCAATAGTGCTACAGAAGTGATCCTCTGGCATTCCTTGCCAGATGTTAGAGTGGAGGACAGGTTTGGGAAACAATTCTGAGCACCAGGCGTGACATGCAAGAGGGCTCGGAATGTTTATGGATGGAGATGATAAAATAATTGAATTATTTTATTGGTGTATTTAAGTTCTCAGTAAGAAAAATGCAATGCATTGTTATGGATTGTAGATATGTGTCATCCACTGCAAATTAGAGGAAATATCACTCAGCTACTGATGAACAAATCAAGAAGCTTCTACTTACACAGCATTTTAAACCTTAGGATAATCCATTTTATTTTGAACCTTATAGAAGGATATGATATCGACAAGTCCCATGTGATTTTTTAAAGCTACGACACACTGAATGGATTTGTATTTAACACCTAATTTCAGGGTTGCAAATAAATAGATACCCGCAAAAATGCATATGGAAATACAAATAAACTTTGCTAATTTATCAGAATAAATTCCATAAATTGTAAATCTACATTTGTAGTGAAAAAGTGAATGGTCTCCTATCGATGCTTCATCATTGTGTATTAAGAGCAACCTCTAGTGACAAGTAGAAGTAATTACAATTAGTTAAATGGCTTTGCTAGCACTATGTGTTTATGTTTTAATAAATACTCAAATATTTAAGATACATCTAGGATACTTTTTATTTAATGTTGCAGGTTTTTATAAACAGCACCCATCATTATAGTATCCAAGGCCCACATTTACAAAGCTACTGAGGCCTTTAATTCTCAGTTTTAGGTTTCACTGAGCCACAAAACTCCCGTTTGATTGCTGTCAAAACATATAGGTGCTTAACTTCACTCAGCAACTAAATTTTCAGGATAAATGCTCCCTAAAGGCCTATCTTTCTGCCTCTGAGCAGGCATGATGCTGCCTCTCCATTGATGTTTGGATGCTTGTCTCCCACCTAAGCCCCATTGAGGATCCAAAAACAAGGAGAAGATGAGTACCAGAGTGTCTACCTTACCTGCAGTGCTCAATCAGACAGGCAGGCCGGCCTCCTGCCTACTGGTTCAGTTACTAGTTGAAAATTTGGTCACTGGGAGAAGAGAAGAAAGTTGAGGTGCCACCTGCCTTATAACATTTAGTGGTGGTTAGAACATTCAGCTAAGATTCAGGTTCAGTCATCTCTTCTGCTTAAGAGGAAACAAGGATTTGAACAGGGTCTCCCACCCCACAGCAGCACAAGCTTACCACTAAGTTCAAGACATACTCTGATGTAGAGCCTCCTTAGTCTCTCTTTTGCACTGTGGAGAAAGAGCTATTAGAGAAGAGAGACTGGACTGAACCCTAGGTCCTAACCACCAGGCTATCGAGCCATCCTTGTGCTCTATGATCTAAATGATTCTTTAGTTACATACAGTAGAATAGCTTCAAACAGAAGACACTGATGAAGCCCAATCAGTGTTTTCCCGAAGAATTGAAACTGGGGTGGTGGTAGTGTTTGAATTTACAGGGGGCATGTGAGGGCCAATGAGATGTGAGAATGGGGGGGAGGGGCGAAGGGAGGCTGTATAGCACCATAGTAAAAACTGAAAAGTGTTTCATGACCATTTCATTAGATTATCACACAAAGCTGACTACTCAAGCCTTCTATGAAGACTTTTATCTACACCCTTCTGGGTTTTTTGTTTTACAAAGGGATCTTACAAAAACTAGGTGCCTAGGCAACAAAATGGCAGCTGAAAGTCAATGGTGATAAATACAAAGTATTGCACATTTCAAAACAGAATCCCAACTATACATATAAATGATGAGGTTTAACTTAGCTGTTACTGCTCAAGAAAGATATAGAATAGAATATTAGGGCTAGAAGGGACTTCATAAGGTCATCTAGTCCAACCCCCTGCTAAAAGCAGGACTACTCCCACTAAATCACCCCAGCCAGGGTTTTGTCTAACTGGGCCTTAAATGTTTCCAAAGATGGAGATTCCACCACCTCCCTAGGTAACCCCATTCCAATGCTTCACCACCCTCCTAGTGAGAAAGTTTTTCCTAATATCCAACCTCGACTTCCCCACCTGCAACTTGAAACCATTGCTCCTTGTTCTGTCTTCTGTTACTACTGAGAACAGCCTAGCTTCCTCCTCTTTGGAGCACCCCTTCAAATAGACTAAATAAGCCTAGTTCCTTCAGTCTCGCCTCATAAGTCATGTGCCCTAGCCCCCTAATCATGTCCGTTGCCCTCCACTGGACTCTTTCTAATTTGTCCACATCCTTTCTGTAGTGGGGAGTCCAAAACTGGACACAGTATTCTAGATGTGGCCTCACCGGTGCCAAATAGAGGGGAAGAATCACATCCCTCTATCTGCTGGCAACACTCCTATTGATGCAGCCCAATATGCCATTGTTGCAGTCCATTGTGGATAGTTCTCTGAAAAATTCTGTTAAGTGTGCAGTGGCAGGCACAAAAGCTAACTGCATGCTAGGAATCAATAAGAAAGGAAGGGGATAAATAATAAGACAGAAAATATCATAATGCCACTATATAAATCCATGGTACTTCCCCATCTTGAATACTGCATGCAGATCTGGTTGCCACATTTCAAAAAAATATATATTGGAATTGGAAAAAGGTACACAGAATGACTGCTAAAATAATTAGGGGCATGGAACAGCTTCCATCTGAGGAGATGTTTATAAAACTGCAACTTTTCAGCTTGGAAAAGAAAGGACTAACGGGAGATATGATGGAGGTCTATAAAATCTTGGCTGGTATGGAGAAAGAGAATAAGGAAATGCTGTTTAATACTTCACATAACACAAGAATTAGGTGTCCTCCCCCCCCAATGAAATTAATAGGCAGCAGGTTTAAAACAATCAAAAGCAAGCATTTTTTCCTATAACACAGAGTCAACCTGCTTTCCTCTTTGCCAGAGGATGATGTGAAGGTGAAGACCAAGGCCAAATGTTCAAAATAGAATTAGATAAGTTTATGAAGAATAGGTCCATCAAAGTTGTTAACTTGGATGGGCAGGATGGATGCAATACTATGCTCTGAAATGTTCCTAGTCAATTTTTGCCAGAAGTTGGGACCAGATGACAAGGGATGATGGATAGCTCCATGGCTCCCTGTCCTGTTCATTCCCTGAAGCATCATACACTGGCCACTGTCAGAAGACTGGTTACTGGGCTAGATGAACATTGGTCTGATCTAGTATGGCCATTCTCATGCTCTTATGTAAAAAATTAATTAAAATATAAAAAAATGTTTAGTACAGAAACTATCCAAGATAACGACCTCTCAAGATAGTGAAAATGTGAGATGATGACTTTGGCAAATAAAGCATTTTAAAAATCTTGGCCTACTAGGAAACATTTATATAAGTTTCCCAATCACAAATCTGGCATTCTGGAGCAAAGTCACTAAAACACAGTTCAACAAATAAATGTTCCTTTAATGTGCCTCTCCCTTCTCCTGCCACCGCACCCCACTCACTGTGTTGTCCTCCTTGGTCAGTACTGGAGATCTACAGTTCAGGGGTGTTTTTGCATGAGTTCACCTTCCCGGGGAAAGGGGAAAAGAAGGCACCTCCACACTGTGACCTAACCTTTGTGATTTTAGGTCTCAGTGGGGGAACTTACGATGATGCAGGCTGGCAGTCTCTCCACAGAAACACTGTGACTGTCCCATAGCATGTCTAAACACTAGCACTTATCAGTGATTTCAGCCTATAATGGCCACTTAAAATAACAAAAGACCCTGTATGGAGTCTAAGAAAGAGCTACAAACACTATTTGACCAGCCCAATCCTTGTTAAAAGATAGTGCTTGTAACTCAGGCATCCGTCCCCTCACCAGCCCCACCTCCTTCTCTCTCTCAACTGAGGCTATGTACACACGATCAGATTAAAGCGCAACAAGGCAATCGCGCTACAAAACTCACGTGACCTTTATTGCGGGACAACGCGTACACACGTTGCTCCCTGCAACGCAACAAAATTACACGCATTATCGCGGTTGAGCGCAATGACTTCTGGGCACCTATCCCATCGTTCCATTTTCCCTGAATCGGCGCTATGAATCATGGGATGAAGGAAAGGAACGCAAAGCGCCATGGGTAAACTCTCAGTTTCCCATGGTGCTTTGTGTTCCCCTAGCGTCTTCCTCGTTGCCAATAGCAACTCGCGCCTATTTTCAACATTGCAGTGACGCAACGCACCACTTGCAATCAATCGCTACAGCGACAGCATGGATCCTGCTATGATCTCCATTGTCGCCTTCAACATTCTGAATACATCTCGGCTTGTTGCTCAGTACGCAATGAGCTCCGAGTCAGATGAGGACACCGAGGAGCAGGGGCTGATCGATGCCATGCAGAGCAACAGCACCGCGTTGCTCAGCTCCTTCACCGATCATCTGCACACGGTGCAACGCCGTTTCTGGTCGCGAGAGACGAGCACCGAGTGGTGGGATCGCATTGTTATGCAGCTGTGGGATGACGAGCAGTGGGTACAGAACTTTCGAATGCGGAAAGCAACCTTTCTGGAACTGTGCTCAGAGTTGGCCCCTGCCCTGCGACGGAAAGACACCAACATGAGGTCAGCCCTAACTGTGGAGAAGCGTGTTGCGATTGCTGTATGGAAGATGGCGACTCCCGACTGCTATCGGTCCGTTGCAAACCAGTTTGGAGTCGGGAGGACCACCGTCGGATTAGCCCTCTCACAAGTGTGCCAAGCCATCAATCGCATCCTGCTACGGAGGACAGTGACATTGGGCAATGTTCGAGAGATTGTGGACGGCTTTGCTGCCATGGGATTCCCTAACTGCGGGGGAGCCATAGATGGCACACACATCCCTATTTTGGCTCCAGACCATCTCGCGACGGAGTACATAAACAGGAAGGGCTACTTCTCCATGGTGCTGCAAGCACTCGTGGATCACAAGGGTCGTTTCACGGACATCAATGCTGGGTGGTCGGGAAAGGTGCATGATGCCCGCATTTTCAGGAACACTGGTCTGTACCGGAAGCTGCAAGGGGGCACCTTTTTCCCTGATCAAAAAATAACAGTGGGGGAGGTGGAGATGCCCATAGTCATCCTCGGAGACCCAGCATACCCACTGATGCCATGGCTCATGAAACCCTACACTGGGAACCTTGATCGCAGCAAGGAGCGGTTCAATTACCGATTGAGCCGCTGCAGAATGACTGTGGAGTGTGCCTTCGGCCGTTTAAAAGGGCGCTGGCGCTGTTTGTATGGGAGGCTGGACTTGGCGGAGGACAACATCCCTGCCGTGATTGCGTCATGTTGTGTCCTCCATAACATTTGTGAAAGTAGGGGAGAAAAGTTTTCCCCTACGTGGGCTACGGAGGCACAGCGCCTCGAGGAAGCATTCGAGCAGCCAGCCACTAGGAGTATTAGGGTGGCACAAGGAGAAGCTGCTCGCATAAGGGAGGCACTCAGGGAGCATTTCAATGATGCCCTTCCCTAGTTAAGTTACATGACGCATGAGGTGCACCTTAGGATCATTTCAGTAATGTGTATAAATAAATGCATTCTTCAAAGTTTTTGTTACTGTTTTTATTGAAACCTGAAAGATGGGGGTGGGGTTACAGGTTGGTGTAGCTCCGGGTCTCGTAAAAGTAGCTTGGGGGGGGGGGGGCTGGATGTTGTCCTGTACCGGGGTGGAGGGTGGCCTTCAAAGAAATGCTTTGAGGGACTGCGGTGTGTGGGAGGCATACACGGCTGAACTGTCTGGAGTGGAGCCCGGACATTTATCGCCTGGGACTGCAAAGCTATCATGTTCTTTAGCAGTTCTGTTTGCTCCTTCATGACGCTTATCAGTTCGTCCCTGTGTTTCTGCCTCCTCTGCTGGGATTCCTCTCTCCAGGCTCTATTCTCCCTTGCGGATTCTTGTGTTGCTTTCAGCAGGTCATTAAACATATCCTCCCTGTTTCTTCGAGAACGCCGCCTAATGTTTCTCATTCGGTCAGCTGGGGTAGACACCGGCCTTGTGAAGCTCAATTCTAATACAAAAATAACAATATAGACATTGTTAACACATAGCATAGATAGCCAATGTAACCTTCCAGTAGCACATTCCACTGGAAGGTACAGGGCGGTCAACACACTACGCTGCGCTGAAGCAGACAAGGTACATTCTAGTAGACGGCTTACCGGGGGCTAAGAATCGGAAGAGGGCACACAGATGGAACCCAATATCCCTCTCCTCAGAGTGCCCCTTCCATCTAGAATACATCTCCTACATGCCGCCGGTAGCAGGCCGGGACCGTATGCTGCTGCACTGTGTGCTGCCATGGTTCCCAGGGCTGTGCTTTGCAGCTGGAGAGGCAGAGTGTCCGTCTTTGGGAGCGCAGACACAAACGCTCTCCCATCTAACCTGAGTATTAGGCTCTGGAGGTACATCGAGGAAACCTTTTCTGACCTAAATGCAGATGATTATTTTACAATCACTGCTTGTATTGATGCCCTGCTAATGAATGCAGAGTAAATAGCGTGCAGAGCGGGGACCCGCAAGCACCCCCACCCCAGACAATGATATTTTAGCAGGAGCAGAGCTGAATGAAGGAGAAACTTACCTGAACCCCCCTCTGCCGCCTCAGAGAACAAGCTGCAGTTCAAGCCTTGGGTGGACGTCTCAGCGGGGCTGCTGAAGAGCTCCTGGCTACACGCGGTTGCGCTTTCCTCCGTGTCATCCTCCATCTCCTCCTCCTCCTCCTCCTCAACAACGTCCTCATCCTGCTCGGCTCTGGCAATCACCGGACGAGGAGGGGCTGAAGTGTCCACGGGACTTTTGGCAGTGGTTGTGGGGTCCCCGCTGAGGATGGCTTCTATCTCCTTATAGTACCTGCATGTTGCAGGCGCTGATCCAGAACGGCGGTTTCCCTCCTTCGCTCGGTGATAGGTAATTCTGAGCTCCTTCACCTTTGATCTACACTGCACTGTGTCTCTATCATGCCCTCTCTCTGACATGGCCCGAGAAATTATGCCAAATGTGTCATAATTCCTCCTGCTGCCGCGTAGCTGCGCCTGCACGGCGGACTCTCCCCAGATGCTGATCAGGTCCAGCACCTCTGCTGTGCTCCAAAGGGGTGCGCGTCTTCCACGGCGGGCCGCCATTGCTACTGATGATCGGAGCACAAACACACTCCACGAGGAAGAGAGCAGGAAGTGAAACAGACTTGAAATTTGAAAATCCCGGGAATAAGTTCGGGGCAGGGCGGGGACAGTTTCGTCACGGCCACAGAGCGGGTGGGGGGGGAGACCAGAGAGGACGACTTGGGAATGCTGGGACAGTTCCGGACTCCAGTCAATGCGCGGTAAGCGTACACACGAGCTCAAACGCGCAATATATGATCCGCAACAGCTGTTACCACTCTCGTCGGAGTGGTTGTTGGATTGCGCGACAACAAGGCACTTAACGCGCAAGAGCCCTGTTGCACGTGTGTACGCCGTTGTTGCTATCGCGCGGTAATGAGCTTTAATGCGCGATAATCTGATCGTGTGTACAAGGCCTGAGAATCAAAAAAGTGCCACAAGACTCTGTTGTCTTTCTACAATAGACTAACACGGCTACCCCTTTGGAATCTTACTCCTTAGTGAGTTCAGTTCAGCCATTTCCAAGTGCCTACCAATGATTAAATTGGTCTAACACTATGTTACTAGCAGCTGACAACTGGGGGAGGAGGGTGTTAGGAAATCCCTGAGCCCCATAGCTCAGTAGTTAGAATTCCCTCCTGAGAGGGAGGAAACCCCTGTTCAAATCCTCTCTGCCCCTCAGGCAGAAGGGTGACATGAACTCCTGTGTCCCTCATCCTAGGAGAGTGCTCTAACCACTAGGCTAAGAGTTGAGATGAGCAACGCAGCTCGCTGCTGCCATCGTTATCAGTAGAGTGAGACAAGTGCCCAACTCATTCGTGCAAAAATTACTTAGGGACCTAAGCATCTAACTTCACAACTACAGCCAGGCACCCCTCTCCTGGTTTAGGTGTCTTAACTCCAGGACAGGGGCAAGGCTCAACACACACTTCTTTGATTGGCATCTCCCACTGGCAAGCTTAGGCAGCACCCTGCCCATATACTGGCATTGATCGGCCCCATTTTAAGATGCCTATCTCTAGAGCACTGTGCAGATACAAAAGTGTGGCTTTGCATCTGCAAGGATCAACTTATAGCCCGTCTGCCATCTAATCTTTTCGCTGGCATCCACACCCAAATGTCATCCACTCATCCCCCCTTTGACCCTCCCAATCAGCTGTTAGGAGGCCAGCCCCTCCAGGCAGTTGTCAAACAGCTCACAGAACAGTTGATGGGCAGCCACTCCCACCCCAATCTTAAATGCAGGGAAGCAGCCTCAAAAGCTATGAGCTGCAGACAACTGCTTCCCCACCTTTGAGATCCGCTTCTGAACCATCATCTGCAAAAATGGTCTATGAATATAAAGCAGATATCCATGGAGATGCAGGGCTCTACTTATCTCTCTCCATTCATTGTAAAGGCAACCTTTCTGCTTCTTATTTCACTCAGGTTCTGTTAATTGAAGGGTTCTTCCTGTGATTTTGTAAATGCCTAAAAATGTAGGCTTTGTAAAGCCTAAATCCCTTTGTGGATCCAGTCCCCAGTGCATTCAAACAAAGTTATATACAACTACCTCAAACAAGAGCTGTGGCACAAGCCATTAAGGACTAGACTTTTAAAAGGGATATAGGTATTGCTCTACTCAGCTTTTAAAAAACTGGACACATGCCTTGCTAAACTGTAAGAATCATGGTCTAAATGCTCAGAAGAGATTGCAACCTCTATGACTTTTGCTACTTGACTTGAGACACCAAATACATTTGATTTTCAAAAAAAAGTGCGAACTAAGCACTAAAAACCATCACCCAAAATTCTTCGGCATTCAAAATCACTAGACACTTTTGAAAATTTAGGCCTATACATTTTAAAATATTAATTGAATGCATTTTTGGAACAATAATTGACATTTTAGCTCAAGAGATGATCCACAGCCGAAAAATCATTAGCAAACACATCAGCATATAACTTGGAGCAGTTATTTCATTCAGGTTGGGTTTTTTTTTTTTATTTTTTTTACTAATGGGCTTTGGGGATTTTTATTGCAGATGATCAACAAGAGATGCAAGTAAATGGCAAGATGCTATGAAGCTGCATAGCAAGGGTCATGCTGAAAAGAGAAAAATCCCTTTTCCCTCTGAAAAATCTTTGAGAAAGGCTACACATTGTAAAATTAGATTGCTGTTTACTATACACCTATAGTTTCCAAAACATTTCTTTTGCTAAAATAAAATCCATGTGTTGGCATCTTTTAGGATTGCTAAGATTTTTACTTACTGTTGTAATAATTGGGCATACAAATTTGCTGTATTTGTGAGTTCAGTTGTAAAAAGTAAATAAAAGTTCATAAAAAAAAGTGACAATATACAACAATGAACATTAATAGAAAAAAGTGCAAAGGAGAGACAAGCAAACCCCAAGTTAGTCCAAACAAAAAGGCTCCTAATATATTTAAAGAATTGTGTTAAGACAAGTTAAGGATTTGAAATCAATAAACCAAAATGTGTGTGTTGAAAATTAGGCTTAATGGGTAGGCAAAATAGTGAGTGCCTGGTAGGTTCTACCTATCCTTCCCTGCTCGGGGTTCTTAAAGAAAATACTTTGAGGGGGAAATTAGAAGAGGTGAAGTGAAGGGAGACAATAAGTGATGGAAAAAGAAGAAGGAGCAAGTTTCAGAACTCTGGCTGCCATCCCTTTCATGTCCTGAAACCCTGGAATCAAATATAAACCTCATATGGCTTTTGTTGGCTCATTCTGAGAGATGTCCAGGGCAGGGAGGGGGACCCAGATAACACCACCACCTCTGCAGGTACCCACTGAATTCCAACCACCACCTGGGTTGTGAAACTATTACATGCACACGCTCACATACTATTGTGTCCCCATTCCTTCCCCACCTTATTTCTTCTCTTTCCAGTCCCTCTCTCTCTTTTTCCCTCCTGCCTAGTAAGGGACTGGTTTAGCCATCTTAGACTGTATACAAATGGCAGCAAAACGATTAGGGACATAGAACAGCTTCCATATGGGGGGGGGGGGGAGTGGCACTGTTCATCTTGAGAAACAGACTACTAAGAAGGCATATGATAGAGGTCTCTAAAATCATGAATGGCATGGAGAAAAAGTCTCATTTACTCCTTGACGTAACACAAGAACCAACAGTCACTCAACGCAATTAATAGGTAGAAGGTTCAACAAATGTAGGAAAGTACTTCTTCACTCAATGCACAGTCTGACTGTGGAACACACTGACAGGGGATGTTGTGAAGAACAAAAGCATAACAGGTTGAAATAAAAATGAGACATTCATGGAGGATAGGTGCTTTGGTTATTAACCAAGATGGTCAGGGTCACAACCCTATGCTCTGGGTGCACAGCTCTCCTTAGGGGTACGCAAGGCCCAGGGAGAATCACCATGTGTGGGCCCCCGCCCCCACCACCAAAATGCCACCAAAGGCAGCATGGGACCTGCTGACCAGCGGGGCCAGGGTCAGTCACCCTGCCCACCTCCCTCTAAGGTCAGCCCTGCCTGGGTACCCATAAACCTCTGACTACCAGAAGCTGGGATTGGGAATTGATTACCCAATTATTGCCCCATTCTGTTCATTCCCTCTGGCACCGGCCACTGTCAGAGCACAGGATACTGGGCTAGATGGACCATTGGTCTGACCCAATACAGTCATTATTACATGTATTTTGCAACATGCTACAAGCCTGCGATCAGAGAAGCAGCTAAATTCAATACCCTAAATAGCCAGACACTGGTACAAGTTTGCCAGGCTTCAAAGTGGCTGAGAGTGGCCTGCTATGCCTGTGTTTCTCCAGTAGTGAGTGAGGTTACATTCAAGAATCAACACCAGAAACAGCATTTTCTATCTTTCCTGTTCTTTCCCCTCTCCTTTCGTGTGTGTTTGTTAAAGTCTGATCCCACTTTCTCTTTTAGGAAATCAGAACAGTCTTCAATAGCAACCACTCCAGCCTATCCCAATGAATTTTTTCTCTTTTCCTCAAAGAACAGTTATTATTATCTAAGATACAGTCAAACAAGGGTGCCTCCCAGCTTAAAGCTCTCAACAGCTAGCAAAAATACAAAAGAGGAATAAGAAATGTTGTTAAAATAAAAGCCTTATTTAATATTTTACATTTCAAATGCCTAACTGGTTTTCTTCTTCTTCCCTCCAGAATCTTCAGTAAAAGTTTAAAAGAATTTGTCATGGCACTAAGCAGGTGTTTTAAATGGCTTAATGTCAAACAATAACTTGGTCATTTTAACATTGTAGATTCTTTCGTCCCATATATTCCATCAAAAATAACGCACCATTACTTTGCTTTGAAAGAATGTGGAAAATATTTATTTGAGAAGCTGCTGCATGCATCTTCTTGGCATTTTCTCTCATTGGTATCACTGCAGTTCAGTCCCTTGTTAATCATGGCCCCTAGACTGCCAACACACACATGCCTTGACTTAAAGGACTATGCATGTGAGCAATGTTAAGCACACACAAACCCATGCGGGAGCCAGACACATGTCTTCAGCTCTTTCTTAAATTCTAATGATGCAGTAGTAATTTTACAACTAGAGTTTAAATGGAGCTTTGAGTCCAAGGTATGCTAGCAGATCATGAACCATTTGGGGGAAACCCCTTTTTGTTATACTAGCTGGAGCCTCCCCCTAACATTCACAGACCTGATTGGTATTAACTGGGGGAGGGGAAGCAACAATTTCTGGTATCAGTCTTACCCCAGCTGCGGTACGGCTGACATAACATGATCATTAACTCCTGCATATGTTGTACAAGATCTTAAAGAGTGAACATAACTTGTTTAGCACTCTCATTTCAAGCTAGCATTTAAAAGCCTATGCAGAGAGATGATTACAATGATGCTCACTAACCTTAAATGGTACCCAAATAAAATACAGTGAAATGGTTTTGATTTTCACCTTTTCACATATTGTCTTTGGAGTTGTAGCTTCTGTTCACTAGTCTCATCACATTGTCATCATCGCACCTGGAGTGGAGAGTGACACAGCAGGAGCTCTTTCCAGAGGGATGTCATTTGTCTTCTCTGGTGAAGTCTGGTGAACTGCTCTTGATGAGCCATTCAACCTACAAAAAGAAAAGAAAAATTTATCTTACAAGAAACACATGTAAATAGCATTACATCTTGTTCAAATATATCCCCTCTTGTTCTCCCCGCCCTCTGTATCCATTTCCCTGAACTCACTTCTCCCCAGTTCTCCTCCCTGCATTTTCCCTCTGCTTCCTTTTTTTGGGATTCCCTCCTCTCTTTTCCTGATACCCTCCCTGGGTTTCCTTCCCTTGTTAGGTTCTTTATAGCTGCATCTTCACAACCCCAAATGCCCTCTTTAGTTTCCCCTTTTCTGGGGCTCTCTCCCGCTGAAAAAAAGGCTCCCTTTTCCATGGTCCACCCCTGAGGCCTGGGTCACTTTGGAAAAGTGGGGCATAAACCTTGCAACATTGAGAAGAATAAAACTAAATACCTTCATAAATCTGTGACTGAACCTCTCCCTCTTCTAAGTGTTCTCCTCCCCATGAGTGCAGAAAAGGCTCAGTGCGAGCTCATGTTTGAGTAGAAGAGAAGGAATGAAATCAAGGAGAAAAAGCAGAAGGTCAAATCCTAGTTTTAAGCAGGAAGAAGAGGTGCAACACTCTGATTACACTCAACATTTATTTTACTGGGGCACATTCAAGCCCTAAATTAGGAAGTTAGGAGAGCCCACAGAACCAAAAGTCAAGGAGCAGCTGGTCTATTAAGAAGGAGTGGGAGGTGTAATCACTGCTAATGAGTTTGTGATTACTGTCTGTCTTCCCTGGCAGTATAGCTCTGTACCTTACAGTCTGGAGTTGTGGGAGTTAGCTGCATGTTCTCTTAACATCGGACACCCATTCAGGGCCCCTTTCTAGATAGCCTCTTATGCTAAGGTTGCATGACATGGATAGTTTGAGAAGGGGATTATATATTACCCAGGCTGATTGCACGCCCACCTCTGTGATGACACTGCTAATTGTTTATTCACAAGAATTGGCAGAAAAAAGGTCTGGCACTCCCATCCTTGCCTTGAGGAGCTGCTGCTGAGTCTTTCCAGATTAGAACTACCTCATCAAAGGGGCAGCACACTATTAAAGTTATAATAGACATTAATTGCCTTGTTAAATGTCCTAATTCTGAAAGCACTCTTATATCAAGATGGTGAGCGTGGTATAAGAACTTGAATAGAACTGATTTTTGTTAGTGATGTAGTTCAGATTAAATTGTGTGCTGCTCAGGCATTTTTTAAATAATTATTCTAGATTAATTTTCCATTAAAAAATTTAGGGCAGGGAAAGGAATGTGAAGCATATACTGTGCTAGCTAAGTCTGACCAGATTCTAATTCAGATTGTTTTGTTTTTTTTACTTTTCTCCAAAATAAAAGAAATGAAGTGGTTACTAAAAACTGTGCCTTTTGTATCTGCTCTGAAATTTATTCATAGCAAAGCCTTTAGCTCTGTTAACTACTGTGGTTCTTCGATGGGCTACTAGTTAATTGACATGTTATTTAGAGGGAATTTTAGTGGTGTTTCAAACAAGTCCTAACGTACTGAGATGAAAGAAGAGAAACAAACCTTTGTAAATAATATAATCTTAAATGTATAAGGCCCTGTCATGCCCTGCTTGCTTGGGCAAAACTCCCGTTGAGACCACTGGGAGATTTGTCTGAATAAAGTATGCAAGAACGTGTCCATGACCAGGAAAATGTATAATCAGCTCATATAACAAAACACAAGTTAAGCGATTTAGTCATGTCTGCCAGGCATCAGGACTATTCTGATCTCACTAGAGGGAGCAATTTATTTGGAAACAGTATTAAACAGTAATCAGTACTAAATCAATTCTTAGCAAGGGATCTGGTGGGTCAAAAATCAGAAGACCTTTCTAAAGCAAACATTCATTTTAGGGGAAGACAAAGACTACATAGGGAATCTCTCAGTGAGAATGCAGCTTTGATTTGGAAGCTAAAACAATAGCTTATAAACAGAAAAGGAATCCACAAGACATAAGGAAATTATTGCATGTGTTTTTCTGGCTAAGACTGCTCAGTTCATAGGTCTGACCTCATTTCCATTAGAAACTCCTGCTTCCAAGGATTTGAATTTCTGCTGTGAACATCACTCCCTGGTGAAACTTGACAGGAAGTTTCATCTTTATTTCAAACACAGATTTATGTACACATGCTCACTCTGTCTTTCTGTTGTTGTTTAGATTATAAATGGAAATAAATTCCAAGGTGCATCAGGCAGGATTTTTAGAAGTGATACTAGAGCTCAGGATCTGTTAACATTTTCATTATAAACCCTCAATTTTATGTTAAGAGTTTATGACTCAACAGTAAACATTCATTTGGGGCTGCACCTTGACACACAAGGTCTCAGCTCAAAACAAGGATTGCTTGTTTACTTTTCAAAAAGAAAAAAAAGTGGCTCTTTTGAAACTCTTATGGTTCAAAACAGTACATGGAAACTTTTATTCAAAGAGACATTTAACGCTATTTTGTTCTATGTTGGTATAGCACCAGGCATATTGGGATTCCAATTCAGGCCTGGGACACCTCATTGCTACTGAATTACAAATAATAATAAATGTTGTAAAATAGGCTGTTTAAAGAACTAAATTCTGAAGTTTTCTTACATTAACATTTTGTACACTCATTCAGGACCTGACTCAACGTCCACTAAAGTCAAAGGGAGTCTTTCCATTTATTTCAATGGGCTTTGAATAAACTAATCCATACAGGTAGATCCTTCTATTTGCACAAAGCCCCACGGACATCAGTGGAACTCCACATGGGCCCACCCACATGTAACAGCTTGCAGAACTGGAGCCTAGAAAAATGTTAATTTTTATACACATATCAACAAGGTAATCTCTTCATAGTATGTGGTATTATACAAGCACTGACTTATAGGTGGTAGTAGTTATAGCCAGGGCTTTTTTTGTGGTGGTACTCATGGGCAGGGCTGTCCCTGGGGGGCGCGAACGGAGCAATCACCCTGGGTCCCGTGGCTATGTGGGCCCCACGAGCCCCCCACAGCCACACTCTTTGCTACTTTGCAGGGAGCTGAAGGCAGCGGGGCGGGCCGGGAGCATTAAGCCCGGCCACTGGGCTAGCCCTCCCTGCCCCCAGGGCGGAGCAGGCAGGCCCAGAGGCGGGGCAGGTGACCGGGGCCTGCCTCTGGGCCGGCCTGCTGCAGCCTGCCCCATGCGGCTTGGGCCAGTCCTCACTGGCGAGGTGCCCTCAGCTGGAACCGACTCTCGGCAGTGGCTTCAGTTCCCCGGCTGGGGCACTAGCCCCAGCAGCCTGGGGTCCCGGCTGAGGCCAGCTCCCCCCTCCGGCGGCTTCCACTTCCGGGGCCAGGGCCAGGGCTGGAGCCAGCTCCCCGCCGGCGGCCTCAGCCTCCCCGCCCGGGCTGACTCTCTGGGGGGGTGGAGCGGCCTGCCTCCCCTCCAGCATGGGGGGGTGGGGCGGGGCCCCGCCTGGGCCAGTTGGCCCAGTTCAGGGGTACTGAGTACCGGCATCTTTTTTTTCACAGCGATGGCCCCAGGTCCCTGGCCGAGTACCGGCACCTTTTCTTTTACAAAAAAGACACTGGTTATAGCAATACTATCTGGTTTTGTTGTTATTGCGTCCATCCTCTGTATGAACAGAAATCAGACATTTTAAATGTCATTAAACTTTTTGTATTACACCCCCACAAGATGGACTGAAACAACATGCCTACATCTCAGAAGGTATTTGACCAGGGGTGTCAAAGTCAGTTAGCCTTGGGGACCATTTCTGCCAGCACCTCAGGCTGGTGGGCCACTCACCCCAACACTGCCTGGGCCTGCTCCCCAAATGCAGGCCACAGCAGAGCGGATCAGCGGGCCGCAAATGGCCTGTGGGCTGCACATTTGACATGTTAGACTGATTGCATGAATGGCAATAATGTTTCTTGTTTCTGGTCTCTTTCAATATATTGAACCAGATCCATGAAATTATATCTCACCGATATGTAGCTGTGATGTCACAATGTCCTCAGAGTTGGTGCCATTACTCCCAACTGGACATAGACTGAAATATCGTCTGAAAGGAAAGGAGAAAGCACAGCTCTGCAATGGTTAATCCTGTTATACACTGGAGTGAAGGTCTTTTCTTTACTAGAATTAAAGGAAATTTATTACCAAACTACTATGAAAGAATTTTAAAAGTATGGCAAACTCAAGAGAATGTAGATTTAAGGCTTCCACTCTATTCTTAAAGGTAAATTGCAAGGGAGAGAGAAGGGATTTATGTGTGCTCTCTGTTGCCTGTTATATACAAAGAAGGCCTGAGATTGATTGTTTTTGGAATCAGGGGTTTCTGCCTGCATTTTATATATGAAGTTCAGGCATTGGCTACCCAGTTTTTCCTGGATGACTCTATGGAGGCTGGAGAATTGGTACGTTTGTGACAACGGTGCCCAAGGAACTGAAACCTAGTATATTGAGAGAGGATGTGATTTTTATTCAGACTGTGTAAAACTTTTGTTATCACCTCTGTAATTCATCTGCTGAATAAATAGTTGGAAGAATAGCTCTTTGGGGCCCCCATTTGAGCAAGATAATCAAACACAAGCCTAACTTAAAATACATGAGTAGTGCTATTGACTTAAAGTTAAGCACATACTTCAGTACCTTGCTGAATCAGGAGGTTGTTACAGATTCAAAACATTTTCTCCTCCAGTTAAGTGTGGAGAGAGCTCCCTATCTGTATTTCTGGGTGCTCTGGATAATTCATCCAGCAAGACAGAGAACACCAAACAGTGAGGGAGATATATTTATATATTATATAAAATAACTCTCTCAGGCTATCTCTATGGATTATTAAGGATAAAAAAGGGCACAACCCCACTCCCTTTCCACTGCAAGTCACTTTCAACTGTACTTGCTGCATCATGCTGTCTAGTGCACTTCTTCCTATTTATTTTAGATCTTTTGTGGCATCAGTTCCCATGATATCTAAGGGCTTGACCCAAAGCACATGGAAGTCAAGGAAAGAATCCCCTTGACTAGAATGGGATTTGGAACAGGCCCTAAATGCCAGCACACAGAACAGTATGTTATGCACAGTAGCTGCTTCAGCACCATGGCACAAAAAGGTAAACTAAGAATGTGAATAACTTTATTGGTCAGGGGCGTGGTACTTTTCCTGAAATAGTAATACTAGCTTAAGTCCTAGTGTGGATGCAGTGATCCAGTATCATGGCACTTGTACCAATACAAGTTATTCCTCTTCCCCTACATGAATTAGCTATATGCCAATACAACTGCATCCACATTAGAGTGGTTGTACCACTTTAACAGTATAGTTAAACCAGTTTACTTTTGTATATTGGCAGGGCCTAAGTAATATGTTTCCCAAGAAAGACAGATATTTTGCAATAATAAAGTACAGGGCTTAAGGATTTTGCTTGAAATGTCTGAAAGGTTGGCAAGCTAACTAGATAAATGTTTAAAAATAAGTCAAGTCCCCAAGCTAGCACATTTGAATGTAATCATTTGAAATAGTGCTATACTGTAAAACTCCTTTTATCTGGAAATCTATCTCATTTGACTCTTAGTAACGTCCCCCAATGTTCACCATTTATTCAACATCTCTCCTGCTCACCTGAATATTTTGGATATCCAAAACCAGTTCAACTAAAGTGGAATTCATTTGTTTTGTCTCTTCTCATGGGTCAAACAATTACCACTCCTCTTTCAATCACATTTCCTCTGCAGACTCTACCTCCCCTCCTAATATGTTGTTCCACACTGTCTGAATATAAACTGCTTTGATTTGCTGAAATAGTCTATGACTCAGGGGCGTTGCTGGATAGCCAAAAGATCCAGGGCTGTGGCCCCCAGCCCACCCCTGCCCCCAAACCCCCACTCCAGCCCTCCAAACTCCCCAGCTTCCCCCATCTTCACTCCACCCGCCTTCAGCCCCCAAACCCCCTCCACACCTCTCCAGGCCCCTCCATCCCTAGCCCCCACTCATCCCCCAACCTCCTCCATCCCTCCCCAGCCCCCCACCTAGTCCCCCTCCAGCCATCCATAATCCCCTCCACCCCTCTCCAGTCTCCTTGTCCCCTCCACCCCTCTCCAGGCCTCTAACTCCATCCATCCCTCCCCAGCTCCCCACCCAGTCCCCCTCCAGCTGCCCATAGTCCTCTCCACTGCTACCCAGCCCCTACCCAGTCTCCTTCTCCCCATGCCCCCTCCACAGGCCTCTAACTTCATCCATCCCTCCCCAGCCCTCCACAAAGCCCCACTCCTGCCGTGCATAGTCTCTTCCACCACTACCCAGCCCCCACCCAGTCTCCTTGCCCCCTCCACCCCTCTCCAGGCCTCTAACTCCATCCATCTCTACCCAGCTTCCCACCCAGTCCCCCTGCAGCTGCCCATAGTCCTCTCCACCACTACCCAGCCCCCAGCCAGTCTCCTTGTCCCCTCCATCCCTCTCCAGGCCTCCCTCCAGCCCCTTCCCAGCCCCCTTACCTGGCCGGAGGCTCGGAGCTGCAGGGACGGCCGGCAGAGCTGCTTCTGGGCCAGGCCGCTCTCACCCTGAGCACGCTCTGTCTGAGCATGCTCAGGGCGGGAGATTTGAATCTCCCCAGCCTGGCCGCAGCAGGAGTCTGCGGCTTTGCTGGGGCCCCTGGGCGGAATGCAGCGTTCCGCCTGGGTGCGCATGTGCCTGCTGGGGAAAATAGATTCGGGGCTCAGGGTTTTCTACCCGGGGCTGGCGCCCTGCCAGCCCGACGACAACGACGCCTCTGCTATGACTTACACTTCCCTTCCCTGGATTTACTTTTCCTCCCATTTTGTGAGCTCTCCATCTTCAAACATCTGATGAAGTGGGATTTCTCCCACGAAAGCTCATACGTTAAATAAATTTGTTAGTCTTTAAAAGTGTCATGAGACTCCTTGTTTGTTTGTTTTTTTCAATTTAAAAAAAAAAAAAAAAAAGACACCAAAAACCAAATGAAAAGAAACCAACCATGGTTATATTCTTGCATGACCTATAGCTCTGTTTCGTACAACATGTAGTTCTTGTGTTTGAATCTGATCAGGAACTGGTCAAAAAAATTTTGTTTGGAAGTGTTTTATATTAAAAAGTGGCCTTTTATTAAAAAAAAACAACAGGTTTTGTGAAAAATGTTTTTCAATGGGCTTTTCTGAAGAAAGAGGGTGAAAAAAATCAAAGTTTTTTCTCCCTAAGATTTTTTGAGGTTTTCCCCTCCTCTTTTCAGTGGTAAAATCGGTGGGGAAAAATAAATAAGGAAAAATGAGGAAAGCAAGAAAAAACATGGAGAAAACACAAGAACTGAGAGTTTTGGACTTAGGAATTTTTTAATCACATAAAAATACTGAACAAACAAATCCTTTGTTTCCAAAACCTATAGAATGAAAATTTCAATTAAAAAAATTGAAAATAAAATGTTGAACCCGTTGTAATCTGACCTAAAATATCAAATCCTTTGCTTAGCAACTGTACTTTCTGTTTTTGATTATGGGCTGCCGACCATAGTGTTGGCACTTCTTAAATCATCATTATTGGACGCTGGCCCTTTTGTGCATATACAGTAGGATACACAGTAGTCTTTAACTATGACTTTTTCCTACAGAACTGTGCCTCATTCAGTTCACACAACGGATAGTGCTCACTTAAAGCAAAATATTGAATAACCGGTCATTATCCTTACTGTTCAATGTGTGGCCTTAGACCTCCTTTACTGCACAATGTACTACTCCTCACTATCATATCAGAGTACTTCACAAAGGTTAATTGATTTATTGTCCCAACACCCTAGTTAAGTGAGAGGGTATTTGCCTCATTTTAAGATGGAGACCTGGGGCATAGAGGAATTAAGGTCAAAAGTTTCCACCAATTTTAAGTGTGTGATTTGAGACACCTGGGAGTATTTGGGGGCAGCCACAATCAGGAAAATCTGTGGGAGTACAGTTCCAATGGAGCTGTGCTGTCAAGAACAAGGATGCTCCAGGGAGCATACATCTGTGGAAACACAGGTCCCCAGGTGGATGATTCTGTGCCTTTTGTGGATCCCTCTGGATTTATAGGAATCCCAAGAGTCTAATTCAGCACTATAGTTGGAGAAAAGCTTCTCCATTGGAACTATGTGGTACCATGAGCTCCCTCCCAGTGCCATTTCTATGGCAGGAAGAATCCATCCCCCCCTGAGAATTAGCAATTATAGTCATTTTACAGGTGGGTATGCTGAAGTCCAGAGCTGTTAAGCATCTTGTCTAAAATCATAAAGCAAGTAAGTGGCAGAGCAGGAAGAGAACTCAGATATCTTGACTCTCTTTCACCTGTGATGTATGCTCTCTTCCACAACTACGTTCAACTGTTTTGTAATGTTCCCATAAAAACATTATAAAAATGAATGAAAAATAAACACTGTTCTTGTGGGTAATAGAGTCTGATTTTCCACCGTTGTAAAATTGTTATGTGTGAAGGATTCTTTATGTTATAATAGCTATTAGAGTGTTTGTCTGCAGGATTTTCTTGAGGTGGAAACAAGAATAGGTATTGTTTTGAGCTAATCATTTAGCAGAGGACAAAGATATCTTAGATTCCTGATGCTTCATAGAGTTAATGGTTCTTAAGTTTTTCTCTGTCAAATGTAGTAGCTGTGACAAGATTCTCTCTCTCACACACACACAGTCTTAAAGACGGTAAGAATATTTCTGTGTTCCTTATTATATCTAAGATTAGGTCACTAAACCATCTCTTTCAGAGTTGAAAAACATGGAGTTCATAATATTATGCTTTCTTTAAACAAATATTTTAAAACAAGGCACTAGTCCAGCAAACTTTTATCACAGAAGTAGTTCCAGTCAAATCAATAGTTTCGCAGAAACAGCCTCTAATATCAGACTGTTCAAATGTATTATATTAACTGAATCAGGGCATTGCATGTATTTTGTTATTTTTATAGTTGTATTGCAGACAATAGTGTGTACATGTTTAAAGACCAGATCTTGGCGTCCTTTATAAAGGGCACCAGACAGAGACCAGAGAACTCAGATCTAGTTTTAGTTCTGCCACTGACTTGCTGTGATACCTTGGGGAAGTCATTTTCTCTCTGTGTGACTCTGTTTCCCCTCTCACAATCGGTCTTGCCTGTTTAGACTATGAACTATTCCAGGTAGGGCTCTCTGACCTTCTGTTAATAGACTGCTTAGCACACTGGGGAACCAGCCTCTGTTGGGCCCTATAGGCTCTATGATCATACTAATAATACAGGCTTTCCAGGGGGATTCTCTGTAATGGTCAAGGAACAGAATCCTCTTTCCCCACCATGGAGCACCACTGCAGAGCTGCTATTCCAATTCAGGAGTTGTAAAAACAATTGGTGCTGGTTATCAGCACCATCCCTGGTGGGGAGGGCTTTGAACAAAGAATTTGTGGAGGCACCTCTCAAAGAAGTCTTCCATTAGGACTCCCAATTTGCTGTTTGAGAGTGAGGCAAGAGGCTCTAGGGCATATTTTACACACCCCAAGGCCACAGGGCAAAGAGCATAAGCTACTGCAAACAGAGTCTGCAATTACTCATTCACCACCTTCAATATATGTAATATATGTATACGACACCCTGCCCAAAGAGGATTGTGCAGGCAGCCAGCACTTGGGGGATTCTCTTTCAAGGAGGCTGAGACCAGATGGCTCTGCAGTTCTTAAATCCTGTGGGCTTGATGGGCTGAATCCCCAGACTCTTCTGTAAGGAAACCCCCCAAGGAATTCAACACCAACTGGACAATGTTTCTTCTCGGAAGCTGACTTTACAACTTTCTGTAGTTTTTCTGACTTGAAAGACCATGGACCATTAGGCTTGGATAAATCTCATATTTAATCATCTGCATAGTTAATTATAATTCACATGTACCTAGAGCTGCCATGCAGAACCCCATAATTCTGCTTAGCTGTGCATCTCCCCAGAATTTACAGGCAAACAGAACTTAGAACATTAATTTGGTGTGGATTATTTCCGTATGTCTCTGAATGATATAGAACAAGAAGAATTATACCAAAAGAATACATTCTTCATGTTACAGTGACATGTGCAATTGATAAGTAGGTCATTATTTCTATTTGAACTCCCATTGACAATGATTAGGAACTGGTATGCACAGAATGAGCAGAATAGAACCCTTAGTATTTTTAGAACTGTGTTTAAAGTTAACCTGCGGCCTGATTCTGACACTCTTGCTCATGTTGAGTAGCACCTTTGTTATGCAAGTAATCCCAAAGAAATCAATGGCACTGATCCTGAGATAGGCTCTGCTCATTGTGAGTAATGATGGCAGAGTCTGGCCTCTGGCAATTTCCACATAAAAGCAAAGCAAACAAGAAGGGAAGAGATTTGAATCCAAGGAGACTCTGCTATGTTGCAGTAGGGTCAAGGAAAGAAGTGTGATTATGTGGTTGATCAAATACAGAATGTGCTGATGGCCCCATAAGATTTTTTCTGATGAAAAAAATCATAAATTATAGATAGTTGAATCTGAACCTATATTTCTTGTAAACATCTTAGATTACATATTTTAAAAAATCTTTGAAACATGCCAGATTAAGTGAAGCTCAAGCCAGCTCTAAATGGTTAGATCAAAATTTGGGGGGAAATTTTGCAACAGACCACCCACCAGGAAAGTCAAAAGCTGGCACCTCTACCCACATGGCACTTTCTTAAGAGCATCCTCTAAATTACTGTGACGGTTTTCCAGTGGGGACTAAAATGTTCATGAAAATTTCTAACCTGGCCAACATAATTTGACAAAGTGATGGGGTATAAATCACATATGGCACTATTTTCTTTAAACTGTAAATTACCTTATTTACATTTATTTGGGCCAACTGGTCTGCTTCACTCTGCTACTTATATGTAATGCAATCAGCACACCCTTGTGCAATTAAATCTAGCATTTCAAGGAGAGTTATGCTATACTCATACTCAATATTTCAGATAATGAGTGAGTTGAATTAATTAACATATATCTGTCTCCGTGTATTAGTGTGTCTCAGTAATAATGCTGCAGTTGCGGTTGAGATAGGCATTTAAAATGAAATGGCCATCAACAGTTACTTAGAAATTTCATTATCCTCTTGGCATTATCCTCTTTCTTCATTATTGGGTAGTGAGTTAAACTATTTTGGACACCAAACAACATTTTCAGCTGCTAAGGGAATTTTCAGATGCTTTTAGCCCCATATTTAAAAGCTGGCTTTGATTTAACACTTCACGTCTATAGTCCTCGATGAAGACCGTAAGCTGAGCCTTTGTGAAGAAATTTGGGTTTGAAATAGCAAGGCTTATGCAAGCTGGAAGAGTGAACATGTGGACTATGGCAATGTTTTTAAGAGTGGGGGTGCCTAAAGACAGATATTTGCATCCATTTTTTCTGTCTGTCCAGATACTTAGATACTAAAGTGGTCAGCGTCATAATCATTGCTGTATTTTTATCTTCCCAACATCTCTTTGAGGAAATAAAGCATTGCCCCAATTCTACAGAGAGGGGACTGCAGGTTGATTAGTTGACTTGTCCAAATTCACAGAGGACATCTCTGGCTGAGCTAGTATCTGAATTTAGGATTTCTTCATCCGTGTTTAAAATCCCTGTACACTCAACTCTCTTGGCACCTAAAGTAGCAGTCTCGATTTCAGAAGTACCAGAGACCTACTGTTCCAACAGAGCTACCCATAGGAAGTAATCAGGTTCCATCCCCTGGTTCTGGGGAATGATGCATCCACACTCTCTCCTTACTTCAGAGGGGGAAGTACTCTGAGGATGACTGATAGATTTGGCGAGCCTTAAAGAGACAACACACTCTAAAATAGAGCTCTCCTCATCAGTGACTCCAGGTCAGAGAAAAGACAGACCCATCAAAGCAGAGCTCATCAGAACAATCGGAAGGGGAAGAAGAAAATTTCCCTCTTTTAGCCACTAGCAACATTTCCCAAGATCTGGGATGGAATCTAAGATACCCAGCAGCTACAAAAATGCCCCTGAATGGATGGAAACTCACTCAAGAGATGGCTAGTAATCTGCAGGTACTAATGGTTTGCTCCAGCCGGCTCCTCACAGAAGAGGGAACAGAGCCAAGATTAAACATCTGATTTCATCATCTCATCATATTTTAAAGCCACAAAGGTCTGGTGGGCCTGGTTAGTACAGTCCTTCAATGGGTACTCCTCTGAGAACACGTGATGCTACAATCTTGTTCTTTTCCATTGTATCAGCTGCTGCTGTTAATGATTTTATAATTTTCACTAATTTGGCTGCCATCTATGATTACAATAGTCAAAGAGGTTGCCTCCTGACAGATAAAGCAGGCTCTCCTTTATCTCTTTAGAAAGCCACATTGCATTAATGATTGGTAGTCATTCAAACAAGCAAACATAATCAGACTTGCTTCATTTGATATTTACAGCCCTTTGAACAAATTCTAGTCACTGATATGATTTATACACAATTCCCATTGAATTCAATGGTAGTTGTACAGATAGGTGAGGACAGAATTTAGACCAGGATTAGCTTTCTGTCTTCTACATCGGGTTTTACAGATGTATGTACAATAGCCTTACCAGAATGTACTTACGTCTTAATCTTGCACCCACTGAAGTCAATGGTAAAACTCAGGGAACAGTGTATCTGTCCCCATACTGAAGCCATTTTCATGCAGGTGTGCAGTCTAACAATTAGAAGTGCCTAGAGAGCAAGATGAATAGTAATAATAAAGGTTTAAACTAAGTGAATATCCCAGTACATAAAAGTGTGTAACTGTTGATAATACAATTCTACTATGACAATGATGATTAAGATGAACTTTCCATTATAACTCTCTCTACAATTCTTTCTTTTAGTTAGAATTTTGCATATTTATTTAACTCAGAACTTTAAGGGAAGTTAAACAGTATGATAAACTATATGAATACTATGAAGAAAAATATATTAATACTAAAAATACTATTTGCACCAAAGCAATGGACTTCAGAATTATGTTCCTACAACAACTTAAGTTCTGCCTCGGCTTCAAACTACAGCAGATGTGTCTTTCGTTACATGATCACACTAGGAGGAAGGTGTCATTCTATTCACTATTCAGCAAGTGTTCTGCCACACAACAAACTGGAGTAGCTCAATGTGATGTAAAGGGTTCTACCGGGGCTAGAAGTAAGGACTCCTCTCTTTTTGCCTCCTCTTCACCCTGCCAGATCACAGAGTAATGGAGCCACTCCATAGCAGTTACTGCAGTCATCTGTGGTCAAGTTGTTCTCCTACAGTACTATAAGCAGGTCACCATCCTCACTGCTCCTCCTCCAGCTAGGTCACTAAAAGGTCATTCATCTGCTAGCGTGGCAAAGTCCAGTGTCACAGCCCAAACAAATACAAAAGAAGGAATTCTTTGTCCCAGCTGGACTTAGTTCTTAGCCCCTTCGTGGTTATTTATCTATCAACTCTCTGGACTCAGCTCTCTGTCACTCTCCTGACCCATCAGGCAAGACACCTCACTGGGGCCAGGATCTTTAGTAGGTCTCCAGTTACCTCTCAGTAGCTTGCCTATCTTAGCCACCAGGAAAAGTCAGTCAAACTCAGTGCCAAGCTCCAGCCCAACTTCTCTTACCACAGAAGAGCTAATGGCCTCTCCTCCTCTCCAGGCAGCTCCCAAATGGCTGAGATCTTCTCATTTAGTCCCTTCTTTTTAGCTTGCCACCCATTCCAGGGGTAGCAGGGAGGGCTGATTGGAGTCATCATGGCATCATATTAGCTCTTCCAGGGGGATGAGGTGTGTAAACCAAATCATAAGCCCCTTATGCAGATGTACATGATCAATGAATTAGCATAAATATGGATCCACTCTCAAGAACCTTCCCTTCTCACTTCTTAGTTTCCCCTGCAACTGTGCACAAAACACCATGAGCTCAGTGGCACAGACTCCTTATATCCTCCTTTCTCTGTCCCTCAGCCAGCAGAAACACACTGGTCCCAATGCAGCTGAGGGTTCTCAGTGAGAATAGATGACAAAGAGCATTGGTGGAAGTGGGGAAATCTTTGCCAAGTATGGCAGGATTCGCATCTCTTCCTAGCCATTCTCCTTCCCTTCCCTTCCCTACCTAGCCCAGCCATGCTCCATACTATAAACTGTGGAGTTCTAGTCTCACACGTCTGAGCTGCTGTGGAACTGAGAGTGGGAGGTGAATCTTTTTAGCCAGGCACCCTCCAACAACAGAATTTTGGCCAAGGCCCTGATTCGGCAAGCACTTAAGTAGGTTCTTAAATTGCACTGACTTCAAATTGAAGTTAAGTGGGTGCCTACATGTTTTGCTCAGTCAGGCAAAAATGAGCAGGTTTCTGCTCTTCTAATCTCACCTCATCTACAGAAAAAAATATAGAGGATAATCTGACCCCATAATTCTGTATGATATTGAATACACATTTGGGGCATACCCTGTGTTTATAAATGTGCTCGAAACTACCACTGATATCAACAGGAGTCTGAGTGAGCAAGAATGCAGGATTTGGCCCATGTTATGTGAACTATGATGTGTTGCTAAAACTAAGCTTTATCTTATATTACAAGATTTTTATTATGCAAAAGAGAAGAAACAGACTATGAAGATTCCACACGTTCTGATACAGCTAAAAGGAGACAACTGAACCTCTGCTACTAGCAATATGCCCAATCCTATAAGATGCTGAGTGTCCTCAGCTGCCACGGAGTCAATACAACTGATGAGAGGCTTAGGAGAAAAACATTATTTTCTCTTTTATTTAAAAGATCATTTGTTCATTCCTTGACAGAGTTGCTAAAAGCATGGCCAGTTGATTGACTACATTTATGATTCATTATATGCTTACAAGAGTAAATAACCAAATATAGCTAATTTTATTGTCTAAAGCAATTCAGTACAATATGAACATACCCTTTTCCAACAAGCAGTTCCTCTCTTGCAGCATGTTCACCTTACACTGTAAGAAGGTGGTTCTGGGAAGATGCACCCCAAAACGACTTATATTTATAGCATGGTTGCTTACAAGTTAGAAAGGTCTTTTATTCATCACCTAAGATTCAACCCACCAGTTCATACCAGTTCCTTAAATTGTTCTGTACCTTTCCTTATCTCTGTTTGGGATACTACATTTCAAATCAGTTGCCTGGGAAAGGTACCTGTACTAAGATACAAAAACAAATGTATATTTCCTTTGACAGGTTTTATATTCATTAATGCCAAAAGATATATTTCTTAACGTAAGTTGAAAAATGGACAGAATTGTAGGAAAGAGCTAACATAATTTGGTTAACATTACTTGCTGCACATGCTGAGAATAATATGATATTTACATGGTATGCCCTATGCCTGACACACACACACACACACACACACACACACACACACACACACACATATTTGCTTGATTTGTTGCCAGTAACTCAGTAACTCCAGGATGAAGTCTCTGATCTCTTGGCCCAACCATCATTACAAATGCATGAGGAGAATGGGGGTGTCTGCAACATCAAAATAGACCATAAGAAATAAAGCTTGGTATCAGTAAAATACATAGTGTGTTTTTATCTCTATACAGCCTTTTCCCTTTTTGTAATATAGTATTTAATTAATCTGATTCCAACTGTTCAGTCAATGTTATTCATATTGAAGCACTATTGTTTCATGTGCCTTATTTTTACTTGTCTAGTGTGATTATTAAAGATTTCTCAAAAGGTAATGAGGCTTATAGTAAAAATTTCTGCAGGGGGAGAGAATACCAAAGTTATGTATTGGGTATGATTTTTGTGCCAACTGGATGTGAGCTATGAAGTAAATATATTCAAGATCATTAGAGCCAGTGAGATTTTTCATGGTAAATGATAGGGAAAGTTCCATTCGGGTCATGAGATGGGGGAAGGCTAAAGTCATGAATTTATAATAAATAGTGCTAAAAGCCAGAGTTCACATTATTTTAATCAAAATATATTCTAATGTGCAATAAAACAAGTTAAGCTATTATTTTGGTGCCAGAGAGTTCAGCAGCACAGAAAAAGCCGTTCAAGAAGATGGGCAGAACAGGTACATCGCTGCTTTTAGCCTCAGCAGAGGATTGTTGTCCTGCATCTCTACTCCCCCCCCCCCCCCCGCCCCACCGAGAAAGGGCAAGGAAGAGGGATCAGTAGGCCTAATAGTGAGAGTTCCTACTCTCTGAGGCTTTGATCCTGTAATCAGATCTGCTAGTAAACCCTTGCTTTCTTATAGGGCTTCATCGACTTCAGAAGAGCTCCAAAGAAGCATCCAGTGCAACAGCCCAAGTCTTTACCTTCAGTGTGGCCTAGGTTTTGTGTGGCTAGCTCTCAGTATTGGCAGAGAAAGCGAGAGCATTTCTTAACACTGCATCCTCCCTAATCACATGCAAAAATCCTAAAATGTCAAAGATCAGGGAATTAAAAACAAAGTCACGGAAGCCTTGTCTTCTCTGATACGAGTGCAGCCTTAAAAGTGTCCTTCAAAGAACTTTAGAAAGAACGGGTTTGTGCACTTATGCCTTTACTTGCTTTATGTTTATAAAAAGCTCAGAATCATTTAAAATATAAAATAAAAACGGAAAGGGAGTGGAGCAGTCTGCTTGCTTTTTACCTTAGAAATGCCAAGACAGGTTTTCTGGAGAACTCCTTAGGGATTTCCAGAGATGTGTGTTGTGGGCACTTTATTAAAGGGGCAATAGCATTGCACCTGGGAGACTTACTTTCCCTCAAGTGTTCATTAGACATTGGAATTAAGAAAGTGTTAAAAATGACAGAACCTCAAACTTATCTAATAATTCCTTCTCTTCAAAGAGCATTTCTGCACTTGGAGAGATTTGTACATACGTAGTTGGCTGCACTAGTTTAAACAACTCCAGCATAGACAAACTCTACATGCTCATCTTTAGTTCTTTTGGAGGTCATGATGTCATAATTCCACTAGTTCTCTAGTCGTCATAAAGTCTTCTAGCAGCCTGTTGCCGTATTACCTTCCAATCCATGTTCTGCCTCATCTGCCTCTATGTTGAGGAGCACCCCACTAAAAGAAGTCCAGGAGGAATCCAACAGGTATCCTGCTAGAGGGCTGCCAATAAAGTCTCAGTGTCAGGTAGAAGTGGAAGGCTGCTAGGAGCATAAGTTTGATGCAGAGGCTCAGGGCATCTGCATGTAAAACCATGTTACCCTAGTGGATCCCCAACATTTGCTAGGTTTGAGGGTCAGACCCTTTTTTTTTTCCACTGGAGGCAGGAGGAAGCACACCCTACTCATGGAAAAACAGATGAAACTCTACAAGAGGAACTTCATGTAGTTTCCTGACTTCCACATGAGTATTACCTTGTAGAAGTGAAATAAAGCCCTTAGTGGGATAGGGAGATATGTTTCTATAATAAATATACCCACAGACATACAACACACAACTGCTGAAGGTTTTGAAATATACATTGTAATTATTTTCTTATAAATATATGTGAATACTAGAACAGGAATATATCTTTTTGCATATATATGACCTTTCATGTTAGCTTCTTTTATACATAGCCCCAGTTCAGTGAAGCATTCAAGAATACATTTAATTTTAAGCATGTTAGTAGTAACATTTTAGTCAATGGGTCTACTCATGTACTTAAAATTATGCACAAGCTTTGCTCAGTCAAGCGCTTCACTCAGTCGCCACCTATTTGTGAATCGTTTTATTTCTTTGCATTTACATGAGTCCATGGACTTATTCATTTGATCATGGATTTAAAATACACACTCACACACACACACACCCACTGAGGATGTCACATAGCACAATTGCTTGAATAGATTTTTTTTAAATCCATATAAAATAATACATACCAAATGTGTATTCATGAGACCCGTTGAGTTCTATGTGACTTTGAGCATATGTAAATCTCGCTTCCAGTATCCATTAAAACTAGGGAGGAAAAGACAAAAAAGAAAGCCAAAAATGGCCACACTTCTCATGGAATCCAAAGCCTCTCTATAGTAGGAACACTTTGCAACTATTTTCCACCTTTGCTAACCAGGGTGCAGCTTCATCCGCCTTAGCAAGATTGACAGTTCAAGCAGAGAGAGGCCACCAACATTTTTGGCACTATAGTGATCCCAAGCAGTGTTTAAAACCATGGCCACTGACCAGTACACACTAGGGCTCCCAGCAATTATGCAATTTTAGCAAGGATGACTAGACAAGTCTCAGGAGAATAAGACCATTGTGGAAATTTTAGAGAGAGGAGTTAACTAAAAGAGAGGGAGGCAAAAACTGCAAGAAGGTTTTTTTTTTTAAAGGACAGAACAATTTAAAACGTTGGACACTGGCAGTAAAGTCCTCACCCCACTGAAATCAGTGGGAGTATTGTAATGGGGACAGCATTTTTTCACCCCATAAATTCCCAGGCAGCTTTCTGTTTATTCCAGTGTTGATGGGAAAGGTCTACATCATGGCAGCATGGGCTGTAAGAAGCCTGAAAGAGTCTGTAGCTTTTACAAATGCAAGGGAGAGGAATTCCAAAGGGGTAGCCGTGTTAGTCTGTTGTAGAAAGACAACAGAGTCCAATGGCACTTTTAAAGACTAACAGATTTATTTATCGCATGAGCTTTTGTGGGAGAAAATCCCACTTCGTCAGATGCTTTGAAGATGGGAAAGTTACAGAATGGGAGGAAATTAAACGCAGGGGAGTGTATGACATAGGATCAGATCAGGCTGTAACAGCAAATCAAAATAGGTGTTAGGATTCAAACACTGGGGAACAGCACTTAGAGGAGGGGGAGGTCAAATCACTTGTTGTAATGAGAGAAAAATCCATAGTCCCTGTTTAACCCCAAGACAACTGAGTCAAATTTGCATATAAATTCGAGTTCTGCAGGGGAGAGGGTATAACATCTTGCTTCATTCTTAGCCAGGGAGAGACGCTGTTTCTCCGCAAAAAGGCGGATCACATGGGGCGTTTTGGCTTCTGATGACACAGCTGCTGTGGGGTTCTCAGTCTGCGGCCTGGCTTATTGACCCGCCTAAAAGCCAGCCGGGGTGCAGCCCTGTGAGGCCAATGGGCCATGCCTGGGTGTGGTGGATATACGGAAAGGGGGGCGGCCACTATCCTACGTCGCACTGGGCGCGGGGAAGGTGCCTGGGACGGTCAGCTGGGCGCGTGGGTGATCAAGGCAAGCCTCCCGCTGCACCCACCCCGCCACAGGACGGCCCTGGCTCTCTCCTGAGCGCGGGGCGCCGCCTCTCCGGGGAAAGTCCGTCCGTGCTCCCCAGGAAAGGTGCCAGCTCCCCTGACTCAGGCGGGCTCGGCTTTCCCAGCGTTGCTGACTCACTCCCGGTGGTGGGGCAGGGCGAGGGCTCCCGGTCCCTGGGCGGATCTGGCCGCCGTTCTCCTGGTTGTCTGAGCGAGTCCAGGCAGCACCGGGCCCGGTCCAGCTTTCCAGCGCCCCTTGGAATAGCATCCGCCCCCCTTCGCCTCCCGCTATTCTTGCCCCCAAGGGCCGAGCTGCCCCCACGAGAGGCGGGGAGTAATCGGGGGCTGGCCGAAAGACGCCTTAGGAGTCTACCAGCCCCTCCGCACATCCGACAGTCCCAGGCCACTGTCATTAAGAGATCCAGTTGCAAGGAGCTTGGCGTGCATTTTCCGGCAGAAAAGCGAGAAACGCCTGGCTCCCGTCTCGCCTGGCTTCCTTGGGCAGGGTGGGCTCGCTTTATTCTTCAAACGGCCTTTCCTCTGTGTGAGTGTATGTGTGCTCCGGGAGTCCCTATACTTTACATTTCTCCCGCCTAGATAGTCCCAGTCCAGGAGAAAAAGCCGATCTTTCCATCCTAGTCCTTTTTTTTTTTTTCCCCCCCTATCACGGTCTGTTATGTTATTTTGCTTTCGAGCTGAATGGAAAACGCTCGCGTCCTTGGAGTGAGCTTATTTTAAAGCCCACCTTGGGGAAAAAGAAAGTTATTGTGGTATTTGGGGGGGGGGGGGAAATGACCTCCCCTAGTCACTTAATAGCAGCGGGAGTCCTTCTTTTTGAGGAGGGGAGCGCAAATATTTTGTAGAAACAGAAGTCTAAAGGATTAAGTGCATACCAAGATTTATAGATCCCACTTTACAGGACGTTTTACAAGAGTCTGATCGATGATTCATTTTTATATGTTACATTTTACACCGCAATATTGCTTCAGTCTGTTAATGTTCAACGGGGTTTGCTTTGGGGAGCCTTGTGTGAGACTGCATTAGACCCAAACACACGGCTCAGGAAGTGATTAAATGTAGGTAGAACTAATTTTTATCCGTCTAAGCCTCTTTTTATTCGCTGCAGCTTTTCTGCGCACTTTTATGATCACCAGACACTAATGCAAAAGTTTATAAAAGGCCGAATCCAAACAGACCACGCGAGGAGAAAACTCACACGGGTTACCTGCTTGCTGTGGTGATCCTACATTGTTTATTTGTTCACCACCCTAGGCTCGTACAGGTTCCTGTGCTGGAATTTGTTGGGGAAATGAAGAGGGCTCTCTCTCTCTCTCTCTCTCTCTCTCTCTCTCTCTCTCTCTCTCTCTGTGTGTGTGTGTGTGTGTGTGTGTGTGTGTGTAAGTGGGGGAGGTTTCTTTCTGGTTTCTCTGCAGAGTAGTGGAGAATGCCGCGGATGCCAGGACCTCAACACAATCAACTGGGCTTCAGGAGCGTTATGAGCTTGGTCATTGTGCATAGTGCTCTGCAAGAGCTTAAAAATGTGAGGTGGAGAGAAAATATTATCTCTGCAATTACAGAGGAAGTTACAGCACTTTCCCCCAAACGGATACTCATATGTAATATGTATTTCTAGCTCCGCCTCTAATGTATAATTTTATTTTTTCTCTGTTTTATATAGTAAAATAGCTATGTAGGTTGTCCTATATCTAACACACACGAGTTATAATGTTAGCTATCACATGCTTCTCAGTTACATGTGGGTAAATCTGGAGTAACTCCACTGACTTGCGTCTTCTCTCACCGGAGTCACTCCATATGTACACTGCAGTAACTGAGCGCAGAACCGGGCCCATATATTTCTACCTATGCGCGCGCGCACAAGCGAGCAGTCCACAGTTTCCACCTAGCTAGGTCTCTGTGCTTTTCAAATGCACCATTATTAGATAGGGTGGGTGGCAAGGGCGGTCGAGGCTGAGAGTAAAGGAATAGCTGCACAGAAGCCTTCTGTTTGGTGTCCTCTTCTGATAGACCTACCCAGGGCTCTAATCCGGTGTTGTCAGGTGTTGTGTACTTTAACTTGCGGCGTCTCTTGTTTTCTTTCGGCCAGGGGTCAGAAATGCCCATGATCCATCCAATCTGTACGCCTTTCACCTCAGAGGGCTTCAATGTAAGGAGAAAATTGACACTGCACCCAAACTCGGAGTGGTTAACAAGCCACCGGCCAGCAAAGCCAGCTCCGTCTGCAGCCAAATTCAGACCAAACATTTTAGGGCGTTTATTTGGGAGAGGCGCGGATAAACACGGCTCTTATCTGATAAACCCCTCTCACGTCCTGGTTTGCTATCCCACTATGTTGTGATACATTCCCGAGAAGTAAGATGTCTCAGATTTTAAAATGTGAGTTCAATAAAGAAGTTCGCAGCTTTATTTTCATTAGTTTGTCTTGTTCCTCCAGGGCTGGGTTCTCTCCGCTCCCCTAACCCTTCCTTAGTTACTTCTCGGTATAAATCCCTCAATTGTTCTCATAGTATGTCAAATGTCTACAGTAGTAAAGTGACCCGTACAAACGCTTGGGGTTGGCACACAAGCGATCACACTCAATGTGAGTGAAGAGATCAAGCTGCCTGGTCATTTTTATTTTGACACAGAGCGCATAAATTCCCCCACATAGCTCACGCTCCACAAGATCAGATCAACGGGGCCGGGGGAGGGCAGATCTGAAAAAAAACCAAACAGTCATTTAAAAAATGAAACTAGAAAACTCAAAGTTACCGCTTCCTTTTGGTGTAATGTGGTTCCTACTCGCAGGAGGATTTGCCAGTCGCACGAGGGAGAACCTGAAATCATCCCGAATTCGATTTGCGACGCCAGATTTCCTACAGAACAGAAGTACTCCGATATTACACGCTGAAAATGCAATTAGTGAGACACACATATTGGAGGGACTGCTGTGATTGGGTCATCAGTTGGCTGTTACTCAAGGGTTTGCGACTCGGCTAAGTGGCCACATTCACACAAAATCTCAGCCCGAAAGTCTTTTGCTTCCTAAAAATATTATCTCGCCGCTATTCAAGTATGTGTGTGTGGGGGGGGGGAGGTAAAGTAACTGAAAAAGAGAGTGGCGTTTGGAGACATTTGTGGAAATTCATTCAAATAGCTTTGATTTCGAAAACTAAGGGTTAGCAATCAATTAATCCAGCATTTTATGGAGCTCTGGAGGCGTAAATCCTTCGTAGTTTATGGATTATTGACTGTTACGGTCTATTGGATGCGTAATGTTCAGATCTATACAAGTATAATACGCGTACCAAAGCAGGCATTTAGCAAGGTAAATCAGATGCCCTTAAAATGCGGAGGTATTATTGAGAGTGTGAGATGTAAAACCAGCCTGCACGTCAGCGCTGCCTAGGAAAGCACAACAGGGGAGGGCTAAAGACAGTTTCAGTTTGAACTCAATATTTTTGCTTTTGCCAGTTTGTTTTTAACACACACACACACACACACACACACACACACACACACACACACACA
>ML685791.1:6324684-6433866 GCA_007922175.1 Pelusios castaneus
ACACACACACACACACACACACACACACACACACACACACACACACACACGAGTTTAAGTGCTTTGAATTATGCACGCAAATGATATATACCACATTCTTAAATCAATACATTTTAAAGCAGTTTGGAATTCATATTCATTACAAAATCCTATTGACTCTATTGATTTCTCCTTCCATATACTTAAGGTAAATTTAGGGTTAGCAGAGGAAAAGTGTTGAAAATAAAGCAACATTGGTGTCCACGCTTTAAAGACCATCGCGTGCCCATTTTATATTCCACCGTATAAAACTGCAAACTTCCTTTAGACACTCGTGTGATGAGTACATTTAATCTCAAATGTCACCTATTCTGTAAGAGTAAGTCTCCCCTGAAATGCTAAGGACGCTTTTTGTGATACTAACGCGAATTTGATTTTTTTTTAAAATAATGAATCAATAACCGAATTTGGATTCAGTTGTGTGATTTTGCTTTTTCCTCCGTTCTTTAACCCTTCAAGCGATCCAAAATCAATATTTAAACAAAAACTCGTTCAGCGTAGCCTGAATAGAAGAGGAGAGTCTGTATGCGGAAGCAAAATAACATTTTATTCACTGAGTGACAAAGGCAGAAATGGAAGGGAAAGATCCTGTAAACATGAAACAAAAAGAACTAAAGCTGAGACTGTTTCTTCGAAAGACTTCGGGTAAAAATGGATCGATTCGTTATTGTTGGTGTAAAACTATGCGGATTTTACAAAATAAGGTACCTTCATAAAAAGTGAGTCCAATTAAGCCGTTGTTCACCACATTTGGAGGGTAGATTCAGGGAGACCATTACCGCTAAGGGCGTGAGGCAAAATTTCACAGCATCTAAACCCAGAACCGAGGAGGAATATTTGAAATTTTCTTGTATTCAGGTATATGCCCCTCTCAGTGATTTACTTACTTCGTCTGTTTAGATTAATGCGCCTGGCCATTCCTGAAGTCAATCAATAGCGAGTCTATATTCTTAAATGTTTCAGACCACCAGATCTGATTACAGGCCACACTTCTTCCCCCTAATCCGCAGAAGAGAAATGGAGTGAAGGGCTGGGTAGACTATAGAGTGAATCTCTGCTTTGGGGAGAGTGGGGGAGGGATTAGAAATCTCATCCCATTGTGGATTGAGATGTGGATTGGGACCCAGACAGCATTGTTTGTTCACACTCAGAATGCTTGAGGTCAGCCATTAGCACTATCCTTCAGAGTCCTCAAAAGAGCGGCCACCCATCAGTTAGTTCATTCATTAACTCTGGTTAAGAACTGGAATTCCCAGTGTTCCCGCACCCCTGGCTTTCTCGCCCATGTCCAGATTTCCATCTCGAATAAGAAGCCCCCCCCCCCCCCATGTTGATTTACGACTTAATCAAAACATTGTATCTTTGGTCAAGTGGCGAAGAGAAACGACGAGCCCTCCGGGCTTTGGCCAGGAGGAGGAAGAGAAGCTCAGGATACGCCATGCATGATACACAACCTTTGCACACGCGGATTTTGCAGCGTTTTACCAATTAAGCAGCATAAGGAAAGCTCAGATCCAATATTTTATCTCTGAGGTTTTTTTAAAGGCAGGGACCACTAACAACCACAGCCAGGGAAGGGAAAGTGGGGCAGGGAGAGTCAATCTCTCTTAACACGCTGTGGCCGTCTGCAGAGGAGAATAAAGGCACCTACTGAAGGCTCCGACCTCGCCATGTTTTAACACTTCAGAGAAAACTCTGAGCGCCAGGGTTGGCTTTCTAGCCCCGACATTGGGAAGGGTGGGGGAGCCCAATAGCATCCCCCCGCACTCACCGGTATTAAGTGTTGACACGGCGCAGCAAATCGATTGGAACCGGTTTGGACTGGGGAGGAAGGGGTAGAAGTTGGGGTCCGTCTGCCTCCAAAGAGGCGCCGGCTGATCCTCAGGCTCTGTCCCCGGAGCTGCTCTCTCCAGCCCACCATGGGTGGGGAGACGGCCGCCTGCCCAACCCCGCCTCCCATGTTAGGAAGCTTCGCCCGGGGATCCATTGATTCTGGCTTAATTAATTAACACAAGGGATTAGCAGCTCCAAGTGGCCCTGCTCTTTCCCCCCACCCGGCCTCCCAAAACCGCTGCCCCCCACCTTCCTTGCGGGATCCCATCCCCCTGTCTTCATCCCCCAGCCTCTGGTGCCTGGGGATGCTAACACCAGCTCCTCCGCGGCGAGGCTCCACATGAACAGGTCCGCCTGGCTGCCCCTGCCCGCCGCACCGCCAAGCACTCCCAGGGGAAGGTGTGACCCGCCGTCCAAGAAGCTTTTGTTTGCTCTCCCTCCGCCGCGTGATCCCTGCCTGCAGGTCTGGCCGCGACTCCTCCAAAAATAAAGACAGAGAAGTTAATGTGCAGCGAGGCCGATCATAAACCGGGGCATTATCTGCGATCTCTTTTTAAGTGGCAGTGATTCCGTGCAGAACAAAGGCACAGTGTCTCTGCTCGGCCGGTGCGTAAAGTTGTAGCAGTTAAAACACACCCAGCTGCAAAGAAACGCGCGCACATACCCACAGGTTCAGTTTCTCCAGAGGCGCTGGCCGAGTTTCCAGTCTCAGGTCCCATCTAGCCTGTTTATCACCATGACACAGCAAGACAGCGAGCTCTTTCCAGTTTGTTCAAAATTTGGGATTTTAATTTCCTTGCTTTTTCCTTTAAATCCAAAACCCCATTAAAAAAAAGCTCCCCCCTCTCCTAACACTCACACACATTCATTCCTAGTTCAAATGTCATCGGATGGGAGGGCCAAACCGTAATTCATCTTGATTTACTTCATTGTCCGGGAGATTGCAAGCTATAATCCTGTATAATTTCACGAACAAGCAGGTTTAGAATTAATGGGTCAATATTATTTAAAAGAAAACACAGAGAGTACGACCTTTTCCCTCAACTACATATTGCAGTACAAGGAGCAGGAAACTTCAGGCTAACCTCTCCACCTCTTGGGCGCTCAGAGGTTGCGGTTATTTGGAGTGGTCTTTGCTTCTGCTAATGCCTGAAAAGGAATTTGGAAATAGAAATGTAATATTACACGAAAATATCTCTTTACTTTAGGAAAAAAGGTGGCGGGGGATTCTTTTGAACAGGAGGTGTTTGCAAACGATTTTTTTTTATTATTTCACAAAAAGCTTCCTTCAAAGCAGGAGCAATTCGAACTACCGATGGATGCGGCAACTTTTATTTTTTTGGAAATGCTCCAGTCCAACAATCTCAAATAATCCATTTTCTACTGAGCTGTTCACGGGAATAATGGAATTCTGTCTACTTTGCAGAAATGCAGAAACCAGTAGTTATCAGGCCAGAGTTTATTTAGCATGGAACTTCGCGTGAAGGATTTTTTGTTTGAAAATGACTGTAATTTATATGTATTGAACTAAAAATTACGGTGCCCAAAGGGGATCCAGTGTCTTCTCTCAGTCAATCAATGTGAAGTAGTGCTACCCAGTTAGTTCATAAAAAAAATTCCAGACAAAGCTGTATGCTGTATATTTTACTCCCATGAAATAAAACACATTTCTCATGTCTGCTGAAAAGTAAAACAATAATATTGTACGAAATGTTATACACAGGGCATGTTTTACATTGCAATTTCAGAAACATCATTGCATCCACCAGAGGTACTAGTCTAAAACTGATATTCACACAATGGATTTTTTTTTAATAATAATATGTTAGAAACATACAGTGCCGCATTTAGTATATACATTCCCTTGCTCGCAAGCGAAAAATCCTAATCGCTTCTGTGTAACATGCTTTATTTTAAAGCCTAACCTTTAAAAACACTGTTGTGATATTACTAACCACTGCTTTTATAAAATTAATTTGACATTTCCATATATATACATCCTTTCCGTCATTTTTATGTTAACAATGCTAAACTTAAAAAATAACAAGCTTATAGTAACATTAAAATGTCATATCATATCCAGTCAAACATGTGTCCATAGATATATATTATACATATATCTAAATATCCATATCTCCAATATATAGATATCTAGATATATTTATAGCTACACATATCTCCTTGTAGCTGCTGGAAACACTCTTAGTGAAAGATGTCGGAATCTGCAGGAACTCCTTGGAAAACAAAAGAGCTATCTTATTTCAGTGGTTTCATTTTTCTCTCTCCTTTGCTTCCTCTATAGTGCCCATCACTTCCTAGTCTAATGCTCAGTCTTTGTGGGAAGGGAAGCGATTCCCATTCAGTATTTTAGACTTGAATCTCTCACACGGGCCTGTCCACAGCGTATTGGCATGCGCTAAGGTTGGACGCTGGGTTCTGAACGCTGGCGTATCCAAAGCTGGAGTGCTGCTTGGCTTTCAGTCTCAGACTAGCCAGGCTAGAGTTACACGTGTCCCTATACACATAAGGAGGTGTCGGAGGAGCATAAGGACAGGCTGGCGTTGGCACCGCCGAATTCAGGGAGGGATTGCTCAAGTTGTTCAAGTTATTCAGGCTGTTGAGGCTGGATCCAGGGACGCCGGTGACTGCAGAGGGCACCATGCTGGAAGACATGCTCATGGAAGAGATGGAATTCGGAGGGGAGAACATGCTCTGAGAAGACAGAGGGTTGACATTCATGGAGTTGAAGAAAGGAAAGCTTTTGGTAGACAGCGAGGCAGAGGTCAGGCCCTTCGCTGCCCAGTTGTTGTACGAATAGCCGGGGTACATGTCATCGTATGGCTGCATTAGACCGTTAAATTGCGGACCAAAGCCATTTTTGCAAAGCTCAGCCTGCTGGTTTCTTTCTCTCTTTCTCCATTTGGCTCTGCGGTTCTTGAACCAAACCTTGAAAACAAAGCAAGAAAGAAATACAAGGCAATGTCAGGCGCGGGTTAGTTATGCAAAACTGAACTAAAAATCACAGCACCTCCAGGAGGAAGGTAATAAACGAGATCACACGCGCTGCGGGAGAACGAACTGACCCGTGTAAATACGGTCGTATTTTTCACTATTAACAGGCATTCGTGTTTGGAACGGTTATTCCAATCGCCAACTCCCTGAAGTTGGCAAAATCGCCAAAGAAACTCTTTCGGAGCCTAAAAGTGCGTGCTTCAGAGAGTGTGTTCCGTCCTGTTCATGTACACAATATGTGAGTCAGCGCACACATTCTGCACATGAGTCTGTCTTTCGCTGTTCCGAGACACACATTGGCGCCACAAGACTTTTGCGCAGTCATTTTACCAACTGGAGACACTAAGTGAAAAAGAAAACCAAACACATTGCAAAACGAATGCAAAACGCCTAGAGAATCTAAAAGAATTTTGCCAGAGAAGAATAATTCCTGTTACAGATCGAAGGCAAATCCTAATAAATCTTGCCTCAGCAACTTGTTAAAACTGCAATCTCCCCATGTTGCTAATCTTCAAGGACTCCCAAACACATATAAACAAACGTGTCCTCCTGCTTTTGGGTGAAGTTTGCCTTTTAACAATGTGCTAAATGAGATCTGAGGTCCTTCCCTCCAGACAAAGGCGAAAACGTGTTCCTTTCTGGAAATCTTTTCAATCCACATCTTGGTGTCTGATTTGTCAGCCAACCTCCTGCAAAGTTATTTTGTGTACTAGAGGCCTGCCCGGGCTCCCCGTTGTTTACACAAAAGATGTTTTACATTACAAATCTCTAACTGTACAATTAATCCTTGACACTGCTTACACACAGCTATACACCAATATCACGCCCCACTCACTTTCACAAAATATTGTCAACGTAAAGCAGCAAATATTTCTCCAGCTCTCTTCACAAAACATCCATCAGTTATACAACAGAGTCTTGTGGCACTTTTAAAGACTAACAGATTTATTAATCGCATGAGCTTTCGTGGGAGAAAAACCACGAAAATCCCACTTCGTGGGATTTTCTCCCACGAAAGCTCATGCGATTAATAAATCTGTTAGTCTTTAAAAGTGCCACAAGACTCTGTTGTCTTTCTACAATAGACTAACACGGCTACCCCTTTGGAATCAGTTATACAGTAGCTCATGAATAAAAATACAGAGGGTGAAGTGGTTGCTAAAATTACCTTAACATTTTATAATCGGATATTTCACCCACCTGGCTATTAAATGAGAAGCGACTGTTTTCAATAACAAACAGCCTAAATGAAAGAGGCTACTTTTCAAAATAACAAAGAAACAGGGTTAAAAACCAGACAGACTCAAACAGTTTGCAATCCCATTTTGCTTTAATTATCAACAACAAATATAGCCTGACTTTTCCTCTCTTCTTTACATAGTTCTTAATGAATTCCGTGTATATTTCTAGGATGCAGTTTAGTCTGAAGTCTACAACGCACTTAATTGTATTTAAAATGTATTTTGACCTCTAAATTTCTGGAGATGAAGTTAATTCTTAATTTAAAATGAAGCCTTTATTTATTTATTTTACAGATTTGTTTTTAATGCGTTTAAAACTAAATGGGCTTTTACCACAATTAAAACATGATTACTGTGTCTTAATAGCACCCACGGACAAGCAAAGCACTCAATGAGCCATGAGTACTATTTGAAGATGGCAAGGTTCTCGAGATTTTTGTTGTTGTTGAGTGAGGGCTTTCCACTGGTGGGATTGCATACGATCAGGATTTGGCCCATAATCTTGATAACTTGTAGCTCTAGTACCATAAATCTAAGGGGGGAAGGGAGGATGAAGCTCTTGGGTAGTTATGAAACCAAAAGAAATAGAAAATGCAAGGAAGGGCATGCCCTGAACGCCTATGAGGAAATAAAAGCCCTTGTGTACGTTGTATATTTTTCTCATTAGAGGCAGCACAGGTTGAAGCCTGTTCCCAGTTGCTTTCTTGGCTAACGTTTTCATTAGCATTTCGATCAAAAGGAAGAGAACACATTGCGCGGTAAGGGCGAGACGTGCGCTGCACCATATTGCAAGGAGAGAGATCATAATCTGTCTCGCTTTGACATACACGTCTTGCTCCCTGATGCTTTTGTGCAAAAGGCTCTGAAGTCTGAATGCAAACTGAAATCGAAAGCAGCTGCACTCAGCTCAACGCTTCCCCCACCGCCGGGCGTTTGGGGTCTGTACCTACCCTGACTCTGGCTTCAGTGAGGTTGGTCCAGACGGCGATCTCTTCTCGGGTGGACATATCCGGGTAGCGATTCCTCTGGAAAGTGGCTTCCAGCTCTTGCAGCTGCTGGCTGGTGAAATGAGTCCTCTGCCGCCTCTGCCTCTTCTTTTTGGATGGATCCTCCGTCCCGCCGTCCTCATTCTTGCTTTGCTGGCTTTTCTCTTTCTCTGCAAAAGAAGGGCACCCAGCATTCAAAAAGCGGCTCCTTAATGCCAATAGAAGGTGCTGATTATTTCCCTAAACAGAGAAGGCTCGTTAGATTGAATTGTGTTAGCGTGTTTACAGTTGAGATAATTGTGTATGTAACACACACACACGCACACACACCGTACAACCTTCCTCTATACATATAGATTCTAGAGGGAGACAACATGTACTGCTAGATATAGATGGAAAATGTAAATTTAATTATACTTCTCTGTGTGTTTCACAGAGTTATGTACCCTCATAAATATCCCTGCATTGTCTGTACTGATATATTAATAATAAACACCCACGTAATATTTATAGAGATAATATGGTTATCACTAGCCCCTGATTCTTACAGGCTGATTTAAAGACACTTCCAAACACCACAGTAAATGTAGTCCCTCCGTGTAAAGGATCTCGGCACAGTCACTGAGGATCTGATTGAAATCCTTTGTTCCGTTGAATATCCTTGCTCTCGCCCTGCGGACCCTTTTCTCTCCCAGCTCCCTGGCTGAAGGTCTCCGAGGGGGTCTCTCTCCCTTTCTCCGCAGCTGGATGCTGGGGACAATTGGTGAGCTGGACACTGGGACAAAGCAATCCGTAGCCAAATAGGAGCCGCAGTGAATCCCAACGCAAGCTCGCCGGAAAGTCCCTGCAGAAGTAATTCATTATACTGGGGGAGGGCTTTCCCTATGCTCCCAATGAACACACAGACCAGAGGCAATAAGCCGGGCTCTGGTGATAGGAGAGACGCTCAGAAGAACCTCAATCCGGTTCCAATTCACTTCACTCGAGAGAAAATATGGGGAAGAGACTTGGAAGGGGGGAGCAGCAACCAGACTGAGCTGAGGTGACACGGTGATGCAGAAGTTTCCAGGGGGTCTTTTTAAGTGGGGAGGAGGCAGCAGGATGGGTGGGTGTAGCCGCCCCCCCCGGGGTGGCCTCTGTCTTACCTGCGGCCTCGGGGCTGGAGGTGTCCGAGATGGTGTGCACCTCTAGCCGGTGTTTAGAGGAGTCCAGGGAAGAGCGAGGCTGCCCCGGCGCTACCGCAGAGGCCATGACTAGTGCCGACTGGTGATGATGGCAAGAGGACGAAGAGGAGGAGGAGGAAGGTGAAGTGGAGCACAGTTTACTCCCGGCTCCCAGGCGCTCCAGGTTTAGCGGATCTTTCATGAAGTTCATCGGCAAAAGGAAGCCAATTTTTTCTCTCCCTCGCTCTCTCTCTCTCTCTCTCTCTCTCTGTGTAACGGGGCGTATTGCTCTCTGGGCACCGCACCCCCTCTCCGAGGCGCAGCGTGGCGGGCTCCGTTCCCTGGCCGGCTCCCTGGTCCAGTGGGAGACAGAAGAGCAGTAGCGATGGACGGCGTCCAAGAAACAACTTGTTCCCCTCTCTGCTGAAAAAGCCTTAATGGGCGAGTCCAGCCAGCCTCAGCTAAAGTCTCAAGGAAAACATACACAGAGGTGCATGGGGGTTTCTTGGTGGCGTGTAGGCACACGCACAAAGATGGTTTAAAAAAAAAGGAAAATTCGACCCTACAATAATAATAATATTCTTAATAATAATGAATAATCATAGGAATCAAGCGCCCTGCCTGACGCTCTAAGGCAATGGCCCTGTCTCTGTGGCGCTGTTAGAGTGACAGGGGCAGGTAGGCGATATTATATCCAAGGCGGCAGCAGCTCAGACACGCTCTCCCTCGCACACAGATATACACACAGCGCCCAGGCGTCGGGCGAGCAATGGACCGGATCAGCTCAGCCGCTTCCCTGTTTGCCCAACATCTTAAAACCAGAGGAGGCCTTCCCCGGGCAGTGATGTCACCCGACCCCTTCCTCCTCCCACGCCCGGGGACCCGCCGCTCGGGGCAGGACTGATGCCGCTCCGGACCAATCAGGAAGCGCTCGGCGGAAGGCCTCCTAGAATAACCGCAGCCTATCAGAGAGGCAGGGCTGGGCTAAGTAATTCGCTCCGCAGGACCAGGAGCTTGCAGAACCTGCCGTGTCCAGAGAGCAAGAGCGTGGGTATTTAAAGGAGGTGATTCTAAATTGGGGTAAAGAATGTGTGTGCTGGGGTGTTTATCTGGGCTTAATGCACCCACACATTTTTTATGAATAACGTTTATTGCTCTTTCACAACGGCAAGCGTGAAACAATCTCCTTTGCTGGCTACCCAGTTTTCTACAGTAAAAAAGCAGGTTGCTGTGCTGAGGGAAAGAAAAAGAAACAGTCTAAGAAATCTCAAAATTTGCTCACGAATATTCCCCTAATCTTAAACATCTTGCGAACAAGACGAATGGCACCTTACAAATCCCCATTAAGAACAACCAGAACCTAGACTGTGGAAGAGAAGTCATTATTTTAAGCGTTATCCTAGAGAGTGTTCGGTATTACAGTCTCGTTTTGCAGGTTTGTTGCGTAGAAACGACAACATTGAAAATACCAAAGAAGTGTAAATGCCCATTAAGAAATCAAGTAGAAAATGAAATTCACAACGTTGTGTCTGTTTGATTAACGGATCTTGGGCGAAAAATTGCTAGTTTTCGAATTCTAGCAATATGTTATATTTTATTAGGAAGCACTAAATGAGACTACAGCAGAAAATGAGACACTATATCTGCAAACCTTTGCATTTCTTTCTTTTCTTTGGCTAGCTTGTTGACTTTCTTGTTACTATTTCAAAGAAAATAAAACCAGGAAAATCTCATTTTTGGGCAACATTTATCCATCCATCATTTAGGGGAGATTTCAAACAACTGATCACAGGGACATTTTCTAAATTCCTTTTACTTTTTAGAGACCATTTCCTTTTCTGCCGTCTTGAACAAATTACTAAGTGAAACCAGAATTATCCGAAGGGAAAGAGAGCCGAGAAAGCCAGACCAACAGTGACTACTACAAATCAGACACTGCTAACCCTGAGCTATTACGTAGATGAGCGACAGTAGAACACTCTACCACAGGAACTTTCATGAGCCATATGTAGGAAAGAAATTCCACCTCAAAGGATACCAGTCAACTTTTTCAGAGTTCTATTTCCCGTATAGAAACAGCCATAAATCTCACATATATAAGACTATACTATATACAGCACTACACATAGCAGGATTTAGCCCATGGGTAGTGTTTAGCCCATAATCCCAAGGCAAGGAGGTTGAAGGAACATGATAGAAAGACACACACACACACACACAAACACTCACACACATTTAGTTAACATCTGGCTGCATCTCAGGGCACAAACCAAAAACTAATCTGCCTCCTGCACTCTGATTTTGTTTACATGTCCTGTTGTAATACTGCAGTAGCTAGTCTGAGATTACAGTCACTGGTTAACAGTGGAAAATGAATGAGGAGTCTGGTGGCACTTTTAAAGACTGACAAATTTACTTATCGCATGAGCTTTCATGGGAGAAAATCCCACTCAGTAAAACACTTCAAGCTGGAGAATTTACAGAATGGGAGGAAAATAAATGCAGGGAAGTGTAAATCATAGGATCAGGTCAGACATATGAGGAATTGATCAGCAAATCTCACGCTGTGGAGATCCTGTGTCCCTCCATGTTGGCCACATGACTTCTTCGCTCAGAAGATGGCCCTGTCCCGCAGATAAAGCGAGACAAATATATTTTAACCTATCAGTTTGTCTCCTTTGAATCGAAAAAAAACCCTATTACGAATATTTTCAATAGGCTCGGGAATGGGCCATAACAGTGCCAAGGGTTTTTGTATAGCACACCCGTTGATTGAAAGAGTTCTGATTAAGTATGGAGGACACGAACTAACCCCAAATACTGAAAATGTAAGCGCAGTTTACTGAGATTTCCCCTATACCTATGATTACTCTTCACACTTCGAGGTGTATGGGCCCTTCCAAGTAGCTTCGCACGGATGTGACCTTTGTTAAGACAAAACATAACTTCCAAGCGTCCGTTTCTTTTATTCATTTTTGGCAGGTCCTTCTTATTAACTGATGGTCTTTTTCTCAGTAGTATCTCCCGCAATCTGATTTATCGCTAAATTATCCACATTACTTTAGCAGCCTGTTGGTAAAGAAGGTTCAATTAATTTACATTCTGCTCATTATCTGGTGTTTAAATGACATGGTTTATCCCTGAGATTTGGCAAAGAATCTCTTTCCTCAGACCCCACAGCGTTTCGATGGAGACAATGCTCTTACATTTGTAGTGGGTTTTAATCTGATAAAACTCTAATTTGCTTAAGTCTGTTAAATAGGGGGTTTTAAATGCTCCTAGCCGTTTTCTTATTGAATTTCCTCTAATTCCCCCAAGATCATAAAGTATATGTGCAAAGTAAATATTTCCTGCCTTTGCACCGACGGCAGATGACCTATAACTAAGTCAATATGAATCCAACTCCATTCTGCACCATTTGTTTACTAATCATATTCCAGTTTCTCCCTAACCTATCTGTACTATCGTGGTCCCGTACTCATAAATCCCCCAAGCCCTTGTTAATGAAAGGAGGAAACCAACGACTCTCAGCGTCATTATTTGAAAGGCAGAGTGAGGACATTCCTGAGCGTTAGACCGGGAGATTTGGCAAACTTCAGCAAAGCAAGATCTGGCTGAGCCAGGGGCTGGATTGCTGGCCACAGGGTTGACACAGGAATTGGTACTTCCTAAATCTTTATTTCAGGATTATATTGCAAATAACTGGGAAAATTAGAGCAGCACTGGACCTTTATTCTCTTTAAACGTTTTGTAAATGAATACATCTCTCTGGTTAAAGAGCAGAAGCTATCAGGGGAGGGGCTGGAGGAGAAAGCTTGCCAGGTTTCTATTTTTATCCATGGCTTCCACTTTTATACCTGGAGTATGAGCAAAGTGTGTGTGTGTAAAGAGGGAAGCGCTCGCCTTCATTTTTTTTTTTGGAAGACGGGGCTTTTTAGTTGAGAAATGCAAACATTCCCGTGACCCCTGCGATTTAAATGAAAAGACACATGTACGATTTAGAAACTGCAAGGCACTTGTTCCGCACGCTGTGGGTTCCTCTGTAATGGGATGCAATGTAGAAGTCTAACTAGTCTGGTCATAAATCATTATGATTTTTAGCCTCTGTCATAAAATGTACAGTTGGTCAAATTTGTACACAGGACTCTAGCAAAACCCGGAGTAACTGAGATCTAGTTTCCTTCCCCCTCTTCCAGACAAATGGTTTGGCGGATTTTGGGGGTTTGACATAAAGTCATGCATGTTTTGACACTGTATTAAGCAAACGATTATGCATTTTAGTCTTCTTTAATGCCGCAGGAGTTAGATTTTACTGGCCAAATCCGCCTGGAAACGTCCTGCAGCACTGAGTCCTAGGTAGGCTGAATGAGACAAACCCGTCAGTTCTCAACAACGACTCTGCTATGGATTTTGAAAAAGGAAGAATATGAGGATGTGTGGCTAACCACGCTCCTTTTTAATAGGCATTTGTCAACGATTATACATTGGGACTCTCTGGATGTCTGTCTTTTCAGTGTCTCTCTCCCTTCCCACTTTCTGGTCCAAAAGCTAATTCATCAAAGAACACCCCCCCACCCTGGTTTGACGTCTTTATTGTCAATTCTTTCCTGTGTTTATTAGTATGTCAAGAATAATTACACATGGAAGTGACTACAGAACCGGGCTTTACTCGAAAATGCACAGAGGCAGTTTTAGGGACTGTTGCGCATTTGAAATCCCGAGCGGAAGGATTAGGCGATTTATCGTTTGCAGAATCCCTTGGTCGTTGGAATATTAGGGGCGGCTGGAAGAAAAACCTCAGTTCTGTCAATTCTTTCACACACTCTGGACTTTCTTTGGGTTCCTTTGCTCTAGTGGCTCCGAGGGAAGCTTTCCTGCTCCTGGCTGGGTTCTAGATCATGGATGAAATGGGCTCCACTGCAAAAGTGTGCTTGTATTAAGAATCACGAACGATTTAAAAAAAAAAATAGAATATCCCTAAAGAATTTGAATAGAATAATTGCTTCTTGCCTGTTGTGAAACATCTTCCGAAACCTATTGGGCTATCCTAGACCCATTTCCACTTGAACGTGTGTATAGTGGAGAGTTGGAGTGGGGGGGGGGGCGAGCAGGTACAGAGACATATTCAGGTATAGGAAGGCTGCAGTCACTTATTTACAATACTGTGATTAAAACTCCACCATTCTCCCCCTTCCCCCCCAGCCACGAGGGTAGCCACCATTCGGCATTAGTTGTCATGGTGACCATAAATCACATAAATCCAAAAATACCCACCTTTAATCTGAGATGAAGTTTTTATTTCCCTAGCGAAATAATATTTTAAAAGCTGTCAGCTGACAGAAACCCCAACCTAATTGTAGTAACCCAGCAATACATTACTGCTAAAGGTTTAAATTAAAATGCCAGAAGTTTGTTGTTTTTTAATGTTGGTAGCATCGCTGGTACTCTTTACTTTCCAGATCTTCCCGGCCCCTACGTGATGGAGGTTTTTTTTAGGGAAAACAAACACATAAAACAAAACCCCAACATCTTTCACTGAGGGCAGATTTCCTTTGGCAGGGTTTCTTGCACTTGCCCCTAAAACAGGTGATGCTGGCCACTGTCAGGACAGGATACCGAACTAGGTGGGACTCTTACGATCTAGTATGGTAAATCCTATGGTTCCTGATCATTTTTCCACTTCCAATAGACCCTACAAATTCTGCAGAGATTTAAATTGAATGAGAGAAAGAGAGAAGAGGATCTTGAAACAGGCGATCAACTAACCTACTTAGCGGGATACTGCTTGCGTCTGCAAGGAATATTGCAGTATTTATTTTCCCACTTTTGCTCTCGTCTGCTATAAGATCATTGTTTCTAGACGTAATACTCTCCTAAACGGATAAATTGGGTCTTATGGAGAGTCTCCAGCTCGTCTTGTTGTCTTGTACCTTTGGCTTGTTGTCTTTCGCCTATCTTGGATTATCGGGTATTCTCCTAGATGAAGAGCCATTAATTACCCATTCAGTCAATATTAGGAAGACGACAAAGCTTTTTACATAGGATTAAGAAGACATCAGATTGTTCCATTAGTATATTCCTCGTCACGAATAAGCTTTCGTTATACATTTAGTTTTCCCTGGAGTCAGTCTAACAACTGCTGCATACATTATTGTCAGACGACGACGAAAAAAATCCGAGAAACAATAAGTAACTTTTAAATCTCATTTTTGCAGAGAATATTTGTAGGGGAGCTTGAATTGGGGCTAGGAGCCGCTATAATCACATTTCCCTTTAAGGAGAATCAACCCCAATCAGATGCGGAAACATATTGAAATATAGTCTATGCCCAGAGTGTGTTACTGATTTAGAAACTGGAACCTTCTGTTTCTTCCTTCTAAGGCTACCACTTTCATTGTTCACTTTTCAGGCCTCTCTGAGTCCTGGGCCTCTATTAGTTCTCTTAGGACCCTCTTTCTTTCCCAGGCCAGCTTTTCTTTTCTTTTCTTTTCTTTTCTTTTCTTTTCTTTTCTTTTCTTTTCTTTTCTTCGGGTCTTTCTTCTTCAGGTTTCTTTCTTTTTTTCTTCTCAAGGTTATTTTCTCTGGCTCTTCTAACTGGCCAGGCTGCTCTTAAGGAGCCAAATGCCAGTTTTTCCTTCCACTTGGTTACTATCTTAAACTAAATTTTTGTTCTGGCACAGTTCAAGCAGAACAAATACTTCTGGAAATTCATACATAGCTGATGTGAAGTTTTGGTGGACTTACGTGGCTTTTCCACAATACCTCCACTGGTGGTACCACTGAAATTTATATCTCCCTAAACTGATAGGTTGCAGAGATTTATAGCTAGGCTGGGATCCTGTTGAATAGCCATCCATCCATCAATCCATCCATTCATCCATCCACTCACATATATAATTGGGGTAAGTGTTGATACTGAATTCATACCAGAAACTAAACTGTTCTGGTCTCACCAGTGGAGGAGCAACAGAAGACTACCGAGGTTGCATAATTAGCTTTTAACTTATGTAATAAAAGTTAATAAATATCTCCTTTAAGCAGTGATGTACCTATCTTTGCTGGGGGAATAGGTCTATAAAGCTAAATGAATGGGGGATTTTCTAAAAGCAATGTTAAATGATTGAATAGTCAGCCCCAAATAATGAGTTTTAACCAGCGTAAATAACCAATTGGCAATATTGAAAGTGATAACATTGTGTTATTTTCACATTATATATTTTGAGCTTGTTATTTCAACAGTGACTGGGTTATTGATGACAGAACATGATTTCTGAAGTGGAATTTACAAAAAGATATACAATAATTGTATATACTAAGCACGTTCTATCAAAGAGGTCAGGAAACTGCATAGAAATTAAAATACTAATAATAATAGTAAAAACTGTATTTATAAAATGTACTTTTGCATGGTTGGTCACTAAGAAATAATTTTTCACATATTCAGTTTTATGGCTAGATACAAGACTAGGATATTTTCCCCTGAAATTTACCCTTAGTAACAATATTTTCATATCAATATTTATATGATTGAATAAATTCCCATTTATTCTAACAAAGCCTTTATTTTCTGCTGAGCTATGAAAATGTTCAGCACTTAGTTGCAGAAACTCAACACTCCTTTGTATTTTGTAGGCTTTCTTTCCATGATTTTCACCTTTTACCTATCTCTTCACTCCAAATTGAAAGTGGCCCCAACAGCAATTTCACAAAAGAACTATGGCAGGATATAGTCCCATATAACACCATTTTAAAATTAGAAAGAAAATGCCAACAAAATCAAGGTTTTCAGCAGTACTTCAACAGAGAGGTATATTTTAATTAATGATATTAAATATGTTTGGATAGCAATTTCCCCTTCAGTCTGAAGGGTAAAAAATAGACTTATCGACTAGGCAGGAAATTTTACATGTAATACAATAATCCGGACTCATAATTAATGGTTAAGAAAATAACCATTTGTTTCTCAGCAAGGGAAGTAAAAAGCTACCATGTCATAGAGCATATGTGGATATTACTTTTATAAATACTTAGTAGAATAAAACTAGCTTGTAAGGACTCATAAATTTATTATAGCAGAAAGGTCCCCATTTTCCCATTAAATTGTGCAATAGTCTTTGATTAAGACCACCTGTTCTTGGGGAAAAAAAGGTGAAGGGTAAAAAGGCCTTTGTTATTCTCAAACCATATATAAACCAATGTCATCCTTCAACACCGAAATGTTTAACAGTTATTACTTGTGGATGAAAAAGTGTCAAACATTGATAAACCCTATTTGTGAACAATTTAGTATCATGTATTTTTTCCAGGATGACAAATTATTGGGTCATAATACTTTGAGGTTTAGAATTATCTCTAATCTTGATTTTTAACCATCCCCTGGTCAAATCATTTATTTTTATAAGGAGCTGTCAAATAGTGATTAAAACTTCCAGAGGGGGGAGGGAAGAATGAAAAATTGCAAAACAATGGATGGTATCTAAGAAGTAATAAGCTATTTCACCAAATAGGGTTAATAATATACTCTTAACCACGAGATATGGAATACTTACATTATTAATTCAGCCCAGTGTCCTTTATTATTTATTCACTTTAACATATTTTATTTAAACAAAGTTATGCTTGAAATAGAGAACTTGGTTTCTTTGTAATATGTTTGCATTGATGTTTTTCCTTTATTAGATGTTGCAGTCACATATTAGAGCCACTAAAACTTGAATCATAAAGGGGGTGGAGAGATCCTCTGATCAGTGGAAACAAAAGGGTTTCTTATGTCTATTTATTTAATTAAAAAAAGACATTTCCGGCATTCAGCGCAGATAGTTATCACAATGATTTTTATTCTGAAATTGCAACAGCAATTTTATTGTGGACTTAATTTTAAAAATGCAGACGCAAACACTTCCGATTAGGTACACAAAGAAAACATCCTAACGTACTGCACAAATGTGTATTGAAGGAATATAAAAGGATCGCCTCAACGGATGCTGCTACATCCAAACAGATAATGGATACTCGCAAGTTATTCTGCCCACAGGACAGATCCTGCCTTCACCCCCCGCAGGCAGCACCTTCTCACTCCTCCCTTTTGAGCTCCGTGGGAAGAGTTGCCTTAGTAAAAAAAAAAACCAACCAAGAAAAAACCTGCCCGAGCTGGCCCTAAGTCGTTATGCACAACATGCATTCTGCTCTTTGCACGGGGAAAATACTTTGTGTAGAATATCCATTTTTAAGTGAATTGCACGCCCCACAAGCAAAAAAAAAAAAAAAAAACCAACAACAAAAAACCTGGATCGGGTTAACTTTTTGGCGAGTGGGCGCATTGCCCAGTTCTCCCGTTTGTTGTTTCCCTTTGCAGTGGCGCAGATACGAAGCAGCAGAGGTCGCTGTTGGACCACATTTTAGCTCCGGCCTGGCCTACCTTCCCACCCCAGAGCTACAGAGAGAGAGAGTGGAAGATGTGCAAAAGAAGCTGGGAAACTTCCTCCGCAAATCCACTATCCAAATAACAACCAACACCGCTTTTCACTAGAATCCAACCAGGCCAGGCCACTGCACACCTGAGACCAGCCCTGCTAGCGTTAAAGAAAAAGGAGCAAATACAGAGGGAACAATTAGGCATCCAACATCCGCCCCCCTCCTTCTCTCTCTTTCTCACGAGTGATAGATAGGGTGAGAGGTAAGAAGGGAGGCGGCTTTAAGGGCTCTGGCTTACCGTTGGCGCTGGGATGCTGCCTCCCGAAGAGCTTGCTACTGGTCGCCTCTTTCCTGCTCTCTGGAGACTCACTGAATTCCCCCTTTTTAATCTCAGAGTCTTTGGAGAAAAGACATTCAACTGTAGAAGGCTGCACCCCTACTAGAGAGAGAACGAGAGACAGACCGACAGAGAGGAGAGGGTGTCAAACGTGGAATGACTCTGCCAAATCGTGAACATTACAGGCCGCGTGGATTTCATGGCACTATGAAGAGTTTAAAAGTCCGGGGGGGGAGGAGGAGGGATTATCTGCAAGTCTGGCTATGGCAGTATCAAGCTCTCTGCATGGAGAGAAAATAATAGTTGTTCGATCAACATATCAGTATTTGGAAATGGAATATGTGATTGTAAAAATATATGGACACGTTTCTCTCTCTCCTTCTCTCTCTCGAATACACAAACTTTTATGTTCTACTCAGCTGCGGCCTCCACACAGAATATGTTGCACAAATCACAGAAATCGATCGGAAATATTTTCCTTACCTAATTGGACGCAAGCCGATACTAATTTACGACAGTTGGACTCCATCACCCGTTATCTGTAAAACATCAAATGAGTTGCATTTTTTTTTAAAAAGAGATTTATTAAGAAAAATTCAACCTCAAAGGAGCCGCGACATGATCAACGCGAAGGACGTTGCTGACCTATTTTCGTGCCGATTTTTACAAAATACGGTTTGGAAATGTCAGAAACAGGTTCGGGTTTTATTTCACTCCCAAAGGGGCAGCCGCAGTAACGACCACACATTTCTGAAGGCGATAAACACAGTTCTGTCCCCTACCCCCTTCAAGAAACTCTCATTATATTTTTGTGACCGGCCATCGGATTTTTGCAAACACTGTATAATATTTTTAAAACCATATAACCAAACTTTTCCTTAATCCGGTTGTTTATTGATTAATAATTTACTCGGATGATAGAAAAATGGCATTTTTCCTTTGTAGGAATGTAGACTGCAAAACAGGGGATGCATCAGATTTCGCTTTCCTGTAAACAGCACAAAAGTGCTTCGCTGCACTTGGCACTTTAAAATAATCAGCTCCTCTAAAATAAGGCAAGGTTACAAGGGAGCAAAACAACGCAGCGCTAGGGTCAATTTCATTTCAGTTCAGTTTTTCCTGTCTTAAATTCTATCACGGCCTCCTGTGGTCTGGGAACTCCTCAGCGCGCTGTGCTATCTGCTCGGCCAGGTTCAAGTCAACCAGTAAAGCGGACACAAATGGAGGAGTTGTTAAGAGCAGGTAAAACAGAAGCGCAAGCGGATGGTAGAAGTGTATCCTAGGGAGAAGATGATCTGTATTCATTAAGGATAGGCCGCTAATTCTAGGGCTGCTTCCTTGTCCTGGGAATTTGACAAAATCAGCCACGAGCGACCCCTTTCTAATCTAGCTGGCCAGGCAGTGGGACTTCGGTGGGTGACAGATCAGGGTCCCCCGCCTGGGAGCACTTGCTGGTGGTGGTAGGAGGCGCGCCTCCGCTCTCCCTGTGCCAAAGAGCAGCAGCGATTCTGCAGTAAAATCACAGGATTAGTGCCTGATTGAGATGTCTGTTCGGGAGATATTACAAAATTCATTATCACAGCTCTCTACTAACTCGATATGAAGTAACACAGATGGGATTTTATTAGTCCAGGCTTCAAATGTTTACTTATGATAATTCCTGGGGAAATTTGCATGTCACCATCATTTCGGTAATCTTTTCTTTCGTTCCTTCTTCGATTTCTTCTTCTTTTTTAGTGTCTGGACTGGGTGCGTTATTAGCTAGTGCCTAAACTGCCGCAGACTGGAGTTTACAAGCACTTTTTATGTAATTAATAGTAATAAAAATCTACACGAGTATGGCTGAAATTCAGCTAACCCTAACATTTCCCAACGCACTCTGCAGCTCTAGAAATAACAGGGGTTTTCTCCTAGGAAGTGAGGATTTTTTTAAAAAATGGCCGAGGTATGCTTCTCAGGACACTTCTGGGTCACACTATGACACAAGGATTGATATTTAAAGCCAGAGGAGGCTTTAGGAAGAACGCTGATCTGTATTAAATGCTCCTTCCAATAACTGGGCCTACTATATGAGCTGTGGATAAATTTTGGGGAAGGCAATTAAGAAAACCTTAATTCCTCTCTGATGGTCCTTAAACCGATTTTGTCAAGACAAGCCTTGCATGACAAATTCAGTTGCCCGGCCTCTTCGCTTTCCTTGATGGCTAATTTATCTACCAAACTGAGACGCACAGCTTCCCCCCCCCCCCCCTCGGATGGGAAGTTTTTCTTTCCCCTTAAACGCTGCTGTCCTGGGATGAATATATCTTGTTAGACAGGATTATTGCTCTCCTGGCTTCGGCCGCCCAAATTCCAATTATACCGCTGATTTTAATGTTCCCTCCTTTAATTTTTATAAGAACAGCGATAAATACGTCCCAATGGGGGAATGGGCAGAGAAGAGGCAGTTTTTTTGTTGACTAAAGAAATGGCAAGGCTGAATAACTTAGTAGTGGCTCTACTCTCCCCTGCGCTATTTATTTTAATTCCTCCTATTCACTTTGTCACTTTCAAAACATTTAATTGTTTTTACGAATTTAGAAGAAAGAGCAAACTCATAAACAGCAATTAATTTTCATGGATTGCTGGGGAAATTTAGGTAATTAACAATTTGCTACTAGCATTTAAACCAGAGCTCTCCTAAATTAATAAGAAATATCACGGGAGTTTTACACCTTGATATTATTTTTGGAACAAATTAATCTGAGGAGTAGCAAATATCTTGCAAACAATATGCAAAAGATTTTAGGATCATCGAATGTGCAGTAATTTAAAGTAAGCAGTTTGTGGTAACACGGTGGGTGTTATTGTAGGTGGTTCATAAACGAAATCGGTGCTTAATTTAAACACTAATCCTGTAATCTTTATTCACGCGAATAATCCGTAGTTAGTCCCAGGCAGTGAGTAAGGGTTACTTGAGTAAATAAAGGATGCAGCGATTATCCTTATCCTGAAACTACAAACAAGCCCCGCTCTTTACAAACTAGTGAACACAAGACAACGACTTGGGTTATTTCTTTTCCATTAATATTTCTTTAAGGCCATACAGCAAGCTATGCAAGGATTTGTCACGTAAAACACATCAAGTTCCTTTGTGCACGACACACTTCCCAGAGATACAATTGTCTGAAACCAACTAAAAATGCAGACGCTTTGGGGCACTTCTTCCCCTAATTTGATCTAAATTTCCCTGCAGTAATTAAAAAATAATAATGTTCCCGAAGCTGAGTTTAGGAAATAAATGAAGGTAAACGTAGCCCTACCGAGGAAGCCAGCCACAACGTTTTCATTTTATTTGGAGGGGTGGGGGGAAGCACCGCGAGGAATGCAATAGAGACAATATTTTCCCTCCACAAATAACGTACCATTAATACTCTGATTAATTTACAGGGAAATACATTAAAATGGTCCTAATCTAAAAGTATTTTTAGAAAGATTTAAATATAAAATGATGATCAAATTGACAACCTAAATAATGAAAAAAAAAGGGGGGGGGGCTGTCACGCAGGTAATATTCTCAATTGCTGGTTAAGGGATTGCTTTTCTCCTGGGCAAAAGATATTAGACGCCTTAAACACCAAAACCAAACCAAAGACCTCCAGCGGCTTGACTGCATTTATCTCCTGAACGCCAGCCCCTCCAGACGACTTAAGGTGAAGGAGGTAGAGGAGGGCTAAGGGGGATGCAGCAGCCAACTCGCGATTTTACTATTGCCCCCAGGCATCATTCCTGCGGGACTGAAAACCAAGGTCTCGACTCAGATCTGCTCGCCAGGGCCCCAGCCGAGCCCGCGAAAGAGACATCAGAGAGTCCCACAAATCACCTTCCCTTCCCGCAAAGTGGAACCAATTCCCAGACTCGCATTGTCTCACATCCCCGGAAAGGATGGGCCTCCACTTACCGGCTACCAGTTGAGCTTCCCACCCCGTTATTCTCCCTTCTCCTCGAGATTTAGCAAATCCTGGGGGCTGGCCGGACTGGAGCGCCGGCAGCGGGTGCAGAAGTAATAAAGGATCCACAGAGGAGCGCTAGGTTCCGGGTGCGTGTGGGGGGGAGGGGGGGTAGTGTATTCGCTGCGGGATCCGAGATCTTCCAGTGTCTGACTCGCTCTTCTTTTACTCCGGCTCCCTCTCTCTCGCCCCCTCTCACACTGGGAGCGGCGTGACGTCAGCAGAGATTCCGCCAAACTAACTCCGCAGCCCAGCCGAGCAGAGGGGGAGCGCAGGGGGCCGTGGAGCCGGGGAAGGGGAAAGACGGAGGGTGGGGGGGTTAAACTCGCCAAAGGGCGAGCCAGGCAGAGGGACACACGGCCCAGAGAAGCGGGAAGAAGAGAGGTGATAAAATAGAGCCAGGCTGGCGGCAGATCCCGAGTAAGGAGGCAGGAAGAGCAATTGAAAGAGTAGAGAGCTACACACGACCTCTGCGCTGTCTCGGTGTCAGATGGGAGCCACACACGCGCGCGCACCCCAGGGTCGGACTGATGGGGCAGGAAAAGAGTGAAAGTGTGTGTGTGTGTGTGTGCCTGGTGGGGGGAATGGGGAAAAAGAGCCGTGGGAAAAGGGGAAGAAGAATCAAGCAAAAGGAAGAAGGAATAGATAGAGATCAAGGCGAAAACTGAGGTGAGAGGGAGACAGAGTGCTCTGTGTGTGCTTGATCCGGAGGGGGGTGGGGAGGGGGTAGGACATGCTGAAATCTAACGGCCAAGTCACTTTGCTCCCCCAATCCAAAGTCAACTCGGAGTAGAATGAAAAATACATTTCGGATCCCGGGGTAGGAGGCACTGGGCAGGTTTTATGAAGGGTGGAGGGCTCAGGAGCTCATTTAAGTCTAGAGTTTCCTTTGCTGTATATGCACCCAACAAGTTCACACAGGGTCACTGATAACTCATTTTTTAAATTGACGAGGCTAAGGGTTCTGCAAGAACGGCGTTACGCCGCAAGAGTTTGCGTGTCCATATATTTACATTAGCTTCTGAAAGCGTGGTTTGTTCCTGCAGGGAGCTATGGGGCACGAGCAACTGCCCGATCATTCACATAGTACGGTTTGTTTGTTAGTAGAAAAGAGCAGAGGTGTTTTTCAATTTTATCGCGATTCATTTATATAGGCTCACTAGTCAAATACTATATAAATTGCTACTAGATGTGAAAGGTGATTACAGACATAATGTGAGATATTTTTAAATCCCTAGGTTTATATTTTATATATATATGTGTATGGGGGGGTGTACATTGATGAGAAGCAACTAAAGTTAGTTGAATCCTTCCTCTAATACTTGTTATTCGTAGCACATCGTTCAAGGAAACAATATAATATCAAAGACAATAAAACTGAGTTTGTATCACCCTCATTGAAGTTCTATTTTGCTACATTTTCTGTATTTTAAAAATCACGACGGGGAAAGAACATATTTAAACCAAAAAATGATCTACTTTCTGGCTGAACCGTTTTTAGTGGTTCTGCGTATATAGTTGCACTATCTGAAAACCGTGCATAGCTGTTTTCATTACTTCTGAGGATGCAAATGGCACATTTGTGTGAATTTTCTTGAAGTATTTCATGTTTTGAATTAGTTTTAGTTAGTAAATGTGGTAGTGATTTCTTGAGGATTGCTTTGCAAATGGCTAAGAGATGACAAAGTAATGCTATGGAAAGTGTTATTCTCTTTATCTACGAAAGAAACTGACCTGCTCTCTAACATCATCAAGAATTTATGACGTGAGTAAAAAATCTATTTAAACACCGAGTGTCATCCATTTAAACGCGCCGCAAACAAATTGATTTACTCGAAAGCAATGAAAAGATGTGTGTAGGAGTTTTCTTTTTACAAAATCTGTTCTTGGCATGCTGCATTTCTGTCCTTCGGACTGGCATGCTAAATTAATGCAATTTTCTCGACCGATCTGAAGAGATAGAAAAGAGAAAAATCCATGAAAATTGTGCTTTTGGTGAAAAATACTCGGGTCGGTCCTCACCACCGCCAGCCGTATTTCTTCGGCGAAATAAATGCCTATTTGTATGTCTTAATTCATGGAGACACTGGGGACAATAACAAAGTACATAAGTACCCGCGTGCTGACTGGGTTTGCTCTGGACCCCGCGAAGTATACGAGAGAATTCTGGACACAGCTGAGCCTGTGCTGTCCGGACTCGGGGGTTTGAAGGCAGAAGCCGCTGTCTGAAGCTGTCTGGGGTCTCGCCTGGTAGCTTGAGTTGCTGCCCCAATGTCAGGGCTGCGGCAGGACCGCGAGTTGAGCTGGGCACTTACCCTGGCCCAGAATCGGTCCAGCTGAAGTGAGCAGCTGGTGGGAAATGCAAATGGCTCCTAGAGAAACATAAGATAGAGGGTGATTTTCATTCCCTCCTCGAGTGTGTGGAAGGAGCTGGACATACGTTTCACGCTCCTAATCCTTCTTTTACATTTTTAGTCATACTCCTATTAAACAACTAATTAATGCCCAGAATCACCAGGGAATACATTAGACATGCTGCTGCGGAATAGGGGTTCTAGGGTGTCTGGAAACAACGGAGCCGATTTAATACAGGGATTTCATTTTTTTTCCTCCTTTCTGTCGAGGCAGTAAATGTAGTATTAGCATTCTGCGCTACTGAAAGGCCGTGCTGATTGTATTTGTGTTTCCATTTTCCTCAGACACTGTCAACAATTAAAAAACCCAACAAATAAACCCCCAGTAGATGTAAACAACATTTCCCCACCAGGTACCAGGTCTGAATACTGGGGCTGCTGCAGTTTTGTGGCAGGCGTCTGACATGATCACAATTCTGCATTTCAAGACTGGCACCGTTTTACATAACCAACTTCGGTCCGGATTACTCCCTAAATCCGGATCGATAATGCCTCTAACCTCCCAACATTCCTGCAGACATACATTTGTCCTTTGAAATGATTTGCAAACGTGGCAAGTTAGTCATCTTCCAGCATGCAGAAAAGCTGTTTTTTTTTAAAAAAAAAAAAATATATTATTAATAGTATCCATTTCCAGTCACCTGGCATAGCGAATAGGGAGCGGATGTTGGTTAAAAAAGTGCTCGAGGGTTTTTACTGGCAGGGTTTTGATTCCTGAAGTCAGCTGTGGGACAAGTGAAAACTGAAATTAAGATGCTTGGCTGCTGTCAAATCGACAGAGTTTCTCCCATGGACAGGAAAACAAAATAAAACAAAACAGAACCCATGATCAAATAGAGAACAAGACTGAAATACATGTTCAGTGCCCTGCGCCAATCCCCACCATTGTGGGACTCGAGAAAGGTACAGTGTTATTATTTTAGAAAGTGTGGTGACAGAGCTATTCACTACCATTTACTTTCTTCTCTCCCGGATTATGATCTCATCCCTGGCAAGCAATCCCCCCCAACCCTCCACCCCTCCAGCTTCTTATCTGACAACAAGCGAGTATGTAAATACCAATGGCTAGCTGTGTTTAACAGCCTCAAACATTATTGATTTGTTGGCTGCTCGAAATTTTCTTTCATGTCCAGATCTTGTTTCAAAATTGCTCTTTCGGGCGGTTGATCCCGACGCTACAATGCAATAATTGTTAAAAAAATTAGGCATTTCCAATGGCCCAGCTGATTTGCATATAAATGAAAATTACCATACCTTGCATATTCCAGTGTTTTATAATCATTTCCAAATTAGTGCTCAACCACTTGAGCTAAAAGAATATATAAATGTCTGTATTGACTCACTAATGAATTACCTAATTAAAACGTCCTGAGGAGGCTGGTCGTTAGAAAGGTAGTTAAATCAGGGCACATTAGGGGTAAGGAAGACGGTGTGACTCGGAGTAGAGCAATCTCTGTTAGCACAAAGTAATCTAAGCCTCACAGAATGATTCCCGTATTTATTTTTCTATGCTTTGAGCCCTTATCCCTCTTCTATTAATTCTTTTTTTTTTTTTATTTTTTTTTTAAAAAGAAGAAAAGAAGAGGAAGTGCAAATATTGCCCAGTTTGTTCTAGCGTTCTGATATTCAGAGCGATCTAGCTGTAGTTTTCAATGGAGTACAGTACCAGCGGCTCTTCAACCAGGATGCCCTTAGCAGAGGCTGCATTATACTTCCACCTTCCCAGAGAGAAAGCCCAAGCCACAGCCAGGCGCAGGGAAGCAAAGCAAAGCGTATGGAGACCATAATGTAATAGATATGCTAACTGAGCACTTACCTTCGCATGAGAATAGGAATAAAAGGTATCTCTTCTTATGAGAGACAGTGCAAAGGAATGCTAGAAGTTCAGAAACGGGCTGGCGGTGTGAAAATCTGTAGCCTCGGGGGCTGCCCAACAGCCCCTTTCATTTCAAGCACTTATTGATTTGCTGTTGTCATCTTTGGCGACGCAGAAGGACACTTGAAAGAATTTCTGATGGGGCTCTGATCTGAGGAACGAAGTGACCTGACCGGGCTCTCACCAAATTCTTAATTACCACATCAACTGCTTGGGGGAAAGAAAAAAACACACACACACACACACACACAAAAACCCCCACTTTGACAGCAACAGAGTTTGCTTATTCTGAACTTTTTTAATTATTCAGAAACTCCTTTGTTTCTCAGTCTCATATGTGCAGCTCCTTATTAAATTTTCCCTCTCCACCAGTGGGCCTGTTTATTGATCAGTCTGATTTTTGGCATGTATATCACTAACCTTCTGACACCTAGATTTTGTGATACTTCTAATAAAATAATACCTCCCCCCCCAGTTTCTGAAAAAGGACAGTAAATATGAAAACAGAATTTTTTTCTCTTTCTTTCTTTCTTTCTTTCTTTCTTTCTTTCTTTCTTTCTTTCTTTCTTTCAACTGCAACAAAACCTTTGATGATGGCAAGCATTCTTCCCCCGCCCTCTGGATTTAGGAATATGGGAATGGAAATGTACATTTAAACCTTTCAAACAAACACATTACCTGTCAAATTGTAAATGAGGGGGGAGAGGACAAAGGGAATTGCATGTTACACTGTAACAGAAATTCAAACTTCCATCTTCAGCTGTAATCAGCTTTGTTTGAATTTCATCAAAATTAGATATATACAGTTTGAACAGAGACACAAAAAGGAAAATTCGTACAGAAAAATCAACATGAGCAATCTATTATCAAAGCCAGCACACTGGAATGCAAATTATACCTCTTTTACATCAGTCTCAGTACACTGAAGGAGACAATATGGAAATATGGCAGCAAAATATCTTTATCTCACGTGGTGGATTAAAACACATACAAAAACCTGGATATTCCTTTTATGAATATTGTTTTTCATCTTGGTATTGTGGATAAATAATCATCATCTAAACTTTCTCTTTTAACTGTAAAGCAAATTCTTAGATCTACATGTGTTCCTTTGACCCTGAGAGGGTATTATTTATTCTGGCGTCAGCATGGCAGTTCAGCAGAGTATGGGTTGGTACCTGTGTAGTTAGTGGGCCTGACAGGCACAAGCTGAATACCTTTTGCCATTTGAGTCTCTCTGTTCCAGAGGGGTAGCCATGATATAGCCTGGTTCAGCAAAACAAACAAGGAGTCCTGTGCCACTTTTAAAGATGAACACATTTATTTATCGCACAGGACTCCTTATTTGTTTCTCTGTTCTCTGTTAGCTATATCTGTTTAGAATCTGTGCACTCATCCTGCTTTTGCTCAGTAGTTCAACACCTCTTATTCAGCTTTTTGCAGCTTAGAAACTTTGCCAGTTTCTCCCCAATGCTGAATCATTTGTGCATGCCTTCATTGTAAACAGGCCTGACAATTGCCCTGTGGTCTATACCTGTCTTTCCTGTGAATGTATTTTACACATTTCAGTAGACCTAAACCCTATCAGCCAGACTCATGGCTATGATGGCTCTGAACTGCCTGATTACACCTACGGTGACCAGGTAGCAAGTATGAAAAAATGGGATGGGCTGGGGGATAATATGTATCTAGAAAAATAATAGGCATAAGAAAAAGCCCCAAATATCAGGACTGTCCCTGTAAAATTGGGACATCTGGTCACCCTAATACACTATCTGTATGGACTTCCAGTTTATCAACACTGATTTTAAAACAGTGATACTTCTCTATAAAGCATAGATGGCCTTGTAGTTAATATTTCAGCCCTCATTGCATCACTGTAGTTAATTATCTCAGGTTTTCCTGTTGTGTTGAGGTCTGTGGGTCCCCAGGCTTCTGATACCACCTAGCAGCTTGCTAGTACCCAGAAGAGAGGGCTCTGTGGTAGACCCTAGCTAACCAGGTCACTGCCAAGAAAGCTCCTGATTGGAGCAGATCTCTGGCTTTTCTGATTGGCTCAGACTCAGTATTTAAATCAGAAGGAGACACAGGAAGTTGTTTGAGCAGTTAGGTGAGTCCCTGTTTGTTACAGTGTGCACTTTGGAGGGTGGGTGGTGTTCCTGATGCCCACCCACTTGGTTATGGCCAGCTTGCCTTATTCTAGATCCCTGCTTTTATGCCTCACCCTTCACTACTGACTCTGCTCCTTGGCTTGGTTCCTGACTCTGTCTCCAGCTCTGGCCTGTAGCTCTGGTTCCTGGCTCCTGCTCTGACCACCACTCCTCCGACCATTAGGTTTGACTGCCCATATCTGGTCAGGGATATATCCCATGTCCAACACAATCTGATCAACAACATTTCTTTCTACCCATCGAATTCCTTGCAGTGCTTTCATTTATGGCTCTCCAGAGTGATGTGCAGGGGTTAAAGTAAGGGGGAACGCAGTTCCCGGGCCCACTGGAATGCAGTTCCAGGGCCCACCAATTTGAGGGGCCAGAGTTCTGGGGCCCTAAAAATAGAAAAATAGGGAAAAATGCATGTTCCGCTCTGCCCTGGCTGCTGGCAGGTCCTACGCCCCACCGTTGTTAATCACAATACTTATTGTGTTATGCAGTGTTTGCTAGTTTGTGACAATAATTGCTATAAACATAAATGCCATATAAAATTATAAATATTTTTATGGAGTGATAACTGATGCATGTGGTACTGAGAAGTGGTTGCAAATGCCTACCTGGGCTGGGACCCACACATGCATGAAGGGGGCCCAGACAATACGGAAAGGGGGCCTGAATATTAACAGGGTTCCAGGGCCCGACAAATTATACTTTAACCACTGGTGATGTGCTATGGTCGAACATTGGAAAGAAGTAGGTAATTGCCCTTGTTATTTCAGATTTTTGAAAGTGAAAAATTAGCACAGAAGTGCGAAAGCAGACCCTACCAGTTCTTATGACTTTCCTTTTTCATGATACTTTGATCTCCTTTTGTTTAGTGTATGGGTGTTCTCTCTCTCTCATCTTTATGAAAATGATAGTGGTGCCACAGGTGTAAGCTGAAATGAATATTGTATTTTTCAAACAGGAATAGCACAACTGTGCTGCTACTGCTTGAGAATTGCAGCCCTGTCTATTGCTCATATGTGGAAAGCATGCACATATCAAACCTTCTATCTGTCATGGGTGTGTGTTTGTGTGTGTGTAATCAGTTGTCATGCTACAAGGATTTTCAGTATTTGTGCTCCTACTCTTTGGGAGCTTGTCATCTGTCAATTAATTGCTTCTCTTGTATACTGTGTGCTTTTTTTTTTAATTGCAAATTCATCTTATAAGCAAAATATTTAGTGTAAAATTCCCAAGCCTAAACACAAGCTGTGACCCTTTGAACATTTCTTGAAGGAAAGGGGGGAAGAAAAAATTATAAACTAGAATGACCCAGAAAGAATTGATTTCTCAGTGTCTGTGTGTGCTTCTCTCTTTTACTCACATTTAGTGACTTTTCAGACCATAAGGAAGAAACAAAATGTTCCCAACCCTGAAAGTACAGTTATGTTCCTTTTGCTTTGCTATGAAGAAGAGGCCTCCTCTCCAAAAATTGTCCTCCTTTCCCAGAAATGTGGCTAGCTGAGAGCATTGTATTTGTTGTTGTGTGTTGGACTTACTAGTTTTTTCTTTGCTTTTGCTGCCCTACAGTCTAGTTGCAACCATTGGGAAGGGTGAATCTGACTAGGTAACAAGTTTTAGCTCTTTCCCTTCATGTCTGCCTTCACAGCATTCCTTAAGATGGCAAATCTCTCTCCTTTCTGCTTTTTACATCATCTGAATTCTGAAGACCTTAAAGTTGCCACTAGTTTATGGCTGTTGTGACCAGTGACTCAGAGTTGAAGCCTTGTAAATGAGAGGGAAAATAAAGAATTGGTTCATTAAAAGGAGAGATTTTTTCCTCACTCCAAGGAAACAGTCCCAATTTCAGTCTTTATGAAATACACTACAGTAATTTACAGTGATCAATCAGAACACCGCATAATACAGCTGCTTTTTAAACCATGAGAACAATACGGTATACTATGGTATGGTATAGTATGCCATGAATAGATACTATCCCCCTCCCATCCTTATGGAGAATCTGTAGAAAAGTTCATGTTTAAATCTGCTTTAATTTTTTGGGGGATGGGGGGGGAATCCTTTCTGTGGTGAGGAGAGGAGTCTCCAGGGTCATCAGCAGGTGTGAAGAAGCTCCATTGAATCCATCTTTCCAATAAGCTGGGATTGGGAAGTCAGTATAGAAGTACAGTGCCTGCATATAGCTGGCTTTGTAGCTCTCTGAAGATCCCATGCATTAGTAGATCTGTGAATTCCAAGGCAGCACTTCCCACTTGTGTGTGTATGTGGGCGGGATGAAGGAAACATTTGAGGAGACTCTCTCAAACTTGTTTTGCCCCAGGCCACCTCACCCATTTTTGTAATGGAAAGGGATGATTTGGCCACTATCAGTTGTGCAGTACAGTGACACCAAGGGAAAAATTCCTTTCCAACCATTGCGGTTGATTAGCTTATTCACTACTGCATGAGGATTGGTTTCCCTTGTCTTTTTATGTTTTAGATCACATAGATAGAAATGTTATTAATGCTCATAAAATTCCCTAATCCTTTAAAATATGTTGATAAATTACATGTCTCAATCCATTTTTAAAAAAAAAGAATTGATGGATATTGAGACCTCTCTTCATAGATTTGGAAACACCACATGTGAGGAATATAAAAGGGGAATTAGAAGTTAAAATTCAAGATCAAGTTTTAATGACAGTTCCTTCCTGTTCATGATTTAGTGTGGTAAATATTCTACCTACTCTCTAGACCATAGAAGATATTGGATAAATAACTGCATTTTCTGAAAAACTTATTTCTGACAAGATGTAAGAGCCCTAACTGCCTTTTTGTGAATAAGGGGTTAAGCTAAGGATGACCTCAAATCTTTGCTCAGGTGCTCTGGAGAGGGATTATAAATGGTCTGATTGAGGGAGTGAAAGGAACCTCTCTGCAGAAAAGAGAAGCTCCTGGTGTCTTAGGAATGGATTGAACTGGAGGGTGGAGAAATCTACTAGCTTACAAATGGAATGGCTGTTTCATTCTGGATAGCCAAATGCCACCTGTCACTATGAAAATAAGCCCTTTACTGTGTGTGAGATTCCTGAAGTCCTCAACTGATTGGAAGGGAGTCAATGACCTTCTTCTAACATCTCAAATAAATCAAGAGACTATAACTATGATTACAATAGATGGTGAGGTTTTATTAAAGGACTAACTGTTAATTTAAATATTTATTATTATTATTGGTACTACCAAAGCACCTAGGAGCTCTGGTCCTGGGCCAGGACCGGACTGTAGTTGGTGCTGTACAAACATGGAATAACATCAACTGAAGACATTCCTTGGGCATCAAAGTTCATTTAGCAAGATTCTCTATAGGGCTATGAGCCAAAACAAAAGTTTCCCAGGAACGTGTGTGTGATAGTCAGACATAATTACAAAGGGTTGATCCACAGAGCTATTTAGGCTCCTTAGGCCACAAAACTCCCACTCAGCTGCTACCTAACTCTGTAGGTGCCTAAGTTTTTGCCTCTGAGCATGCATGTTGAAGACTCATTGTAGGCAATCCGATGCCTATCTCTCACCTAAGCACAAGAGTGATTCATAAAGTGGGGAAGGCAGGCATTTGGTTGCCTTAGTTGCTTGTAGGTGCCTGATCTGGTAGGTGTGCTCAGAGGCCACTAACTGGGCCCTCAAGAAAGTTCACACAAAACAGTTAGGGGTGGGTGGGAAAAGTGGAAGTCCTCCCCTGTAATACTTGCCTCTGAATTAAGTAGTCACCCAGAATGTGATTCCTCACCCCTAGTTCAATTCCCCTCTCCTCCCGAGGGAGAGAGAGGATTTGAGCAATCAACAGCCACCTGTCAGCTTAGTGCCCTAGCTGATTTCTGGCTATAGAGTCATTCTAATGCAATCCCTTCCCCAGTTAATATTCAATTATTTAATTAAAGTAGAACAACTTCAATAGGAGAGTTTGAGGGAGACCCACTTCAGGATACCCGAGAGCACCTGAGGAAGAGAGGGGACTTGAAGTCAGGGTTTTACACCTCTGGTGAATATCCTATCCAGTAGGCTAAAGGTCATCCTCCTCCTCCTCTTCCTCTAGCTGTTTTGTGAATTAGGTGGCTTCTGAGCATACCTACTAAATTAGGCCCAACCTGCAATTTAGGTGACTGAATACCTGTCTCCTCCCAGTTTGTGCATTACAAGCAGAGATAGGTAATTCTCTGGAGCTCAGGCTTGGGTGTCTATCTCTGTGAGAGGGATGGAGCTTAGCGCACCCATTTGGTAGATGTCTCCCATTGGCTACCTTTAGCAGCTCCCCACCAGGCATGCTGCCTTTGTGGATTGAGATCTAAGGGGCCTGGTACTCCCATTCATTGTATAGCAGTCTTAGTGCCTAGCTCAGGCTCTGGGGATTGCAGTTTTGTTCCTGTGCTTTTCTGGGCATTTACAAAATTAAGTGTTACAATTCTTAGTGTCACAGTGTCTGTGTCTCTTCTGGATTGAGGCTGAAAGGACAAATCTTGTTCATCTTATTGATATAGACAGTCCAATGGATTGAATTATGCTTTCTTTAATGTGAGTATTCTGTTGACTTCCATGGGATGATTTGTTTGACCGAGGTGGGCAGAATTTGGACCAAGTTATGTGGATTATTTTTAAAACTGATGACATTGAACTAAGAAGAGGGGGGAGCCTGTGCTGTAATTTCCTCCTTTCTTTCCAAGCTCTTTTAAAAGCACTTTGAAAAGGTTAACACATGAAGTAACAATTTGGGAAAGCACTTATTTAAGGGCAAATTCAGTGGCATCCAATAGTTTGTTCTTTGTCTGGGAGCTTAGCCAAGCTCTCTTACTTACTATAATATGCCCTGTCAAAGATCTGGCTTTCTATTATTCAGTGTTTTTAAAAAGTGTGTTTCACTTGGAAACATAATAGTAAATTTACTTCACCAGTTGAATACAGCTTTGCACATTTTGCTACTTTACATGAATCAGTTTTGGCATCATCCACTGGAGAAAATACTAACTGCTTTTAGAAAATATTTATTCTGCCTGAATTTATGATGTGATCTGCTGTTCATATGTATGATAGGTTTAATGTAACATGATAGCTAAAACAGCTCTCAATGAGACTGTGGCAATCTGATTAAGCAATTTGCTTGCTTGGACTCTCTATTAGAAAGCATTTGGAAACTGAATATGGTATAATAAAATGCAGTATCAAGTTGAAATGATCAATTGGTTAGAAAAAGGGAAAATAAAACAGCCTACCAAAATGAAATGAAACGAAACTTAAAACCCACATGCTGTGCTATGAATGGATGTTGAAATGGTCTTAAATTCCATGGGCAGAAGAGATACAGGCCTGAGATCAAACCTAATGCAGAGAAGCAGAGATCATGTTTGTGCAGTTCTCAATGCAGGCTTCTTCTAGGGGGACAGAGTTTCATGGAAATCATGAAGAAAGCAGGGTTTGATCAGTGGTTAAAGTATAATTTGACAGGCCCTGGAACCCTCCTAATCTCCGGGCCCCCTTCCCATATTGTCTGGGCCCTCTTCATGCATGTGCGGGCCCCAGCCCAGGTAGGCATTTGCAACCACTTCTCAGTACCACATGCATTGATTATCATTCCATAAAAATATTTATAATTTTATACGGCATTTATGTCTATAGCAATTATTGTCACAAACTAGCAAACACTGCATAACACAGTAAGTATTGTGATTAACAATGTGATAATTACCGTAAATAAAAGGTGATATGTAAGCAAATAAACACAAAATTTTGCATTGTAAATTAGGAGTTCCCAACCTTTTTGGTTGAGGGCCCAAAATACAGAATTTAAAACCCTGAAGGGCCACCAGTTTGTTTAATTAATATTAAATTAAAAATTAATTAATTGAATTAAAATGGATTGTAATTAAAATTAATTGTTTACATTTTAATTAATTGAATTTGAATTTGAAAAATTTTAATTGACATTTAATTTTTAGAAAGGTTTTTTAAAAAGCCTTTTTAAAAAGGTTATTTAATTAAAATTAATTTTTAAAGCTTTTTAAAAAAAAAAAAAAAAAGAAAGAAGAAAAGGAAAGAAAGAAGAGAAAGAAAGGGCTGCATGCATCCCCAAGCCCGGAGGGGATGCAAGCAGCCATAGCCCAGCTCCCAGCTGTATGCCGGGACCGAGCTGGAGACGGGTGCGGGCCAGGCAGGGGACCCCATGGAAACCCTTCCCACACCCCCAGGCCTCTTAGATCTGGGCCCTGGCCACCTGCTACAGCCCCCACCGGGAAGCCAGGGCCAGTCTGCCATGGGCTGCCTGATCCAGACCCACTGCCAGCAGCCCAATGCAGCCCCTGCTGGGGCCAGGGCTGGGGACCCAAGCCTGGGGGTGGCCCCATGCAGTCCCAGCCAGTGCCTGGCCACCACGGACAGCCCAATCTGGCCCCCACCAGGACCAGGGACCCAGGCCTGACCTGACTGCAGCCCAGGCTGCAAATCCAGGGCCTGGCCACAGCCAGTGGCCCGATCTGGCCCCCGCTGGAAGGAAGAGAAAGAGAAAGAGGAAGGAAGGAAGGAGAGAAGGAAGGCAGAGAAAAAGAAAAGGAAGGCAGAGAAAGAGAGAGAGGGAAGAGAAAGAGAAGGAAGGAAAGAAAAAAGAAAGAAGGAAGGAAGGAAGAGAAAGGAAAGAAGAAAGAAAGAAAGAATGAAGGGAGAAAGGAAAAGGAAAAGGAAGAGAAAGAAAGAAAAAAAAGAAGGCAGGAGGAGAAAGAAAGGAAGGAAACAAAAGGAAAGAAAAAAGAAAGGAACAAGGCAGCCTGGGAGCCCAGCTGACTGGCTTGCGGGGGCGGTGGGGGCTTCCCCGGCAGAGCAGCAACCCCCGAGCCCAGCTGCCAAGCTCGGTGGGGCTGCAGGGACTGCCGCGGCTGGGCCTGAGCCCCGGGGAGCCCAGCTGCCACGTTCTGGGGGCGGCGGGGGCTGCCGCGGCTGGGCTCGAGGCCCGGGGAGCCCAGCTGCCGGGCGTTGGGGGTGGCGGGGGCTGTTGGGCTGCGCAGGGTTCTCTCTAAGCTGCGTGGGGGGCACCTGCACAGCTTAGAGGCAGCATAACTCCGCAGCCCCTTGCTCAGGTCCTCTGCTTCCCTCCTCCGCCACTCTCCTTACCCAGCTGGAGGCCCGGAGCTGCAGGTGTGGCTGGCCTCTCTCTGAGCATGCTCAGGGTGGGAGATTTGAAACTCCCCAGCCGGGCGCAGCAGGACAGGTCAGAACAAGCATTCCGCCGGAGTCTGCTGCTTAGTGGGCCCCCTGGGCGGAATGCACCGGAGCGAAGTGTTCTGCCCAGTTTTTCTATTTTTAGGGGCCCCAGAATGCTGGCCCTCCAAATTTGTGGGCCCCGGAACGGTGTTCTGGTGCGTTCCAGCATACTTTAGCCCCTGGGTTTGATGCTTCCAAGGAGCATGAGGGAATGGAAGCTTCAGCTCTATGAAAGAAATTCTCTTCTACATTGCTTTCCACTACTCACTCCTTTCTGAGATGTGGGGTTCCCAAAAGAACTATGCTTCCATTAGTCATGCTAGTTTTATACTCTTTCTCTGGGTGGGAATTTGTGTTACTGAGAGCAGAATTAACTCCCTGGTTTTGCTCTGTACTGATACCAGCTTGTGAGACTACCATGCTCAGTAAAATAATTGTTGTTCCTCCCACCACCTGTCCCCAACTAAACAGTTTACTCTGTGGGCTATCGTGGAGAATGTATCTGTTTGTCTACAGATTCAGCTTTTATACTACACTCCTGAATATAATAGTTGAAATCCTTTCACTTTGGCTGTGACCCATATTCCTTCACCCTTCTAGTGCTTTTGTGGCTTTTCACATGGTGTGTCTTAGTGACTTCATACAGAAACACAACCCCTTTCCCCCTCCCCCTGACTGTGTTGAGCCTGCTGACCAGCTCCTCTCAGTGTTTTTCTCTTAAAGAAACATTTTCCCAACATACCTTCTGGGAGGAGGGAGCCTGGCCTTTCATATTTAGCAGAAAGCTAACATGGCTATTTTGAAATTGGTGGCTATGTCTTTCTCTCTAGTATTCCGGACTATGGTTATGTTTTTCCATTCTGATTATTGAGAATGAATGTTCTCACACGCTGCATATTACTTTCGGGTTGGCTGCAGCACGCACAGAGTAATTTACATGCTGAAAGCTGTCTGTGAGCATCGGGGTTGGAAGCTCCAGCAACCAGGGCCATCCTTGAGGTGAGGGGCGAGCAGGGCGACAGCCCCGAGCCCTGCGGTTCAACGGGCACTGTGCTGCCCCCCGTGGGCTCTGTGCTGCCTGCAGTGGGCACAGGGCAATTCACCCTGGGCCCTTCCCACCCCCAAGGAAGGCCATGCTGGCAGCAAGGCCTTGTAAAGGTTCCAGGGTAGGAATGACACAGCTATTCATTAGTCTGTGTTCTATCCTGATATGTCATAAGGGGCAATTGATATTTGGGCTAGATTCACAGGTAGACTTGGGTGTTGTAATGCCTAACTTTTAAACATATTGCCACCAGTGGAATTCATTACTCTGAGTTAGGCACCCAGGCTTTATATACAATGCATGGGTAGAGTTAGGCACCTAAGAAGGATTCACAGAAGGGGAGCTGCCTAAGATCGCCAGCTGGAAATGACAAGGAACAGAGTGGGATTTAGATCCCAGTCCTCAAAGGTAGTTAGGCCCCTAACTCAGGTAGAGAGAAGGTTCTCCCTTTGCTTGACATTCACAGACAGGGACCCTCTTCTGGCATTAAGAGCCTAAGCCAGGTCAGTATTTTCTCCACAAAAAGCTGAACCAAGGAGGAGGTGTTGCTGCTCTTTTATCCAATAGCCTAGTGGTTAGAGCACTCATGAAGGAAGTGTGAGATCAGGATCCAAATTCCTCTTGTAAGACCTTGCACGCAGGTCTCCTGCCTCCTAGAAGAGATCCTAACCAATAACCTATAGAGTCAATCTTGCACACACTCTGGCCCACTGAATATTGAAACATTTCATAAAAGGTGGAACAGTTTCAACAGGAAAGACTGAGACCCCCACCCCAGGCTTCCCCATAGCCCAGTGATACCCAGATGTTGGCCTTGGATGCCTATGTACTCCTTGTGAATTTAGACATTTGTGACCAGTGGGTTGTCAATTTATGAAGTAACTACTGAAGCCTATATTAAAAAAAGCTGATTTTAGATAGCATCATGCTTTATCAGCATTTAGAAAGTGACCTCTCTCCTCTTAAGTGAAAATTTAAAACCAACTTTATGTACCTCTGATTACAAGTAGTGAGTTTTATGTCAATATATGACTGGCTGTTAGTGTTTTCATTATAATCTCAATTGTTAGGGGTTTACATAACACAAACATTTGTTCTGTGATGGAAGTACATCATCTATGATCTACAGTGAAAAAGATAAATAACTTGCTTAGTTGTGTTTCCCACTCATCTTTGCAACAAGGGCATAGAAATCCCAATCCCTTTGACTTCCATGGGAGCTCTGAACATGAAATGTTGCAAAATCCAGCCACGTATATTGATTTTTGAGACCAAAACAAAGTAACATTATCTAAAATTATCTACTGTATGTTTTGAAGGGGTACTTTTACTCTATCAGGTACTTGAGACAGGGTTTTCTTTTTGAATATAATTACTTAATTGTCAAACTAGAATGGCTATGAAGGACTAATTTTAATACTCAAGTTTTGGATACCTGGTAATGTTTCCTATAGGTCTGCTAAATAATTACAGTTATAAGACCTTTTTCACATGCTAATAGCTTTTTGAGAGATTATAATTTGGGGCAGTAGTTTTTTCATGCTAGCTCCTTCTCATAATGATTCTTCTCTTCCCTTTTCCCCCTTCTTCTTCAGTGTACTTTTGTGGCACATAACTAGACTAAGTTTAGGTGAATTTTCACAGAGACTAAGAAGCACATCCCTGATGTGTAGGTGAATTTAGTACTATGTTTCAAGTTCCTGTTCCTTCATGGAGGTGCTAGCTTTTCAGTGAAACAGCTAAACCAATTTTTTAGCATGGGGGCCACATGTGTTTCCCTTACCTCATTCTGAGAAACAGTGTAACTGTTTCAGCTGAAACTTTCCAGAAAAATTCAACCTGAGGTTGACATGTCATTGAGAAATGTAGCCTAGCTTATTAAAGCATGGCAAAGTTATGAGCAACTGAACATAAGGTCTTAAAGCTAAGGTTCCCTGACACTTCCCTTTATGTAATATCTGTTTGCTTCATGTAATAAAGGTAATTAACAGAAGCAGTTCCTTCCCTTGATTTCCCAACCCCTGTTAACTTTTGCCAGTATGTGATTCCTCAGTTGCAGGAGCAAAGGCAGAATGCCTTTTTATTGTTTGTCCCTTTCAATATGGCAGCTGTAGGCTTAAGGTGCTATTTTACTTCTTGTATCTTTCTTTCTTCAACTTGATTAGTGTCGTTAACTGTTATGTTTCCCTTTAGTTTTTCCTCCTCTTAATCTTGAGGCGATGACATTCTGGCAAAACATATGCAACAAAATCATCAAGAAACTTTACCTAAGAATGTATTCCCAAGGATCTTTAAAACGATTGCATTTATACCCATTTTCCCCCTTATGATACTTGAAAGACTGACTCATCGCTTCTTGCCCAAAGTGAGGAACTGGAAATTTAGCTTGCTATGCCATTCTCATAAATTCATGTCATACCCTTTTTTAAATGCCTCAGTTAAGTTCCTCCCCTTCTCTTCTTCCTTTGAGGCTAAAGAATTTTGGCTTTTGCACTAATGTGAGGAAGTGTTTCTATGAAACATGAATCTCAATTTTACTATAATTGAATTTTAAATTATAACACTAGGATAGCATTCAGCTCTTTAAAAACAATCTTCCCTTTAGCTAGGGATTTTAAATGATTGCTCTGTAATATTTATTAGAGATATCATACTTTTGATTCAATTTGAAGCATTTTACAAATGTTTGAGGCTAAAGCATTTTTGCATATCCTTATTGGAATAAAGGAAACTGAGTTTGTTAATTCAACACATTGCTAGAAAATCTTGTTTGAAGTGTGGGTTAGAATAGCAGCTGGGTATCTGAAAACTGCTGCACTTTCGAGGTAGGTTTGGTAAGATCACCTGTTGTTCAGATACTCAAATATACTCTTCTGCTCCAGTTCTATGTATAATCTGTGACATGAGAGGAAGGAATGAAAAGTGGTAATAAGTATTTTAGTCTTCTACATGAAGCGCTGTGCAAAATAGAAGTTGTAGCCAAAATTTTCAGATGTAGGTGCCTAACTTTTGGCAATTGAAATCTGTATTTTGAAACCTAAATAAGTGATATGATTTTTTTGAAAAGATGCTAAGCACTTATTGGCTTCAGTATAATCAAAAAGATGGAGGAGAGGGACTAATAAATTATGCTACTTATACATTAAAATCAGATGATTAAGATAACTATCTTGCTTTCCTATCCAATTCTATATTTCCTTTCAATTCATCATGGGTTTTTTAACAGCCAGTATTCTCAATATGATTTGTTAAAATTAGAAATTAGTGCTTTATACTATTTTCAAGGTAAAACTACAAGATTTTGATAAATTACAGCATTAGTTCTGAACCTTGTATACGAAGGACACTGCAATCAGATTCTCTTTGACATAACTGGAGAGAGGAAAGCAAGAGGGTAATCAGAATTATCTGACTCCCTCCCTCATCCCTACCCTGATTTTACAGATGACAAAGGCAAGAAAGAACTCCTGAACTGTGATTCTCAAGAGAGATTTCCCATTAGAAACAGGGATTTCCAGGCTTCCAAAATGCACAGTTAGTCTTTATCCTGAAGGGTTTGATACTTTACCTTTTAAAATAATCTCAGTGGTCCCTCGAGGTCTTGCAAAAACTTCAACTTACCTACCAGCAACTGTAACCCTGGACGCTTTCAGTACCCAAGCATCCAGGTTCTGTCTGTTTTTGTATTTTTCTATTAAACTCTTCTGCTGCTCTAAAAAATTATTCCTGATAATAAACTTTGAATAACCTCTCTTTATTATGTGGATGTCATCACCTTGAGTGAGGTTTCACTGGAGCAAATGAGGAGAACATGTCTCAGTGACATTGTTCTGACTTTACCTAACAATACAGAGCAAATCCACAGTTGCTAATTAAGGATCCAGAGATGGTGAATTGTTGGTGTGGGTTTTGAGGCTTTTTTTGAGCTGAGAGTTAAGGGTGGATTTCAGCGTCTGAAGAAAGGACATTTTTTTTATTTTCTGGAGTGAAATTCTCTTACGATTGTGAAATTGGGGACATGTCCACCAAGATCTTAAAAAACTGTTAAAGCTGTTAGGTGCACAACTTGAGACTATTTGAAAGGAGCCTGGTTTTCAGAGAGTGCAGAGTGCTCATCCTTTGAAAATCAGTCCTCTCTGTAGTGTTTGAAGTTAGACACCTAAAATTATTAATTGATTTTGAAAATCTTGGCTTTCTTCTGCAGACTTTATAGTCAGTACATCTGGGCACTACATTTGTGTTGGACAGCACTCCTAGTCTTCTTGCAAGTGTGTATTTAAATTAAACATGAATTAGATGTAAGTTGTTTAATATTGAAATGCTAATGATTTTGTTTCTTGGCAAACACAAAGGTTCATTTCTTTGTGTTATTATTTTGATGTCCTCATAGAAGGCAGGCTAATTTTATTTTGAGACTGGATTATTTTTCTCTTGACATTGTGGGATGAATAACTCAGCATAACAAATTATTCTATATGCTTCAGTTTCAAGCTTTTAATGTGGAATCCAAGTTTTAGCATCAGGATCCACTTAAATGATGGTTCAATCTGATTGAAAAATTAATGGTCCAGAAGAGAAACCATGTAGCATTTTTGAAGTTATTTGCAGCACTCCTGTTTTAAATAAAAATCTGGATGCTACCCAGAAACACATAAAGCTGCATGTTCTTTCACCAGCTGATCATATAGCCACACCCCAACATGAAGAGTACATTTAACAATGGTTGTTTGCTTAGAGCTCTGTTCAGCTGTTTAGGTGTTAGCATTCGTGGACATAGCTTACTGGCTTCAAGTTGCACTGTAGTGTGGGATGAAAAGTTTATATTGCCACTGTTCTCAGGAAATGTGATTTGTACTTTGTAAATCATTATTCTATAATTATGTCATCCTCAGTGACTGCTAGAACAGTCAACCTCTGTTTATATATGAATCAGACATTGATTTTTCATTTTAATAATAAACAGATTGGCATGCAATAAACTAAATGTTGAATACATATGTTTAAAATGTGTTAATGCACTCTGACTTAGAATAATGGTTTACAGTTATGTTAGAGTAGGGGGTTCAGATTTAAATATGAAATGGGTACTGCATGATGTGCCTTATTCCAAAAAGCAATGCAGTACCTTTTTAATCTGGCTACAATTCAATCACATCAGTAATCACTTTTCTGTTGTACTTACGTTCAGTCTTTCAGCCAAAAAGATTTCATGGCTATGAGTACTGGGAGTATTTTTCTAATTAAATTACTGTAGCTTTACTGGAAAATCTCTTTATGTTTGCAAAAGTTAAATTTGTTCTCATCACCCAGCGATCTTGCTGCAATTTATAAAGGAAGTTTTGGCCTGATTTTTCCAGTTTAATCTCTTGTTACTCTGAACCTTCATCTTAGTTTGGTTTATTCTTGGCATTATTTTATATAGTGGTGTATAGGCCCTTAATATAACACAGTGATGCTGGTAAACTAAATTACAAGCTAGTTGTTAAAGGGGTCTGTGTTGGGGGTGTAGAAAGGGAGGAACTTTCAAACTCAGCTATTTTGAACCTCTTCTTTCTTAGATAAGAATGACAATTTCTCAGATGGAATGCCATCAGTTTACTTACTCTAAAGAGTGGGTATATTTTTATTCTAAAATTATACAGGGTCTAAATGCACACTGTTAAATGTTTTGGGAGATAGTATTATCCAAACACATAGGCTATGTCTACACTTACCAAAGTTAGTTCGAATTAGTTAATTTGAACTAACTAATTTGAACTAAGTTTAGTTAGTTTGAATAATTTGAACTAGCATGGCCCCACTAGAATGCTAGTTTGAACTAAGCAAGTGCCATGAATGGCACTTACTTAGTTTGAATTAGTTAGTTGCATTAAGCTCAACATGCTGGTTAGTTCGAACTAATAAGGCCACATTGACTTAATTCGAACTAACTAGTTCAAATTAAGGGTTAGTTCGAAGTAAAATGAGATTTTATTAATTCGAACTAACTTTTCCTTAATTCGACTTAAGGAACTGCTTAAGGCGAATTAAGGAAACTCAAATGTAGATGCAGAATAAATTAAGCTGATTAAGCCTGCTTAAGTCGACTTAATTTACAAGTGTAGATGCACCCAGTATTTTGTTATCAGTTTGTACATGTCATCCATTGCTCTTAAGTAAGAATATCTTACTCTTAGACTCTGATTGTAAAGGCTACAGTTTTCTCTATAATTATTTTTGGTACTTGTATAGCAACAGCTCCTAAAGACGACTGGGTCTGAGCCTCATTATGCTGTACAAACTTAAAGTAAATGACATTTGGCTATTGAAAGACAAATTCAAGCAACCTAGTATAACCTGCTCACAACAGCTCAAGTCCTGAGCTCCTCCTGACTCCTTTTTTACTTTTTATTCAGACAAAGCTCCCAATGGCTTAAATTAGTTACTTTACTTAACTTTTTTTTAAGGCTCTCAAGAGTCACAGGCGAAGGCTGCATATATTGAAAGTTATTGGATTCAGAGATGGCATACCTACATATACCAGCCTTGAAGATACCAGATACCATCAAATGGAATCATTTTAGTATTTTAAAGACATTTATCCTCATGGCATCTACTTGTGAATATCTTATTTGCCATTTCTCATATCCTCATCGACTCTTTCCTCAGCTTCATTTCCCCCACTTCCCTATGTCCTCTCCCTCTTTCCTTCTTTTTCTTCTCTCCTATCATGTCATCCACATAGGATGTTAACATCTTCATCTGAAATGGTGTTAGAAAAAATTAGATTAATAGCATATAAAGCTAGAAGGACTCATTAAATGACCTAATCAGATCTGCTGCAAATCATAGGCCAGGGAATTTCATCTATTGACTCCTATCATATGACTGGGAACCCTAGTGTAGACAGCCCACCATTCCCCATATCATTTTAAGTTGCATATTGATCAGACTTGTTTTGAACAGACTAGGGATAAAAAACACTTCCTAAGGATTTTACAGAGTTATCATGGTTTCTTTTTATAATAGAAAGGTGGTGACAACCTTTAGCTATGGAAAAGCTACCATAAAGTCAAGGATCTCAGATTGAATTCTTTACTGACTTTCAATATGACTTTCAAGATCAATGCACCAGCCCTTAAAAAAAAAAAAAAAAAAAAAAAAAAAAAAGTGCCAGAACACACTTCCAATATTTCTGGTGTGTGATAGTATTAAAAAGCCATTTTAGTTCCCAAAAGATGTGCCAGAATGGCACTTTAGTGCATTCCAGCATGGCTCTAGCTCTCTCAGGATTCAGTCTGTGTATTTGTCACTCTACTGTCATTTAGCACAACAACGTATACAGGCATCAAACTTTTGTCCTTACTCGGGCGAAACTTCAACTGAAGTCAGTGGAGCATGCACTGTATAGAACAGCATGTTTGATGAATTCTGTATGAAAGTTAATCTATGAAATTTCCTAACTGACTTTTCTTATGTTCATGATTTTTAAGCCAGAAGCTCAGCATTATGGCATTGTTATTCCCAGTGAGTAGTACTTATTATTGTGAGACAATGGGACTATTTGCTTGAGTAAGTCAATGTGAGGTGAGGGTTGCACAATCCAATCCTGTTTAAATGTGGATTTCCTCTTGCCTTCCACCGCAGTGTCTTATGTTTTATTATTCAATTTTTAAAAAGAAAAACAAACCAAAACCCTCCTCACTGCAGTCATGAAAAATTTGGCTTAAAATTCCTCTCTCTAATCCACACTTCAGATCTGTTACATATTTTGTTCTTGTACCATGTGTGCAACATCCACAGACATCAATAAAAGTTATGTGCTCAGAATAAGAGCTGAATCAGAATGGAGAATTTAGCTTTATGATTAGACACATTAGACTGCTATGATAAAGCCTATAAATATACAAATATGCACTGGTTATTTATGTATGTAGATGCTCTATAAAGTCAGCATTATTTTCCTACTGAAAACAGATCTATTACATTTAAACCCTTATGTATGATTACAAGTTCAAAACAATTCAATATTTGGCATATTGTTATAGTAGTGATTTACTCTATATAAGAACACCCTGTAAGTATACCTTTATAATTCTGTCTTTGATTTATTAGATTAGATCTTTAGAAACCACTGTCATGTGAAATATTTACCAGATTTTATGGGACTGTAATGTAGACAAAATTTGATTGCGAATACGAATGCACATTAGCAATTACAGTATTCAGTTAATACATATCCTTTAAATATATGGCTCCTTCATGCCCAAGACTGCCTGAGACGGTTAACTGGCACTATCTCACAATGTATCATCAAGCCTTCAGTATGAAGGAATTATAAATTTAAATATAGTGTATAAAATATCAGAAATGAAGACTATCAGCTCATTTAGTTATATTTTTTTAAAGGACTAATAACTTGAAAATTAAGTGATGCTACAAAGATCCTTCCCATTTCTCTCTCATTCCATCAGGAGTAATGACACCGAATGAGCAATACAAATAATATAATGAATTAGGAATTTAACAGAACAATAGGATAAAGGGGAAAACCTCAAAATAAAATGAGAAAACCAATGCATTAATAAGGTTGCCATCAAATGCTAAGTACGGGTGAATTTTTAAAGAACAAAATCAGACCTGAGTCTTGGGCTTGTCTATGCTGAAATCCGTGGCTATGTCTACACTTGCTAAAATTAGTTCGAATTAGTTAGTTTGAACTAAATAATTCGAACTAATTATAGTTAGTTTGAATTAGCTTAATTCGAACTAGCATGGCCACACTGGAACGTTAGTTAGTTCAAATTAGCGATCCCCATTCATTTCAATGGCTGGTTAGTCCAAACTAAGAAATTAGTTCGAATTAAGATGGCCACATTCGAATTAACCCCTTAGTTGGAAAACCCTATTTGAACTTATTAGTTTCAATTAAGGAAGCCCTTAATTCGAACTAACTAAAGTCTAGTGTAGCCATGGCTTTAGTTAGTTCGAATTAAGCCTCCTTAATTCGAACTAAGTTGCCAGTGTAGACATAGCCCCTGTGTCAATCACCACGGAACAACACAGCGGGATCGATTGAGCAACCAGCGGAAACCCGCTCAGTAGATCCTGGAAGTGCTCTCTGTTCGATACAGTAACTCTGCCCCCCAGAAAATGGAGAGCATTTCACATTGGCACAGCCCAGTGAAGACGCAGCAGTTAGGGGAGGGTAAGTAAGCTGACATGAGATACACAGTCTACAGTATGTTGATTGCGTATTTCCCATCAATTCAGTGTGGCGGTAGAGAATAGGCCTTTGACTGACTTTAGACAATTCCCAAACCATCCATCATCTGGGTTTGGTTTGGAGTTACCTCTAGTCCCAAAATCTGTATTGATCTGTTAAAATATTGATCCTTTCCTCCCTTTGATAACTTGTTTCTGACAGAATCCCGAATTGTGGAAGAGTATTAAGAATTCATGACTTGGTAAGTGCCTGTCTATTTTTATGTATCTCAACAAGGTGGAAATCCAAATGTCAGATGTGAGCCTGTACATTTTATTAAAATGCTTTTGCAAGTCACAAATAAAGAGTAGGACAGGAGCCATCTGGCAATGTCCCCAGTACACCCCAGTGTATGGAATCCTCCCAACAGGCACAGCGGGGGAGGAAGAATAGCATCACATCTGATTGCTTGGGGAAAGGTTGCTGACAAGGGCATGGTCCCCAAAACAATGGAAAGAATATCTTACTAGCGACTTGCATTTGGCACATAGATCAGTGTCTCTTCCCATCAAGCCCTTTCTTCCATTACTTTCTTCAAACAAAACCCATGAAAATAATAGAAATAGCTTCTTAAAAATAATACAGAAATATGCAGAGGTCTAAAAAGAAAAACAAAAGTGGCAACATTTAAAACAAATAGAAATGAGAAGTTTTTGGGCAACAGATTATTTATTTTAATATGGTTTAACTATTCAAGTTGTGCAGATGCTCAGGCCTTGTGTATGTAAACTTTGACTATGTCCCTTATCCTGCCTCCTTTCTTCCTAGTGGACTTTACGCTTGTGTTGCATCTGGTCTCTTAAATTAGACTGTAAGCTTTGTGTGTGTTGTATAGAACCTAAGCCCACTGGTGATGGAAACGTTTAGAGGGCAACTTGTACTGTGTTTCATAGACATTAGAAAAGACCAGAGACTTGAATTTGTCTGGAAACTGGCTCTATAGACTGCAGGCTCTCTAACACCCCTTACATCTGCTCCCCAGCAAACTTGCAGACAGAGTGGCAGCCTTCATCAAACAGCAGCCAAGTCGGGTGCCACACTGGAAAAGTGCTGAACCACCGCAAAGGACTACTTTATTCATTTATTTGTGGTTGAGACTGCCAACAGTGGAAACAGAGATGTGCCTAACCCCAAATCCTGAATTTGAATGCTCTTGAGTTTTAAGGTGTTAGAAATTTGAATCCAGTTGCTGCAGCCTTTACGATAAAGATGCCAGTCTATTTGTCTGCCTGCTCCCACTGTCCACTGCCTAGTTCAGCAGCTGTGAGCTGCAGGCAGTAGCATGTATGCAGTTGGCTAAAATAACGAGCCAGCCTGCCCCTTGGCTCTTGCCACAGTCATGTGGCATTCAGTTGAGTTCTAGGATCAAATCTGGCCTCATAACAATTTACCATATTCCTTTGCATGAGAGAAGCAAGAAGCCCTAACAAGGGTGCCTGCTCATCAATTAGCCCTTCCTTGTGAGCAACACAGACCCCGACAAGCCTGTTCACTTTTCATCTTTAGCACTTGAAACTGCTCCTTTCAGATTGTTGCAGCTTTTACTTGTTACTGACCTGGACTGGAGAGGAGAGAGTGGTGAAAAGATCTGTATCTCTTTACCAATCTCCCAAACTTTCTGTTTCCCATATCAATTTTTAAAATCTATTTTTTTAATTAGAAGAACCAAGTAAAATGGCCAAACCCTTGTTCTTATTTTTACTTTAAAACTACTCTCTCCATTTCTGAAATCTCAATCAAATACACCTTCAGGAAGTCTGACAACCTCTGGAGGGTGCCGTTCTGTCCTTGTAAACAAAGTAATGCCTGCATTTTTGTGCCATCAGTTAAATTGAAAACATTTAAATTTAAATAGTTGCACTCCTACTTGACTCAGACTTGCAAACGGTGCAACTCATCAGATTTTCATGTGCAGTTCATTTTGAATGTGCCAAAATACAAGTGCAAGTTCTGGGGGAGCAATTTGTGCCCCAAAACTAGAGGCTGAACCTCATCCCAGCAGAAAATATACTATTCTTAGGCACAGTGAATAGATATACTTCGGACTGATGTCTTATGCCAAGATTAATCCTGAATCAAATTTTTATGGTGGAGTTATAAGCCCATAAAATACTGGGTTCACAATGGAAATATTGAAAGACCCTCAACTTTAGGACAAATCACAATGATAATCTTACAGGATTTAGGCATCTAAAATAACTGTATAAAAATTACACTCGGATTTGTCCCCAGTTTTGGAGAAAATACGTAACACTGAACTGTATTTTATGCACACAAAAAGACTTAGTTCATAAGACGAGATCTGCATGCCAATATTCAACAACACTATTGCTAGTGCCCTTTTTATTACTACAATAGTTGTGTTAAGCTATGTATTTTAAAATAGCTCATAAACAAAATGTGTATATAAAATGGTATGTGGAATACCGATTCTAAATATTTAAGACAGAAAGTATTTAAGCCACATATGGGACAGCTTAAAACTGAGTCTTTTAACACATTATAACAACCTGGACCTTCTTATAGGCAGATTTGGATCAACTAGCGGCATTCCATATGCACTATCGGCACCAAATCCTGAGCATTGAGTGGTTTGACTGTGTACGGAATGTCATAATCACTCAGAGATCTGGCCTTCCTCCCCATTTGCTCATTATATTCAAAGGCTGCATTGCATACTCATTGGCCACGTTGTCAGGAGGGACACAAACTTTGTGTTCACAGACTGTCTCCATTGACATGTGAATGGGTGTACCCCTCTGATCTTATTTGGCACAGCCTGAGGGGCCACCCAAAGAGTCATAGATTTGCAGGATTGAGCTACAACTAGGAGCTTTACTAGTTGAGGCTTGTGTAATACAACCAAATGTCGTCATTTTGGGCCTACCACAGCAGTCCCTAGTAGACTATATATGTTTGCTGTAGTGTTTTTCTTTCTTAGCTGCAGCAAAATGTAATAAATTATTTTAGCTGTATTTTCATACATATGTGGTGTCTCTTTAAATAAGCTTAGGGACTTGGTGCATACTGTAGAAGAGGACCTAGGAAGTGTTATCCTATCACGTGATCACCCATAAAGAACTTCCTCATAGAACCAAAGTTCAGTGGGAGATGCTCAGCTGCCAAGGTGGAGTATTTACAAGATCCCTAGTGAGGTTGTGTCCTAACCAGTGGGTAAGTCCAACTCCTCTTCCAGCTGGTTTGTCTGTTACCATCTGAAGCTAGTGATAGCAGTTAGGGGTTTGAGGAGTAAAAATGTCCTCTTCTGCATGTTGTGCTGGCTTCTAGTGATCCAAGATGCATTGTCAGGACATTGTATAGTGATCAAGATCCTCTCTGCTAGGGCAATGAAAGGACATAAGTTTTTTTCAATAAGATTCAAGAATGTGGACAAGAGGTGTGTTTGCTGTTCACAGGTGTTGTATGGGTCCCTATGCTTTGTGTGCTACATGCTATACACAAAAGATAGTGACATTGTCATAGGCTTGCTTATAAGGTTGGAGTAGTTCTTTGCATATGTGTCTATGATCCCACTTTGAATAATGCCTGCATTATCATGGCTCTCATACTTCCCATCAAGTATAACTTTGCGGTTAAACATGTTGCTGGATGGTGGCCACTTTGGATTTTATTCTATTTTATATATTCTTATATTTTTGCACCATCATAGTGTCTGAGTGCCTTCCAATAGCACATTAAGCTACATGACTAATATGTCATTGGATATAGCTCAGCTTGCTGTCCACTGATAATACAGATGTTCCTGCACATGAACAGTGGCATTATCATCTTCTGCTTCAGCTGCACTGAATACTCAGCAATATTCACAGCTCTGGAATATGTGTCTGTGGTATAGACACTATTCATATAAAAGAAGAGTATTGGAAATGCTGAGCGATCTAGCGAGCAATGGGTGTTAATTGAAAGGATTTTCATGATAATAGTACTTCAAAGCATCAGAGAATAACTACAATTTGTAATGTTGTTAAAAGAAATACCACATGCTCACTAGCTAGTCATAATGGCCTCAACTGGCTTGGAAAGGCCACTGATACAGTAAGTAAGATATTTGGGGGGAGGGACAGTCATTAGCTGTATATTTAAGTGAAGTATGAGATGAACTGCACATCATTTTAGCTCTACAAAATGTATAAAATATAGCAGTGATAACATAATCTACTGAAAAGACAGCATTACCATCATTCTCTCTAGCAATTAATCATTTGCCAAATTAGGAATCAGCTTGAAACAAGTGTGGTTAGATCACCACTTTAATAGCAAAGCAGGTATGCAAAGACTGAAGGAGTTATCTTCCTTTTGTAAGAGGTTAGCTTGGGAGTGTAAGGAAGGGAGGAAATCAGTCAATCTTAATAGGTTGTGTAATATCTTCTCCACAGTTAGCGAAGGAAGGAATGGAAAACAAATTAACTCCTCATTTTCTTGCTTTACCTTTTGATCTTTTGTAAAATATTCTAAGATGTTGCCTGGAGGTGGTTAGAGTAAATTCATCAGTAAAATGAATAAAAAAAAGTCTACTTAAAATTTACTTTGTATTAGGGTGAGGTTTTTTTGAATTTACAAATGGGGTGTGTTTTCTGTGCTGTATGTGCATTCTCAATTACTTTATGTAAATGATTAAATTTAAGCTCCTTACTGAGCCAATAAATCAGAGTGGCATAACTTTTCTAAGGACTGTTTGGGTGAGAGAGACAAAAGTTGGACACTTTCACAAAGTTCTTGCTTATCTGTCTCAAAGCTCCACTGATTTCCCCACACACTCCTCTTCACTATGAACGTCATCCTGCAAACACTTGGGGTCGTGTTGATCTCACTGAAGTTAATGGCAAAATGCACCCATTGACCAGAGGAAGGAGAATTTTACCTTGATGTTCAAGTGACTAACTCACATTTTACATGTTTACAGGGTCGGGCCCTATTAGAGGTACACTAATCCAACATAGAGATAGAAAGGATACCGTGTATTGTATGTGACCAATCAGAACTATTGATCTGCCTGGGTACTTCTATGGCTCTTATCACTGTAGTATCTGGGTGTCTCAGAAACTGCTGAATTTCTGCTCCTATCACCCCAATTTTACAGATAATAAAGGCAAACTACTTAAGTGATTTGTCTAAAGTCACACAGGAAGTCTCTGGGACAGGAATTGAATCCAAATCTCTTGAGTCCTACTTTAGTCCCTTGGCCACAAAATCATTTTACTTCCCAATCCAGTGCTGTTCAGATTTCGGAGGTTCTATCCACCTTTTTGTAATTGATCCATTTTGAGAGTGAAGAAAGTTGTTAAATTTCAGAATAATTTGATCTGAAAATGTCAAAGGAAAGAAGCTGCATCTGAGGATTACTTGCAGGCAGATAGGAACACGATCAGGTCTAAAACTGGAAGATATGTAGGATACGTGGATATGTAAATAGATGGGTGCAGGTAGTTACTCACATGAATATTGTGCTCAAATAGTTATGTAGATTTAAAGTACTGAATTTTTAATGTTAGTATACAGCTCAGAACACATTTGGAATAGCTAGGCCATGTGGTAGAGATTTACCGGCACTACAAAGTTGTTAATTATCAGTTGATAAACAAATAGGGGGGCTGGTAGTACAGGAAAACTACTTGTACAGCGTATGGAATGTAATTTTCACATATAAGGAGGTCAAGGGAAGATGGGGGTTGAATTGTGCGGATTATTTAGTTCATGACCTAAGTTATTTGCCCACTGTTTTCTCAAGTAGGCTATGTCTACACTAGAAAAGTTAAGTCGACTTTATTAAGTCGACTTAACTTTTCTAGTGTAGATATAGCCCCTTTTCGACCTTATTAAGTCAATTTAACAAGGTCAATTTAGGTGCTAATCCATGTCCACACTAGCTTAAATCGACAAGCGTTGTTGACCCAAAATGAGGTGTTAAGTCGACTTAAGGAAATGCTTACGTTGTCTTAAGGAAAGCCTAGTGTGGATGCGGAGTAGTTTAGGTCAACTTAACTTGTAAGTGTAGACACACTCGTAGTGAGTAAAAGGTATGCTGTCCTTGTAGCAATCCTACAAATGTTTAATTCTACCTATAATATGTTTAATTTCCTGACTGATACAAATTGATGAGTTCCTGTCACTTATTTAGGTACGCCATCTATGCAGGAAATTCTTGTGCAGGTCATAATATTGTGATGCAAGTTCTATCAGGAGAGGAAATGTTTTGAATAAGGGTTATTCTCTGATGTCCCAAAGGTTTTGATGGGTATCTCCCAGAACACAAAAAAAGGCACTAATAAGGCTGACTATTGAAGGTTTTTTTTCCAAATATACTACATATAAGTGGGCAAAATATTTGGATCTAAGGAAGAAAATATTTGTAAGGAGATCAATCTGCCCACATTCTCCCCAGAGGAGGTTGCAGTTTTTTGGGTAAATTTTAGTGTGATAACTCATGAAGGAAAACTCTGATAATTCTGCTTTGGAATTCTCTCCACAATGACGCTAAACTGGTGGAGGTGAGCAGCTAGGAGAATCCATACATCTCAAATATAATTTGCAGGTCTTGTGTTAATTTGACATCTCATCTTATTGATTCAGACTTGAAATAATTGTTTGAGCGAAATGCTCATTTACATTTCTGTATATGTTTTGGTTTGTTTCATTGTGTTCAAAAGAAAAATCACTGTGCTAAGAAACCTGAAAATATGCTTTGGCGCTTGCGTGTATGCTCTCTCTCTCTCTAAATATATATATACTATAAACAATATGTGAAGCTCCAATTAAAGTGATACTTGTCAATTTGTTATATTTACTAGTTCACCTGAAACATACATTCAGAGCTATCAGCCTCTTGGATAAATATAAATGCATTAAAATATTTTTTTAAGAACTTCTTTATGCCTTTTAGGGCATATTGAGTGAATTCTGAGTAGTTTAAAAGATATTGTCGACCATTTTATGTATACATTTTGATTTATGGGAAATCTTATTGTTCAACTCTGGGAAATCAGAGAGCAAATATCCAATTATTTAAAGAACATAATTCCATTGCAAAAATATCTTTTTAACCTTTTAAATTGTTTTCTCCATTGTTTGTTGGCTCTTCAGCAGTTGTACAAAAATATTCCATTTCAGTTGTCATAATGTATAATTATCATATATCTGAGCTCAACATAAATTGACAAACACTGGCAAAATGGCTGTATAAAATGAGGTTCCTAAATTCAGATTTAGACATCAAAATAGCAGATTTTCAAAATGCTGGGTGGAAACAGCTCCCATTGAAGTCAGATCCAATGAGTAGCACACTTATTGCTTGAGATCCAAACAGCTATCCTTTTCCAGCCCCAAAAGACCATGCAGTGATTCTTAAATGCCTGAAGTAAAGCCAGCAAATAGTTTGTGCAGCAGCAGAGATACAGGGGCAATTCTAAATTCTCCTACACCCGCTATTGTATCCAGTGACCACAAATCTCGCTGTAAAAAGCTTGTAAGAAACCTGTGGGAAGGCTAGGTAGATTTGCACTCCTGCTGCAAGTTGTTATATCTATGTCAGCATACGATAATCTGCAGCTAGATTTGCTGTAGCATGTGTTGCTGATAAAATGTACCGTGTTTTGATTGGTTGAAAAGCCTCCTATTTATTATTTTCAGTATGTATTTCACTTTAAAAGGTTAACAGAGAGACAAGGGGACAGATCCCCCACTGTGGCAACTTTGTGCTGCTCTTGTAGTATGAAGTAGCTGTAATATTGGCTTAACCCATTGGTGGAGGACTCCTTTCTGACCGAATGTGGGATAAGGGCACCAGAATAGTTCCTTAGCTAGCCAAACAGTCTGCTTCCTTATCTAGGGTAGGGGACATTCCCTGAGAATGTTGATGCCCTGGTTAGCCTTGGCTGCCAGAATGGTTTTTTGGGTCCATATACAGCTGAGCATAAGTTGCTATGCAAGGAACCCGCTGAGAACTGAGGGAGGAAGGGTGTTTTTATGCCATAGTTACAATCTCTTCCCCCACCCCTGTTCGCTAGCATATATACCACAGATCAGCCTAAGTCTGGGGCCAGGGTCTCTGCACAAAAGAGCTTTAGACTAACTAACTTTAGATACAATGAGATGAGGAGGGATAACCAAGGGATGCCATAGGGAGTGGCTATGATGAAGAATGATGCTGACAGCAACAGGATTATGTGACTAGTTGAGACATGGGCATAACTGCTGTCGTGGTTGAACTGATGTTGTTGTTGTTGTTATAATTGCTGACTCAATTTGCTCTTTACATTTTCTTCCTCCTCCTTCCTGAGTCCAGATAGATTATCACTCTACCTGACAAGCAGGGCTTTGTGGAACACATGTGTATGGTTAAAAGAAATGGCCTGACACATGGATCATGTTAGATTATTTAATTCAGGTTGGGGTTGGTCCTGCTTTGAGTAGGGGTTTGGACTAAGCTGACCTCCTGAGGTCCTTTTCAACCCCAATCTTCTATGATCTCATTAGGTAGAAGACTGATCAAGAGCCCAAAACACACAAGTACTGTGACAGTGCAGGACTACCCAATTCTGGATCTCTGGAACCAATGTTCTCAGTTCACTTTAAGAAGCCATCTTTAGTGCATGAAACTAAAAGGTGAATAACAGTAAAAGGGCAACACACGTCTCCTCTTCTAATCAGAGCAGGGCAAGTTAGTCCATGCCACATAACTCTTATGAAATTTGCATACTTTTAAATTTATTTAATTTTAACTTAAATTCAGCCAACATATTTCACTCTTACGATGGTCTAAAACATGTTCTTGTGCAATGTAACACCTGTCTGAAGGAGAGGGGCTCCTCACGAAGCCATAGGGTTTTATGTTCTCTCTATTTAAATTCCAGAGATTTAAATGACTCCCACTTTTGGCAAATCAGTTTTTGAACCATATGCAGGACACAGGTCGCAGGGCTAGTGTTTAATTCAGTAGATCACGTTGCCTCCCAGACCAGTTGCTTTCTTTGCTTTCAGCCTCTGTCTCTGAATTAATAAGCTAGGTATTATTATTACAGTAACAACTTACCTACCTGTGGGTGCAGACCTCCAGATTATAAAGCTATAAAGCTCCAGATTATAGCAGGGAAACAAAACAAAACAATCCCCCCTTTGCCCAAGAAACAGATTAAGGCACTAGGAATAGACATTTGCCTGTGAGCCTGGAAATATGGTTTTTAATTGCCTTTTTGATAGTGATTTGCTTAGCACCCTAGGGCAAGGCACTTGGTGAAACTGAGCCAGAGTGAAGCAGAGCACATCTGTGTGTGGCACAAGCAGGAACTTGATTTACGGGATTTCCTGGCTCCCAACCTTTTGTTTATCTCCTGAGGAACACAATCAAAGCTGCTTCCTCTGGCTGAACTCTTCTAGAGAAGGAGGCTTTGCGACAGTGGCTGCTTTTGTACTTCTGTGTGAACCTTTGAATCTTAGGCTACGAAGTCTACTCTTAGTAAGTCTATGTGAAGAAGAAAATGGCTTTTGAAATGTTGTGTAAAACAAACCACTGAGGAGCATGCTCACTGCAATTAGGCATGTGATAGGTCCTAGTCTGGTCAGCAGGAAGAAAATGGATAACTGCCTCTTTAAGACAAGCAAGGAATCCTGTGGCACTTTTAAAGACTAACAAATTTATTTATTGCACGAGCTTGTGTGGGAGAAAATCCCACTTCATCAGGATTTTCCTCCACGAAAGCTCATGTGATAAATAAATTTGTTAGTCTTTAAAAGTGCTACAGGACTCCTTGTTTGTTTTTTGCTGGACTAAACTAACACAGCTACCGCTTTGGAACTTGGTATTAAGCTGGCAAAACTCAACTGTGCATCAGTGGAATAGGGTTGGGTTTCTTCATGATCCAATATGGGCATTATGACAAGTTCCAAAGGGGTAGCCATGTTAGTCTAGTTTAGCAAAACAAATGAGTCCCCTGGCACTTTTAAAGACTAACAACTCATGAAAGCTCCTGCAAAAAATTTGTCCCACTTTGTCAGATGCTACTTGCCTGTTTAACATGGGAACACATTGTTCCCTTACCACCAGATTGGCTGAGAAAGGGTGATTTTTTTTCCCCCTCTTCCCCTTCTCCATAGCAGGTTGGTGAGGATGGGTAGGTGGGGTGTTAGGATAGAATCTTGCAGCTTTGTAAGTAAAAAAAGTAGATTGTGCCGGAAATCCAATGTAGGTGCTTGTTATGTAAGGGATACTTTTATCAGATAAAATGTATTGGAAGGGGATCTAAAAGAAAAGGTGGTTCAGGGCTTCTAACAATCAGGCCTTCTAATCTGACACTTCATTTTCCCTTTCTAGTTTGCTCAGATGATGGGGTAAAGGCAGGGTCCCAGCAGCAGGCTGGCTGGGACCAAGTTGGAAAGTGGGGGGCTGATGACAGCCCTCCTGACTATGTGGAAATTTTTGTGGAAATAATTATGATCTGAACTGTACAACTTATTACCAGGTATTCCCAGATATTGTGAATGAAGTTTCAACCTAATTAAACCACATCCATTGCTTCCTGTCCTTCTACTGGTGTGGCTAGGTCAACTGCAAGTGATGAAAAATGAGCTGCCACTGAACCAACTAAGTTTGCAAAATTTCAGTCAATCGTAAGCAATTTTGACCTGTCCTTTTTAATAAGCAAACTAATACTGTTTAATAATCAGTAACGTCAAGGCTAGGATGAAGAACAAACTTTTAACTCCATACACATTAAGAAAAATCAACAGACAATCCATTGTACTCATGTCACCTGACAGAATGCAACAGGAGTGGCTCAGACTCTTTTTGATGTCTGACTGTGCTTAGGGTTCCATCATGCATGTGTTTGGTTACTGTTCAACAGTTTACAGACGAATGTCTCCCGTTATCTCCTTTCTGGGACCTCAACATTTTCTATCATATTTGTCTTCATGCCGAGACATTTATGGGTGCTGGTTTGAGAAGAAAGAATACATTTTCTTGAGATGTTAGAGACATATACAAACTGGTTTAAATATTTAACAAGCTATTAGTTCAGTTCCTTGGTTTCTAGGAGAATTTATCCTCCAGGAGTTTCCACAGTCAGCTTCATGTTCTGGGTTAGTAGAACAAACCACCTGAGGAGTGGCAAATAAATGAAGGTAGAAGGGAAAGGAAATGTATTATCCAGACAGCCTGCTCCAATTTAGCACCATTCGTTCATTTATTTGTTGCCTTTATTTTTAGGAAGAACCAAGGGTCGAATCCAACTCCCACTGTTATATGAATATAACTGTGAATCAGGTTGGGTCTAAATCTGGAACAATGGGTCCCTATCTAATAGAGAATCCTGAAGAGTCTTTTTCTCCAGGAATCCTAAACTCAGCAGCAAAGGGAAGGAACATGAGTTTAGGGAGCTAGAAGCAGATGTTGACAGAGAAGAGTGGCAGAAGCTACCTGTAGCTTTCCAAGTGTGAGAGACAGTCAGAGGGCACTAAGGGTAATAGTTTCTATAGCTTTAATAAAAATATAAGTTTATAATATCAGTAAAATTATTTAATTTTTAAAAACATTTTAGCTCAGTAAAAGTTAATATTGCTTTGTTAGACCTGTGCTTCTCAGACATTAAAATTGGATAAGCCTGTCCTGTCCTGACAATCTGTCACTTTATGCGAGTTCAGTGAGTAAATAGGAGGGGATGCCAGCTCTTTATGCAAATCTATAGGGATTTTCTGCCAGAGTTCAAAGCTCTAGCAAAAAGCTGTCTACAATAGTAATTAAAATCTAGGGTGCCTTTAAAGAAAAAAAAATCCAAATATCCATTGTATATTAGACAAAAACATCACATAAACACATTGCTTATGCTTCTTGAATCCAACATTTAAAATTAGAAAACTGCATTAACCTGGTAAAATTAGGTATAGTAATGCACTTCTGCCCTGGGAACTAATATCTATTTAATATGTTTTACATGTTTGTTGAGGGATACAATGCACTGTTATGCAAATTTCATTCTTTGATTTCCCCTTGGCATACTAGTGGCAGGTTTTTATTAGTTATTCATTCACAATATTGATTAGCACCTGCTGGACCAATTTATTAATTCCTTTTGAAACCATTTTGGGTATCCAGATTTTCTAATGGAGAAATCTTGCTTCCTGAATACTAACATCACATACATTTGTAAAATTAATTCATTTATTGTTAGTGTATTGTGCCGCAGAACAGAACAGAACTTATGGAATACTGCACATGTTCTTCTGTTTCAAATCCTCTTGTTCAGTTTGCCCTGTTACCACATGCCTAGGGTGTCAAGTCTGTTGGCAGCAGGACCAGAGGCAACTCCCATCAGTTCTAGAATTATGTAATTTTTGTAGAAGGCAAATTGAAACCATGTTGTAACTAAACCTGCACCCTTCAAGTCATTCACTTTCCCTCTGCCCACACTGGCATGGATCATGCTCTTTTCAGCACAGTTTGTGGAGAAGAATTTCAGTTCTTAGCCTTGGCTGGGGGCTCAGCGTGTTACTGTTTACTCCTTATACAGGGTTATGTTTTCTTTTCCCAAAGGCACTCAATGGCCTGTGATCCTAATTTAAGTCATGACAACCAGTTCCATTTTTTCCTAATAAAAACAAAGTTTGTTGGTACAGGACAGAAAATAAAGAAACAAACTAAATGATGCATGAAAACAAATACATTAACTGTATAATAGGACTAAAGCAGTATAAAAGGGTATGGGTCCAATTTACATCCAATGGAGTCAGAGTGTTCATTCATAATAGATTCCAGTGGGTGCTGGATTGCTTTCATAATTTGTATGGAAATATTAACTGCAGTATAAATGGACAGGGTTTTCTCTCACAGCCTGAAAACTCCCAGGGCAGCTCCTGGGCTGCCTTAGAATTTTAGTATGTCTCTCGCAGTCATCTCACACTCGCATCTCCTTGCACAAAGGATGGGGAACAATCACAATCCCTGCATTCAGGGAAGCACAGGAACTTTTCACTCTGTCCCTGGAAAAAAATTGTCCCAAAGGACGTGGGAAGAAGTAGATCCTGCCTGACTCTTCTTCCTCCTGTCCAAGTGATCAGCAGAATTGGCTGGGCAGAGAGGGCAGCAAATGGTTAGCACAGTCAAGAAACTTCTGAGGCTCAATCTCCAGAATTTTTTCCAGCTTTTCACAGCTTTGCAGTATCAGTGGCTGACCTTTGCTTTCAAAGGCACAATCTAGTCTGACGACCTGGGATGCTTTGCTTCTTACTGCACTTTGATAGTGAGCTCGCATTCAGATTTTTGCAGCTATGTTGTTAACACACGTGTGAGTTGTCAGCAACCTGGTCTGCGGCATAAACATTGCAAAATTACTAACAATGGGTCAAAAATTCTGTAAGCTCCCCTACCTCTGATTGACTTGGGAATCGTGGCTGCTCAGCCTGTCTGAAGACTGATATGGATCATATTTACCAGTTACTGGCAATCCTTTTCTCAATATCAACAGAGGTCGTGTTTATACCAACTCTTTTCACTTAACATTTTCCCATCTTTGCTACTGCTAATGGCTAGCACAATAATGTAGACTGGCTGTCTAACTACCTGCTCAGAGCAGGTGTAGATGACATGGTGCTGAAAACATCAGTGGCTACAAGTGTCTTTTTGGGGGGGAAGTGAAAGCAAGAATGTGCCCATGGTTGGAGACTGGTCTGTTGTCCTAGCCTTGGGTTAGTCCTTCCTAGTTAGGCTTTGGGGTAGTAGTTGAAGCATATCCAGCATTTATCCTTGTTCCTATTTTGCAAATAGAGAAATACAGTGCTGAGGGCCATTGGTCTGACATCTTTCCCCAAAACTAAAACGAATTCCTCAAAATGCTGCCAAATTATTATTGCTAAATATTTATAGCTTGCTATTGCCCCCAAACAGCATTTGGATTGGAACTCCATTGTGCTACATGTTGTACAGAAAAGATTCAATCCATGTCCTGAAATCCTTATGGTCCAAGACATATCTACACTACAGGTATCTGCTGGCATAACTACATTGGTTCAAGATGTGAAAAAGGTGTGATCCCAGACTGATGATGATGTGCTGGCAAAACCCCATAGAGTCTACACAATTACAGTGCACATTCATTGATGTGGCTTACTCCAGCCCCCACCTCCTTTCAAGTAAAACAAGCTATCCCAGTAAAAGGGCAGCTTTAATAATATAATATTTTAAAGTAGACATACATGATATTGGCATCCTCTGTACTATCAAATTAAATGTAATTATAATCTTCTGCCTTAGACTCAAGTTTTGTTCTCAGGTAAACAGAGGCCAAGGTTGTAAGTCAGATTTGCTGAAGTTAAATGTTCAATTCCTGAAACACTGTATTGCTTTGAAGACAGACTTTTCATACTTGAGCCTTTTGTAAGCTCACACATCAGCATATTGGTAACTGTAATGTGTGCTGTTCAAGCCATATAAGGCTAAATTTAGAATACAGAGATGAAGTGTAGCTCTTTTAGTTTTGCAAGGAAAGGACTCCTCTCTTCATGGATGTTCCTTAGCCTTTTTGGAAGGAAATATCTGGGAGAGCACAGCACTTTCAGTACACTCTTCCTGCTCCAGGCCTCACAGACATCTCTCTGGAAAGTGTGACAGCCATGACCAAGAAGGAAAAGGGCGAGATTAAAAACCATCCTGGGGCTGCACAAAGAATCCGAAATCAATGCTGTTTTTCCCTGTGTTCAGAAACTGTATTTCATGGGAGAGTTCATACAACAGTCCTAGGAAGGTAGAGCAGAGCTGCTCCAATGGGTCCCAGAACAGGGAGCAAGAGGCCCAAAGTTGGTATGGAGACACAAGTTTTCCTGGAGGATTGGGCACTGCATTGTGAATTTGTTTATTCCTTGGGGAATGGCAAATCCCACTGTTCCTTTCTGGTCAGTCTATAGAATGTTCCTTTGCCCAGAGTCCCTCCATAGTGGTTGGGGCCAGCGGTTGGTGGGGTGAGAGGCTGGGTCTACAGACCGACTTAGTTTGTGTCTTTTTTTTTTCTATAGATGTTGTTGGAAAGAATCTTTTTAATTTCTTAAGGATCTGATTCTTATTGCTTCAGTTAATTTTGCCTTAGTAAGGGAGTAAAGTCTCCAGGACCTTAGCAGGCAATGAAATTACAACTATATAGATATTTTATACTCTTATTTGGATTTATTAGAATAAACTCATTGTGTCCACCTGGACATGTAAACCCATTCTGAATCAGAGATGATATCATCTGTCGTACCCTATACACAGAAAAGGAGCAGAGGAGGTGGGTCTTCCAGCCTTGCCTAAAAAAGCTGAACAGAAGCAGCCAATCAGAATGAAGCAGCCTCAGTTAGTTAAAAGGCTGTATGAAGGCTGGACCCAACTTCAGGACAACACTTAAGTAGCTTTCCTGAATAGGAATACAGTTAGGCACATACTTATCTGTCATTGGGCTGTAGTGAATGGTATGGATAAATGGGAGATTTAAAAAAATTCTTGTTTGAACATCAATATTAATTGTGACAAAATTGCCTACTAACTAAGGGTATGACTACACTAGCAATTTAGGTCCACTTAAGGACCCTTAAGTTGACTTAAATTACTCCATGTCCACACCTGACTTTCGTTAAGTCACCTTAAGAAATTCCTTAAGTCGACTTAATGAAAGCTTAAGTAGACCTAATAACCGCTCATTAGGTTGACTTAAGCCTTAAGTCGAATCCTTAAGTCAACTTAAGGATAGTGTGGATGGGGAGTAACCCTTAAGCTGACTTAAGTTGAGTTAAGGTTGGTTAGATCGACTTAACAAAGTGGACTAAGTCAACTTAACTTTACGTTGACTTAGTCCACTTTGTTAAGTGGACTTAATAAGGTCGGCTTTAAGTCGACCTAAAGCCGACCTTATTAAGTCGGCTTAACAAAGTCGACCTAACTTTTTCTAGTGTAGACATAGCGTAAGTGCCTAATCTTGTATGCACTCAATAGTGGGTATCTTTCCCATTTCCACAAGTAGTTCTCACTTCAGCAGGTACGTAAGAAATCAAGCACTGGATGCATTAACTATTTGAAGGACCAATCATTAAGCCACTGGAAGTCTTCAAACCTGATTGGTAGAAGGGGTAAACAGTGAACCCCAGTTATTTTGAGCACAATCTAACTGGATTTCACTTGGAAGCAATATTATATTTGATTGCTTAAGGACCGGATACAAATCCCATTAAAATCCATGGGTGCTGGTTTGGGCTATAAAGCAACAATAGCTTTTATGTCGCTATTACGTTTTCATACCATCTGTCATGCAGAAGATAGTTTAAAACTGTAATATCTAATAAATGGCAGTGCAGTAGGCATGGGTCCGGAAGCAGATTCTGGGAGACTGATGTCATTTTTTTTCAGGTGCAGTTTGGTGTTAATAATGTAGGAGAAGTGTGGCCTTACTTCTCATAGCACTAAAAGTGAGATAATCCCTGTGTAAGAAATCAGTAAGTATGGTCTGCTTAATCTAGTCCCAGTGTGAAACTGTTGACATTTGTTCTTTTTTTCTATCATTATGTGACTGGGCCTGTTTTGTGCTGGATTAAGCACAAATCTCCTATGCAGCACATTTGGCATGTTACTAGTAGTTTAACTTCATTAATAATGTATGAAGAAAATGTAATCCATGACAAGGAAGGAAAGAAAAGTATTTTTACAGCTCCCAAATCCTAAAGAAGGGGTAATTATTCAACATTTTATGTTTGATGTTGTATTTTATCACTGAACTCCCTCTGTAAAAGTAAAAATTTCGTACAAAATGATACACAGTAGGAAAAGAATAACTCTTTTACAATTGTTAGGTGTACTGATCACCAGAACTTGCCAAATTCTATGAGAAATATAAATCTTGTGTGTTATAGGAAGCATTTCCCTCGGTCTTCCTAATGAGAAAAAACTCGGCAAGTGAAACTGTTAATTCTCCTGTAGGTAAATACCAGAAATGGGTACTAAATTAGCTTGACATTGTAAAGAATGGGGAATGAGTAATTGCAAATATGTTTTTAATTTAATAATGTATGTCTAGTTTAAAAAAAATTAATCCGAATTTTCTGACTTGTTGGCAACTATTTTTTATTTTTTAGGTGGCAGAACTGTATCTGGCTCCTTGCCGCCCCATAGCTCTCTTTTTTTCACACAGCGTTGATATTTGTGGTAACGGAAAGTCACAAAATGGCCTAGGGAATGTAAGCCAGCCCCAAAGCAGCGGTCACTTATGAGTACTTTTGTGCTCTGCACTCCTGTCACATTTGTGCTATCAGAGCAACAGCTGGGGAAACTTTTTCAACAAAGATGAGTGTCAGATAATCCTGATGAGATTCCACATCCAACATCTTTTGTAATTATGTCACATTCAGCTGTAATGGAATAATTCAAGCTGAAAGGACAAGCTTTGATCCTTTCTTAAACCTTTCCCTGTGGACCGGCTATCTAAAAGATTTAAAGATATTTCTGTTACAAGATCTAGTGTTTCCTCAGAAGTCATGCTTCTGAAGCAGTGTGATCTACACGAGCAATATCATTTGCCAAACATTTCTGAAAGGATTTTTATATTAAATAAAGATGTCAATAAAACAATGTCCTTCAATTTGCAACAGGGCAGTTGGAATTCATTTTGATATTCTGCAACCCAACTGGGCACACAAAAAATGAATTTAAATACCTGAGAACATACCTTGATGGATTTATATATAAATACCGGTGTATAGATGTATTCACTTTTGAGCAAATACAAATTAATATATATATTATTGAATAACAAGCATATTAGGAATATTTATTTATTTAGTGAAATAGATGTTCTCTGAGGTCCATAATTTATAGTTATTTTAGGAAGGGCACGTCAAAGAAGATTTAGGTGCCAAAATACCACTGAATTTCAATAGGATTTGGCTGCCTATTTTCCTTAGGCTGAGCTCTTCAGAGAAGCCGTACTCTATGAAGACAGAGAAAGATCTTTAGCCTTGCATTTATGTATAGTCTTATTTCTTTGCAAGTATTTGTACATTTAAATTGTAATGTCTTAGAATATGGACTATTCCAAACATTTACACATTGAAATAATTTTATTTATAATACATTATAAATAATTTGAATTAAAATACACTCCCCAGTCATTGTGTGGGCTCTCAATGACTTCAAATATAAAGGTGGAATTTGGATTTCTGATTGTCTTCCTGTCTCAATTTCACACCAGTGTAACAGCTGTGACTTCAGTGGAGTTAGACATTAATTTTCTGGGTGTAAGCAGAAGGAGGCTCAGGCCTTAGATTGTTCACAGAGAAATTGTCAAGAGATCTGATTCTTTAATTCATATTCAGGAGATAAAGCCCATTGACTTTGCTGTCAGACTGGCATCTATGGAAGTAGCTGCTATGCTGGGAACATGGGACTGGGCCCAAGATTAATGAGCCCCAAATTTCCCCATCTACTCTTTTAGTGTGACTTTCAAAAAAGTGCGTGTAACCGTGTGTGTTTACAATTAGTGCCAAAAGCCTGTATTGGTTGTGTATGATGGGAGGCATGAGGGTAGGAAAAAGGAGTAAACTTATTAAAGAGAAGCGTGATGGGGGAAAACAGAGTCGGAAAAGGAGAAACTTGAGGTGGAGGAGAAGCAGGAAACTGCTGAATGAGGGGATGAAGTTTATTTTTTAGGGAACCATAAAACTTTGGTCACAACTGACTCAAAATGTTGATGGATTCAGGCTCCTATTGTTTTAATCTGCTGCTAGAAGGGAGGTTATAAAGTGTTATTTTAAGAGGACTTGAGATAATTTGCCTTGGCAGAGTCCCATATTATACCACTCAAACATAAATTCAAGGGGTCACTAATACTGTTGACTGTACTTAGTGGCTCCCATAGCCATATGTGTCTTAGGCACAGTGCACATTATTGGCAAGGGAAGGATCACCTGGGAAGGAGCATTTTCTCCATTTGGGATGGCCCCGACAGTGAATGGTGTTCCAACGTGGTGCATCAGGTCACAATGCCACTTACTAAAATTTGGCTTGGTGGCCCCTTTGCCATGATGAATGGCGCCATACTAAGATGTAGTGAGAGTGGTGCAATTGTGTCTACCATGTGAAAGATTTCTGGGGGTGCCTTGACAATGCTAACACTCTTGGTTTCTACAATCCTAGGCTGTAAGTGTAAGGACTGAAATGTTGGCTTTCCCCTGTAGAAGTGCATAAAAGGGAAAAAGCTCCCTGTACAGTTAGAAAGGCCAGCTATGCCCTGGCTATGTGTTTATATTATTTTAATTGCATGATCTAAACTATATGATACAACTAAGGTAATATAGAATGACTTCAAAATAGTGCAGAATCACATCCAGTTGGAAAAATGAATATGAAACAAACCATGAATCTAGGCTTCCTTGATTTCTTTTTTAGTATAATAAACTTTATTTTTATAAGATGTTTGATAGAGGTAGGAAAGTTATTTGAAAGATTCAAAGGGGTAGCCATGTTAGTCTAGGTCAGCCAAACAAACAAGGAGTCCTTTGGCACTTTTAAAGACTAACAAATTTATTTATCAGATGAGCTTTCGTGGGAGAAAATCCAGCTCCATCAAATCCCACTTCTTCAAAGTGTCTGATGAAGTGGGATTTTCTCCCATGAAAGCTCGTGCAATAGATAAATTTGTTAGTCTTTGAAAGTGCCACAGGACTTCTTGTTTGTTTATTTGAAAGTGTGTTCAGAGATGCCTATATATTCAGATAGTTACAGAGAGCAACAGTGATAAGAATTTCATATATAAAACAGTAATTTTTCAAATACAAACACTAACGAAAAAGTGAAACCCCAAATATTAAATGGCCCAGTCACATAATCAGCCCTCAAGTATAAAAAAATGTGGAAATGGCAGAGGAACTAAATGACTTCTTTTTTTTGGTTTTTACCAAGAAGGTTGGTGGTGATTGGATGCTTAACGTAGTGAATGGCAGTAAAAATGAGATAGGACCAGAAGCTAAAATAGGGAAAGAATCAATTAAAATTATTTAGACAAGTTAGATGTCTTCAAGTGACCAAGACCTGAAGATATGCATCCTAGAATACTCAAGAAGCTGACTCAGGAGGTATCTGAGTCATTAGCTATTATCTTTGAAATGTAATGGAAGACAGGAGAGATCCCAGTGGGCTGGAAAAGGGCAAATAGAGTGCCCATCTATAAAAAGGGAATAAGGACAACCCAGGGCATTACAGACCAGTCAGCTTAACTTCTGTACCAGGAAACATAATGGAGCAAATAATTAAGGAATAAATTTGCAAACATCTAGAAGAGAATACGGTGTTAAGTGATAGTCAGCATGGATTTGTCAAGAACAAAACGTGTTAAACCAACCTGATAGCTTTCTATAGCAGAGTAACAAGTCTTGTGAATAAAGGGGAAGTGGTAGATGTGGTATATCTAGACATTTGATATGGTCTTGCATCACATTCTCATTAAGAAACTAGGGAAATACAACCTAGATAGAGCTACTATAAGATGGGTGTGTAACTGCTCCCAAAGAGTAGTTATCAATGGTTCACAGTCATGCTGGAAGGCCTAAACAAACAAGATACTGCAGGGATTTGTTCTGGGTCCAGTTTAGTTCAATTGTTTCATCAGTGATTTAGATAATGGCATAGAGAGAACACTTATAAATTTTGCAGTTGATACCAACCTGAGAGGAGCTCCAATAGCTTTGGAGGATAGGATCACAATTCAAAATGATTTGGACAAACTGGTGAAATGGTCTGAAGTAAAAGGGATGAAATTCAATATGACAAATGCAAAATACTCCACTTAGGAAAGAACATTCAGTTGCACACATACAAAATGTGAAATGACAGCCTTGCAAAGAGTACTGTAGAAAAGGATCTGAGTGTTGTTGTGGACCACACACTAAATATGAGTCAACAGTGTAATACTTACAAAAAAAAAAAAAAAAAAGCAAACATCATTCTGGATGTATTCACAGGAGTATTGTAAGTAAGACCTCAGAAGTAAGTAATTCTTTCTCTCTACTCTGTGCTGATTAAACCTCAAGTGAAGTATTGTGTCCAGTTCTGGGTGCTTCGTTTCAGGAAAGATGTGGACAAATTGGAGAAAGTTCAGAGAAAAGCAACAAAAATGATTAAAGGTCTAGAATACTTGATTTATGAGGAAAGATTTAAAGAATTGGGTTTGTTTAGTCTGAAAAAGAGGAGACTGACAGGGGATATAACAGTTTTTAAGTACCTTTGTTAGGAGGAGGAGGGAGAAAAATTATTCTCCTTAACTGCTAATGATAGGACAAGAAGCAATGGGTTTAAATTACAGCAAAGGAGGTTTAGGTTGGACATTAGGAAAAAATTCCTAACTGTCAAAGTGATTAACCACTGGAATAAGTTGCCTAGGCAGGTTGTGGAATCTCTATCATTGGAAATTTTTAAGAGCAGGTTAGACAAACACCGGTCAGGGATGGTCTAGATGGGACTTGGTCCTGCCATGAGTGCAGGGGACTGGACTTGATGACTTCTCATGGTCCCTTCCTGTTCTATGATTCTATACCAACCTGAAACTGATGTGCTAGGTCATATAAATGTCATTTTAAAGATCTGAATATCTAAACTGTATATACGTTCCAGAGGGGTAGCCATGTTAAATCTGGGTATAGCAAAAACAATGAGAGTCCTGCGGCACCTTAAAGACCAACAGATTTCTTCAGGCATAAGCCTTTGTGGGCTCCAACCCACTTCATCAGATGTATGAAGTGGAAAGTACAACTGAGAGGTATATATACATATGCCAGGGTGAAGGAGGGCAAGTGTTAACAAAGTCAATTCAGTTAGAGTAGATGAGGCCCATTCACACCGGTTGATTAGAAGGTGAAATGTGTGAACACGGACAATTAATTTTTGTAATATGCTGACCATTCCAAGTCCCTATCAGATCCAGTCTGATAGTGTCAAGTTTACAAATCAGTTCCAGCTCTGCAGTTTCACATTAAAGTCTGTTTTTGAAGTTTTTCTGTTACAGGATGGCAACTTTCAAGTCTGCTACTGAGTGTCTAGGGAGATTGAAGTGTTCTCCTACTGGTTTATGGATGTTGCCATTTTTGATGTCCGACTTGTGTCCATTTATTCTTTTGTGTAGGGACAGTCCGGATTGGCCAACGTACATGGCAGAGCAGCATTGGTGGCACATGATGGCATATACCACATTAATAGATGTGCAAGCTCCTGATGGTGTGGCTGATGTGTTTGGGACCTGTGATAGTATCACTGGAGATGTGCGCGCAGATGTGTGTGGTAATGGGGTTTGTTGCAGAGATAGGTTCCTAAGTTAGTGTTCTTATTGTATGGTGTTCGGTTGCTGGAGAGTATTTGCTTCAAGTTGGGGCCCTGTCTATAAGCAAGGATTAGCTTGCCACCCAAGGCTTGAGAGAGTGTGGGATCATCTTCTAGAATAGACTATAGATCTTTGATGATGTGTTGGAGGAATTTTAGCTGGGGTGCTGTAGGTGATAGACAGCGGTGTTCTTGATTCATTGCTAATATTTGCCCTCCTTCATCCTGGCATGTGTATATACACCTCTCAACTGTGGTTTCCACTTCATGCATCTGATAAAGTAGGTTGGAGCCTATGAAAGCTTAGTCCTGAATAAATCTGTTAGTCTTTATGGTGCCACAGGACTCTCATTGTTTAAACTATATATAGTCACATTTATTTGTATGATTTTTGTCCACTTGCATTTTATAAATGTCTCTGTTTCTGCTGAACATAAATAGAGAGTCATTATAAAAAATTAAACGAAAGCAAAAATGAAAACAATCATTATTTTTAATAATGGGTCTTGGGAGAACACTTATCTTCTATCCCAGTGTCTATTTCAGTTTATCTGTGAATAGGATATGACTGGGGCAGTGACTAATGATGGATGCTGGCAAAACACAGACAAAGATAAACAACCAAAACTATCAGTATTTGGCTGATCTATCTGAACTAGCCGTGTCCCCTTGTGTGAACAAATTGGGTTGGAAATATTATGAGAGGTTTTTCTGATAAAGTTTCTTCCTGCATCTGGTCTGGTTCCAGGCACAGTTTTTTTCCTGTGTTGTTTCATTCATTCTGAGTGCAAAGTGCTGAAGTGTGTAAAATTAATAAATTATTTAAAAATTAAGTGTGTGAAATTAATACATTATTTAAAAACTCACTATAGTACTTTCTAAATCATAACACAGAGCTTTAGTTCAGATTCATTTCAAACATTATGTGAAAGTGTGAGTTAATTATTTTTTCTGTACCCATTCCTAGAAGCAGTGGAAGTCTTTTCTCCCCTGTTTCTGCTTCCCCACCCCTTCTCCTTTACTCCCCATTGGCTGGCAATGAAGGCAAATATCTATAGGTCCTTAGTCCCGTCAGCACACCTCATGCTCCATGAAGAATGGTGAGGAGGGAGGGGTTGCCTCTGCAGTCCTCCTAGCCGTCAGTCCTCTTGGAGAGCTTTTGTAGAGTCAAAGAACTGCATGTTGGGTTGGGGAAGCTGCGGGACCAGTGTGTTATGCACATCACCTCTCACCAAGCTTGCAGGGAACTTATTTAGCGTTCGACACAATTACCAGTACTAAGGCACTTGTTTAATTAGAAACTTAGTTTTGGATAGAAATGCTAGTGTTTTGTCTTCACCTTTCAAGTATTTTGGTGTGGGCACATAAGTGCCAATACGTGGGTTCAAGTACAAGGAGACTCTTGGTGCTAATTCTTTATCAATGTTAAAGAGGAGATATTCCTGAAGAGATGAGATTCGCTGTGCAGTGCTGGTTGCTCGCATAAACCTGTGGTGGTTTTGTACCACGTTTTGGGCCTGCTGGTCCACGCAGTAATTAATCTTGGACATTAATGAAAGTCCTGAGTACTGTCAGGGACCAGGACGTGAGCGACCTGAACATTATAGCCTTTTGATCAATTTGGGTTCAATATGCACAAGTCACTAATAACAGATTATTTTACTCAGTCAGCTCTGTACCTGTTTCTTAAGAAATTAGATTAGTGAATCACCCGTAGAAACACGAATGCTTTATTTAATACTCAAATGCAAGCAAACATAAGTGCTATCATAGAGAAATTGGTATAAGAATAAGTACAGTAAAGAAATTTCCTGCATTGTGCATGCTTACAACCTTATGGAGATCATCAGAAAAGAAGGTGAAAAACAGTGAGTAGGGGAAACACCGTAAGTGGGCACTGGGCATAATGATCCAACTTTCTGCTATTCCAAAGTCCGCATTAAGGGTTGGTTTCACCATCTTTTTATACCCCTTTCCCCTTACATTCCCCACACACCCGGGACCAATTTCGATTTAGGTCTCAGCCCAGCCTGTGTTTGTCATTCCACAGGACCATAATAAAGGGTTCCAACTACTACATTTCACAGTGGTTTGGATACGTAAATGTGGCTTTGCTCCCTCGTTATATGTACCAAAAATCTGCTAGAAATCCATTATTTTAAGCTCAAACCTTTACTTTGTGCTGGATGTTACTACCTTACGTCAAGCTCTTTAGGCTAACCCTCTAGGTCTCATAATTTTGCAAAGCCTGTAACAATATTTACCTTTATTTTCCCTACTTTCTCTATTATAGCTTTAATTGCTTTGATTGCTTTCTAAAGCATTTTAGCATGCCTTAGCACCTGAGATATAGTTTAATTTTGCATAACCTTGCCTATGTTCAGGTCAGGGGTTACAGGTCAACACCTAGTCATTAGAGCCAGGAATTGGAACCAGGGGTCAGAGCCAGAAGCTGGACAATGGAATAGGATTGGAGCAAACTAGAGTGGCAAAGGAACAGGTCTGGAGCAAAGCTGGAAATGAGGTTGGAGCAGAAGGGATCTCAGCTGCTGCTAAGTTTAATTGCAGACCTGTTGGCTCCAATCAGGTGATTGTGTTACAACCCCAGCTTGTCTCATTAACTGGCCTGAGGGCTAAATCAACTAGCCCCAGGCTCAGCTGAGGGAACTCAAGCCTGTAATTCCTGACAAATATAGTTTAGGCTTCAGTATCTTCTCATAGGAAAAAGTCAAAATACAGCAAAACAGAAAGATTAATATAACTTAACTGTAATTAAACCTTCAAGACAGGAGAGCAGGATATAATTGCAGACACAAAGCGTACTGCAATGAGTTTAACATATTGAGAGAACCATGTAAATTGGGCCCTGATTCTGGGAAGACTTATGCACAGGGATAATTCTATGCATGTGAGTAGTTTCAAAGGGTTTCCCATGGGTGTTAGTGTTACTACATATATCCAGGTCAGATTGTCTATGAATAGTGAATTTTAACAATGTGTTGCCCAAATAACCTGCTTAAGTGATTTCCACAGTCTTGAACATATATCATGAGACCATCTTTTAAATAAAATCTTATCCTTCTAAATTAGGAGGCTCACTAGCATAAAGCTTGGTTACTTTAGGGCCAGTGAACAATACAGATAGGAGACACGTAGCACTGCAAGATGCTGATGAAAATAACACGGATACTTCATTACTTAGGGTAAAATGGGAAATTGGAGAAGGCACTATATCCCTTGGCATATTAAGTTTCCCATTTTGGAGTCATGACGGTTGTAATGCTTCCATTTGTTCCATTCTAAATCCCTATGTTTGAATACTTTTTAAATGTTGGTGTTTAAAAACTTATAAAATAAATCGGTTATGCCTGAAAAACCTAGAACTTAGGCTGAGACTAGAAGGGAAGTCTCTTGGAAACTTGGAAGGGGAGAAAAATCCAAACAATTTTTGAATTATAGTGCATGGGAGATGGGGCAGCGGGTGGGAAGAAAAACACAACAAAAGGCACATTACATTATACCATAAGTTGCTGAACTTCATTTCTTATAAGAAGACTTTTTTCAGGTATGCCATGTGAACTAGTAGATTGGCTAATTTTGTCTTTCTTCTGCCACCATGCCCGCTACCTCCCCTCCCGCAAAGTGTACAATTAATGCCGAAAATGGTAAGACGGATCAGGACATGACCAACAAAGGTGCTCACCTGAAATGTAATGGTCTCTGTTGGACTGAAATGCACCACTCAGAAGATCGGTGTAACAAATCTTTATTAAGATAAAACACTAACAAGCGGTGATCAGTTACTCACAACTGGGAAGTTTATCTGGATACTCTCACCGCTATCACTTTTAGCATCTGACACTACATAGTTGAAGCTTGTCTTTGTTAATCTAACTATTTTGAAATTTTGTTACATTTTCTTACGCACGTGTTAACTTCTGCAGTCTGAGCCAGAATGTCTACATTGCAATTAAACAACCACAGGAGCCTGCATCTGCTGGTAAGGGCCAGTTGGGTGGGTTTTTAATTGCAGTATGGAGATACCCTAGGTCATTTTCAGTTGTGGCTGCTGTAGTCCCTGCTTTTGCCTGCATCCTGATTTTTCTCCTGTCTCATCCCTGCTTTTACTCCTGTTTCCATCGTGCTCTGGCTCTGGGCTTGATCTTTGGCTCTGGGAATTGGCAGTTGAATCTGGTGCTGATCCTCAGTTTTGTTCCCCAACTTGGATGCCTGACCACCAACTAGACCTGATTCCTTTTCTGATTACTAGGCCAGACTACTTGCATTCTGGTCGGTTGGTAGGTAGGAAAGGATCATAGATATTGATCCATCTGGAAATTTGTATATTTCATTTGTAAGGAACCTTGATTACTTGAGCGGCGCACTGTAACAATAAGAATTAAAAGCAATAAGAACATTATATCAAATGCATCTGATGAAGTCGGTTGGAGCCCACGTAAGCTTATGCCTGAAGAAATTTGCTAGTCTTTAAGATGTCACAGGACTCTCATTGTTTTAATATTATTTTTGTTAATATTAGGATTTATGACTTTGGATAAACACAGGGATCATAGTTCCAGACGGGTAGCCATGTTAGTCTGTATAAGCAAAAACAACAAGAGTCCTGTGGCACCTTAAAGACTAATTTCTTTGGGCATAAGCTTCCATGGGCTGCAACTCACTTCGTCAGATGCATCTGATGAAGTGGGTTGCAGCCCACGAAAGCTTAGGCCCGAAGAAATTTTAGTCTTTAAGATGCCGCAGGACTCTATTTGTATTTACAGGGAGCATGAACTGTTGAGTAAGAAGGTGCCATTTTACAGTCACTTTTCTGGCTTTAAGAATACTTTTTTCAGTCATACTTTGAACTGGAAAACTCTCTGTTAATTACAAGACAAAAAGCTGTTTCTTAAGACACACATACACAGTATTTCCTACCTCCGCCCCTTGCCATTGTTTTCACAATTTATCTAGCAGTCATGTAAGAGGTATAATTTTGTCATTTCTAATTAGCTATAGATTTCTGTAACTTCTGATTTGACAGGATTTATATATCATTGCATTATTCTTAGGCTTTGCTGCAAATATTGTTTATCAAACCACTGATTGACTATTCATTCACACTTGTGTGCATGATTCCTGAAAATTACATGAAGTTTACATCTGCATAATTTCACATTACACAATGAGATCCGCATCAGCTTAGTAGGAACAAAAATCTCCTTTTCTTGCAGTTGAACTATTTTATGGATATAAAAAATAATGGTGTTAGCCATCACTTTCTTTCCTCTGGATTATCTTAGATAAAACCATAAGTTACATTTTAGGTTTATAGAGATGATGTTACATCAAAGGGTAGGTGATTACCATAGACTATGCACATAAAGGTAGTGATACTGCAGGAATGGGCCTACTGATTGGCAAAAAGGCTGTAGTTTCTATTATATATTTTTTTCCCCTGTAAATTGGTGCTTCCCATATTTTTGAAAGTTGAATCTCTTTCAAAAAAAAGTATCAAGTCACACACTCTTCAACTGCACCGTGTTACAGACCTACCATCTTTAAATTATATATTTTCCCTACTTCCTCCCTCTTCCTTGCAAACATACTCTTTGGGGAATGTTGGTGTATATCTTCATAATGTGATACCTGCTCCACACACTGGGTAAAATTTTCAAAATTTAGATTTAGAAGCCTAAACCACTTAGGTGCTTTTGAAAATTCTTACCTACTTTGATTAGTAGTTGTATTAATTTTAGATGGAATATATGGACAAAAGATTCAAATGTAACCCACTGTCTGATATTAAACAGTGTTAAACAAGGTTCGGGGTTTGCTATACAGAAACCTTGGCTTGTTTAATACCATGGCAGACACACCCTTAAAATCCTTTTAACTTTTATTAAAGATAATGAAAAGGAAGGAAAACCAGGTAAAGGATTTGAAATGTAAATTAAAGAAGGTTTTTGTTTTAACAGCATCCTTGGTTTCTTTTCCCTTTAGCTGGAGAGTTGGTTGTTTGTTTTTAGAAGGAAAAAATTACCTCTGTTTCTAGGTTTCTTAGGTGTTTCAAACATGGTAACTGTCCCTTTGGCAAAAGAGACAGAGCTAGTTGAGATGGGCTGGCACTGTTGTTGTTAAAGTCTGATCCCATTAAATTTGAGGCGGTGATGTCACCTGGGTACCTTTCTTTGGCCTGATCTGGTCAAAATGACAAAAGCCTAGGCACCCAGGAGATGGTGAGGATGGTGGCCATGATGGTGAAGCTTGCTCCAGTAGTTAGTTTTTCTCCTTAAGTGTCTTTATTTAAGTATCAACAAAAGGAATAGTAATAATAGCTGATCAGCTAATGATTTTGTCCACCAGTTAGGCCTAGTTTTTAACACATGATTTTTGTCCACTGATTTCTGGCTCCACTCTTTTCTTGTTGATCAAGCATGATCCTAATACACTCCTTGAGTTACATCAGTTGAGCTTTGAGTTTGAACTAATTTGATCCTTCTCCTTTCTGGGCCTTTTCCCATTCATATTTTTTGTTGTTGTGACATCTTATGAATTCGAACTCACTATCAGGGTAAATTTGTAGGCTCAGTTCAAATTGACATTTGATATTTCAAGTATTATGAATGACATCTGAGTTAGCACCAGTTGAAATGAAGCTGTTTCACTCTCTCTGCAAATTTAAGCAGAGGTCTCTGCATTGTGTATGATCACTTTACATTTGGGAGTCCCCTCTCCCCATGACTCTCATGGGTAAACACTGACTTAGAAAAAAGAAAGATGAAATTCTATAGAAAAGCTGAAAGGTCTGCTCCACTCCTCATCCAGATGGTAATTTCTCCTCTCTATCCTCAGGAAAAGAGTGTACACCCACACCCAATACTTTGGTTACATTGCTGTAAGTTTTGACACAATGAAACAACAACAGAAAAGCACAACTACTTATAATAACCTCAAAGGAACAAATTTATCAGCATATCTTGCTAATCATGTGTCTTAAGACATCCAAAATCAAAATATTAAAAAGCTAAAATATTGATGTTTCTTATCTGATATAAAGAAACAAATCATCCAGGTCTGCAGCAAGGTCCAAGGGAATAAATGGCATGATTCAACAGAAGCACAATAAAGTGCACTTTGTGCTCAGCTGCTGTATGCCATGTTGGTCCCCAAATATAACTTTGGGCCTGTCTACATGGGGACACTCAAGAAAATTAATCCAAATTGACTATAGGAGTGAATTAGAAGTGGGTTAGTTAAACTACATTTAAACCCCTGATTGGATACTCTCATGCAGAACTAAAGTGCCTTAATTTGGTTTACTTAATTTACTTCTACAGTGAATTAAACTAAACTGCATTGCGCTGTGTTCAAGTTACCTTGCTTAAAAATATAGTTTAGTCACTGCCGTGTTAGTGGTGGGAGGGGCTATTTGCCCTAAGTGCATGACTGTCAGAGACCCTGCGTATATTCTTGGGGTAGCAAGGGGCTTGAGTTTGACTTTGTTTATCAAATTATCTCAGAGCTAGTGCAGGTATTCCTCCTTGAGCTGGGAATCAAACTTCTGCTTGATTCTCATTGTCTGGCTGGTGAGGCTTGCACCTATGCACAGGGTTTACCTGATCAGCATATTCGGGATTGGGAAAGAATTTCCTCCAGGACAGATTGGCAGAGTCCCTATTTTTTTTGTTTTGGCCTTCCTTTATTGCATGAGGTCACTTGCTGGTGGATTCTCTGTACCTTGAACTCTTTAGACCATGATTTGAGGATTTCAGTAACTCAGTCATAGGTTAGGGGTCTATTACAGGAGTTGAGTGGGTGAGTTTCTGTTGCTTTTGTTGTGCAGGGCGTAAGACTAGATGATCATAGTGGTTCCTTCTGACCTTAAAGTCCAAGTCTATAATATAGTGTAGAATGTGAAATTCAAGATCTCAATTCTTATCTTCAAAGAGCTTACCGATCTGAGTCTCGGTCACCTAAAAGATCTCCTAAAGCTCTGAGATGTGGAACATTACTGACATCCAAGATCTAGTATGACACAGCAGGGATTTAAAGTAAGGGCAAAGTGCATTTAGACAAAAGATAGCGTTTTCTTGGAGGTAGTCCAAGACTCTGGAATTAACTCATGTAGGATCTAAGAACTACCTTAAAGCTCATCACTTTTCATTTCAAGACATATAATTCAGTTTTGTTAAAATAAACCTTGTACATTTTTATTTTTTAAATTCCCAATGTGACAGTAGAACAAGAACGTTTTAGAGGGCAGGCAGTGAGCAGAAAAGGATACTGAGCAGCAAAACCCTAACTAGATGATCACATTGATTTTATTTTTAAAAAAATGTGAACTTCATCCCTCCCGTGCCCAACTGCACAATCCTGGCACGATCCTCATTTTCACTCATTTACAGAGGTATTTCAAATGAAAATTCCAAAATGTTTGAGGCATCAGGGATCAGTGGGTTAAAAAATGGCCTGGCTAGATAACCTCGTATCTTTTAGTGAATCAAATAATAATATTTGATGCATGAGCTGTCAGGTCTCAAACATCTTTTTCCTTTTGTCCTTAAAAGACCAGCCTCACTTGGTGCTTTTTCCAAAACTGTGCTGTCACAATAGTATCAAATGGACTGTTTCACCATGGAATCAGACACAATAGGCATGAAATACCTGAGGTCTATCTGGTCCAATATCGTGGCTCTGATAGCGGCCAGTACCAGATACTTCAGAGGAAGATGAAAGAAACCCTGCAGTAGGCAGACGTGGGATAATCTGCCCACCTGTGAAGGTCTCTTCCTAATGTCTAATATCTTGATTTAAACCTTGATGTACAAGATTTAATATCCCTTTTATTAGCATAACTCTAGATATTCTTGTTATCCATACAAATGTCCTTCTTTGAATCTTGCTAATTTCTTGACTTCAGCATTTTTTTTGTGGCAATAAGTTTTACAGTTGAATTACATTGGGTATGAAAACTGTTTCCTTTCTATCAGGGCTAAATTTGCCATCTTTTAATTAGAGTGAATGTTCTCTGCTCTTCTGTCAAGAGCTCCCAATTTAACTTCTCTTTTCTAGTCATTTTATATACGTTTACCATGTCACCTTTGATTTGTCTCCTTTCTAAGGTAAACAACCCCAAACCTTTTGACCTTTCCTCATAAGGGTGATTTTTTTTCATGCTCCTAAGTCATTTTCATTGCCTTTCTCTATCTAACCCTTTCATTCCTTTTCACCTTTTGAGATGAGATGACAAGTAATGCTCACAGTCTTTTAGATAAGGCTGCATCACTGATTTATATAGTGGCATTGTATTATACTCCCCAACCTGCTCTTTTTGCATCCTAACATCGTTGTTTTTGTTGTTTTTTTAAATCACAGCTGCAGATAAAGTAGAGGTCCTAATTTTTCTGTCCACTATGATACCCTCATCCCTTTGTAGAGTTTATACCATTAATTTAGGACTTTGGACAATGTTTATGTAATTCAATTTTTTCTCTCCAAAGTGCATTCCTTTGCTTCTGCTAGTAATATTGAGCTTCTTACAGGCTTCTAACCTAAATAACTTTGTCAACTGCATTTTTTCTTACATCACTGATTTAATCCCTTTTCATGTGTTTAATATATTTATAAACTCCAGGTAGAATCTTGAAGCACCATACCTCTTACCATAATGAAAATAGACCACCTGTTCCTACTTTGTTTCCTGTCTCTTAGACAGCTTTTGATCCAAGACTATACTTTGCCTTACACATCATCAGTGACAAGGCGGGCCCTATAAAACACCTTGAATGTGATTGGCAGGACTAACTAGTAACAATAGATGCCCTAGTTTTTGATGTCCAAATAGAGACACCTTAAATGGGTCTGATTTTTCAGAAAATGCTGAGATCTGGCCATTTCAAGGAGTCTCAAACTGGGCACTGAAAATCTTGGCCCATAAACCTGACTTTTTGTGAACTGAACCTTCACCATTACCCAAGAAACCAAGGGGAGCTTTGAGCATGCCGCACCACTGAAAATTAGCATGGTCATGCCTTTTCTGTGGCCACAGCTTTCTGTTTCTATATTACTTAGGTTCTCGTACCTCTGACTATTCTGAGCTTTTGTAAGGTGTGGTAGGCTATCAGTATCAACTCTACAATAGGCTAGATGAAAGGCTGGATTGCCAAAGAGGATGACAATGAAATGAAGACCTTGTGCTAGGGGAAATTGTTCAACTTCTTTGTGATTTGGAGGACATATGCAATTGAGCTTTCCACCTCCGACTGACTTATTTCATCTCTTCATCCCTTTGCAGGATCATGTTGCTCAATGGAGAAGGTCTAGACTAGGATTAGTATTCTCTTGAATCTCCGTGGTAATGGGCTAATTTTCCATGGGAGTTTAATGGTGCACTCCCAGTGATTAACACCGGGACAGGAGACTAGATTTGAGGAATCTACACTAATAAATCCCCTCCCTTCATCCAATCCCAACTGGAATTTAACTGTCAGTTTGGAAGGTCTTATATTGCTCATCTTGCACAGTCCCTTAACACTTTTTCTGGATCTGAGGGGGAGAAAAGAGGGTTGGAAATAACTTGTACTTGTATATTTGGAATATACCTCACTGATATCCATCTGAGACTGAGTGGCCTGGAGGACAGTCCGTAATTTTCCTCTGAGGAGACTGAAGCCACAGAGTCAGATTTCAATTGCACTTGTGTAAATCTGGAGTATCTCTTCTGATGGCAATGCAGTTACTCTAAATTTACAGCGATGTAAATTCCTCTCTTTACAATCAGAAAACCTCTGAAATCAGTCCAGGATGCCCAGAAAATATCTGCCCACTGTGGTAAAGATTGCATTTCACTTGCATAGGGCACTGAATAGCAGCAGCAGCAGTAGTTCTTACTGGATGTGAGCCTGTTGGGTCATGCAAGTTAGGTCTACATTGTAATTAGACACCTGAAACTGACCCATGCCAGCTGACTCGGGGTTGCACTGGGGGGGGGGGGGGGCATTTTCACTGCAATGTAGACTTGTGGGGTCAGGCTGCAGCCTGAGTTCTGGAACTTTCCCACCTTACAGAGTCCTAGGCTATGTCTACACTTGTAAAGTTGTTGACTTTTGTTGACTTAGCAAGGTCGAATTAAAGTCCACTTAAAGTCGACCGTGTTAAATCGACTTAACAAATTGGCTACACTTTAAGTCAACCTTGTTAAGTCAATTTAACAGCAGACCTAGCTGTTATAATGGCTTTAAGTCAACTTAATAAGATTGACTTAGCATTAGTCCCTGTCCACACTGGCTTTAAGTCGACTTAAGGAGTCGACGTAAGGCTTAAGTCGACCTAAAGAGGTGGTGGTATTAAGTTGACTTAAACTTTTCATTAAGTTGACTTAAGGAAATGCTTAAGTCGACTTAAGAAAAGCCCGGTGTGGACACGGGTTTGTTTAGGTCGACTTAGGTCGAATTAAGGACTCTTAAGTTGCCAGTGTAGATGTACCCCTAGAGCCCAGGCTCCAGCCCAAGCCCAGCAGTCTGCACTGCAATGAAACAGGTGCATAGTCTGACCCCAAGGTTGACTGACATGGATGATCCACACGTGTTTAAGTGTAGTGCAGTGTAGACATACCCCGAGTCTCTTATTTAACAGCATCATATCCCCACTAAACAGCTCGTGTTTTCGCTAAAGAAAGAGATCTGTAAATTCCTTAATTACAGTAATCATCTCTTGAGGTTTATCCTAGATAGCTACACAAAGAAAATTTGACCATGATTATTGAAAGTGTAAATGCTATTAGAATCACCTAGCATTTCCAGTTCCTGGCTTACATTTTATTTTTGTTAAATCCAGGCCCTCTCTGTACATAACTAAAAATCACATTCTTTATCCGCCAGTTAAATGGGCTACTTTGTTTTATAAGTATTAAAATGGACTGAATCTATTAATTTCAAGAACAGGAAATGTCTCGCTATCATCTAAGAAAAGGACACTTATTAAGATAAAGCTTTTTAATGACTTAAACTCTAAATTGCGTTTTACAAAAAAGTCTCCATGAACATATTCATGGAACACAGCCAGCCTTTTTAGAAAACTCTCCAGTTCTGATTTTATAACACATCCAATTTTTTTAAAGCTTCATTTTGTTTCAGCACTAAATATTTTTAACCTGTTGTTGTTTATTTGTAACGTGATGGCTCTTAGGAGCCCCAGTCTTGACCCAGGACCCCATTATGGTAGGTGCTATACAAACACAGAACAAAAAATACAATCACTGCCTCAAATTGCTTACAATCTAAGATGAGAACAGATGGATATAGACAGATGGGGAATATACAAAAAAGAGACAATACAGGTCAGAATGTAGTCTCTGCACACCAGTTGCTTTCACTAAGTTTTTTTAGGGGTTCACTGCAAAAGAGTTTTCAGAAAGTATGTGATGGACAACAATGAGGCAACTTTTGCAGATAGTGAAGAAATAATTTAACAGCTTATGTTACCTATACCACCTCAATAGTAAAACAGAATTTTAAAATTCTAATTTTTCATGTTTATTTACTTCACTAAGAAGTAGAAGAATGAAGACGACTTGTAAAAGAGCTCTATGTAAGCACAAAAGCTTGTCTCTTTTCCCAATGGAAGCTGGTCCAGTAAAAGATATTTTTCTCACCCACCTTGTCTCTCTAATAAAATAGACTAACTGTCTAACTAATTTAATTTTCCATTTCTCATACACTAGCACAAAACTGCCATCTTTGAACTGCAAACCCAGCAGATGAATTTTAAAAACTAGACTATTTTTCATTTTTTAAAACTTCAGGAAAGCATTTGTATTAATTTTGGATTGTATATAAATCCTTAAATCCAACTCTATAGCATAAACTATCTTTCCCTTTTTAGTAAATATTATTTTGAGAAATATTTTGTGAGTTCACATTTAAGGGAATGATGTCAAGATAAAAATCTTCTGAGTTGAGCAAAGTTACAGAAAACATTTGTGTGGAAATTCATGCCAAGTTTTTCAACAATTAGTTTTGTGTGGTTTCACAGCCTCAACATTTTCAAGGTATCTATTTCAGGAAATAGGAAACTTTCTACACTGAAGCCTGTGAAAAATTTAAGTGCCACTTTTACTTGAAAAAAATGTTCAGCCTAAACTGAAAATGTGTGTGGGGAGAGATCCTGGTCTATTCACGAAAGTTATACCGATTTTAAATCAACTTTTAAACAAATTTAGTTTAACTAGGGCAAAGGCCTTTGTGCACAGTCTTTTTCTTCCACGTTAGCTTGAATTAATCGACTACCCTTATTTTGCTTCAGGACAAATTGAAGTAAATGTGTCTATGCAGTTTTTTGCACTGGTTTAACTAAATTGCCTTAAAACTCAGTCAGTGCTCCTTTCTCCTGGAGATCAAACTGGAGAATGAGAGAAAGTAGTATCAGGTTTGAGCACAGGCCTGGGAGTCAGGAATTCCCTAGTTTGTTAATCCTTATATAGCACATTGCATACAAGAATTTCAAAATTGTGGGATATCAAGGATTAAAAATATATACTTAAGCCTCCCAAGCATCCATATGAGGTAAGAAAATATCATCTTATTTCATATATAAGGAATAATAGTTTTTAGAGGAACATTTGTTACTCTTGATTTAAATGATCATGTTTACAAATGTTTTGGATAACTTAATCTTTGTACCATAACAGGCAAAGCATGACATTTGAGTATTTAAAATCCCCCCAGCTATTGCAAGGACAAATAATGTTAGGTCTGTGTTGACACTTGTCATGTGTCATAAAGCATTTCTGAACCTACCATGAGATTCATCTGATGTATGAAAAACAATTCTTGCACAGGCAAAATTCCTACTGGTTTGTAATCCAAACTCTTAGGAGGATTTTAGGAGCTCAAGTCCATTTTATATGATCAAACATCATGAGCTGATCCTCCAAAAACACAAGATTACTAAAAATATTTGTAACTTTTAGGTTCTTCTTACTTGCCTTTTGGTTTTTGACCCTTAGGTTGAATGCTAGTCATATTTTCAAGCTTTTCTCCACCAGCAGGAGGGCTAGAAACTTATTAATTAAAAATTGAAAACTTAGATTCTCATGTAAATACTCCAAGAGCTCTGGGGATTTCAGGAAAATATCAGATTTTTTTCACAATAAAATCATGAGTTGGCAACACATTTTCTAGATGCTTTCATGCTTTAATTTATGCCCATAGGATGCAATTGACTTCATCTGCACATAGGTTGACTTAAAAGAATGAAGTGCAGTGAGAAGGCAAAATTGACCATTATTCTATCCTATGGAATAGCAGTTGCAGGCTTTGTGTCACTTTGGGATGCGTTATGGTAACTGATTCTGCATAATCACAGATACTGTAATCCCACCCACACTGCTACCTACCACACTCACTCATGTAGGACTGGCACGGACATAAAGTACTGAGAAGGGGTGAGGATATTTCAGCATGGTTGTTCTCCTGACGTTTCTTTAGTGACATTTAAGGTGGGTGGAAGCCCTGGCAGAAACTGTATGATCTCAGATGATTTTCTTCCATAGTACAATACCAATAAGGACTTAACTATTGTTCGATTTTAATTTAGCCTGCACAAAATGAAAGCACTGATCCTCATTTTCAGTAGAAAGGTCGGTGTACTCTTTGCTGGTAGCGGTTATCAGGAACAGTTCTTCCACTGGCACTGAAAAACTAACTTCTAGAGTGGGCAGGATAAAACCACTTCTAAAAGGTCTACAGAAAGTGCCAGGGACCTAACAGAATATGATTTCAGTCATATGGAATGCCACAGAATTCCTGGAGGCAGGAGTCATTCTCTTTCTGCCTGGAAAGTGCCCAGTACATAGTGGTTGCTGCTATTAACTACTAGTAATAGTTCTGGGAATGGTTTGAGCCAATTTTCACTAGCAGCTAAATGATACTCAACCCCAGTTGAAGAACAAGCAATTGGCTCTATTTCTGGTAGAGTAATTTTCCTAGTGGAGACAGACCTGACATCCAAAACCCATAACCACCCACTCTCTACCCTACTGAGCTATTGGTGAAAAAATTTCCTTTTTCTTAGTCAGATGTCTATCATGCTACTCAGGTCTTAAAAATGGTGCAAATTTTTACCAATTTTAAATCCACCATGACTCAGTGTTTCTCTTTGGCTATGTCTACACTTGTTGATTTAAGTCTACTTAGCATGTCTACACTCAAAAATCAAGTCGACTTAAAGGGAACCTTGCCAAATCGACTTAGAGCGTCCACACTGGATGCCTAAGTCAACTTGTAGGAGCTAGGTGGACCTGGGACTGATCCACGGTGGCGGGGGTTGGGGGGGCACCACTTGCCAAGTGCCAGGGGGCTCAACATTTGCTCCATTGTACCTGGGTACAATGGGGGCTGAGCAGGACAGGGACACTGGCAGGGCATAGGAGCAGGGTGGGCAGGGCTCTGTCCTGCCCTGTGGGAGAGGGACACGCCAGGCTCTGCCTGTGCCAGCCACCCTGGCAGGGAGGGCAGTGGGGGAGCCCTGAAGCTCTTTAAGTTGACTTAAAGTTGATTTAGGGCTAATCTGCATCTACACTGGCTAAGTCGACTTAATAAAGTCGACGTAGTCAGTAAAGTTGACTTTAAATGAGGTTTTATAAAGTCAACTTTAATTTTCCTTAAGTTGACTCAAGCAGCTCCTTAAGTCGACTTAAGAAAAATGTAGTGTAGACGCAGATTAAATTAAGTTGGTTTAAGCAAACTTAAGTCGACTTAATTTGTAAGTGTAGACACACCCTATGTGACTAAGTAGCTATTGGTGAATACATTTCCTTTTTCTTAGTCAAATGTACGTCATGCTACTCAAGTCTTAAAAATATACCATCCCACTCTTTTAACTAAATTAGGAGCAAGAGTATTCTCAAGACTATGAAACACCAAGACCCACACCATTTAATTTGAAAATTATAAGAGTTTCCCAACACTTAAAAATGCCAGCGGCCTTCCCCATTCCCAACTCCATTTGAAACAGAAACAATAGATGGGCTAGATTCATGACTTAAATATTTTTTCCCTGTGGTTTTGGGGGCATTGCAGATTCTAGTAGTAATGACTCTCATATGAAAAAACATTAAGTAATTATCAAAAATGATTTGCAGAAACCATCTAATGCTGTAAAATTAAACCAACAAATATATTCGCATAAAAAACATTTGCATTGTATCAAGAAAATTCCCCTTTTCACAGTATACTCACAGCTGACAATATCAGAATATACAGAAAAACAACCATCAAAGAGGAGCTGGTTTTAGCTTTTGCAGATGCCATCATAAAGCATGGTATGAGGACTAGAGGCTTTCAACAGAGGATTGGGGGGGAGAAGACCTAAACATTCTGATCAAACTCTGGAACAGCTGGCACAAATCTTCCTCTTGAGTAAGTTCCATGAAAGAAAAATAGATAACAAATACCTTACATTTCCATAAGGTCTTTCAACTCAAAGGAACCCATAGTTCTGATATATAAATGTCATGGAGTAATTTCAGCAGGTGCTGGAAAGTAGCTACCTTTAAGGCGAACTGTAGACACTCTTCCATGGTGCTATACAGAACTAAGAAGTAGGAATGGAACAGGCTTTAAATGTGGCATACATTGTCATTGTGAGAAGCTGAAAGAAAATATGGCCAAAATACTAATATACAATTTAAAGAGTTACCTATTGATTTAGAACTCCATGTTGCCACTCTTTTTCTTGCTGAGCTGCAATTAACTATTCAGTTCCACTGAACTCAGCAGTGACTACTACTCAACCTGAGGGATGAAGAATTGTGTTCTAGCTGTACAGATAAACATTAAGGGATGGATCCAACTGTCTCAGTGTGTCCTGAAATTTCTATGCTCCAGCTTACTACTAGAGCCAAGTGGTTGGATGCTGTCCCAGAATCTAGTAGAACTTAAACTCTGTTAGAAAAAGTTACTCTGGTCTGCTGAGTTCAAGCCTTCTTTATTGGGGAAGTTACTCAGAATCCTGTATCTAAGAAGAATTACATTCTTTCTCTTCCTCTTCATTTCACGATCCACCTCAATAAACTCACATGCACTTCAGACAGATTAGCTAGCTAATTGCTTCCCTTAACAATAATAGAAATCCCTTTAAAATGAAACAAATTATGGAACAAAAAACACTTCCCAGTTTATGCAATTTCATTTCCCAGTGGGCTACAATCCTGAGGACAAAGGCCCACTGGGAAATCATTTCCCCAAATATAAGAGCCCCCCGCTCCTATATAGGAAGGCAAAAGGGACCTTAAGTAAGTGGTTAGTAACTGTAACCACTATAGTAACTGCTGAAGTACTATACTGATGCACAAACAAATCCAAAATTAAGAAAGAAGATGAAGTAACTTCAGTCTACTAAGCAGTGATTTATGTATTGGTATTCCCCTCTGAGAGGCACAGCATTAATATGTATTTAGTCTCTTCTTTTCTCTTCCCTAACATAAACAAAACACTCTTTCTAAATACTATGGCTTGATTCTGTGCTATTAAGCTCAGTTTCTCATTGACTTGAATAGGAGCAAGATCAAATCCTCCAAATCTTAAATCGAAAGTCCTTTACAATATTCTTTAAAAAAACATCCAATAGAGTCTATTGGATAGACTGTCTGCTACGAAGTTGTTTGTACACAATTGCTTCAGGATGCACCAAAACCAAAAGATGAATTTTATGGTTAGCCAAAGACTGCCCCAAACGAAAGACGTAGGCAAACATGGTTCCAACCTCAGAGAGTATGAGGGGGTGTAAAGATAATCGACAAAATAGGTTGACAGATCTTGTTGGAGGAGGTCCAGGAAGGCATGTGGGATCCAAGGAAATGGTGGTGGTTACAGATTGTTATATTTCTAGTGATCTAGGCGTCATCCTAATGGGTGGACATGGGTTGGTATTATACATTTATTTTGATTCCAGAGATATATTGGGCTTATTTAACAATGCTACCCTTAGAATAATGTAAGCATACTAATCTTTATTGCTGGCTATGAACAGCATATCTTGGTATCATTTAACTAAATGGACTTGGGCTGTTGGCTTAGGTAACTGAAATAATATTTAAAATGGTGGGATGAGTTGGAAAACACATTTAAAAGAATTTTTTCTTACTTGTGTTGTTAATAGCACCTGAGAGTACAAAAAGGGTGAGTTTTCAAAATTCTTTTACTTCCCTTCCATTTTTTATTTTTATTTTTTACTTTTTGATTACTCTGCACACATCATTGAGTTTGGAGAATGAAACTAGCAGACTCTTGTTTATGTTGTCGCTCGTTTCAATTGCAGCCTCTTACGTGCTAGTAACATATTGAAATGTCTGGGTTACAAACACTTGAAAGGAAGATTTGTATACTAAAATCCTTCAAGCTTATCATTGCAATTTGCAAAATCTTCCATGAAGACATTCCAGTTAAGAAAGCATTTTGTTCCTTGTGCCTTTTAAAACTTAACTTGATTTCCTGGAAGAGTGCTAATCCCGCTGCATTTTACAGTGTGTTTGGGACCTGGGCTACTGCGAGGCTTGCCTCTAGTGGTGATGGCAGCAGTAGCACATTAAGTAATTCTTTTGTGATGGCAGCACCCAGATTCACCTAATCTTGCTTTATCAGCTGAATCTATTGGAGAAAATTCTCTACTGTTTGTTACCAGTTCTATCTGTGCAAAGTGGGCGTAAAACATTAATCCACCAGACTAAGAGTTTGTGTTTTGGGTAGTCATTTATGCCTGTGTAAGTAAGAAAGTCTTGAGCCTCTTTTCTTCAGTCAGATGTGAAGTAAGGAAGATTTGCCATGGGGTGAATGAGAGTAGCAATGGGCACCAAGCATTACAGAGGTCTTCAGGAAGACTTACGTTATCCTTGCTGGGACTTTTCTAAATAAACGGCTTTCACGTGCTCAATTTGGCATGGTTAGAACAGCAGAGCTTAGCAGAAGATGCTATCTCTGTGTATGTAAAACTGTAGAAAAAAAGTCTACCTAGTGTATTGAGTTTATTATTATATTTGTAGGCATGTGTTAGGTTTTTCTATGGCACCTAGCACCATGGGGTGAAATCCTGACCCCACTGAAGACAATGACAAAACTTGTATTGACATCAGCAGAACCAGGATTTCACCCATAGCGTCCATACCACAAATAAGGATAGCACTGAATGCTTTAGATGGGGAGTGGAAAGTCGAATATAAAAATCAGCATGCAATCATGTTATTATGGCGCTATTGTGTAGTGAACACACGAAGGGAGAGGAGTTAAAGCTCCATGTATAACTTTAGCATTGTTTCCTGTCCTTTGACTATTACAACTTTAGCTTACTTTATTGAAGTATTTTTAAAAGGATTTTAAACTGTCTAACCAGTACAGTGTCAGTGGAATAGTTTGAAAGGGCTGCCCCACAGACCTCCCATTGCAGGGACTGAGGATGAAAAGCTGCATCTAGCCCCAAAGTAGTCCAGGTCAGAATTAAAACCATATCCCCTTACTATCATGTAGTCCATACATTGCTGGAAGACAGAGTACAGCATTCTCTATTATCTCCCTCCCTTTTTTTTAGCACTCCAACAAATAAAATAAATTCTGTGCGTGAAAAATGGGCCCAATTAATTCCTGGTGTAAAGACATTGACGTCAGAAAAAATAATGCTGACTGTGCAGAGAGAGAACATGCTTAACGTCAGTGGCTGCAGCCTAAACTGTTAATGATTTTAACTGCAACTGAACTTATTAATAAACTGGCCATTTTCCATCAATGAGGAAATACAAATGCAAAATGAAGATCACCTACTTCATGAGATGATTTTTTACATAATGAGAGATCTCTAGGGATAAGCTTCAAACTTCTGAATACTTATCTAAATCAAACCACCTTCTCTCTGAAGAATTTTCCATCCCTTATATTATGTACTGGTTTTCCAAATAAAACAGAGGGCTTACCATGTCTGTTAGTAATGCCAGGTATTTACACTGACCTGTTTCCATCACTTATTCAGAACACATTTTGTCAATTCACCTGAACGTAGGGCACAATAGTTACCGGTAGATGTCCTTAATCGTAACCACAATGATCTTTTTTTTTCTTGAAGATGCTGCAGTTGTGAATGCATCTGTAGCTGTTGCCACTTAGTAATGAGTGTGTAGTGTTGGCAGTTGAAGCTGAGAGGCTATCTATCACATTGACAAAAGAATTCTTCATGAACACAAATCCCAGGGCACCAGAGCAGCACTTAACAGCCCTGACTGTATTGAGTGGGAGGGAGAAAACTGAATAAAAGACCAAACAAGAAATGATTCAACTGGAAAAACTATTAAAAAAGATGAATGTATTGTGTTCTATCCATTTATATTTAAATCTCATTTTGGTAGAGGGAATACAGAATTATATTCATTTTAACCAACAATACGTTACCCCCTCACATCCCTTTATTATAGTGTTGCCACATGCGTAGTTTGAGAGAGAGCAAAAAAGCAAGGCACAGTGGAGTAGTTCTGATCTCTGAGAAAAAGAAAAAAGTGAGACACATTCCAACTTTTCCAGGTTGTTGTTGACCCCAGTCCTGGCCCTTTAAAATACAGAATGTATTATCATGGAGACAAGTTCCCTCAAATAAAGTTAAGTTACTAAGGTATCCCCTTCCTAAAGCACTGAAGGAATTTTAAAAGGCTAGTATTCTAAATGAATTATATATAAAATGAAACTTTTTTTCTTTTAAGACTAATATTGGAATTGTCCATGGAGCACATTCTCTCTCTTTCAGAAATGATGTATTAACTTTATGATATTCAATTTCAGATGATTATTTATTTGTATTACAGTATTTCCTTGGGATTCTAATGGAGATTGGGGCACCAATGTGCTTGATTCTGTACAGAAACATGGCAGAGATGGTTTTTGCATGCCTCAAAAGGTAATAAATTAAATGATTTGCTGAGGGTCATGCTGAAAATTTGTTCAGTGAGAGCAGTCCTGGGATAGGTTTTCAGCACCATAGTCCAGTGCCTGAAGAGATCTAAAAATCAGATATCATACCATGCTGAATTGGTGGAACTTTCCTAACTTTTTTTTTTTTTCAAATTGAATGCTTTATGGCCTATAAGTCTGCTCTTGTGCTTTTTAGTTTAGTTTTGGGCTGATCCATATTAAGGCTTCGATCCTGCAAGGCACAATTCACCTTTTGTACAATGTTATGTGAACTTATGGTGCTATTTCTAACTATTTACAGGTACTAATACAACCATTCCAAACAAAAATCAATCCAAATAGGAATAGCCTGTATAATAGCGAATTACAGACCATATAATGAAATGCCATATGACAGAATTGAAAAAGATGGGGTCACATCTTAACTATTTCTTCAAGACTTATGTTATGAAGCCTACTCTACATTTTTTATACTACCGATATGTTCAGCTGGACTGTCTTCTCTGCCATTCCACCTCCCAGCTCCAATAATAAATGAAACTCTCTGTGTTTAATAAGTCCCATCCTTCATGTCCATGATGACTGGCATGAGATCACACTTGCTTCCCCTGGTCTTGTTTCAAGCTCTAATATTTTTATTAGGTCTCACTGATTTAACTTTTCAAGTTCACCAGTGATTTAAACTCCCAATGTGATCTTGCCAGACTTTTTCTATTTAAAACCAAGTTCACTCGCCAAGTGGGTTTTCCCCAAACTCTTGGGATTATAGTTATATTCTCTGCACTCAAAAGCCCAACAGCGCAAGTCTCATTTTTTTAAAAAAAAGTTCTTTATTGCATTGGCATGTTTTGCATTTCTTTTCTTTGAACCATTTGTGTCAGATGTCTGTCACTTAGGGTGGGATTTTCAAAAGTGCTTGGTTTTTTCATTGATTTCAGTAGGGACAGAATAAGGGCAGTGCTGAGTGTTTTCTAAAAATCCCACCTTCATCTTTCACTGAACTTGAACAAATTTCACACGTTCAACAGGGGGTAGTGAACACAATTTAACCTGTAGCCTTTCTTTTTAATTTGACCAAACACTCACAGCAAAGACGTCTACTGTGAAAGTAGAATAGCTATAAAAAAACACTTATTTACATCTGTTTCAGCACTGCAATGCAGATTGCAATTAAGAAGTTTCTGGTGTGGTAAGAATAATAATACAGCTGGAATGCAAACACATAATTTACACAAGAATTTCATTCCATATGGGTTCCCCCCACTTCTAACTAAGAATTAATTGCAACTTTCAAGAAGATTTGATTGTCTGTTTAAAAAAAAAAAAAGAAAAGAAAAGCAAAAACCCATTTCACTATGGAGGAATTTTAAATGACTTCGGTTTAAAATTTTCTTTCTTTACATTGTTCAAGTCGAGAGACTGCTTTGATCAAGCTTTGAGTTATATAATTTATTAGAGTAAAGGGAAGAGGATAACCTTCAGATGTCATCTGTGGTGAAATGCTGATGTTAAAAACGTTAAATGTTTGCAGACTAAAGGCATGTTTGGTTGGGAGGGCCAAAAAGAATAAACAAAATGTGACATGTTATTTATCCTCTAGTAAAATACACAACAAAAGTAAATATAAATCATATTTTATAATGTCTTAATCAAAACACTGGCATACGTATTCTGTAACTAACCTCATTATGGTGGTATCTTGCCATACCATATATAATGTGAATACATATGCAGTTGGCTTTAAGATTGTCAGTACAGCAATTTTGTTAAATCCTTATAGCTTCTTAATATATACAATGTAAATCCTGTGAAGGACATTTGTATATCCCTTTTGACATACGTCATAGACTTTGCTATCCTGTTGTAGTTCTGTAGATTAGTGGTTTGAGACATGTGGTAGGGCAGTGGGATATAAAAGATTCCCTTTTCACAACATAAGGTTTATTTTTAAATGGTGCTTCACTTTATGGGGGTACTTGTGCCCTCAAAATTTGCCTCCTCAATTTATTTGTGGCTACAAAGCTGCATACTTGAACCTGTAACTACCTGGCTATAGGGGCTGATAATGTAATTAGAAGCAGATTAAGATTTTCACTGGCAATTCATTATGTAGGTGCAAAAATCACACCTGGCTGAAAATGTAATGTGCAAACACTGTACTAGTATCCAGAGAGCATGAAGAAACAGCTATAAGGAAAAGGAGAGCAGAATCAGTATAAAGGGGAATTGACATACTGATACCAATTAAACCTTTTCAACTAATAACAAAAATAGCCCTTTTAAGACAATTTTTATTTGACTGACATGACACTTTCATTAAATGCTAATGAATTAGAATTGATGTGAATAGCTGTCTTCAGAGTTCAACTGAACAGCCATCAATCAGTGTAATTGAATTGCTACTTCATATAAATAAAATAATTTAAAAAGTTGCTGTTTTGGACAGGTATGTAAAATACCAAGAAACTGGGAATATGGACGTCACTGAGAGAAGGGCAGATACTAATACTCAAAGCTTGGCAATTCAGCAATGTCACTATGCAAATGTCAGTATTATAAGAAGCCAAGGGATTCACACCACAAACATTACCATACATTGTCCCAAGTGTCTCCTTGGTAGTAGAATCCATCTATAACAAAGTGGTTCCTCAGAGGGTTATTGTAATAGTTTACACTGCTGCCATCCACTTCTTTAGGGTTTAAATTGTTCAGGGCAGAGTGGGAAATGTCCTAGTTGGGCCAGATCCAACACCAAGAAGCGATGCCAGCATACATCAATCAAGGATCTGGCTTTATGTATAGATCTAATAGAATAATTTCAAAAGTAGATCAACATTGTTATTTAATACCTCCTTGAGCCATTAAGGACATAAGGAATACAACCATTGTGTCCTTAATGACTCATCAGGTTACGCTCTGGGCCCATTGCACCTGGCAGATTCCTTAACATTAAGGAGACAATGGTTGTAGACAGCCTCCTGTCTGGGGCGTTTCCACAAAATCATACAAGTTAAAGTATACATATAACACCAAATTCCTAACTTCTAATCCAAACACAATTCCTACAAAACTATGTAATCATTCCCAGCAAATTACTACCTTTCTATTGATACCAAACATGACATAGTTCCTATGGATTATAGCATATATGAATAGAAAATAATATCATAAATGCTTCCCTAAATCCAGACAGCGTCACACATGGCTCTGCCCTGCCCTTTGGGGGGCATCCCAGGCTTCCCCTGTGCCTCCCCCTCCGGCAGAGAGGGCATTGGTGTAGTCCTGGGGTAGCCCTAAGTCGACTTAGGGCTACCCCACATCTACACTGGCTTAATTTGACTTTAAAAAGTCGAATTAAGCCTTAAGTCTACTTAAATCTAGGTTTAATAAAGTCGACTTAATTTTAATTAAATCGACTTTATTTTCCTTAAGTAGATTTAAGCAAGCTGCTTAAGTCGGCTTAAGCAAGCTGCTTAAGTCGACTTAAGGAAACTGTAGTGTAGGCGCAGGGTAAATTAAGTCGACTTAAGCAAGCTTAAGTCGACTTAATTTAAAAGTGTAAATGCAGCCAATGACTCCCTGTGGCAGTGAGTTTCGCAATCTGTGTTGGCATTGTGTAAAAGTGTTTCCTTTTTTTGGTTTTGAAATCGCCAACTTTCAATTTCATTGAATGGGCCCTTGTTCTTTTGTTACGAGATGGAAACAGGTGCTCCTGCTCTACCTTTTTTAATACCGTTTATTATTTTTCTATTTTTATCATGTCCCTTCTTATTTATCGTATTGTTAAATTAAAAATCCCAATATTTTCCATCTTTGTGTGAGAGTTTTCCATGCCTCTAATCATTCTCTCACTATCCTCTCTCATTCTGTAATAACCTGTAGAAAGTGGGTATAGGTAATGGGAATTAATATAAGTAAATAAATAGTAAAAGTTAGTAGAATAGGCCCAAGCCTGAACCAGTTTTCAAAGGCCTTAGCATGACAACTCACATGAACCAATGCCAAGAACTCAGACGTCACATAGCTGGCATCAGCAACCTTGGAAACTTACTATGTTGCAAAGAGTACCCTGCACATAGCGTGTGAGAACCAATGGCTATGTTGCAAAGATTTGCCCTGCACATAGCGTATGGGAACTGGGAGCAATGTTTCAAAAGTATAGAAGCGTATGGGAACTGGGGGCAATGTTGCTAAGACGTGGGAACCTTTGTAAAAACAGGAGGGGCACGAGGGGCTAAAGCCCTATATATATCAGCTCTGGAGTCAGAGACAGCGGACAGGAGGCTGGACAGATTCAAGACGCCCAGAGGCCTTGGCTTCTATTGCAAGTGGGGTCTGTCCATAGCCAGGAAGGCACGGTAGAGCTGAGAAGGGGGCTCTATCTGTAGCCAGAGAAAGGTCAGTACCTAGTCTTAAAGGTGACTGGGCTGGCATGTTGGTCTGAGCTCACCAGAGAAAGGTCAGCACCTGATCCTTGAGAGTGACGAAACTGACACGTTGGTGAAGAGTTCGGTGAGTGTTAAGACAGTATAATAGGCCTCGGTGAAGGCCTATGATGAATATGGTTCATATTTAGGGACGTGTAGGGCTCAGTCCCCTTAATGGGATTGCAGCAGGAAGGTTGTTCTTTTAACAACTGGATAAACTAGGAGTTAGTTCCCCGAACCTAGGTTGGTAAGAGGTATCGGGCTAAGGTTAGGGACCAAGTAGTTTAGCACCCCGGCCTGGGAGTAGAGGTAGATTAGACTGCTACCCCCTTTTAAAGGTAGGGGCAGACGCAGTATAATAAGAGTAGCTTTAGCAATTAAATATTCAATAATGCGCATTTACTTTCATTTTTAAGGCCTGCTGCAGCACAATAACCGAGTAACAGCACAACAGCATTATAGCATAACAGTAAAGTATTTAACCTTGCAAATGTATAACAGTTAAAAAGAGTGCACAAATAAACAGGAAAAAAAGTGCATAAGTCTTATTGTACTCATGATGATCTGCAATAAACATCTTATGCTTATAACTCTCCTGATTCCATTGTTGTTTTCCCTAGTATTGTTAATCCCTAGTACCCCTCTACCCCCCCTTATTTTTTCCCCTATGGGAACAGTATTTAGTTCCTGTAATGATCACCTGGGTTATCGGCTGGATCGGTTCAACCCTTTATAATCTGGTTCCCTTGACCACTGATGTACCTGTCAGTGCCTCCCGCTTTCCATCAGACCAAGGCCGGGCTATTATCCCGGTGGACAAAGAACCCATCGTCTGCCCGCACCCCTCGATGAATAGCACCCCGAGGGGGGACGTTAAACAGAGTAGCGGCGTACATAACCTTTTTGAGATAGGGTGTCCTATACCATACACATTTACTTCAGATAATGCTGCATCATTGACATATGTAAAGACACAATACCCTCAATTCCATTTTTAATGAGTTCTAACATTTTGTTTGCTATTTTAAAACACAACTGAACATTGTGCAGAAGTCTTAATTTGAAGCCCAAGTCCCTTTTCTCAGTTGGTACAGTTTATTTAGAATGCTGTAAGGTTTAGGGGTAGTTTTACATTTTTTCTGCCCAGTGCATATTATTTTATATTTATCAACACTGAACCTTATTTGCCATCATGTTGCCCATTCACCTTGCTTGCTTAAATCTCTTGGAAGTTGCTCACAGTCCTCTTTTGTTTCTGACTTGTTTAGGGTTGAAGAATGTATTAGACCCCAATACAAGCACTACAGGAAAACACAAAAAAGTAACGTTATGCAAAAGCAAAACTCTTCCTGTACAACAGCTCAGAGGACATGCCTAGCTTCTCCGTTCTTCCCAATTTATACCATATGAAGACCTGATTTGAAACCCAGCTTCTTGTGTGTGCACAGCTTTGCATGTACAAACATCTGCAAATTTATATTTCATGCCCTCGCATCTTAAGAGTATTATTTATGTGTGTACACTTCTAAAGTGCTAACACGTGGACACACAGTGTCTGTCTTTCCACAAGATGCTGTGTGAATAATTGATATTTCATTATCAATTTCAACAAACAAACAAACCCTTTTTTGGTTGAATCAAAACTGAAACTTTTCTGAATTTTTGGCAAATCAGAAGTTAGAGAAATTTTATTTCTGGTCAAATAGTACATTTCGTTTTGGCATTTTTTAACAAAAGCAAAAGAAATAAAGGGCTACGTTCACAAAACAGAAGTGGAAATACTCCCCCTTACAATGTTCAGGGACATAATAGATTTGAGGTCATCCTTATTTCTGTGAACAGGACTTGAAGCTGTTGTTTCCATTTCCCTGGTGAGTGCCCTAACTACCAGATTAAAGGATATCCTGTAGGGAGGGGTTCTCTGGATCACATGTCCCACTTTATATAAAATTGGGCTAGAGAGGGAGAGAATGTAGTCTAGTGGTTAGGGCACTCTGTTGGGGTGCACAAGAGTCTCACTCTCTATTCCAATGAATTGTTAACTTGAAGTCCCTGCTTTAGAGTAGGGATTTAAAGTGGTTAGGATCCATGTCAGTTAAGTGCCCAAACCAATTGGGTAAAGGTTATAATGGCACAGTCACCATTAACTTGTGAATGGCACCTCAATCTTGTATGTCTAGCCTGAAAAATCAAAACATTCTGGAAATATCTAAATGATTCATTCTGATACTTCAGAAAGCTTTTCTTTCAGCTGGAAGAACTTGACAAATGTGTGAAATGTTTCAGTCAACCTGAATTTGTACTTTTTAAAAAAAGAAATCACTTTTCACCCAAAAACATTTTGGCTCTACTAAATTTCCTAGGAAGTTAAAAGGCTAGAGCAAATAAGAATGTTCTCCAAGTTCTTGGTTTCTTTGGTCAGAGGCTGTGAATCCTTTGGTTTAGCACTTATGATTTGATGTAAGAGGGAGACAGTGGTGTATAGTGTATTGAATGACTTCTAAAATGTATGGTAAATTGCATGGTTACTAGAGATTATAATTAACTGTGATTTATATTACAATGGCACTTACAACGGCCAGTTCGATAGCAAGACTTACTGTGCTATACAGTACATAGACCTGAGAAAAAGGCGGTCCCTGCTCCTCAGAGTTTACCTTTTAAGATGGTTTCTGGATCAACATCCTGCAACTGAAAACTCTCACTTTAAGGTAGTTTGGATCAGGATATGAGTATAAGTAGATTAAAGCCACAATAATGTCAACAAACAAGCAAAGAGATATGTTCTTATTTATTAAAAATTAAAGTCTCTACTGAACTTCATTTACTACCCTTCCATATGGGGATGACAGTTTCTAATGCCTTCTTTCATTTTCTGTCATTGGTGCAGATAATGAAAACTGGCTGACTCTTTTCTAGCCTGCGTTTGTTCTCTCTTTCTCCTTCTCTTGTTTTGGTTATTTCTCAGACATTTCCTAACACAGAATTTTAGCTTCTGTCTTCACCTCTACCCCACAAATTAATCAGCCGCATATCAAACAGACAATATTTTAAATATTTTGTTTGCCAATATAAAAGTTGCTGCTTCTACTACTTCCATGGCCATCTATAATAGGTGAGAGGGAGGAGAACTGATTGCTAGGCATAATCTTAACATAAGCCTGTAAAGAAAATTGGACTAATCCTTGTCATTAACTATTTGGAGACTGTTCATAAATGCCCCTCTAAAGCACACAGACATGAAAGCGGGAAAGTACCTGCACTGTCGTATGTTTGAGATGAGGGAACAGATGTGGAGAACCACTATGTTCTGAATGCTCTTACTCTGCCCAATTTGGAGTGAGCATTCAAAGTATGTGACTGAGAACTGGCCTCTGGACAGGGTTTTGCCTGATGATGTATTTGAATGTGGATTTCAAATATGGGACCAAGAATTCCTTGTCTTGATCATATAATGCACCAGTAGAGATGTGCCTTATACTTCTACAGCTGATTATGAATCCATCTGTGTGTATACACACCCACACATTATATATATATATATATATACCAGGTGTCTCAAACTCAAATCACCACAAGGGCCATATGAGGACTAGGATATTGGTCCATGGGCTGCATCACTGAAACTTTTTCATACAACAGTTTTTAAAAACCTGATGGGCCACCGGTTTATTTAATTAAAATTAAATTAAAAAAATGAATTGAATTCAAAGTGATTTTAAATAAAATTAATTGGGTTTAATTAATTTAATTTGAATGAATTTTTAATTGAAATGCAATTTTAGAAAGGTTTTTAAAAAAAACTTAAAAAAGGTTTTTAATTAAAATTACATTTTTTAAAGTCTTTTTTTTAAAAAAAAAGAGAGAGAAGGAAGGAAACAAGGAAGAAAGAGAAAGAAAGAAAAAGAGAGAGAAAGAAGGAAGGAAGGAAGAGAAAAAGAAAAAGGAAAGAAGGGAGGAAGGAAACAAGAAAGAGAAAAAAGAGAGAGGGAAGAAAAAAAGAAAAAAGAGAGAAAAAAAGAAAGAGAGATGGAAGGAAGAGAAAGAAAGAGAGAAGAAAGGGACCAAGCGGAGCGATGGTGATGGTGGCCAGTTGCAACCCCGGTGGGGCTGTTGATCTGGGAGCCAGCCAACTCTGGTGGCCTGCTGCAGCTCCTACTGGGGCCAAAAATCCAGGGCCTGGGTGACCCCAGTACCTGCTGTGGCCCACGTAGGGGCCCAAAATCTGGGGCCCAGCCAGCAGTGATGGGCTACCTGGGCCCCTGCTGGGGCCGGGGCTGGCGATTTGGGCCCAACAGCCTGCTGCGATCCCCACTGGGGCTGAGGCTGGCAATTTGGAACCAGGTTCCAGGCCGGCGGTGGTAGGAGCCTGATTGGGCCCAGGCCCCCGAACCCATTTTGGGGGCAGCAACACCCCAGCAGCGGTTGGCTCCTCCCCGGCTGCCTGGCAGTGGCTGCCGAGGCTCCTGGCTGGGCGGGAGGGCCTGGAGGGGGCAAGGGGTGTGGCCCGGAACGAAGCACTGCCGAGGTGACGTGCCATTGGCAGTGCCCCGAGTGGGAGGGAGGGGGCGGAAGCATGGTTGCTGACTCCCAGCCAGCGGGGCGTGGCCACTTGAAAAACTGGCTAGAGGTTGCGAACCCCTGAACTCTGGGTATTGTTGCAGGTCGTAGGAGGTAGCTGCGTGTTTGAGACCCCTGATATAGACATATATAATTATAAGGTGCCCTTAGCAGCATCCACACTAAGAATTGTACCATTACAGCTGTAGCAGTTCAAAAAAACTACCACCCTCCCAAATGACACAATTATACCATACAAAACTGTGTAGATGGTGTAGTTGTGATCTGAATTTGCTCCTTACTGTACAGTATATACTTCACACATAGTGTAATATGTTACATTACAGTTACATAAGACAAACGGTACACTGTGTAATTAACCACATTGTAGTGAGGGTGCTGTAGCCTCCCTCACAGAGAGACAGCCAGAAACCCTCATCCATTCCCTATTGGGTGGCGTTAGGACACCCATGCTCACCTTGCTGGAAGCAGAAGGGTGAGACAGAAAGGGGAAGTTTAAAAGGTGTGTCCTCTTGCTCAGTTGGGCTGGAGTTGCTGAAGGGGAAGAACATCGCTGCACTGTCATGGGTGCCCAAGCCCAATTGCTACAGCACCAAGGACTCAAAGATGCTGCCTGGGATACTTGGGAACGGATGGAACTGCCTGCCACCGGGGTCGTTGAAGAGCTCGTGGGGTTTCTGCTTGCTGTCTACCCAGAGGAAGTGGACAATGATCCAGAGGTCCAGATACCCCAGGGAGGGAATGTAGGCAGTAGCCCAGAGAAACCACAGAGTTGTCCAGTTGGATTGTGACCTGATGCTAGTCTGTGTGCTTCAGCTGGAACCCTCTGACCCAGCTGTGGAACCTCCTGCCACTGTTAGAGCCCTGGGCTGGGATCTGGTGAAGTAAGGTGCAGCTGAGTCTCCCTCTGCTGCTGCCAACTCTACCTGTAGAGTGGCAGCTACCTCTTCATAGGGCAAGAGGCCTGATCGATGGCTCTGCCCTGCCACAAGACCAGAGCTCCTGAGCTTTTTCGCTAGCTCTGCCCCTGCCGTAGGGGCCAGATAAACGGCTTGCCATCTCTGCCTTGCCTGAGGGCCCAAGTTTATCGATGCTAATTCATCCCTGTGAACTTTTGTCTCCACAGAAGCACCATAGCAAAGGGGCATGGCCTTCCTTCCAGATGGAAAGGGAGGGATGGCCCAACACCACACACATGTATGTGGCATCACATGAGTCAGATTGTTTCAGGCTCCTATATCAATGTATGGGGGTAAGAGTGCACAAGAAGACTCCCTTCTGTGTTGCCCAAACAAGTGTCTTCTCACAATGGCACTCCGAGAAGGAGGTGGTAAGGTTGTAACTCTTTTCCTCTCTGCTCCACTGCATGAGAGCAGCAGACTGAATCGTTTCCCTCTGAGCCTCACTGATCTGGAGGAATTTTTTTTTTGCAAGATAGAAACCCTTCCTGAACTGCCCATGGGTAGTGCAGTTCTACACAGCTTCCTATTCATTCATTTGTCACAGCTAAATGTCCTAGTTAGGCCCCATCTGTGTAAACTGTCTGTGCAATACATACTTTATGTAAAGTAACAGGCTATTTTAATCAGCTTTTAAAAATCAGGTGAAATTGTGCTTTTTGGGGGAAAAAAGTCAAACCTGTGTCTTTTAAAATGAAAATTTCTGGGTATATTTGTATAAGAGTTTTGTTTCTCAGCTATTTACGTTTATTACTGCTATAAGTAGATGGTGACTTAGATCAATATTTCTCAATGACTGGTTTGTGGACTAGCACTGATCTGGGATATTTCCTTGACACAGTTTAGAAAGGCAGCAAGCTAGTCCCATGTATCAAAAAAATTGAGAAACACTGTCTTAGATTATTCACTTTCCAACAAAAGGTGGTTGCATAGCAGTTGTTTGTGATGTGATTTCTATATATAGTGTTTATTCAATCACCAGAGAACTTTGAGATCCTTTTGGATGAAAAGTCATAATGTAACTTATTACTCTAAGAGGAACAAAGGAAAGTCACCAGCCATGGATAGTTGGTGCAAGATTTATCCTGTTATAAAAACAAATACATTCACTCAAAAATCAGGTGGGATAGCAGAACAGTCTGTTTGTACTGCCAAAAGCATAGCTGGAGACATTTTTCAAGTACTGTATGAAAGTACAATAATTTTTTTTGCTATGTGCAAGACTAGTTCTAATTCTCATCAAGGCTTCTTAGAGAGGACTATTGAAGAAGCAAATGTTTGGGGTGATGTATCAGGAATCTGGGAAATCTGGCTTTTTTTTTTTTTGCTACTGCTGCTGCATGATCATCTACTATTATATAGCAGTGGTTCTCAACCACTGTGTCGGGGCACAATAGTGTGTCGCCACACAGCACTAAATGTGTCGCAGAGAGCTGGGAAGATGGCTGGATTCAGCCTGGGGGGAGTGGGCTGGTGTGTCCTGTAGGGCTGAGATACGCCACCAAGTGTGTCACGACCTGGAAAAGGTTGAGAACCACTGTTATATAGTATAGGTTTGTCTAATATCTCCACTTATTGGATTTTAAATATTTGTCACTGGCACCTCTAGTTTTAATTTTTAAATACCTCTGAGGCAACAGCAGTTCACACAAGTTCTGGGTGGGGGGAGGGGGGAAGAGTTGGGAGGAAGGAGTAGAGAGAGCTTTAAAACATTTTATCAGGCCTTGTCTATACTACGGGCAAAATTTGGCAGCAGTCGACAGGCATTACCCAAGCTTACAGAGTAGCCTGCGTAACTGTCATTGACTTCATAACTCCTCTTTAGCACACCATTTTCACTGTGCTGCACCTATGGGAAATGAGTTCCTGTCAATGCAGTGCTATGCCACTTGTGGGGGTGGTACTATTAAGTCAATTTTGGGATCAACTGAGCGTGTTTTACCGACCACTCAGTCAGTCTGGAAAAATCGATCTGATGGCGGCGAATATGCTGCTGTCAATGTAGACATACTTTCAGTGATAGCATCTCTAGATGAGTAAGAACCTGTGTTAACTGGCTTCAAAGGTGTTCCCTAGAGTTCTGGGCGGGATGGTTTGGGTTAATGATACAGAGTTCTGAGGTTGGTGGGAACTGAGTTGGGGAGAAAAGAATGCCTTTTATGGGACACAGAGGACCATACCTGAATAAAAACTAATGAGACAACCTTATTCTTAGCAAATGATCTGGCTGACAGGAAAGTTTAAGCTACACACATACCTCCATAGCAAATATTTACATACAGTATGCTTTAGGGAAAGACCACAAATACATTAACATTCATAATTGGAGGAATTCAAGTGTTTTCCAAATACAAATTTCCTGTTAATGTTTTTCATGACAAAAAATAAGTGTTTCTATCACAACTCTACTAGTCACAATGTAGACATCAACAGAAATGATGATTTTTGCAACACTTAGTGTCCATGGAAATAAATGTTTTGACACCACACTGTTAGTTATGATCAAGCTAGCCAGAGTTCAAAGTGCATTGAAAATAGATTGACAATTGGTTGAACAGCTGAGCAAAAGCAGATTAAATAGGCAGATATGGGGATTCCTTTGGCAGACCATTTGGCATCTCTGAAGCTTATTTTTATCAGTGTCTTAATCTTTTCAGACAACAGAGTCTTGTGGCACTTTTAAAGACTAACAGATTTATTAATCGCATGAGCTTTCGTGGGAGAAAATCCCACTTCGTCAGACGCTTTGAAGATAGGAAAGTTACAGAGTGGGAGGAAATTAAATGCAGGGGAGTGTATGACATAGCATCAAGTCAGGCTGTAACAGCAAATCAAAGTAGGTGTTAGGATTCAAAACACTGGGGAACAGCACATAGAGGAGGGGGGAGGTCAATTCACTTGATGTAATGCGAGAAAAGAATCAATGGACACAAATCTGACATCAGAAATTGCAATACTGCAAAACCTGTAGGGGAACACTTCAACCTCCCTGCTCACTCCCTTAACGACTTGTTAATAGCTGTGTTGACACAGATGAATAACAAATCACAGCTTCAGAGGCAGTCTGCAGAGCTCGAACTTATATGCAAATTTGACTCAGTTGCCTTGGGGTTGAACAGGGACTATGGATTTTTCTCGCATTACATCAAGTGAATTGACCTCCCACCTCCTCTATGTGCTGTTCCCCAGTGTTTTGAATCCTAACACCTACTTTGATTTGCTGTTACAGCCTGACTTGATGCTATGTCATACACTCCCCTGCATTTAATTTCCTCCCACTCTGTAACTTTCCTATCTTCAAAGCGTCTGACGAAGTGGGATTTTCTCCCACGAAAGCTCATGCGATTAATAAATCTGTTAGTCTTTAAAAGTGCCACAAGACTCTGTTGTCTTTCTACAATAGACTAACACGGCTACCCCTTTGGAATTTAATCTTTTCAGTGCGATCAGAAATCTCTTTCCAAATTCTAAAGTCAAAATCTACACCCCTGGGTTATGGCAAGAAACTGTGACTGTTCTTTGGAGTGGGGTGTTGGGAGCTGGGTGGAGTATGCCAGTAGATAAGTGAGAGTTTGGGGTGGTTATTTATTTATTTTTTTTCACTCCTGCCTGCTCTGTGCTCTCTCTGAAGGCATCTCATTCAAGATGCTGTAAAGCACCCAACTGGTGCTGTAGAATCTAGGCAATTGACTCTGAAGTCTTGAAGCATTGGTAGAATAGGGTGGGATAAGGGTTGTGCATAATACGTAGCTCCTGCTAGGACGTAGAACATACAGGACTCTGGGTAATTTTATTCCCTAACCAATGGTATGCAATCTAGTAGCCTGCCCACATCAGCTGAGACACAATGACCTAGAATATGTAAGGTAATAGGTCTTGTATATTTCCTGAATTCTGTGGCCTCAGATTTCCACCACTTTTCAGGTTTGGTATCAAATACACTCTTTCTTCATTGCCCTTTATATCCTAACATCTAGCATTAATTTAATTCCACATTTTTTCCCTGGGTAACTTAAGGAGCTGGAAGAATCAATTCTGAAAAATAAGAAAAAGTTTAAACCTCAAACCAAACATCAAAATGAACCAGAAATCAAAAGGCTTGGCTGAATGCCCACTCCCAAGCCTGCCTGATAGCATGCATCCAATCTATGCTGGAATCCATTTTAGGGTCTCAGCAAGTCTGGTAATCTTGCTCTGCTGCCTGCTATCTTCAAATCTTTTATAGTTTTGGAGCTTCTTCTCTGGGGGAAAGGAGAGCTGTACGTTCTGAAATACCTTGGGCCTCATCAAGCTGCTAAGTGCCTGAGACTTCAATAGAATATTTAGTTAGAGCCCTGCAAAGAAAGTGCTGGATCAGAATGATTATTACAGCAACCTGCTGTTACCAACATGTAACCTGTTTCTCTTACGTGTAGGATTTTTTTGCTATCCTTTGTTAACAGAGGCAAATGTTCCCAAGGAATGATGCATCTCACACTCCTGCTCTAATAATCAAACAACAGTTGAAAGTAATTACAGCTCCAGATCAAGATATCCTGCGTTGGAATGCACCAAATACATTAAACTCCTTTTACTGGTGTGTATTCCATTGGACTGTGAACCTGAGGAAAGGAAGCACTTTTTAATTCCCTGACTCCAAATCAGATCACTATAGTTTGCTTCTTCTAATTCACAGAAGTTGAGCAATTCCTCATTTCCTCTGAGCCCTGAATACTCATCATCTCTTCAACAAATCAATGGATAGTCAACTGCATGATTCTCATTGCACCTTGAAATCTTTAAACCATGATTTGAGGACTTCAATAACTCAGTCATAGATTAAGGATCTATTACATGACTTTTGCAATGAATGCTGTTTGTAGCTCATTGTCATTAACAGAAATGCACAAAGATTTATCAGATTCATGTTTATTTAGCTACTTATATATGTGCATATGTTGTGATGGAATATGTTGTTTTAATCAGGAGCTCTTAGTTTGGGTTGCTGAACACAGTATACTTGCCCTTAACCAAAATAAGAAGTAGACCACACTACATACTATAGGTGGGGAAGTTGATATAACCATATGATATTATTCCATCAAATACAGTCTAAGCCAGTGGAACATACTAACTTTAGGATAAGGGTCAAAATTCAACCCATGGGCACTGCTGGTAGCTGCATTAGTCATAGGTGTCATCTTGGCTTGTGGTTTCTTCCCCCCTCCACCCCCCCGCCCAAGGCAATTTATCGGTTGATCTATCCCAGACAGGAGAAGAAACTCTTGTAAATGGAGAGTCTGGAGGTACCATCTGCATTAGTATTATTATTATTTATTAATTTGTTAGTCCTTTTGGGGAAATGTAGTGAAACAAAATGACAAAATCTGTGCTTTTTCAAAGTGACATTCTTGGCATTTGTAGTTTCCAGTGAAGAGTAAGTTACAGCAGATACAGGGGATTCACCTCACCCTTTCCTCAGTATTAAAGGCTGTTCCTGAAATCCTGGCTCTGTTAAAGTCAATGGCAAAGTCCCACTGACTTCAGTGGTGCCAGAATATCAGCCTGTGTGCATGATTTCATAGACTATTCTGTGGTTCTGTCATGGCTGTTACACCAACCATTAGAGGCCTCAAAGCACCTAAGGCTGAATATGAATAAATTAAATCTCAAACACCTGTTAGGTAGTTGTTATACCCTCTTTTAGAGCTGAAGGAAATTAATGAGTCTTGCAGAGCTGAAAGGAAATTTCCTCGGCCTGACTCTTGTGCTTTAGCTTCATGATAATCCTTCCTTGCTTCCTTATTTGTAGTCTGAGTGTAACATTTGGGAATTACATCTTTTTCTTTTAAACATGTAGTTAGAAATTTCATTTGCTGCTGTTCTTCTCTCTGTGGTCTTTGTTCCACTTTCTGTTCTTCATTTTTTTTTTCAGTTTCTTTTCCTCTTCTCTCACCCTTCATCCCCTTTCTCTTTCTTTCCATGATCATGCTGCCTCCTCCCCATTGTTCTTTCAATCTTAATTTATTCTCTGGTCTCCTCCCTGCTCTATCTATGGCTATGCCTATACTTATGGTGGCAGATTTGCCATCATCAGTGCACTCTTCCATGTTTGATTGAGCGGTCTGTTAAGATGTGCTCAATCAAACACAGAACCAGAGCTGTAACTCCAGCTCCGTAACTGGAGTAGCACTACACCAACTGGATGCCATTTCTGGTTGACTTAGTGCAATGTGTAAGGGGTAGTTAGGAAGTCGGCAGGTATTTTACATACCTTGGGTATCTCCCGTCGACTGCCACCGAAGAGCGCTGCAAGTATAGACTAGGCCTTTGTCTCCATAATTCGTACACTCTCCACTTACAGTACTGCACTGCAATCTGCTGTCTATTCCTTTTCTTCTTCTTTTTTGTCATCGTCTTCATCTTCACAATCCAGTCTTTCCTCTTTTCCCCATTCCACTCTCCAGAGGGGGAGTGCCACACACTGATGCTCTGTCTCAGGTGCGGAGGGAAGGGAATTGTTTTGAAAAGTCTTGGTTGCATGTACTCTTCCCTGAATATGGAAGAAGGTTAGCAGGATTCTTTAATTATGCAGGGAGTGCTGGACTGCTTATTCTGTGATGACTATTCCTTGACAGAGCAGTCCTAGTGGTGTAACAAACTGTTCCTTTAAACTGCTGGGCAGAGACCAGAAGATACTGGTTACAGTCCTTGGGGCTTCGCCAGCAGTTTATGCCAGGAGACTTCTTTTAGCTGTTCACTATTTCAGAATTTTATTTGTTAGAAAGGGATAATGTCTTCCTCAAACTGCCTAGCAGAGTGGGGTCCTGATCTTGATCAGAGCATCTGGGTGCCGTTGCAATGTAAGAATTAAATGATAATCAGTAAAATTTTCAAACATGGATACCTAAAGTTACGCTTCTCAGAAAAAGAGGTCTGTTTTCAGAGGTGTTTGGTACTGCAAATTCCATTGCCAGTAGGGCCAGACCAGGCATGTGTTACCCAGGGGAAGGCCTACAGTACTACCAGTTCTTGGGTTTTGGGTTTGGACCCTGTTGAGGGGAACCTTAAAATATATGGTGGACGGAAACACACAATCAGGTGTGCAAGATGGCATGATGGTGTGCTGCAAATTTACCACAGTAGACAGCACTGGCTCAGTAGGACTGGCTTCCAGAGTTTTGGTTATAGTTATGGAGATTTTGTAGTAATAAAAGTTATACCCCTAGCACCACATCTCCATCCTTTTATTAAAGAAAGGTATGTATCAATACCAACAGCATTGCACAGCATAGAATTCTTAAAATCCGTACATTGCTAATGTGAGATTGTTCCAATGAAAAGCTTTTTGATATCCTTTACATGCTAAAAAGTACTCAGGCCTGTTGACAAAGCAAAGAAATGGTGTCAAAAATAATTTTAAAACCTTTTGACCTGCAAGGTTTAAGAGAATTAGGCACAGATTCTTTGCTTTAAGCCTCTTGGTGACAAGAAATATGGTCTTATGCCAGCTTGTTTGATTGACAGTGGCGTTTGTCGTTTCAGCTGCTAATACAGCGTGCTCCTTGTATATTCTTGGTGTGTAAATATAGAAGACTATTTGTCACCTAGGTTGATGGATTATATATAAGTGAGACAATGTGGTTAAGATTCTAAAGCACAAATGAAAAATCACAAACTTTACATAACTCATAAGGCAATGCTTAGTACTTATAATGAAGTATCCTTGTTTTAATCAAGGAAAACTGTCAGACTTTCAAAGAAGCATAGATTATGAATCTACCATTGTGGTGGGCGCTCTCTCTCTCTCTCTCTCTCTCTCTCTCTCTCTCTCTCTCACACACACACACACACACACACACACACACACACACACACACACACACGTGCGCGCTACAAACCTGCATCAATGGTTTCTTGACAACCATAATAAAATGTATTGGAAAATTGATTATTTTTAAGGGACCTATTATAGCCAGCTGCTTTTATTTGTAAATGTCATGAATTCAATCAGTTTTAGATTCCATCTCTTCTACTGGAATTCATGGGTGAATATGAACCTCAACATAGGTACAAAAGCACACTTGTTTCACTTTATACAAGTTGTATTCAGCATTTTTATGTCTCAAATATATGTTATTTCTCAAAGCTCGTTCACAGCAATTTCAAACTACTTATATTCATATCTCATTATGGAATAATTAAAACATGCTAGTGTTCTTAATGGCATGGTGTCATTTCAAGTATTGTCATGGCAGGTTTAGTAATTAATATTTTCTAAGAATTTATTTATTTATTTTTTGTCTTGAAAAAGCAAGCTACATTACTATTGATTCTTTGGTTTGGGAAAAGAGAGTTTGCTATGGAAAGTGTATTATCACCTCTGAAAACATGCAGTAAAATTGGCATTTTCAGCATGCTGCTCTTATCTTTATTTGCTGATAGAGAAAGAATCCAGATTTTTTTTAGCTTTAAGTGAAAAGATATGGTTAGGTTCACATTACTCCAGTCTTTAATAAAAGCAATGTTAACTTCTCTAGTTCTTAGTCAGGCAAACATCACATGGAAGCCAAGGGGAACTCTGCAGGAATAAGAATTGCAGGATTTGACCTCGGAGAGAACATTGTTTATGAGAAACAATGAACAGTTACCTTCATATGGCCCCATCCTACATACAAAAGTCCAGCTGATGTCAATGACAATTTCATGCATATTTCGAGGGTAGGATATGCCACTTAAATATTACTTTGTTATTCTGAGATAAGACAGCAGAATATTATTTTATAATGAAAATGCTACATGTTTATAATGTGGAGAGGTATATGTAGCTGAGCTGTAGTATTTGACAATGTAGAGATTTAAACTCAGACATTGCTAAAATAGATATAATTACTGATAGCAACAGAGTTGAGAAGATGATCTGATTAGGTTTCAGCATTTAACAGTTTAATTAGTAAACAAAACATGGAAAAATAAATCTACTTATATTCTCTTTACATGAGTGAAAAAAACTAAAGGGCTGGAGCAAAACGTACACACAATTGGTACTAAAATATAACTCGGTTCAACTGTATAGTTTAAAATGTTGCTAATCTTATCTGGATTATTTTAATTTGGTGTAATAGCTTTTTTCACATTTGCTCCCCAGTTTTAGCCTTAAAATCTAAGCTGGAATGTCAGATTGCTGCATTACTTGCATATCAATTTGTATTTCTCACCTGTTCAGTGAAATGCTAGACAGTCATTTGCAAACATGAGTTAGAAGTCAGAGGTTAAATTTACTGCATAGTTTATTGATGCCATGCACCTAAAATATGAGACTATTCAGCATTTATTGAATACTCTGACACAGAAACAAAAATCTATAGAATGTTACTATAATAAGAAAGGAGCATAAGTAAAAAAATACATGCAACAAAGAGAATTGAATAAATTTGGGTTTCCTTTGGTGTAGACCTTTCTTTCTTTCTTTCTTTCTTTCTTTCTTTCTTTCTTTCTTTCTTTCTTTCTTTCTTTCTTTCATGGAGGTATGATATTGATGGCTAGGCAATGTAACAGACTGAACAGCTAGGAAATATATGGTAAGTGCACCAGAAAATAAACAGACATTTTAATTTTTTGGGAGTGGGAGGGATGAGGAGGTAAAATATTCAAGTCAACCTTTATTTTTTTTTCTATTGTTTCCCTTCAATATTAACAGAAATATTCATAGTTTAAGGCCAGAAGGGTCCATTAGAATCTAGCCTGGCCTCCTGTGTATTACAAGCATTACCTTCACCTAGTTACTGAAGTACTGCGCCCAGTAACGTGGTTTGGCTAAGAAGATCTTCCATAGGGGCTCAGTCTTGTTTTAAAGACATCAAGAGATGGAGAATGTTTCACTTCCCTTAGTAGTTTGTTTCAAATTCCAAAGGGGTAGCCATGTTAGTCTATTGTAGAAAGACAACAGAGTCTTGTGGCACTTTTAAAGACTAACAGATTT